>OX421977.1:70666189-71866189 GCA_949128135.1 Parasteatoda lunata | reverse complement strand
CACCGTAATTTAATCCGATATTTTTTACAGTGTAATAACCGTTAATTTTGTATACATAATATTTCTTTTCCTGTTTGATATTGTTAATTTTAATTAGTTTTGGCTTCATACATCGATTTAAATACGCGAAAAATAAAGCGCGAATAAAGTAGAAGAGAATTCTCTGTGCGTTCTCTACTTGAAATAATAATTCAGTCTCGTTAATTTACATAATTCAACAAAACCTCTAGTAGGGTACACTACTACCCGGTAATATAATACGTGGTCCAATTTGAATATTATGGGTCAATATTAAGGGGAGATATAAGGCATGTTTTAATACAGAATATTTACTTCAAATTTCCTCGCATTATTGAAATTAATATTTAAATTAAAAATTATTATTTAAACGTAATGAGGCTTTAATCTCCTAGAGAGATCAAACTAAATAAAATTCAATAACTTATAACATGCTATCAATTTTCTTAATTGAAATTAATAGCTTGCAAATCATGCTATAATCAAGAAGGGTTGAAAATTGTTGTTTAATCTTTTAAAATTCATTTAATCAAAGTGTTGAAATTACTGAAATGTATGTGATTGAAAAGCTATATTAAATATTTACCTATATATTTTTATAATATACTTATATATATATTTTTTTCAATTAGCCAGAATTAAATTGCGCAAAAAAAAAAAAAATTATTTCTAATGCGGGATACGAAAAGAAATTCAAAAGTAGACGCGTTTTTGGAAAATTAGTTACTATTCTCATAAATGAAATGGATATCCTTTCGATGTTTTCTATTTCAAGCGTAAGAAATATTCGTATATTTTTATAATATACTTATATATTTTTTTAATTAGCCTGAATTAAATTGCGCAACAAATAAAATATTTCTAATGCGGGATGCGAGAAGAAATTCAAACGTAGACGCGTTTTTAGAAAATTAGTTACTATTCTCATAAATGAAATGGAAATCCTTTCGATGTTTTCTATTTCAAGCGTAAGAAATATTCGTATATTTTTATAATATACTTATATATATTTTTTAATTAGCCTGAATTAAATTGCGCAACAAATAAAATATTTCTAATGCGGGATACGAGAAGAAATTCAAAATTAGACGCGTTTTTGGAAAATTAGTTACTATTCTCATAAATGAAATGAAAATCCTTTCCATGTTTTCTATTTCAAGCTTAAGAAATATTCGTATATTTTAATAATATACTTATATATTTTTTTCAATTGCCTGAATTGAATTGCGTAGCAAATAAAATACTTCTAATGCGGGATACGAGAAGAAATTCAAAATTAGACGCGTTTTTGGAAAATTAGTTACTATTCTCATAAATGAAATGAAAATCCTTTCAATGTTTTCTATTTCAAGCTTAAGAAATATTCGTATATTTTAATAATATACTTATATATTTTTTTCAATTGCCTGAATTGAATTGCGTAGCAAATAAAATACTTCTAATGCGGGATACGAGAAGAAATTCAAAAGTAGACGCGTTTTGCGAAAATTAGTTACTATTCTCATAAATGAAATGGAAATCCTTTCCATGTTTTCTATTTCAAGCTTAAGAAATATTCCTTCAGCAAACTCATTAAAAACGAAGCCTTGACCCCAAGGAAGAAGAAAAAAATTGGCAAATTCTTAACAGCAATTGAAAATCTTCTGTCTGATGAAGTTAAGAGTATTTAGAAGAGGGAATTTCTTCCGAAGATTTTGTAATTGTAATAACCGCCCTATTTAAGCATTTCCGCTATTCATCTACCGGATCTTTCCAAAAGCATTTCCATCGTACAAAAAAAAGAATGTCCACTTGATTACCTAAGGCTGGTGAGCAAGAAAAAAGCATGATAAATAAAAATTATGCATTTAAATGAAATCTCCTGCGCATCTTTTTTTAGACGCAGAGGTTTTCTCGTTTTGCGAAGCCACGTGATAGTCGGTCGGTCCCTGCCATTTGCCAAAGGGGCCTTCGGGCAAGGTGAAATTCTTCAAGTGCCCAGGTAAAAAAAGAAAAATAAATAAATAAATAGAGGTAAAAAAAAAAAAAATGAAATAATGCTGCGTCCGAGTTTGGGTTCAAGGTCGTTTGACGTCAGTAGACGACGTCACAGACTCTCGATTTCGTCGTTTGCATCGTTGAAGGGATTTTCTAAAGTTGTCTCTTTTTTTTCCTTTTTCTCAAATGATTCCAGAGCTGATACCACGTCGTAGCATTTATGCATATATTTTACTCCTCACGGAGCATTTAGGTAAAGTTATTACGTATTTCGGCAAAAAATGATTTGCTATTGCGTAATTAGTGATCGCAAAACTCGTACGCAAAGTTAGGCAATTTATCACCAAAAAAATTCTATCCGTGGAACTACTTGCGCAAAATTCTATGAGTTGGAATTATTCGTGGATACTATTTGCAGAACTCGTCATGCAAAATTCTCATCGTGCAAAACTCTATTGGCTGGATTATTTTTGCAAAGTTGTTGGTGGTCACAAAATCTTAAACAAAATTGTTATTCGTGCAACTATGCACGCAAAATTTAATTCCGGAATCATTTTTTCAAAATTATTGGTGGTAGAGGAAAATCTTACACAAAATTGTTATTCGTGGAACTTTTAAGGCAAAATTACCTAATCGCGAAACTATTTTTGCACAATTCTGCTGGAGGAACTATTTAGCAAAAATCTCTTCGCGGAATATATATTTCTTTGTGCAATTGTACAAACCGAATATCATAGCAATTCTTTGTTATAAATGCTATAGAGTTACATACAGCTAGATTATGTAACATAATTTTAATTTTCTCTTCTTTTTTTTCTGTTGGATGATAATTAAGTGTAGCATTGCCAGTCAAGTTAATGGCAATCAACCAGTTACTAATTATGTTGAAATTATTGTCATTCTTTTTAAAGCATTATTGTTCAACTCAAATGTCATCGGCGAAGTCTTATTTTTTCCACACATCCAAAGTAGCTTTATTTGAATAACAATATCTTCATAATGGCTCATCAGAAGATATATCTGTACTAAGGGGATAAGCCCCCTGTTCGCTGCCGCTGTCCAATCCACATGAAAGTATCACAATAATTGTTGCTTCTTTGCAAAAAAAAAAAAAAATTTCTTTCGAAAGAAAAATTTTTCTTTTTTTCTTTTTTCTTTCGTTTAAATTATTCACTTAAAATATGTACTAAAACGAATTTTGTTTGCTTACTCTTACAATTACTCTTTTGCCCCCACGTCCAAACATTTTCCTTATTCTATTAAGATCTATTTGGTGAACATAAATAATTTTGCTTATAATCATTTTTTAAAAATAGCATTCAAATTTAAATGTATATTTCTATAACAAGTTTGGTGAGTTCACGACCATTATTTCGTTCATTAAACTAGCTGAAATATTAAATACAATTAATCCTTGTAAGTTCTTAATCATTTAACGAATCTCTTTAACTATGATTTATAATAGTATATTTAGCCGACAAATTTCACCGAAATATAATATTTTTAAAAGGGTTAATAGGTTTGAACACCGATTTAAATAAGTTTATCTTAAAATGCAGCGTAATAAAGTAATATCATAGAATTAATTCATGTAAGTTCTTAATCATTTAACGAATTTCTTTAACTGTAATTTTTAATAGTATATTTCGTCGACAATTTTCACCGAAAAATAGTATTTTTAAAACGGTTAATTAGTTTAGACACCGATTTAAATAAGTTTATCTTAAAATGTAGCGTAATAAGGTGATATCATAGAATTAATTCATGTAAGTTCTTAATCATTTAACGAATCTCTTTAACTGTAATTTTTAATCATATATTTCGCCGACAATTTTCACCAAAAAATAGTATTTTTAAAACGGTTAATAAGTTTAGACACCGATTTAAATAAGTTTATCTTAAAATGTAGCGTAATAAGGTGATATCATAGAATTAATTCATGTAAGTTCTTAATCATTTAACGAATCTCCTTAACTGTAATTTTTAATCATATATTTCGGCGACAATTTTCACCAAAAAATAGTATTTTTAAAACGGTTAATAAGTTAAGACACCGATTTAAATAAGTTTATCTTAAAATGTAGCGTAATAAGGTGATATCATAGAATTAATTCATGTAAGATCTTAATCATTTAACGCATCTCTTTAACTGTGATTTATAATAGCATATTTAGCCGACAAATTTCACCGAAAAATAGTATTTTTTAAAAGGGTTAATAAGTTTAGACACCGATTTAAATAAGTTTATCTTAAAATGTAGCGTAATAAGGTGATATCATAGAATTAATTCATGTAAGATCTTAATCATTTAACGCATCTCTTTAACTGTGATTTATAATAGTATATTTAGCCGACAAATTTCACCGAAAAATAGTATTTTTTAAAAGGGTTAATAAGTTTAGACACCGATTTAAATAAGTTCATCTTAAAATGCAGCGTAATAAGGCAATTTCATAGAATTATTTTTTAAAGAAACAACTCTATTAATTTCAAACTCTTATATTAGAAACAGGTAAATACTTTTAAATACTGGATTAAAAAATTATTTTTTTGGAAAACGATACAATTTATGACTTTTATTGTTTTTATGCTAATGACAGCCAAAATCTGCGATTAAAATAATTTCAAAAACATGAAAGCAAAATTTTAAAACTGTTATTTGATATTTATTTAATGATTTAAAATTCCGCGTTGCTTCATAATCAAAAATAATCGATAAAAAAGTTTTATTTTTATTTTGTTATTTTTTTTAACGAAATTTAAAAGAATTGTTAAAATTTCTACCAAATATGCTAAACACTGATTACATGCATGATGTAATCAAAATTACATAATAATGCAATTATGCATGAATATTCATTGGTTCCAGATATGAATATTTCAGTTGTGTTGCTCTAAGGAAATGACTTATTAGGGTGGACAACTTGTCGGCTTTTTTGGTTATAAAATTTCAACTATGAAGTTAAATTAGCTTACAGAGGTTTTTTAAATGAATCATATTTAAAAGTGGGAAAAATTTGTAAAAGATTACTTAAACGCGAATTTTAACTATTCGCTTACTTTTAACTATTTTTCCATTTTATTTTGTATGCATTTAATTGTATGTTTTCTTGGTATTATTGTATGTTGAAAGTAAAGGTGTTTCTAACACTAATTTTACATAAAAAGGGAATTTTTTCTCGTTAGGAATCATTTCTTTTTTTTATTTTTATCAATAAGGTTAATGATATATATTATTATCAGCATAAAATTTCATGCTTACAATATCTTATGTATAACTTTTGAAATGCAAAAAAAGTGAAAAATTATGAAATATTCATTTTATATATACTTAGTGACTAACGTGTAGATTTGCTTATTTAAAAAAAAATTTAGGTATTTTTTATATTTTTCGAAGAAAACTCTTTAAATATCAATTTATTTCAAAGTAAAACAAAATACGCCTTTGAAGTTTATAAAACCCAGTGAATATCTTTGTGAAATCTGTAACCAATTTTAAAATTAGAAATTTTAGTTTTTAAAGATTAACAATAAGAAATGCAATAAAACAAAAACATAATCAAAATCTGAAAAATCACTATAGAAGAAGCGGGATTAAAGCATCAAAACCAGTATGATTAACAAATAAAACTTGAAAGCTTTTCTAATTATCGCCTTTAATCTCCTATCTTCAGCATCGGTTTAAATACTTTCTTTAGCATTCAAATAGACCTAGCTGTATTTCAATTTCTTTAAATGTTCCGTCAGAATTTGATCTCCTATCTTTTTTTTCCAATATTATAAAAGGCTTATATGTTTTTTAAATTTCTTTAAATGTTCCGTCAAATTTTGATCTCTTTTCTGTTTGTTTTTTTTCAGCATTGTAATAGACTTAGACCTTTTTAGTATCTTTAAATGTTCCATCAAATTTTGATCTCCTATCAGTTTTATCTTCAGCAGTATAATAGACTTAGATATTTTTTAATATCTTTAAATGTTCCACCAAATTTCGATCTCTGATAAATTTTTGTTGCATTAAAAATCGACTTAGATGTTTTTTAATATCTTTAAATGTTCCGTCAGATTTCGATGTCCTATCAGTTTTTTTTCTTCAGCATTATAATAGACTTATAAGTTTTTTTTTTTTATTTCTTTAAATGTTTCGTCAGATTTTGATCTCCTATCAATTTTTTTTTTTTGCATTATAATAGACTTAGATGTTTTTTAATATCTTTAAATGTTCCGTCAGATTTTAATCATGTGATATTTTTACATCATTCTTGACAGTGGTCTAAAATATAGATATTAAGGGTTATGATTATAGAAAACCTTAAATTTTAAACTTAAATTCTCATGAATGCATGAGGAAACACATGTACACAGTAATGGTATATTGTCAATTGGTAATATAACGGTTAATTTTTAACTATAGCTATATTCCTCCGTGTTATTGCTTTTTCTTCTTAAGGTCAATAGAATCAAATTGTTAGAAAAGTATAACATAAATGGAATAATAAATAAAAATATCATGTTTAATTAAGTCTTTTGCTATAATTGTTTATGAGGTGCATACCATACATGACAATTAAGCAAAACGCACATCAAGCAAGATAATTTGTCAAAATATGTGTCATATGTCATAATTTTATAAAATACTGGTCATGCATAACGATTCCTGCGAAATGCATGTCCCAAATGATAATTCTTCAACATGAAAGTCATGCATGATAACTTTACAAAATACACACCACACATCATAAATTTACAAAATGCAAATCATAAATGATAATTCTACATAATACACGTCATACATGATACTTTTATAAAATGCACACAGTTCTTCAGAACACTACACTTCCAGGGGATCTGTCCAGACATTTTGTGAAAGGTCCGTTTTTGTAAAATTGTGAAAAAACTACCCGTAATTTGTGAATATAAAATAAACGTTAATTTACATTCTTTGAACCAGGGTCCGCTTTTGTGAATTTGTGAAAATAGGGTCCGTTATTGCAAAAAAAACAAACTTTGTTAAGGAGTTTTTCAATTGTAAAAGACATACAAGATTATACTCAACACTGTAAAATTATAATTAAAAAAATTAAATTTTAAAAAATAAACAGCAAATGCAGCTACTAAATTAGCGATGCAACATGGAAATATTTGGTATTTAGCCTATACTGCTGAACGCAGAATATTCATTTCGGACAAATAAAGGAAGAAGCGTCAGCCGAAGACAAAACTTAGTTCGTTTGCATTTGTCTTTCTTTCTTCCCACCCCCTGGGAAGGGTTTATTCGATTAACAAAACAATGATGAAGATAAACAAATTTGTGAAGGGTCCGATTAAAGGATAAATTATTTTGTGAAGGGTCCGTTTTTAAGTTAAAATATTTTGTGAAGGGTCCGTTTTTAGGAAAATATATTTTGTGAAGGGTCCGTTAACGGACCCAAATTTCTTCTAAACAGACCCCGGACTTCATATCTGATTATTCTACAAAATGCATGTCGTATATAATAGTTCGTCGAAATGTACGCGTTACGTGATAATTCTATTAAAAGAATTCCATGCATGTTTACACAACAAAATACATTTCATACGTGATGATTTTGGAAAATAAATATCTTACATGATTATGTACGTTTTATAGCAGCTGTGTTATTTTTTATTATTATTAATTCTTTATTACGAGCAAAGCATTAATTAGAAAAGTTGGAAAAAATATTAATTTAACTCAGCTTTTGAAACAATTTCAACTCCATTTATTTATTTAATTATTTATTTATTAATTATTTATTTACGTTGTTATTTATTTATTTTATTATTTATTTATTTCATTATTTGTTTATTTTATAATTTATTTATTATTTATTTATTTTGCCATTTATGATAAGATCTAAGTATTCTTTGAGAAACTAGGTATAGACAAAGCATTTCTATTGCTGCCCTGTGGGTTCATTTTCTGCGATGTAACCTATGAGGTCTTGGAATTTGACCCTAACCTGGGGGGAAAAAATAAGACAAAAAGCAAAGAGAACAATATTTAGTGGGTTACTGATACCGAGTTCTGAAAAATATTTGGTTTACTACGGTAAATATTTTAATAGCAGATATCTTACTTTTTAAGATGTATGAAAGGTAATCATCCTCATCATTCTACATCTTGTGCCTAGATCAAAAAAAGGTACTCCGCGCAATCCCAGTGTTCCATGAATGGATGACATGGGTTCCAAGAGTTAGAATATTTTTTTAAAAGTAATAGTGATATTTGTATACAATCAATAACTCATAATTTATTTAATATTTCGGTTGCTTGTATGAGCTTTTTTTATAATTTATATGCGAATAATAAAAAGTAGTAAAATTTAAAGTAATTTTTAAATTTCGGAAAGGATATGAATTCATAAAAATTTCCTAACTAATTTTTATCGAGTTTTTAAAAAAATAAATAAATCCAAAAATAAAATAACTGAATTCAAGAATATTAGAATGAGTGGTTTCTGATAACTATTCTCATCATTTTTACACGGAGTAAAAAATTCTGGTAAAATTACCATACTGTACAGTAATGATATTTCAGTTAAAAAAATGAACTATAATTCTGGTAAATGAAACCAAAATATACTATATTTGAGCCATTAATTTATAATTTTCCGTTCATATGGTAACAGTTTACCGGAAATTTTGTTTTTCAAAATTATAGTTTTTATTACCTTACATTTAGTAAAGAATACAAAACTGAAAAGGGAATTTAATAGAATAAATGGTTTTTATGGCATGCTCTAAGGTATTACAATACACCAAATTTTACCTCATTTACCATATTTTATTGCATATTATAAAAGCAATATTTAATATTTGTTTTAAAATCATTACCAAACCAATTCGTTAAAAATTACCGAGCTTTTTGATTTTCCTATAAATGGTCTTATTGTAACAGTTACTAACAACACTAAGCTTTGTAACAAGCTTTGAAATCGATAATTCAGCTTATTTTATTCATTTTCATGATATGCATACAGCAAGAAAAATATTTTCAAAAAAATTTGTGGTCTTTCTTTTTTATTAGTATATTTACAGCTGCTGATGAACTTTTTTCATAATATCGGGGTTTCACCAAAAAAATCTTGATTATTTTGAGTTCGAATAAAATTGGAAATAAAACAGTCAAATAAAATTGGAAATACTGATTTAAGTCAAGAATATACAGTGCCTGGCCAAATGATTAGACGCGCTATAAGATTCTAAGTAAAATCCTAAATATCAGGTGATACTATACAGCTTTATTGTTTCACGTGATTGAAATCGGTTTGCAATTGTTTACTTTTGTGTATCAATTGGTTTATGAAAAATATATGAAAAATCTCCTGAATACAAACCCATTGCATGTATATTTAAATATAAAAGTATTGCATATAAACTCGTACGAAACATGTAATTATTAAAAAATTACAATGTGTCTAATAATTTGATGTAATTATTGCAATATAATAATATAATACCTGATATAATAAATATTCTACATTTGTATAATATATCGTCTAATTTATCCAATCGTCAAATTTATATTACATATCACCTAATTTTACCAATTGGTATCCGAATGTAAACAAGTGTAAACCGGTTTCAGTTGCGTAACAACAATAAAGCTGTTTAGTATCACCTGATAATTAAGATTTTGCATAGACTCTTATAGTGCGTCTAATAATTTGGCCAGGGACTGTATCTGTCAAGTTCGACTTAAAGACTATATCGTCAAGTTTTGTCCAAAACAATGAAACTCGTTATAAAAGTTAACGTTTGAAAAGTAAAAAAAAGTTAGATTATTGTGATCGTTATGTTCTCTGCTCCTTCATTAATAAACTTACTCTTTCAAGATATGTTTTCGAACTTTTCCCGGTTAAAAAGATTAGAAAAATGAAGGAAAAAAAACTAAGTAAATCAATTTCATTACCCTACTTTTTATAAGACAATTAATATCCAAGTTGCATTTCAATAACGAAATGTATATTATTATTTATAACGCAAACAAAAGTTTCTCTATATCAGATTTTTACTTTCATTTATTTTTTTAGGACAATTAGGATTCATTTTTAGACTTAAGTATTTAAAATATTTAAATCACTTTAGTCTACCAGCTTAAAAAGTGTTTTCTTCTTCTTCTTTTTTTTCTGTTTCATGAATTACTTTCTTAGCAGGTTTTACTATATACATCTTGGTCATGTATCCATAGGCTTTGTGTTTATTGAGAAAATAATATGTGGCCGTATAAATTATTTATTTATTTAAAAAAATATTTTCCCTTTTAAGATTGTTTAAAAGAACATATTTAAGATAGACACGTTAGACTTGCATTTAAAAATATTTTATTAAGTCTACGGGGAAAAATAGACATAAAAATAAAAATCGACATAAACCGTTCTTCTTCTTTTTTTCTTTTTTTTAAAATTTGAATTTCAATTTTTGTGTGCGTAAAGATATAGAAAAGATTTTATATCGAGTAACCATAAAGTGTACGATGTTCAAAAAAGTTACACTCTAAATTATTTTAAATATAATTGTCAGATAATCTCGCACATAATAGTAAGCAATCTTTACGTGCCTGGTACATTCTTTACCTGTTGATTTTATCTCTTTCTATTAACCGTAGAATGCGCAATTTCACATAATCAGATTTTCTTTTCAACTGAAAAAAATTCGCCATGCTTAAAAACCGACAAATAAAAATTTTAAGAAATTGAACTAGTGTAACAAATTAATTAAAAACTAACAAAAAATCATCTCCAATTAAGAATCCTGGTAAATTTCGCACCTCCTGGTGCTACTTCTAGTACTTTATTTGCATTCAGATTCGGTGAGTCCATTCTTTAGAGACGTAACACACCAAATTGACATTTTTTATAATATTTATCGGACGTGACCCTTCAAATTTACGTTCTTTTATACGTTATCGGAAGCGTTTTAGACGCCGACTATTAAATTAACAGGTTTTTTTTATGTATCATTGGAAGTGTTTAGGGACACAAACTTCCAAAACGTCTCCTCGTTTTTTACCAGATTGTCGGTAGTTTTTTAATACATTATCAAAAGTGTTTAGGGATGTAACCCACCGAAGTCACGTTTTTTTATACATTAACGGAAGTGTTTAGGGACGTAATCCACCGAATTCACATTTTTTTTATATATTATCGGAAGTGTTTAAGGGACGCAGCCCACCAAATTCGCATTTTTTTATACATTATCGGAAGTGTTTAGGATGTAGCCCATCAAATTTCTGTTTTTTTTTAAACTTACATAAACCCTTTGAATTCTCGTTTTTTTAAATACATAAACAGAACATTATCCATAGAATTCAGGTTTTTTTTTTTTACACATTGGATTCAGTTGGATCACACGCATACAATGCACACCTGAAGGGAAATAAATATGACAATTGGGGACACAACCTACCGGCAAATACTTGTATGTACTAACAACTAGATACATTTAAAACAAATTTCTCTCTAAAAATACCGTAAGTAGGTAATATGAATCGGTCGGCTGACGTGTATATTACGTAACATCATGCGTAAAATTAGCAAATAAGAAATCATCCGCCATTCATAAATCTTTAATTCCGCTGTCCTTTTTTCAAGTTTTTGCGTCGCCTTCCCGATGTTCCGGCAGATAGGGTTGTCTATGCCTTTTAACAATTCTAAATCCAAAATTCTCTGAAGAAGTTAATGGGCGTGGGCAAAGGTCAACCTCTGAATTGCTGATAAAATCTAGGTCACGTAATCCCAACACAAAGAGTTTTTGATGTTTGATTTAAAGGCATGTATACATACTAGGAAATGTTTTAATTTAATTTTGGTATCTGCGAAGAAAAGTCAAGGGCTCGATGACATTTTAATTGAAGGAGAAGTTTTTGGGATGATGCCTTTTATTAACAAATGACGCCGGTATTGACACAATCTCCATCAGTGCCGTGTAATTAGTTTTGATTACGGATACAGTTTGTGTTCGCATTACGGAAGAGTTATTTTTTATTGTTTACTTCTTGTATTTTAACATCGAAGTAGAAAGAAAAAAAATAAGATGTCATCATTTATCACCAGAATCGATCTCATAACTCCTGAAAAGATCATGTGAATTACGTGCTAATTTAATACGTTATTAAATAACCATCCCCTGCCATAATGTACAGTGTGCAGAAAAAAAGTACTGCCCTGAATAATTTTTGATTTAATGATTAAATCTTTACGTTCTAGAACTCAATTTTATTGGTCTGAGGTGTTGAACTCAAATATACTAATTAATTAATGCAGACGAACCAGTAAAAAAAAAACGCACTTTCTCTGACTGCCGCTACCTTTTTTTTCCCCCAACTGATTTGGATTTCTGACGCCCAAAATATTGGGGGTAGCTGCAATCTGGGAAATATAGTCTAAATAGTTAGATCGGGAGAGCGGTCAAAAGTTTAGACCCCTTAATGTTTATTTCACTTTTAGCATAAATTCGCCATATCTCGAGAACTTTTTAAGCGAATTAAAACAGTTTTAAGCAAAATGTAGGGTATCTACCACTACAAAATTACAATTACAAATCACTAGTTTATAAGACATGTTAACTCGACTCTATGATGGGGTACCTTTTCGTATCTGAAAGTTGATATAGTCGATAACTACTAGCGCCACATTGGTGACCTTCGGACGTGATGTGAACACGCCTGCCTTGGCAGTAACGCCGACTTCGATATGAACACGCCTACCTTGACAGTAACGCCTACTTCGATGGATGGTACACATTGAATAGTTGACTTGCTACTTGTGACTGCGACATTATCCACCTCCTCGCACTGTTGCTGCTCAGTCTCGTCTCGAGCATACACAACGTCGGCTTACACACACTCGACTGCTAAAGGCAACACGGAGATCTTAATACAGCTCTTCCGGCTTCTCACAAAACAGCAATGAATCAACTAGTGGTATCCGTTCATCGAATTCTATCACAGATATAATTCTGGTGGGAGAGTACTGTAGGGTATCTACCACTAAAAAATTACAAATCACTTGTATATAAGACATGTTAACTCGACTCTATGTCAGGGAACCTTTTTATAGATGAAGGTTGACATGGTCGTTAACTTATAGCCCCACGCAAAATTATAAAATTTGCTTAATCAATGATCATTTTGCGAATAAATAAACTTTAAGTAAATATTAACTATTTTTTAAGAATTTATTTTTTAATATTTGAAAAGACTTCGAATTAGAAAGTATGAAATTTTTTACATCGTTTTGAAATTTTATTTTACATGGTCAATATTTTAGCAAAATCAGTCGAATAGTTCGTGAGAAATTGAATTTTAAAAATACCGACTCTTTTAAAACGACTTTCTTTTTCTTCTAATGATTGTTAACAAATTTTGAATTCCTCCTTCCGAATCTTCATTAATTCTGACGTTGAGGTTTTCTTATTAACTTTAACCGAATTAAAGCCCCTTTAAAATATTTTTCAGTTTCAAAAACAAAAAGCCTTTGACGAATTTGTCTGAAGAGTATGGTGAATGACTTATCTTCACAACCAGCCAAAAAAAAAAAAAACTTTACTATAAATTTTTGATAAACTGAAATCATATTATACATTAATTTTTATGCACACATTCAGTGCTTTGAAGCCCAGAAAAAGCTGTTCAGGGGTGAATTATAATATTTGGCATATTGTACCAAAATATCGTACAAGTGTCCGCTCTTACGGGCCTTACAAATATTGCGTAAGTATATCTTTAGCAATTATAACTCCCCCCTTCCCTCTTGTCAGCAAAAATAGAAAAACAACAAATCTCTTCTATGCTTACGTAAAAAAGATGCAATGCTGCTCTCCCTATTCCTTGTTTTTTATTATTTTTTAACTCTGACTATTTCTGCGATAATATAATTTAAGGATTTTAGCATTAAGTTCAAAGAAACATCCAACTTTACATAAAGCAAAATTAAAGTTTCAATTCATTTTAGGAAATTTCGGGAATTCCTTGAAATAATTTTTTTACAATTTATTTCTTATCCTAAATTTAACTCTTTCATTTCAAATTTAAAATTTTTCCACTTTTATTTATGTCATTTATTTATTTTTAAGTTTCAAAAAAAATTTTAAAATAAAGTAGCTTTAGGGAATTACGTAAGCATCGTTCTCACTCCACTTTCTCCCCTGTTAACAAAAGTAAGGAAATCACTAGACACCCTTTTTTTTATGTGTTTACATTAGACTTGAACGTTTTCCTAAAAATATTTTACCATATTTCGATTGCATAAATCTTGATTGTAAAACCAAGGTAATGATTCATTTTCCAACTATCGCTCTTAAAATAAACGCATTCATTAACCTTAAAGAAACACAAAACATGTTATGATCATGAATAGGCGCTTTAGTTCCCGTCCCTCCTCTGCAAAATGCGTCGTAGTCATTGGCAGAACAATTAAAATTATGTTTTGTAAATATTTCAGATTCTTTTTCTATAAAATATCACGAACGATATTGGATGGTTAGCTTAGTTACGACGCATCAAATGTAAATAAAAAAAATATATATAAATAATTTACAAAAGCGGAAGAAATGTATTTCGATACGAGTCAAGAACGGAAACTGTAAATGTCGTCAAACGGAAAAATCACATGATAAGGTTTTTGGACAAGCATCAAAAAGTAAAATTGAATTAAGTTTGTTTCAAGAGTACGATGCACTTCACAAATTAATCAATCTTATAAGTAAGATAAAATAAGCGTAATGTGAAACAATGACCATTAATTTAATTGGAATAATCACAAGAGTAGAGTAAATGTTAGACGATAGGCTTAATAACTTATTCTGTAACGTAAAAAATTCAGAAAAATACCCCATTATTAAATTAGACATCGAATATTGAAGTAATAATGATTTTAAGTAGTCTCTAGAGAGTGACATTTTTCGTAATTTAATGGTGATCATACTATAGTTATTATAAATTAGCCTTGCTATGGTATTTGTGAAAGGTATCGAATAATATGTTAGAAATTAAAAATGACGAGTAAAACTCAACTTAGTTTGCTTATAAGTTATAATACATTTTAAAAGTTTAAATCTTATGCCTGAGAGGTACGAAATTTATCGCACGAAATGAAAGGTACGATGCACTTCACAAATTAATCAATCTTATAAGTAAGATAAAATAAGCGTAATGTGAAACAATGACCATTAATTTAATTGGAATAATCACAAGAGTAGAGTAAATGTTAGACGATAGGCTTAATAACTTATTCTGTAACGTAAAAAATTCAGAAAAATACCCCATTATTAAATTAGACATCGAATATTGAAGTAATAATGATTTTAAGTAGTCTCTAGAGAGTGACATTTTTCGTAATTTAATGGTGATCATACTATAGTTATTATAAATTAGCCTTGTTATGGTATTTGTGAAAGGTATCGAATAATATGTTACAAATTAAAAATGACGAGTAAAAATCAACTTAGTTTGCTTATAAGTTATAATGCATTTTAAGAGTTTAAATCTTATGCATGAGAGGTACGAAATTTATAGCGCGAAATGAAATAAACATTAGTTTATAAATAATATTCCCATGCGTACACGGAGAAAAAAATTACCGTACTGAATATTATAATGCGATTTCTGGTAAAAACCATAATCATGGTTAATAAAACCAAAATATATATTATTTAGACCATTTATTTGGTAATTTTTCTGTTTACATGGTATCGGTTTACCGAAAATACTGGGTCTCTAAATTGTGGTTCTTATTAACACACAAAACTGAGAAGAAATTTTGGCCAAATAAATTATTTTTATGCCATGCTCTAAGGCAGTGTTCCCCAACCCCGTCCCTGGATCAAATGGTACCGGGCCGCCCATTTCATTGAAACTGAATTTAAATTCCTAGGTTTATACCCCAAATTAAAAATATCTGTGTTCCATTAAAATTTTATTTATTTAAATAAAGGGGCCCCCGAAGGTAGTGACATAAATTTTTAAATTTTTGTAATGTATCATTGTCTCCGATTACCCCCAAATAGAACCGCCTCATTTTCAAAGAAACAAGCTCTGGGTTCTCCTTGATTTAACGTTCTAGTAAGTTAAAATGTTAAATCACTTTATATTTATTTTTTTTGGTGTGACTGCATTTTATTTTGAAGGCATGTTTAAATACATTTAAATTAAAATTAATAAATCAAAATAATCTTAAATATAAACAATCAACACCCCCCCCCCCCTCCCCAGCGGACCGCGGTAAAATTACCAAGCGTTGACAGGTCCGCGGTGATAAAAAGGTTGGGGAACGCTGCTCTAAGGTATCATCAAAAAATTACCAAATTTTATCACTTATTGTAAAACCATATTTTATTGGTAATTTTATAGAAATCATTACCAAAGCGCTTTGGTAAAAATTACAGAGCTTTTTGGTGTTCTTATAAGAGTCAGAAACATGGTAAACTTTACCAGATTCTGGTAGTTTTGACCATACTTTTTTTTTTTCAATTTAGTAAATCTGTAAGCAATATTAATCTATTCATTTATAATTGATTCTGTGCCGTCAATGTAAATTTTAAAATATATATATACATAGATAAAGCGCAGAAAATCGAATGTTGCTGTAAAATTGAACTTGGTTTCTTTCTAGAGAACTGTGTATTTTACAGTTTATAGAACTTATGAGTTAAAGTAATAAATATATATATTAAAATTTATTGAAATGCAGTGTTCTAAAGCTTTAATTAGCTCAGCTTATCCTACTTCCTCCCCGGTGGCACATAAGGCCCTCACCTCCTTGGGCCAGCTTGCTCGGTCTAGCATAAAATATCGCCTCGGACCAACTCATCCATCCCGCCTGTCCCCTTTCTTCTTCCGCCTTTCTTTTCCATGTTAAAATGGGTCTGCCTCTTTTTCGTTTGCCTTCTGGTGTTTTTCTTTTATACTGATGATGACTGATTTTTTCCTGGTTTTACTGTGGAATTCCGAATTTGATATGGTCTGAGGGGAGAATATTTCTCAAACATCTGTTTTGCCAACTATTTAGTTTTGTATTCTGAATGTCTGTTAGTTTCCATGTTTCTGATCCATGCAACAGTACACTGCTTACCATTGAATTAAAAATATTAATTTTAGTATTTAGCATTAATTAAATGTTCTGATCTGCAAATTTTTAAAAGTTTTTTGAAGCAAAATTGCGCTTTTGAAAGTCTTGCTCCTATTTCCGCATCTGTTCCTACTTTCTTCCTACCAACATTTACACCAAGGTAAGTAAATTTTTCAACATTTTCTATTTCGCCCTATTCAATTTTAACTGCACGTTTCGCCTTGCTATTCATTCTTATAGTCTTGGTTTTATTTTTATCTATTTTCAATCCAACATTTCCTCCAAACTTTTCAAAAAAATAACTGTTTTGGATTGCAGATCATGAAATTTTCTGGTAAATTAAATAATGTCATCCGCAAAATCTAGGTCTCTTAATGTGTTAAAAAAGTTTCATCGAGTTTCTCTTTTTATTATTTTTTTTAAAAATTTATTTTTAATCTTGGATTGTACTTTTCATTATCCGATCAATTATAATTAACAATAACCCTGAAATCACATATCCCTGTTTGACCCCAGTCTCAATGGTTAAGGGCTTCATCAGGTTTCCATTCACCGCAACACAACACTAAATCGTAATAAAACGTCCAATATAAAGTAAGTGTTACCTCAAAAGTAAACGGTAAAAAACTTAATGTTTTCTTCAATGGAGCTGAAGGTCGTGAGCTCAATCCTGGTGCCCAACTTAACCACAGGCGGCTGAAAGACGCACGTAAAATCTGTCGTATGTAGGTTGTGGAGTGGAAGTTTGGAAAGAAGGGTCACAGCTCAGGTGCTGTCCGTGTCGTATGACCGGGATCAAAATTACGCGGTATTTCCACCAATACTGTTAAAAAAAAAGGACCTAAAATGAGAGGCTAGTTGGCTTGGTCATAGTTCAGAGTTTAAAAATGTAGCATTAATTGCAAATTACCTCTTTATTAGTTTAATTTGTAAACTTTACTGTTAACAGTTTCAAGTTTCTTACTATATATAAAAATCTAATGATGGTGTCGCAATTTCGTGAGTTTTTATTGGCCGCGAAATCACGTGATAGGATCCAGTTTTTCCTCATTCATTTAAATATTGTTTTGGTTGTCATCAGCATAAAATTAATAATAGTCGTAAAGGTATTGTTTTTCTTTAAATATTTTTGTATCCCTAATTTAAACTTATTTTCCAGTACTGCTATTATTAGCGAGAATATTAAATTATGGTTGTGAACTCATCAAATTTGTTTGAACAATATAATGTTATAAGAATATAAATGTTATTTTAAAAAATGATTACTTCGAAAAATCACTTCCGTTCATCAAGAGATCCAAATGTTTATAATACCAATAAATAGTAATATTTGGACTTGGGAAGTAGAGGCACAAGAGTAAGCAAACAGAATTCCTTTTAGTACATATATGTTAAGTGAATAATTTTAACTTATGTAGAAAAACTGTTTTCTGCCAAGAAAAGACAATTATTGCGAAGCAATCATCGGGGTTGGTGAGCGGCAGCGAACAGGGGGCTTAGCCCCCTAGTAATGTAAAAAATTGCAGGTACAGGGTTTGAGTTTATTTC
Organism: Parasteatoda lunata; assembly: GCA_949128135.1. Classification (NCBI taxonomy): domain Eukaryota; kingdom Metazoa; phylum Arthropoda; class Arachnida; order Araneae; family Theridiidae; genus Parasteatoda; species Parasteatoda lunata. Next base: position 71,847,560 of record OX421977.1, on the reverse strand, counting down.
TTGTGGATGTCCTGGTTTTCGTAATCGAGCTATCTTCACTGTACTAAAATACTTATATAAATAACTTTCATACGATCAAAAACTTAGTTTCTTCTTTTGACCTATAGGACCTAACTTTTAACAGACCGGAGTCGTAGTTGAGCAAATTTTTCAACTCCGCCTACTGCAAAATTTCCTTCGATTTCAACTCCTTCTCCACAACCCTGATTAAAATAAACTAAATGAATAAATTCTTTGAGAAGAGGTCAAATACCGGAGATTATAAATTTGTTTACGCATGCCTAAATCGACCTTTTTGATACCTGCATTTTCAAATGTGTTTAAATTTCCGCAATTAAGGATTTTGATAAATCGGTCGACCCAAGATATCAGCATTTTCTGTTACCCCTTTCTTTTAAAAACACAACATTCTTTACACTTCTTTATGCGTTAAAAGGAAGTTGTGAACAACATCCGGTTTGCACATTAAAAATAAAAAATTTTCTTGATTTACCTTATAAATAAAATGGCCTCATCCGTTTAAGGTATATAGATGATTATCTTGAAATTTCGCTAGCATTTAAACTGAATGTGTAGTAATGGTCATTTTAAGGTTAGTTAATAGTTTGGGTTTAAATATGTGAGCTAAATTAAATTAAGTTTATTTCCAATATTTTTTTTTAATGTTTGTAATATACTCAAATTATAACCTTGATATTACAAAATAATGTATAGTTATTTATTATTGTAAAACTATTTTAAATGAATTGATATTAGCTACTCAAAAATTATAATGAAATGGTATTAGCTACTAAATGTATTTATGCATAATCTCAACTTGCACTATATGTCATAGGCTAATTGAAAAATACAGCTCTTGCCTGCTTTATGCAACGCGCCAAGTGTGACACTATACAGCTTTATTGTTTTTACGCAACTGAAACCGGTTTACACTTGTTTACGTTCGTGTATCAATTGGTTAAATTCGACGATGTATAATATAATTTTTACAATTGGATAAATTAGACGATATATTATATAAATATATAATAGTTATTATATCAGGTATTATAGTCTGTTATAATAATTAAACCAAATTATTAGACACACTGTAGTGTTTTAATAATTTCATGTTTTGCACGAGTTTATATGCAATACTTTTATAATTTAAAAATACACGTAATAGATTTTTATTCAGAAGATTTTTTATGTACTTCATATTTGTATTTATTTTTATTGCGTATTGCATTACAGTGTTAAACAATTGATACATGAACATAAACAAGTGTAAACCGGTTTCAGCTGCGTAAAAGCAATAATGCTGTATAGTATCACATGATAATTAAGATTTTATACAGAATCTTATAGTGCGTCTAATAAGTTGGCCAGGGACTGTAAATAGGAAATGCGTGAAAAATTTCCCTATTAAACTTAATTTGCTTAGACTTATTGTAATAAACTTTTAATTATGTTATTTACAAAATCAGCAATCTAAAAAGTATGGTCTCGATAGCTTTGTCAGGAAGGCGATCGAAACTTTGGACCCCTTGATGTTATTTTTTGCATATTTCGCCGCAACTTATTTTTACTTGGACTTACTTTTTAACCAAATCGAAAACTTTTTGCACACAATTATAAAAGTCGTTAATCCAAAGATAATTCTATTCAAAAAAAGTTTTTTTAATAACTATTTACTATTTTTACAATTTTATTTAATAATAGTCGAAAAAATTTTGAACTGAAAGGTATACAAATTTTACATCATTTTAAAAAATTTAATTTTATATGAACAAACATAAAATTTTAACGAAATAAGCCTAGTTCTAGTGAAATTAAATTTTAATTATGTAACTTTTTTAAAATTTGATTAGGTTGATTAGGTTCAAATTTTGTATTTTGCCATTTAAAATAACATTCTTAAAAATTTGTATAACTAACAATTCAAAAATTGTTCTACTATTATTAAACAAAATCATAAAAAATAATGAATAGTTATTAAAAATTACTTTTTGAATGAAATTACTTAGAGTAAAAGATTTCTATAATTGTGAGCAAAAGGTTTTCGATTCCCTAGAAAAGTTCTCGAGGATAGGGAAATGCGCAAAAATAACCTTAAAATTAAGGGCTCCGAACTTCCGACTACTCTTCAGAACAAACAATTGGGACCATAATCCTCAGATTACGGCTACCCCTATATTTTGAGAGTCAAGAATCCAATTACTCGGATTCAGAGAAAGTTCACTTTTGTGAATAATTTTTCGTTAAAAATATTGTCTGCACTAAATAAATAGAATATTTAAGGTTAAACTCTCGAACCACTTAAGATTGATTCTTAATACGAGAAAATCTGATCATTAGATCAAAAGATATTCAGGGTATTCTGTTATTTCTTCCTTATACACTGTAACCGACACAATTAATAAAGCTGAAAACATTTAATTTTTTTAAAATTCATTATTATTTGTTGCCCTTATCGGTGGCTTTACGTTATCAATTAAGGAAACGCAATTTCTCTCGGCCAACTCATGACAGTCAAAATTTACCACAATCAAAAGACTTTCTCCGGTACTTCCTTTTCGAAGGGGGGTACGTAAAAACACATTTCGTCACTGCCCATGTTTGTATAATTGGTACCTAATAAAACAGCACACAATAATACCACGATGGCTAGTTTGCCCCGATGCTTAATCTAAAAGTTCCCTTATCTTCTGTGTTGGTTTAAAAATCACAAGGCTACCGAGTTGAACATTGATAGTCATAAATTCAAAATTGGATGGACCCTTCAACACTTGAAGGACGGAAAATTAGTATATACCTATATTGCCCAAAAGCAGTCAAAATGACTGGATTGTGAATGCGTAAACAAATTTGTTTAAAATTAATTTTTAACATTTTTTATATTATTTACAGTTATATAACAAGTTATTAGTAAATATTAACAATAAAAAAAATTATATGTTGTACAAAAATCACAAAATTCTAAGAAATTGTGTCATTATATACATCATTGTTTTTCTAATTGAAATTAAAAGCAGTCAAAATGACTTTCTTAGGCAATCTAATGTTAAAGCCGGTTATAAAATTACATATAAAGTTACCAAATTAATGAAGATTTATTTAATTGTTTAAAAAATGTAAGCATAAGTTATAGGTTTTTCATTAAAAAAAATATTTCATATGGTGATAATAAATTAAAGATCGCATTTTTATCACCAAGAATATTAATTCAGAGCATCTATCTGTAGTAAGCATGCCTTTATCAAATATATTTGATATAATTTTTTTCTCCTTAAAAATATTTATGGTTTTAAAAATTCATGAATAAAATCAAAACATTTCTTTTTGACTTGCTAAATTGTTTCCTCAATGTCTATGTGCGCAGAATAAATAGCAATGAGGGGCACTCCTTTGAATTATGCTTTCGAACTGTTGGCGCTCGCCAATGCATCGTAATTCACTTTTTATATCCCAGGTAAGTCAAGGTTCTTGAGTGACCTTCGTTCTTTGAGAAAGTTTGGCGCGAGCGAACTCAAAACCGGAATAGCGAAGGATCAAGATGTTACGCCTTCCCAGCAAAAGAAGAAGATGAAGATGAAGTCGACACTAAAACATTTCTAGGTTTCCGATAAGAACATTCCCGTTATCTGAAGCTTTGAAATCGTTAAAAAAAAGACGCTTTTTTTCTTTCTTGGTGTCTGTGTATGAAGCAAATATTTTTAGTTATTTGGCTTTCTCAAAGCTTTGGATATTGTCGTCATTATTGATATTTTGCCTACATAATTGCTATTTTGTTTTAATATTTGTCAACCTAATTATTATTTTAAACATTAATTCTTAAAATCATGACCCTTTGACACAGAATTTTTATTTAACTTATTTTTAATACTTTTTATCTTATTATTTTGTATTAATTTAGCTCAAAATAAATGAAAAACATTATATTTACAGGGGTCTTTTTAGAAGAAATTTGGGTCCGTTAACGGACCCTTCACAAAATATCTTTTCATAAAAACGGACCCTTCACAAAACATTTTAACTTAAAAACGGACCCTTCACGAAATAATTTATCTTTTAATCGGACCCTTCACAAATTTGTTTATCTTCATTATTGTTTTGTTAATCGAATAAACCCTTCCCAGGAAGGGGGAGGGGAGAAAGACAGATGAAAACCAACTAAATTTTGTCTTCGGCAAGCTGCATTTGCTGTTTATTTTTTAAAATTTAATTTTTTTAATTATAATTTTACAATGTTGAGCATAATCTTGTATATCTTTACAATTTAAAAACTCTTTGAAAAAGTTTTTTTTTGCAATAACGGACCCTATTTTTACAAATTCACAAAAGCGGACCCTGGTTGAAAGAATGTGACTTACCGTTTATTTTATATTCACAAATTACGAGTAATTTTTTCACAATTTTTACAAAAACGGACCTTTCACAAAATGTCTGGACAGATCCCTGATTTAGCATTTTAATAATTTATGTTTGTGAAATACAGCATGAAACAACAATGTCTTTTTTTGCGTTAAAGGTAAAATCTTCCAAACACGGCTCACTTCCAAACAATTTTTTCCCCAAGCTTGCACTTTTAATGCATTTATTTAGATTTAAGAGAAACAGTTATTCATCATTAAAATTCCTATAATTTAAAAATTAAAATATTGAAAAATTTTTGAATATTGAAAAAAAAATTAAACTACTCTTTTTGAATTTTAGTACAAATATAATTCCGATAATCTAACAGATTTCTTTAGTAACTATTAGATTGTTTTTTTTATAATTAGGGAAATATATTTTAGCTTGTAACTAGAGCGCCAGAGAAAATATATATAAAAGGAAAACCAATGTTTCATCTGCGCAAAGGGTTAAAATATGCGAATTCCTCACTCAGTTTGCCCGGCTATAAAATAAGAAATCTTCCCTCAGTTAGCCCGACTTTAAATATATGAAGTCCACACTCAGCCCGACTATAAAAATACGAAATACTCATAGAATTGTCCCGGCTACGAAAGAGCACTGATAGATGCTTCATCTATTACATTTGACATCATTTTCAAAATTGCTAACCATAAAAATATTAAAGATATAAAGTTATGTGGAACAATGTACTTAGTACTTTTTTATGAATGTTTTACCAGATCTTAGCCAGCAACTATTTCATTCCAATCAGCTGTATTAAACAGCCACTCCTTAAAGTGGCTGTTAGTGTCGGGTAACCAGGTGATGGTATGGTAAACCAGACTTTGTGAGAATGCAAGAAAATCCCTTGTGTTAGATGGATCATGAATTAGAATCCTTTTTTTTGTTGGGCTAACAGTTGGAAGTTTTCGAATCATGCAATTCAATTAGCTCCATCAAAAAGGCACCCGCGAATATTAGCTTGTTTCGATGCTTGAACCGGGAGTTCGCTTGTTTTCTGGGTTGGGTTCAAAATTAGAAGGCTACAAAAGTAAACATTGATGCCTCAACTATTCAAAGGTGAGGATGAAATAAAAGTGTTTTGTCCAAATACTTTTTCAGAAGACAAATGATCTAAGTCACTTGGTTACTTTTCTGGTTTTCGAAAAAAGAGCGTCTGTTTGAACTTCAATTTTGAAATTAATTAACGGTGATATAGCTCAGCTGCCTAGCGTTCGCTCTGCATCTGATAACAATTTTCAAGACTTTCTATATATATTAATAACAACGTAAGTTATTGACATTTGTTGGAAAGATTAAAGTTTTGATTAGGCAAACTCGCAATTATAGAACTGCTGAAGCTTCAAAATCCCTAATATACACATTACGTACCTAATCTATCGAATAACTAGGATAATCCATTAAAATGCAGAATCGAGTGTGACGTAATCAGCTATTTTTGTAATTTACCAATTATCATATCTGGTTCTGTGATTTACCAATCAAGACATACATAGCTATACTTTGAACTTATATAATTTCTTTTTATCCTATTTAATCTTAATGTGCCTCATTTTGTAAATTCATTCTACTAAAACTCACCTTTTATAAACAAAATCCCCAATAAGGATGTTTCTGGTGAATCAGCTTCGCGAGCTGAAGTAAACAATCCAATACGTTTCAATATATTATAAGAAAATATCGAAAATATATATTGAATATATGAATATATATTGTAGTACATTGAAAATATTGTAAGGGCTTCGGTAAAAATTACTGAACTTTTAGTGGTTCCCGTAGTGCCAAAAACAAGAAAAATTTAATCATATTTTGGTAGTTTGGAACTTTTTTTCTCAATGTAAATTAAATCAATTTTAACTATGAAGCGACAGATTTATTACAAATCCACAGCTATGAATTTTTTTGTATGTGTCCTTTAGCCCGTAACTATAATTTAGAAATGACTTATGGAATAACAAACATTTTGTTCCAAAATAGGTCAAATAGTGCATTAAAAATAAGCGCGTATAGGCAGTACCTGGTGAACAATGTTCTAGGATATTAAGAAAGAAAACAAATAAAGAACTGAAAATACTGAAGAAAAAAGACATTCCAAATTTAGATCAATTTACGAAAACTGAATGTCTAGTTATTATATTCAGGAGTTAAGGCAAAAATAAATCAACCTTGACTTGCATCTTGTAAAACAAATTGATGGATTCAAAGATTTACAATTAACTTCGAAACTAAAATAAATAATTTATTCATTCAAGGATTAATTTATTTTATTTTTTTACATCTTTTCAAGCACACTATACAATCAGCATTTTTATGCATAAATTAATTTCTTTCCCCTGTGTTTTAAAGTACATATGCGATTTAAGTATATTTGTTTTAAAGTATTATTTTCTGCATCACTATTTCCCCTCTGAAACGCAAAAGATTAAAGCTATTTTTTTAAATTGTTCAATGGCTTTATAGATGTAAACGTGTAATTTAATTTCGAAATTAACCTTGACCACTATCACCTATAATTGCAATAATTCCCAAACTCATACATTAACACATCAAAGATAAGAAATTTAAGAAGGCACTTCCTTCTCTACTTTAATCAGTTCACAACAATAATAATTTATACAAATACAATTTAACAGTATCATTAGATATCGAAATCCGGTTCCGTATACATTTCCTATTTGTTTATATCCCCTTGTCCCCTACTATTACAATGCAAGCACCTATTCTTTCAAGGCTGTTACTCGCATATATTAAAAAGATCTAGAAGAATCCTAGATGAAACTGGTAACAGTTATTTCCAAGGAACAGTTACTTTTAAGTCTGTAAATGAGTATTGGCAAAGCAGTAGTACCATAATGTAAACATTTATGATTACACATATTTTTTTATACTTTTTTCATTATTTTAGATTAATTTAGATCAAAATAAGTGAAAAAGTAGTATAATTAACATTTTATTAATTTCTGGTTATTAAATACAGTATGAAACACCGGTGTCTTTTTCTGCGTTAAAGGTCAAATTTTCCAAGCACGGCTCCCTTCCGAACAATACTTTTTTTCAAGTTTGCTCTAGTTTGTAGGTATTTAAATCTTAAAAAAACTGTTATTCGTCATAGAAACGCCTTTAATTTAAAAGAATCAATTATTGATAAATCTTTTATTATGAATGAAAAAACATTAACTACTTTTTTTAGATTTTAGTACAAATATAATTCCGGTAATCGAACAGAATTTATTAAGTAACTATTAGACTGTATTTTTTGTTATTAAAAAATACCAAAATGCATTTTGTTGGAATCGGAGCTTCAGAAAAAAATGCAAAAAAAAGGACACCGGTTTCCAATCTGCATTAAAGGGTTAATGCAACATTATTTTTACGGTTTATTAAGGGACAGCTTGACCTAAAAAGTGGTAAGCCGAACTATTATTTAAAACCATTTAATTTTAAAATCGAAATTATAAGTTAAACTATTATAGAAACTTTTATTCTAGTAAATTATTTTAGAAATTATTTAAAATATTACAAGCATAATTTTTTGAAAACTAAAAATTTTTATAGTTTATTTTTATAAAAAAAAAGTCAAATGTTATGTTTTTAATTCTTAGGATCTTGAACTTAGGATTCATATATTTAAAACTTCATAATTTTTATTTTAATATTAAATTTGTTTCTTTAATGTTTTGCACCATTGCGCTCAATATAAAAAAACATTGAAAAATAGTTTATTTCATTATGAAATTTAACTGCTCTTTTAAAATGGAATAAAAAATCTTAGCAAAGATATAAAAGTTGCTACCGCTTTATGTAGCTTTCGCTAAAAACTTAATTAGTAACGCATTATCGTGCAAATTAATTTTTCTTAAAATTATATTACACGATATCAAATCTTCTATTTACCTATAGTTATGGTTTCATAAAGTTCACACGATATCAAGAACTAATTTTCCATAATATATTGCAGTATTGTGCTATGTATTAATTATTACGCCATATTTCTTTAAAATTACAATTTCAATATTTCTTTTTTTTTTTTCTTTTCAACATAAAAATGTTACTCGAAACCAAATGCACCAAAAGTTAAACCATACAAGCTACTATAAGTTTTTTAAAATAAAATTCTTCTAAACTTAAATTTTCAGAAAAAAAAAATTCAAAATTTTTAGACAGTGTGTTTAAAGCTAATACGATATAGATGAAAGATATAGTTTGAAAAAAAAAAAAAAACACTCATTTCGCAATTTCTGTAAATTGTTGACATTTTTCATTATTCTGAAGGGCCATTGAATATGGTATAGTAGGTTCTTAACGAGTTGAGTCCTGAGCTCCAAAAACCCATATGGTGAAGTGAACGTAGTACGGTCGTCACACTATGGTTCTCGTTGTACGATACGGTTGTACTCAAAAACTGATACCCTGATTCAGACGGTCATATTAGCCAGGTTGACAGTTTTCTAGAGTTTACCGGAAATTCAAAAACAGTTGTACAGTAAAAAGTTCCGGATCATATTACGATAAAAAGTACTAATCTTCAGAGAACCGAAACTTTTTACGGTAGTATCTATTTTTACCAGAATATGTTACAGAACAAAAAATCTGATGTATTCTAATAAATATTACTGTAAAAATAACGGGATGATATTTCATGATAAAAATGGATTTTACGGATGATGCACCCAAAATGCCGGTACTTTAAAAAGTAATTTGACCAGGGATTTTTTACCGTGTGGAAAAAAATTAGCTTGTGTATAGTGAGTGTTTATACGATTGTACGCAGTGAGCCGTGTTGCATTTTCATTTTAAATAAAGCCTATGAATTGATTAACTGATACAAAATTGATGAAACAAATTGTATTATAACATAAAGAAATAAAAACAATAAATATCGACATATTTAGTCGATGGCATTTCCGTATATCATACTATTATATATCGTCTATTAAAAATTGTTGACATGTTTTGACAACAGGAAAAATAATGTTGATTTATTATGATTAAATGAAGCTTTTTTTATATACATATTTAGGCTGTTACTCTATACCATACCATCTTTTCGCAAATAATACGTTGTTTTCTGACAAAAACATGATTCTTACGTTAAATTACTATCGTCCTTAAAGAACAGTGAAATTCGAGTCGTAGAAATAAAAAGGCGTAGTTGGAAAATTGTTTCTCTCTATATACCCGGACATCCTTGTGGCCGGATTGAAAAAAGGCTGACGGTTAAAGGTTACAAGCACACGTGGGGGGTGTTTCGGCAAGCATCATCGCTTGCATATTAAAGATGGTCAGGAGGAAGGCGTTGGTCCATCAACCGAATTCCAGACTGGTCGTAGAGGGTGGAATGTTAATAATGATATAAATTAGAAGAAATGCCAGTTAGTTATTTTTCTTGATGGAGTGGGACAGTTAAGTCTAGAAGACTGATTGTTTCTCATTTGACTCCAAGACACAGCATTGGTCAATGTTGATTAGCATAAAGGGCAATAACCAATTACAGTCAAGTATATGCTTAAATGCAGCTAATCAAATGTTGGCTTAAGGGTATGGTTTTTATATTAAAACTATTGCGTTTGTTTGCGTATTTTGCATCTCATCAGAAGTAGTAACATAAGACTTGATAGCTATTAAGGAACTTTTCAAGCTGCTATAAAAACTTCTAGTCAACCTTAATTGGTCGTATTGCAGAACCTAAAAAATGAATCAGCTTTAGGCTAAAAGATTCATAAATCAAATTACCTAGGCTACTTTTATACGACTTGTATGGATGGTTTACGGAATAAAGCTAAACGCTGGTAGTATTTGCACACGGAGAAAAAAATTCTGGTAAAATTGCTTCACTGTATGGTAATGACATACATACGCATTTCTGGTGAGAAACTCATAATTCTAGTTAATAAAAACAAATTAAACGATATTTTAAACATTCATTTGGTATATTATTCTTTTCAAATAGTAATGGTTTGCCGAAAATTCTTATTTTTAAAATTGTAGTTTTCATTACCATTTAGTAAAAAATACAAATCTAAAAAGTAAATTTTATCGAAAAAATTGATCTAAGATATCACGATAAAAAGTACAAAATTTTACCATAAAATTACAAAATTTTACCGTTTTAATTTTAAAATTAGATTTTATTGTTAATTTTTTTCCAAAATCATCACCAAAATGCTTCGGTAAAAATTACTGAGCTTTTTGGTGTTCAAATAGAGCCAGAAACACGGTAAGTTTTGCCATATTCTGATAGTTTTGGCTACATTTATTTTTTTCAGTTTGGCAGAAGAAGAAAAAAAATTATAAATAAACAAATATGAAGGCTTCCTGGTTACTATATCCTATTAGTTTTGTCAACAAAACCAATTTCGAGAGTTGTATTTATCTATTACCAAGTTATTTCTTTTCAGACTATTTTTCTTTGACTTCTTAAACATTTAGAATGATTTCGAGTTAAGTACAAAAGACAATTTGATGTTATTCTTAATGATTATAACATTATAGACTCTCGAACCTGTTCACACTTCACCTTGTAATGATATATGCGGAGGGATACACCTATTATAAACTAGAATTAAATAAAAATGAATATTAAAATATTATATATACAATATTAAAGTATTTATTAATGTTTTGAAATGTTTCATCTATAAAGAATTCTCTATCAGTTAAAAATGCATAAATGCTCTTTAAAAGTAGACATACTAAAATTATTATTATAATTATTATTATTTATTTTACTTACTTATTTTTTATTTTATTTATTTACTTTATTTTATTCATTTATTTATTTTATTTCGTCCTTTATTTACTTTTTGTGAAAGAGCTTCGAAATATAGCATTGTGAAATTCTATTGCTCTTTGCTTGGTAAAAATTCAATCTATAAATTCTATAAAATATTAATTAACATAAAAGCAAAAAAAATAATAATAAGCCCTTAAGATATTAATAAATAGTTAAGTATAATTTACGACATTTCAAAACAATTTCGTATTATCATGATTTTTTTTGTTCTTCTATTTTTTGAATTTTGCTAAAAACTCGATATGCGCGTTTAAGAAAATGGACATAGCTCGATACAAGTGTTTAAGAAAATGGACATAACTCGATATGCGCATTTAAGAAAATGGACATAGCTCGATACGAGTGTTTTTATAAAAAATGGACACAGCTTGATATGCGTGTGTAAGAAAATGGACATAGCACGATATGCGTATTTAAGAAAATGGGTGTAGCTTGATAAACGTTTTTAAGAATATGGACATATCACGACTTGCGTGTTTAAGAAAATGAACATAGCTCGATACAAGTGTTTAAGAAAATGGGCATAACTCGATATGCGCATTTAAGAAAATGGACATAGCTCGATACGAGTGTTTTTAAAAAAATAGACACAGCTTGATATGCGTGTATAAGAAAATGGACATAGCACGATATGCGTATTTAAGAAAATGGGTGTAGCTTGGTAAACGTATTTAAGAATATGGACATATCACGACTTGCGTGTTTAAGAAAATGAACATAGCTCGCACTGCATTTTTAGGAAAATGAACACAGTTCGAAATGCGTTTTTAAGAAAGTGGATACAGCTCAGTATACATGTTTATAGATAGAATGTTTTAGACTGTGTCCATTTTCTTAAACAGGCTTTGAACTATATATATATATATAAAAAATTCACGAATGTTAGAATTCAATCAGAAATCAGAATTAGTTATTTAAAAATGCAGCTACATGAATCTCTTAAAAATTATTTGCAGTAACCTTTTTAATCAAGCTTTAAATCTCGCTCTCTTAACGGTGTTTACAATTCCTAAATAATTTATAGGTTGCTTAAATAAAAAAACACTTGCGTTAAAAATTAAAATTGAACTGTTCACATTTGTATATAGATATCCTAAGAAATAGCACGACTATTAATGTTAATTTTCTATCATTTAGGATCTCCTGTATTCTGCGAAAAAGAAGGAGTAGAAGTTGAAGTTCCTTGGATTTCTTCTGATCCTTGCATAAGCTGCAAATGCCAAGCGGTATGATAAATTAACTCATTTCTGTTTCTTACTTGAAATTTTCTTACAGGCATGAAAATCTTACAAATTTTGGGAATTAATTTACATTGCTTAGAAATAAATACTGCTTTTTTTTAATTCAAATGGTAAAAAATAACATCTTCTTAATTAGAACGTGAAGTAAAACTTAATTTTCTCTTTTTTTCTGTACTAATAAATTTTCAAACAACGATTGAATTTCGAACGCCTTTTCTTCTTTTTCATAAATTATGTTATCTTCTCTAATTAGTTTTCAATAAATTATTTTTACGTACGTTCTCATAATACAGCCTATTGCATTGTGTATTTATAAATTTATTTATTATATATTGCAGTATTAGGCATTATTTTTTAAAACTTACGAGACTACATAGTGCAGCAGTTAGATGCAAGTATTTTGCATCACACCCTCTTCAGATAAGTTTTAAAACTTTTCCATGGTGTTGCAGATCGATAAAGAGGTTTCCACTACCGAGCTTAGGTGCACTGAGAAAAAAATATGGTCAAAACTACCAAAATATGGTAAAATTTATCGCGTTTGTGGATCTGTGGGAACAACAAAAAACTCGGTAATTTTTACCGAAGAGCTTTGGTGAGCAGTTTGGTAAAATTAAAAATAAAATATGGTTTTGTAATAAGTGATAAAAATTGGTAAATGTGGTAAAATTTGGCAATTTCATTATAAAACTTTAGAACATGGAATATAAAATTTATTTATTCGATTAAAATTACACTACAGTTTTGTATCTTTTACTAAATATGTGGTAATAAAAACAGAAATCTCGAAAATTAGAATTTCCGGTAAACCATGGCCATATGAACGGAAAAACTACGAAATAAATGATTAAAATACCGTATATTTTGATTTTTAATAGCAGAATAGTTTTTTTTTTTTTTTTTTTGCCTGATTTTTTTTTTTCTGCTTGTAAAAGCATTGAAGCGTGAATCGGGCATTTTTAAAAAGTCTAAAGCTTCAGCTATAATAATTCTTAGCAGTACAAAAAGGATTTACTAGTTCTGTTATCTTAATATGTAATTATGTTGACTGTATTATAATACGTGTATGCATTATTTAAGTGTAACATAAAGTTATTGTGATCTTTAATAACAAACTTCATTCAAAAAATGTTCTGTTTTCATTTGACATGCATGTGGTCTGATTAATATTATTAAAATTAAGAAAAGGGAAAACAGAGCATTGCTCTTTGCTAGTATGTAAAAAATTCTTCCGGTAAATTTACCGTTACGGGGGAAAAATTCTGGTAAAATTACCGTACTGAATGGTAATAACATTTCTGGTAAAAAAAAAACCCTAATACAGGTAATAAAACCAAAATATACGATATTTAAACATTTCATTTGGTACTTTATCCATTCGTTATGATCGAATATTCGTTATGATTCGAATTCTGGTTTTCAAAACTATAGTTATTATAACCATACATTTAATAAAAAATAAAAAAATTGAAAATTAAATTTAATCAAACAAATGATTTTTGTACTATGCCCTATAAGGTATCATGAAACTATTACCGAATTTTATAACAGTTTCCAATTTTTATCGCATATTATAAAACTGTATTGAATACTTAATTTTTCCAAAATCATTACCATAACGCTTCAATAAAAATTGCCTAGCTTTTTAGTATTCCTAAAGATACAGAGACACGGTAAATTTTACCATATTCCGGAAGTTTGGACCATACTTTTTTCTTAATTGTCAAATTATTCTGATGATTTTTAATACTTTAATATACCTGTTACCCAAAATTGTATTTTTAATTTCGATGTAAAACAACACTCAAAATACCTAATACAGTTTAAATTCTGCTGCTCCTTCATGTGTCAGCAGTGAATAAAATTTGTTTTAAAGCAGTGTTTTTGTAATTTACGGTAAAAACATCGAAGGGAAATTACAATTTGAAGTAGTAGTGCTGTGTATTTGTCATCAGGAAACATTAGCAAATTAAAGACGAAGATTTCGTATCCAAAATATTCCTGAAAAACCTCACAAAATCTACAAAAACTTTTTTTTTTTTTTTTTTTACTTTAAAAGTATATATCTTGGATATTCGCAACGACCGCCCTTCATAGAAATATTTTTTGCAATCTTTGGCACAAATCGAATTTTCAAAATAAATATACATCCAAATTAAGGAAGGCAAATTGATATTTATTATTTTAAAAAGAAGCTCCATTGAATTCTAACGAATAATTGCTGAGGAAAGCGAGATGATTTTATTTTGTTCTATAAAAAAAAAAACTTTACTTGCAATAAACATGAATTATCAATAATAATTAACAGGAATTATCAATAATAATAATAATTAAATATAAATATTTTGTTCATATTGGGCAATAATGTGTGCTGAAGTTGGAAAGATTAATTTTGAGTCCCTCTGTATTGAAAAATTCTACCTTATAAATTTTTCCAAAAGTTTCAATATAATAATAAATGAGCTTTGAGCGTTTTAATCATATTTGTTATTTTAGTTAATAAATATTAATTAACACTACACAGTACAAAAAAAATATTACATTAGATGAATAAAAATTTTTTAGTTACATTACTGTTTCAAATTTAAGTGGTATTAAGCTACTTAATCTAATCTTCATATTTCTTAAATATTAAGTGCACTCAAAAGACTAGTTAATGTTAAAGTTAATATTAGAGGGAAATTTCTACGACAAGCAATTTTTTTTTCTTACTACTACTTTATCATTTTATTTTTATAATACATTTTTGTAATAATAATAGAGATATAAAATATTCGATAAGTTAGCTTTTCTTACATCAATTTGATAGTAATATTTAAATTATTTAAATCGCAAGTAATTAATTTATTTATCGACTTGTAAGTGGAACGCTTAATCATAACCGGACTTCCTTATTTGCCACAATATGTTCTAGGAAATAAATTTTAAACGACGCGACGTAGATAGTTATAGTAAATAAACAAAATATAATTAAAAAAACGCTAAATAAAAAAAATGCATTTTTATTCATTTTATTTTAGCTGGACGTGCCAGTAACGTGTTCAGTAAGACGTGCCATGCACGTCAAAATGCTTTTGTCGCAAAATCGCCAACGTTTTGTACAGGTTGGCAGGCAAACATAACAGGAATAAAAATATAAAACATTTTCGTGGCTCGTATCATAGAAACAGAAAATATTATCCCGATTTCTTTAAGTATGGAACACTTGACGCCTCGCAGGGAGTTGCGATCCAACGTTATGCAACGAGAGAAAAAAAACTTTGGTCAAAACTATCAGAATATGGTAAAATTTACTGTGCTTTTGACTTTATGGGAACGCCAAAAAGCTCGGTAATTTTTGTACAATTAACAGTAAAACATGGTTTTATAATAAGTGATAAAATTTGATAAATGCGGTAAATTTTGGTAATTTATCATGATACCTTAGAGCATGGTATAAAAACTATTTATTCGGTTAAATTTACTTTTTAGTTTTGTATTTTTTACTAAATCTGTGGTAATAATAATTATAATTTTGAAAACCAGAATTTCTGATAAACTTAACTTGTTGAACGGAAAAAAATACCAAATTAATAGTTTTAATACCGTAAATTTTTGTTTTATTAACCAGAATAATGTTGTTGTTTTTTTTAACAGAAATGCAATTAGCATACAATCTGGTAATTTTACCAGATTTTTTTTTTCCTCGTTTGCTACGCACATCTGTGAATTTCTTCTAAGCGCAAGCGCTTAATAATTTTATTTACTACTTTTTGTTTACCATATTTTTGATACCATATTTTGATACCATATAACTTTTTTGATACCATATTATCTATGTATTTAAGTTTTTATTTGCTGATTTTTCTTTAGAAATGTTTTTACCCTTGCCCTTTATTTTAAATCTGAATATTATGATATTTTTTAGTTTATTATTTTAATTAATTTTTTTATTGTTTTTTGATGAAGCGAACTGTAAGATTAATCTTATTATGAAAATTTAGTTACTATGCTTCTTAATAAAAATTTTTAAAAAATGAATTTTAATGGAAATATGAACTTTATTTTTTTTAAATAAATTTTAATAAAATATTTCTAAATAAAAACTGAAATAAATGTCAATAAAAACTAAAATAAATGTAAATAAAAACAAATAATATTCAATAAAAACCAAAATAAATATCATAAAACCTAAACATCTCAAATTTCTTTCAATTAATTTCTAATCTAAACTTTAAAAAGCGACTTAAAATATTTTGAATGATTAAAAATGTAAGCATAGATAATTAGTTTTATAAAAAATAGAAAGAAAAAATAACGAAAGAAAGAAAAAAGGAACTTTTACCCGGAAAACAAAACATGAAACAGACTTAATTATTCTATGTAGATTTGAATTTGGATTTTATTTTTCTATTCTAAAAAGAACTAGTGAAATACTCAGGAAATGATTCGTTGCCAATAAAAAAATTTATAACTGAAGTATATAAGTAATATTTCTGTTCTATTCAAAATACATTTCTTCAGCACCAATAAGAGTTTGATAAATTGTTTTAGGATTAGAACGACATATTCAAGCAACTTTTAAGCTTCAACAAATACTTAACGTTCCGCTTTTGGACATTAAATATGGAATGTCAGCAATTTAGTTAGAAAAAAATAGGATCTTTCAAAAGAAGAGCTGTTTTTCTTTTATTTATACTGAAGTAAATATTTCAAGATAATAAAGCCTAGTTAAAGCATTACGACTGTTACATTTTTGACAAAAAGAAGTTACAGATTAGATTTCTAGGAATTAGTCTGTAACTCAGATTAGAATTTTAATCAAAATTGATAATTCGTGAGAATTATTTATCTATAAATGTTTAATTTTACTGCGGCTAATTCTTTTAAGCATACTTGTCAACGTATAGAATGGAAAATTAAATATTCAAATAAAGTGAAAACGCTTTTTTTTAATAATAAAAATGCAGTTATTTTTTTATATATTTGATGATCGTCTGCTGTATTAAAATAAAGAAGAGTTCAAGTGTGATTGGAAGAATATAGAATTTAAAAGAAATGCGCTCCAGTTCTCATTTATTGACAGATTTCACCTTTCCTTCACACATGTTTAAACACTCAGGGAATGTTTGATTTTTCGTGAAGTGGCCACTACATCTCACGAGAACAGTTGTTTGTAAAAGAAAAGAAATATGGAAATAAAATTAGCAACCCCCTTTTTATTCCTAACGTCCTCAATGAATGCCGCCCGTTGATCCTCAATTAGAGCCGGAGGGTAAAAAATTCCAAACTTAGAATAACTGCCATTTATAACCACGAAGATATTTTATAAAAGAAAAATTTAAATCATGCATGATGTTCTGTAAAGACCACCCTTATTAAGGATTTTTAGAATCCTTATTAAAGAAGAAAACAAAAAAAAAGCATTCGCATAGATTGCAAATTAATATTTAAACGAGAAAAAAAAAACCTGATTGAAATCTGACAAATCATCAGGCGATCGAATGTTATAAACAACTACACGAAAGGTTTTGCGAATGAAAAAAGAGAGAAATTGCAAGACGATTGCTTGAAACCCCCTTCATTTTTCAACCTTCAATTAAGCGTGCTTTGATGTTTATTACATCGTCTACTGCATTTTGTCAAATTTCGATAGCGTTTTAGTTTTTACCTTGCTTAATTCTTCCTACTTTCAAAATTAATTTTTAAGAAACCTCAGAACTTAAATAAACAATCAGAAGAGCTGAGATGGCTCAGGAGATAGAGTGTTCGCCCTCCAATGAGGTGAACCGGGTTCGAATCCCGGCAATGGCTGGACGGTACGAATTCCGCATCTGGCTTCCACCGACCACTGTGCTGTCGGGAAATATCCTCATGACGTGAAATATCCTCAGTGGTAGACGTATCATGGGTTAGAGTCCACTTGCCCTCAGGCTAACCATGGGAGGTTCTTGTGTCATCCTCTCCATGTATCGCAAATGCTGGTTAGTTCTATTAAAAAGCCCTACACGAAGGCAAATTTTCCCCCACTACTTGATCCAGGAGTTCTCTTGTCTTCTGGATTGGGTTCAAAGTTACAAGGCTACGCGGTTGAACATTAGTAGTAGTAAACCTAAAAATCGGGTCGGTTGTTCAACGGCGGTCATAAAATAAAATATTAAAAGGTTCAAAAAGTTTTAGATTTTTTTGCAAATTTTCAGTTAATTATGCCATTGTTACTTTCCGAAACAGTCTTCAAAATTCCTTCATTCTTTCTTTCAAATTCTCTAGCTTCAAATAAAACAAAATAAAGAACAGAACAAGTTATTTTTCAAAAAGAGTTTGAAATTTCTTAAAATATACGTATAAAAATTAAAAGCATTTTTTCAAGAAAAAAAAAAAAAAAAAAAAAAAAAAACTCAAAATAAAATAAACAATTATAATGGGAAAAACGAGTGTTAAGTGGTTTGAAAGTTTCAGTTCTTATTGAAATTCGCCAATGAATTACGTCATTGTTTGCTCTTACTGTTTGTTTAAAATAGAATTAAAAATTATTTTGTTATTTCTTATTCTAAATTCCTTTATTTCAGAAGAAAAAATTGAAAGATAATATTTAAAAAATTAACGCTTTTTAAATGACTTAAGAACTTGCATTAACATAATTAGCGAAGAAATTGTGCATATTCTTCTAAAATTAAATTAAAGTAACATAAACCATAAAATTTTGGAAGAACATATCTGAAAAGGTTCAAAAAGTTTTAGATAATTAAGAGATGTGTCAATGAAGTTCTTATTTGTTCTTACTTTCTCTTCACAATAGAATTGAAAATTCCTTCATCGTTTCTTTCAAAATTGTTTCATTTCAAATGAAAAAAAAGAAAGAATAATATTTTAAGAATAATCATATTTTAATATTTAATCTACTTTCGCTATAACATAAGTATCGAAATTTTCTATATTCTTGCAAAATTAAATCAAAATAAAATAACAATCAAAATGAAAGGAACAAACATTTTAGATCATTTAAAGATTTGTCAATGAATTATGCCATTGTTAGTTGCTGCTCTCCTTCCTTCAATAGCATTACACAAAATGTTGAAAATTATTCGATAAGATGTGAACAAAGATGGCTTCAAAAAAAAAGACCTTCATTTAAAACGGACCTTCACTTTGATTATGGACATTTTCAAGTATGTGGAATCAGAAGTTTGCCGGGGATTTTTATTTATTTTTTTTTTTACTTTATTTTCATTTCGTGTATTGAATGTTCTTTGTTTAATTTTTACGAGAGGCTTAAAGCTGTCTTACGTAGTAAAAGCGGACTATCTAGGGTTGTAAATGTAAAAAATATTTGAATGTTTGGCGCAAATTTTGATCATTTTTTATCTTTCTTCTTCTTTTTAAGTAATGCAAAATTTCCATTTCTTTTTCCATTTTTAATCACTTTTTGTTAAATGCCAGGTCCAAAAAAGAAATAAGTTTGTATCTAAAATTAAATGTTTGGAAACTTCTGAAAAGATTTGGGGGTACATAAATTTTGATAATTTTTAACGTTTAGTAAACATTTTTATCTGTAAAATAACAGAATATGGAAATTATTATTACGTGCTCAAATAAAAAAGAAATCGTTATTAGTAAGCTTAGTACTGCATATGATTTATAAAAAAAAAATACACAATTTTACAGTATGTGTTCCAAAACACTGAAACAAGATATTGCTGATATCAGCATCTGAAATTTACGCAGCCAAATGGCTTAAGTTACCGTAGGATTGATAAATAATAAAATAGCGTTATTTTAATTGGCTATAAGTAATATGGGAGAAGTAGAATTTTTTTTACATATATCTTTTAATATAATAAGCTGCCTGTCGGGTGATTTTTCTACTATTTTTTATCGAGTGTTTTTTAGTAACATATCGCTTTGTAGCCAAATTCAATAAATGCTATAGTAGTTATTATAATCAACGAAGCAATTCTAACGATATTCTGTGAAACCTCTCAAAGAGACCATCCTTCTAAGTTAAGTATTTGTCTAAGTTGACCTTTTACCAATAACCCAATTTATCCTATATAATAAAAGAGTGCAAATTTTTTGTAACGTGACCACCTGTCTATGTTGTATGTTGACCACTGAAATAAATCATTTTTTTCTTAAAATAATATTGAATGCTCTTCTGAATCCTCGATAAGTTGACCAGAAAGAACTTTTTCAGGCAATTTTTCTATTCTATTTAAGAATTTCACTGAATTGGTAAAATAGTACCAAATCTAACTTAAGTCATTTTGTAAGTTGATCAAATGGGAAAACTTCCAAAGGCTTTTAAGCTAGTAAGGTTAACATTAAATTTATATGACAAATTATTCCTTTTAGTTTTTAATCTCATTTTTTAAGAAGTGGGAAAAGTTGCTGAATAAAAATTTAAAGTTATGTCAAAATATAGTAAGTACATTTTTAATTTTAATTTAATTAGTACTGCATTAGAAATATATTGATAACTTGCTGCAGACACTAGAGTGCAAAAGTCTTTGGTCAAACTCCATATTATAGATGGTTGAAATGCAAATGAATAGTTTTATTCCTGAACATTCTTGACATGTTTATCAACTAGAAAGCAAAGTTAGCTCTTTGAAAGTTACTTTAAATCATATGCAATTTTCATATCAGTTGGGTGTTTTCTCACTTCTAAGAATTGGATGAAAATACAATTGAAAGATACAATTTTAACAAATAAGCATACGTTTTGCATATTTATTTACGGAAATCGTGATTTTAACTTTAATTTATTATTGACATTTATTTTTTAAAAATCAGTTCTTACAAGGCACGAATTATATATAAAAAGAAATAAACTGAACTGAGTACAAAGATTTAAATTTAATCCAAAGAAGATTACATTTTCTATTGAAATGCAAGAAAAGTAAAAATTCTGAAATCAAGTTTAATATATATGTTGGTTTTACTAAATAATACGAAAATCATCTCTACAAAAAAAAAAAAAAAAACGTATAGAAAGGTGTTAAAATGCCTTTCACGCGTTAACCAAAAACTTTTGCACGCTAGTGTATATAGATAGGAATGAAATGTTATACGAAATGATAGAATACAACGACTTATCCCTTCTATTAGTTGATGACCTATCTAAGTTGACCTTTACACAGGTTTAACTATATCGGGACTGACAGAAAGACTTATCGAATAAAGTCGGAAAATTGTTTACCGTTTTCTTATTTTTTTGCTTTGAAATTAAATGCTTTTAGGAATTACCACGTACTTAGTCACCTTGTTACTACTAATAGGTGTTCATGCGCATATTCTTAAATATTGTTTTAAGTTTTATTGTCAGAAACTATAGCTATACTTAAAATTAACCATTATTAACCAGAGGTTTTCTTTAACCCTTTGAGGCAGATAGGAGGCCCCTCTTACAAATACATTTTTCTAACGCTCTAATTACAAAAAAAAAAATATTATTTTCGTATTTTTTTAATTATAAAAACAGTCCAACAGTTACTTAAATATCCGTTTAATTATCGAAATAATATTTTTACTAAAATATAAAATCCAAAAAAAAAGTTTTTTAAAAAAAACTCTTTTTTCATTCATTTTTAAAAAAATTATTCAATTAAAAAAATTATTAAAATTACAAAAATTATTTTATTTATTTTTAAAAATTTGAAAATTAAGGAAATTTCAATGATGAATAACTGTTTCTTTTAGATTTAAATAACTACAAATTTAAAAAAATTATAGTTTATAAGTGAGCCTTTGTTTGAAAGATTTTTCGTTTAACCAAGAAAACACACATGTGCTTTATTACCATAAATTATTAGAATGCTAAATATAATATTTTTCACTTATTTTGACCTAAATTAATACTAAATAATAATAAAAAATAAGAAAAATATGTTTGATAAAAATTATTCGTCAAAGGGTTAAACTCAAACGTTATAATTGTTTCGTCCGACTGGGATTCGTATAAATTATGCATATACGTTAAGTATTAGGTTACGCTAACCTTTACTTCACTGATCTAGATTTGAGGTTAAAATGTCATTAAATTTGAAATAGTTTGAAGGATACCTCGCCAAATGTTGGTAAGCTGACAAATCCACTACATGAAAGAAAAGATGAAGAAAAAAGATTATGTGTACGGTATGTATTTTTGACGTCATGAGAGAAGTGGCCACTTAGAACAACGTTCTGTGGCCTCTGAATACATACATGTGTGGTGTCCATTCATTCAAATTCTTCAGGCGCTGAAGCAAGATGAAGATCACTGCCGTATCTCATCCATTGCTTTTCAGTGCCTGTGAGCCTGTAATTCTAAAGCACGAAATTTGGTCTTGAATGATTTTGAATTTAATTTTTTTTTTTTTTTCCTTTTAAGTGAAAGGTAACGAAACAAAATTTATTCCTTTCACAATATGCTGTAATTTTAATGCACAAAATTTTATCTTGCGTGGTTTTGAAATTTTTTTCTACTTTCTGTTGTTAAGTGTAAAGAAACGAAATTCATTCGTTTCACAATTTGCTGTAATTCTAAAGCACAAAATTTGATCTTTCGTGATTTACAATTTATTTTTACTTGTAGGTGAAAGGTAACGAAACAAAATTCATTCGTTTCACAATATGCTGTAATTTTAATGCACAAAAATTTGATCTTGGCGTGATTATATATATATATATATATATATATATATATATATATATATATATATATATATATATATATATATATATATATATATATATATATATATATATATATATATATATATATATATATATATATATATAATTATAATTAGATTTATATTTCAAAGGAGGAGTTATTTTTAGAATCTTTCCCTCTGTCACTTCCATATTAGGAAGCATAAAATGATTTTCCTTAAGGTGTAAGAATACAAGGAATGTAACGACTGGACTTTTCACCCCTTTGGCTTAATAGTATATAATGCAGGACAATTGTTTTAGCGTGACTTTTTGCTGTACGATGTTGTCAACCTAAGCTTCGCCACTACTGTCTGGATGTTAGTCCACCCCCCTCCAGCTGGGAGAGTGGGTGAGACTTCTGTTGTCACCAATTGTCATCTAAATAAAGCTTGATTAGAATTTAATGACTTATGAATTATATTAAATTGAACTAAAGTCAACTAAAAATATCAGTGATGTAACACGGATATTACATATTAATATATACAAAACGGATATTACATATTAATATATACACGGATATTACATATACAAAAGAAATTATTCTGAAAGTATTCAAGTTTTAATTCAAG
This sequence comes from Parasteatoda lunata, assembly GCA_949128135.1. NCBI lineage: Eukaryota > Metazoa > Arthropoda > Arachnida > Araneae > Theridiidae > Parasteatoda > Parasteatoda lunata. Next base: position 71,823,882 of record OX421977.1, on the reverse strand, counting down.
CAGTTGCCGGTCGATGGCAATAACATGTACCACTGAAGCCAGTTGTAGTAAATATAAGTTTGTAGTAAACAGATGGAATTATGAATGAACCTGTGTATTAATATTTTTTCACGCTATTTCGTTTCACTCACTCTATAGTGAATTTGCTCCAACTCAGATGGGTTTCTCAAAAAACAACTTGGAATTGCAACTATAGCTGATAAATTTTATTTTACATCATTGGAAAATTAGTTGTAGAGCTTTAAAGAAATTAATTTTGAAGTACTATCGAAGTTTTCGGAGCTATATAATAATAATCCACACTGTTAACAGCAATTTATATCAAACTATTCCTTTGTGTTGTTACCCAAACAAGTGTTTTACTAGTCGCTTGAATTCATCTTATCTTACAGCCTTTATGGGGACCATGGTGTTTTTCACCAATCACGCTCCTGAATAATTTGAAAATGTGACTTATCATCTTCTCTCTAAGCTCTAAAATTCTAAGTTAACTATAAAAAATTTATACAAATGGCTCCAAATTCATGAAATCATTATCCCGAACTACTCCAAAAGTTGTTACTTCATAATGATTCGAATTGTTGCTCCATGTTGCTTAAAACTACAAAACGCCTAATCACATAATTGAAACTAAAAAATAAATAAAAAATGAACCACTATATTCTTATGTAAATGAAAATGGAAAAAAAGAGGAAGAAAAACTATATTTTAGGCACACGCTCTTATTCCGATTTCACAACACCATTTCAAAATTCGTTTTATAGACCAAATAAACTAACAAAAGTGAAATCTACAAATCTTTCATTGCTTCACTTTACAAGTGATAGAATAAAGTGGACAAATTTTTATTTAAGCTTGTTTCTTGTTTTATTTCTTCATTATTTAAGAGCCATTAAGGAGCAAGGCTTTTTAGAAAAAAAGAACAAAGAGGTTTATTGAGCACTTTTACCCTCTGACCCCAATGTTCGGAATTCTAAACATTTGCACGTTAAAGAAACTGGGAGTTATATGGATTCGATAAAATTGCCGTCATCTCTTCAATAAGGATATACAATGTAGGAGAATAGGGGTATTCACCCGATTTTTAAGAAATCGGTGTTTATTTTAAGGAAACATTATGTCTGAGATTTATTAATAGTTTAGATATTTTAATTCGATGCGGTTGATTGATGTTTACATCGCTGTCATGTTATCTGTTTATTTATTGAATTGCTTGGATCGCCACGAAATAAAAAGCAAGCTTTGTGATGTTATTAGCGCCATAATTTTAAATGGTGATTGTTGGTTTTAGCTCTCGTGAAACGCGGAGTTTGTTAAAAGATTCTTACAAATGGCTTTTTATGCTTGATGTAACAAATTAAAGTTCAGTCTTAAGGTTAAAAGGCCAAAAGGGATAAATAAAAAGCATTAGGAAGTACATGAAAGGGAATTGAATAAAATGAACAAGTTAAATTGTGAATCAAATCACTGATAGAAGCAGAGAATCGAATTAGGAATCAAATTATTGATTGAAATCATTTAATTTTAGCTGCTATTGTTGAAAGATTTTTACGTATAGTTTTGTTCGCTTTATACTTACTTAACACTAGATTGCCTAAGGAAGTCATTTTGACTGCTTTTAATTTCAATTAGAAAAACAATGATGTATATAATGACACGATTTCTTAGAATTTTGTGATTTTTGTACAACATATATTTTTTTTATTGTTAATATTTACTAATAACTTGTTATATAACTGTAAATAATATAAAAAATTTTAAAAATTAATTTTAAACAAATTTGTTTACGCATTCACAATCCAGTCATTTTGACTGCTTTTGGGCAATATAGGTATACACTAATTTTCCGTCCTTCTAGTGTTATACAAATTTGAGTTTAATTCCATAGTAAAAGAGTTAAGCAGTTGGAAAATAAAATTATCAGATTGGATTGAACATATTTGTGAATGAACATATGTTCAAATGTTTGTGAATTGAATCCAAAATAAAAACAGAGAATCAACCACTCAAATGATGAACTGAATCCCGTTTGGAGACAAGTTATTTAAATCAGATCAGTGTCAGAAGGAATCAATGGATGTTATTCGAATCGATATTTTAGCTTGACGTGACGGATTGTTGCTTAGATTGCTATCATATTTTTTGTTTAGTTATTTAATATAAAATGGCCTGAACTGTTATACAGGGTGCGTAGCGTTTTTCGATTTTCGTTTTTTTAAAGTCCTTAAAAGTGCTTTTCTCCATGGGTGTTTTTAAAAAGTGCTTAATTTTTCCTTTTCCGAAATGTGTTATTATTCCTTACCATGTTGATTTTCGCCACAATTACCATGTTGGTTTAGGCAAAAAGACACTGTCCTATTCCACGATTTCAAAATTAATTCAACCCCAATCTATTTGTGCGTACCGCCGTTCTGTAGTGTATGAAAACACCATTTGTTTTACATGTTTGATGAAATACTTGCGGGTCCGCACTTGCGTATACTGACTGTCAAAAATTTGCCAACCCTGTCTAATTATGATATTTTTCAAAGTGCTTAAAAATATTTTTTGAGTGCTTGAAAAGTGCTTAAAAGGTGCTTTTTTTTTTTTTTTTGAAAAATTTGACAACGCACCCTGCTATAAAATAAAAAGCAGGCATTTTAGTGTTATACTTATCATGATTGTAGTGCTGATTGTTAGTTTTAGCTGTGTATTTTTAAGGTTAAAGGATAGTTTTAGACAAAATTGATTTTTAAAAAAAGCATTAATTGTATATCAAAAGGATTCAATTAAATGGTGAAATAAGTTAACTTGTGAATAAAATCCGATAGAAATAGAGATTCGATGCATCAAATTAGGAATCAAATTATTGTTTGAAATCATTACTGATTGATGGTTATTTTAAAAAATTTAGCAGCTATTTTTAAAAGATTTTTAAATACAGTTTTGGTCACTTTTTATATTCAATACAAATTAGAATTTAATTCTACGGATAAAGAGAGAGGAAGAAAATTAATTATCATTATAAGGTAAAGAAAAGAAAATCAATTATCAGATTAGACTGAATAAAATGTACGGGTTCGAGTTCAACTGTTTGCGAATAGAATCCAAAATAAAAACAGAGAATTAGTCACTCAAATCATGCATTGAATCCGGATATTGGTGACAAGTTATTCAAATCTGTTTAAAACAGATCAGGGCCAGAATGAATTAACAGATGTTAGTCGAATTGATAGTTTATCTTGACGGGGTGAATTGATGTTTATATCACTGTCATATTGTTTTGGTTATTGAAAATGAAATTGCCTGAATTTATTATGAAAAAAAAAACCAGACATTCTAATGTTATTCTAATGCCGATTGTTAGATTTTGCTGTTACAAAAAACAGGATTACAGTAGTTAAAAGGTTTTTAACAGTGGTTTTATTCTCTTTGACAAATTTGATCTTGTAACAAATTTGAGTTAAGTTTAAAAGCGAATGGGTGGAATTGGGCAATATGGATAATAAAATGGATTGGAATAAAATGTACAAGTTAACGTGCTAATCTTAGAAAAGGGAATCAGTGACTTAAATCCTGAATCGAATCACTAGTTGGTGTCAATTTATTCAAATAAGGTGATTAAAATTTGAATTACTATTAAAATAAATCTACGGATAATATTTTATCTGCGGGTGATTTTAAAAAAACTGATGAATCAGCGAATTTGAACAAGATTATAAGAAATATGAATTGCTTATAAAAGAGATCAGTATAAAAATTATGATTCAAATCTGCAAATTACAACAGTGATTTGAATAATCAGTTTAGTGATCCGTTTTCCCACATCGAGTTTTGTTAGGTTGTTTTTGGTTTTGTAGAAATATTCTTCTTAAGTAAGTAGCGCTGTTAATCGTAGAGGGGTAGACTGATCAATAGCGCAAATGAAGGATGAAAAAAAAAAAAGGAAAGAGTAAAAGTTGAGGGATGTTAAATCAATTAACTCGTTGAGCGATTGACAGACAATAACAATTTTTCGTTAATTGTTTAGTCTAGAATAAAGTTTGATCTAATAAATAATCAAAATAGAAAAAAATATATAATTTTAATAAATTTAATAAGAAAATTTTTTGAATTCGAAAAAATGAGAAATTAGATATTGGGTGTAACTTATAATAATCCAGTTGATATTGTTTCCGTTCATTAAAATAAAGTTTATCCTAAAACGTGTTTCGAGTGTTATAAAATTTTTAGAATGAAAAAATTGGCTGTTTTCAAATAACGATAATAACATCAAATAAACAACCGATTTTTCATCTGCTTTCTTAATTTTAATTCAAAAACCCATGAATTTTTTATTTTGCAGCTCGGTTTTTTAGCTTGATTATTTTTAACTTATTGTTTAATTATAGAGCAACTTATTTTTAACTAATTGTTTAACTATTAAGCCGACTTTACAGTCTATTATTTTATAGTCTCAAACTTGTTCAATATCGAAAGAAACTGCTTTTTATGTGACTGAGATTTTCTTTCTCACTCACGAACAGACGCCACGTAAACCTCTTTCCGGTTATAAAGTTTCAGGTCAGTATTTGTTTTGAAAATAAAACGTTTGACCCATTACGCGTTGTCTATTATTCCTGAGATAAAATTACAGTGAAAAATTTTCGTGGTTTATATTTCCATGCAACGCATATGTTGATTGATTTCACTCGAAAGGTATCCCCAGATTTTTCCAGTAATTTACCCCCTAGTCTCCTTGTCTTGGGAGCTCGATTGGAAATAAGACAGTTACAAAGAACGAAATTAATGGAGTGAACGAACGAAAATGAACCTCAAATCAACTGACGTAAATAGGCTGTACATTGACGGTGGTAAAAAAAATATCTTCGGCTATAGGAAAAGAGTTATAATAGCCAGATGACGGGGATTTAGTTAAAAAAAAATTAAAAAAAGGAAAAGGTAATTGACACTCAGCACCTCTGGAACTTTATCAAGAATCTATTTATCCTGGCAAGCTGAGGGCTAAGAACTGTTTCAATTTAGCATTAACGACGGACTTGAAAACATATTCTTTTTCTTAAGAGTCGAAAGAAAAGGTACAAACTTTACTTCCCGAATCTTTTTTTTTTTTTTAATTGGAGTTTTGCATCTCTGTAAATTGGGGTCGCTTATAGCGCAGTTGGTTTAAGGCCGAGGTTTTTAACCTTCTAAACTTCTATTCATAATATTATTTTTTTTTTTAAAAGATAAATGTCTGATACCCCTTATAGAATTTTTTTTACGTAAAATATTTATGCAATAAAAATTATTGAATATGTGCTATTTTTCGAATGAATTTCCATACGTTCTAGAGCAGCGTTCCCCAACCTTTTTATCACCGCGGACCTGTCAACGTTTGATAATTTTACCACGGCCTGCTGGGGAGGGAGGGGGGGGGGGCGTTGATTGTTTATATTTTAGATTACTTTGTAATATTAATTTAATTTAATTGTATTTAGCATGCCTTCAAAATAAAATACAGTAATAACAAAAAATAAGTATAAAGTAATTTAACATTTTAACTTACTAGAACGTTAAATCAACGATAACCCTGAGCTTGTTTCTTTGCAATGAGACGGTTCCATCTGGGGGTAATCGAAGACAATGATGCATGACAAACATTAAAAAATTTATGTCACTACCTTCGGGGGCCCTTTTTTTAAAAAAATAAATACAATTTTAATGGAACACAGATGTTTTTAATTTGGGGTATAAACCTAGGAATTTAAATTCAGTTTCATGAAGTGGGTGGCCCGGTACCATTTGATTCACGGACCGGGGGTTGGGGAACACTGTTCTAGATAGCAAAATAAGGTCTACTTTCACGCAGCAAAAAACATTTCAATGTTGACCTGAAAAGGTTTGTAATGTGGTTTATGCGAAAACCTTCTAACCTTAAAACAAGATCTGTGACAATTTGCTCTATTCTACGCACATTACCCTAATCTAAAACCTTGGAAAAACAACCTTCTATATAAAAACCTTAAATCCAGATAGACTTAGGGCTTTCAAGCGTGCAAAAAAATCCTTTCACAAAGCTAGTCTCAAGGTGAAAATAATCTTAAATCTAGGTAATTATAAGGTTTTTTTTGGAAAGTCTGATTGGAACAATGCAATTTGATCCTATCGCTAGTGTGACGTCAGCCAAAACGTCATTATGGACAATACTTTTTTTAAAAAAAGCTATAAAAAATCATTTCTAATCCTTTTAGGGTGAAAGATTTGAAACTCTAATATTTTTTGCTTTATTTGAAAAAGATTTTTAGTACAAGCATTTTCGTGCCAATAAAAAAAAATGTCCGACACAAGGTTGCCGTAAGGTTACATGTTTTCTGGAGTGTTATCATGAAGTGTCAAATCCAATCAACTGACTTAGATAAGAGGGATTTATGCTTTAATGACTTCTGCATTAAGATATGAGTTGTATTAAAATTCATTTAGCGTGATTTCTACGCTGCGTTATATAAAATTTGGAAGAATAAGAGAATGATAGAGGTATTTAGCATTAAAAAATGAGTAGGATAAATGGATGACGGTTGTATTGGCATTAAAAAATTATGCGTAAAGAGTAAGGAAGAAAAATGAAGAACGGATGGCGGAGATCTGTAAGAGCTAGGGATCATGATTTCGATTCTGGCAGCCGATTGAACAACTGACGTATGTACGCTGATAGGTACAAGTTAAATCTATCGGGGATAAAAGTCCTTTTTTTTTTTTTTTAGTTGTGGTGTGGAAATTTGGAGGAGGGGCTGCCAGTTGTGGAGCTGCCCTCGTCGTCTGATCGGGATCAAAATTATGTGGTATTTTCTAATATAGCCATTAAAAAGATAAAATCTTCATCAACCGTAGAAGAAGAAAAAACTTGAAAATGGAGGTGCTGGAGGTTCAAAATAGAACGTAACAATGAATAAAAGTGTATCGTAGATTATACACCTTTACTGATCAATTGAGTAAATGAAGGAAGATTGGAAAAGGAGAAAGAAAGGAGACGGGAATGATAAGTCAACTAACTCGTTAACTGATTGACAGACGACCACAAGACTTTGCATTGTTTAGTCTGGAACAATAATAAGTTATAGAATTAGAAAAATGACTATTTTTTTATTTATTAATTTATTTACTCTCTTTAGTATCTCTTTTAATTTACTTTCTTACATGGACGCCGAAATAACCTGGTTGGTAGGACGTTGAGCTCATGTGTATGATATTGTGAGTTTGAATCCCCTTGTCTGAAGTATACCCGTTTATTAAATGGTGACTGCTGCGCGTTAAATCTTTTGTTGTCACAAAATCCTCCAAATTCCCATAACAAATCAATGCCTGTGTGGATACTGAATTGGAGATTGATTTTTCTCTCCGGTTCAGATCAAAATTACGATCTGTGTATGAATGAATAGAGTATGAATGCGTCCTCCCTGTAAAATGGGCTGTGATGTATGTGAGGCTATATATTGCGTCACTGAAAAACAAGAAATCCACCATCTGCCTCAAAATCGCTTGGTTTTCCATAACATGCTTGTTGGTATTGGAAATTGACACTAGTAACAACAATAACAACTCTCTTGCATAAAAATTATTAGTTTAGACGCTTATAATAATCGATTTTAAGTTTTAAATTTAGCTCGCATTAGATAACTAAGTACAGGGACAAATTAATGAATTTGAATGCGTGTATTTGAAATTTCATGATGAAACAAAAACTTCAGAAACCCCATCTAGTGGTCAAAGCATAGCGGAACACCGATTTTAAATTATAAGACGAATTATAAGACGATTTTAAAAATATAAGATTGTGATTTTAAATTATAAGACGAATTATAAGACGATTTTAAAAATATAAGATTGTGATTTTAAATTATAAGACGAAATCAATAAAACTGAATTTCTAATTTCCTGAGTTAATTATGGTACTCATAAATATAACGGCACAATCAGTTCATTTTTCAAAGCTTCGTTTCAAAATCGTTAAAAATGTGCTAGCAGCTTAAAATAATAAAAAATGAAATCTTCCTATTTTAAAATTTTTTGTTTTAATAAGAAATGGTTTTCTTAAATAAATATAAGTATTCTAAAAACTACAAGACGCTAACATTATTCATAGTTTGTGATCTTTATTTTGTTAATCGTACCCCGCATGCCACATGAAATTCAGTACACTACTGATTTAATACGATTACTAAGCTGGCAAATAAATTTTTTCGCTATAGTTTTATTTTAAGAGCTGTAATTTTAAATATATTTTTCATATTTTGTAGGACACCACCGTAATCACTCTAAATTTAAAAACCATCAACGTTTGTGATTTTTTTTTCTTATTAAAAAACAGTAAAATATTCCCATTAAAATAGATTTTAAGATATGTTTCAGATTCTTAATATGCTATAACATTATATTTGAACAACAATTTAAATCTTTGTTGCCAAAATCGTTTTAGAACTTTTTGATGTCAGATGCTGATTTCTAAACACACATAAAAACATATGCAGTTAATTACCCTATCTTAAATGACGTTTTGAATCTTGGTACGAAAATCTACTAAAATGTTTTTGAGAACTAGATTTTATAAAATATTTTTCTGCGGCACAAATATGTTTTTCTTTTTTTTTAAATTTCAGAAATTTATTAACAAAAAAGCTTGTTAAGTGTGGAAAAAAAGAGTTTCTAAAGAACACAAAAATCCAAAATGTGATACAAAAGAAAAATATTGTTTCATATATAAGGTATCTCAATTATTCATAATCTTATTAAGAGGATAGCTATGAGATAGCTGAAAGGATAGCCAAAGGATAGATAGAATGAATAGCTTCTGTAATATCCATTGGAGAAGGCTTAAAAATACAGTTTGGTTAAAAACGTGATTGAAGATACATAAACCTACACTGTTCTTGTAAACCCCTTAGAAGTTAGAATTTTGTCTATTTGATAATTTAGCATTCATTGTAAATTCAAAATCTACAAAACTATTTACTTTTTTTAATGAAAAGTCCAGGATGATGTCTCCTATAAATACGAGATATATTTAACCCTCAAATATATTTTTCTTTATATATCCTTTAATTGCGTGTAAATTTTTATATCTGTATCTAGTATACTCCGGTTCTCAGCAAGGTCAGAAAAATTGCGTTCCAAAAATCAAGTTTTTGAAATTATTTGTCATTATAGTTATCAATGTGCCTATCATATTAAATAAGGAGATAATTACTCGATGCGTGTGAAATAATTGCGGTTCTCACGAAATAATAATCGTACGTGAGATTCGAGGTGTTGACGTCACTGCTTATTTGTCATATAATTTCTTATCATTTCATCATTTCTGTCTCATTTAATGGCTCTTTTCGAAAATATTTTTTAAGAAAAACCAATCTCAATCTGGAAAAATTTATGTAGAAATTATTTGGTTAAAAATAGTTTTAAGAAAAATTACTTTTTGGGTTACTTTAGAGTTATTTGTAGCAACCACAGAGAAGTATTAAGGATTTTCCACTTTAATGCTTGAGCATGCAAAAAAGCGACTCATTTAAAAAAAAAAAAAATGGTTTGGAAAATCGAAACGCTTTTTGCTCTAAAGTATGGAGCGCCCTTCAACGGTAGTAAGCTTAACTACCAGTCGAAAGTTGAGTTTATCGTTTTCTTTAATTATTTTTAATTCAATTTAAGAAATTCTCTTTAATCATTCGGTTATTTGTTTCATTTTGTACATTGCTTACTTCATATAGGTTTTTCGATGAATTATCTATATTTTTCTTTTCTTTGTTATCCTGTCCTTTCTATCCTTTGTTATCCTATTTCTATGTATCATTTAACATATTTAAATGACAATCGGTAAAAAATTTATTTAAAAAATATAAAGAGTCGATAAAAAATATGACAGAGATACGAAATTGCGAAATGCTTACTCTTAAAATTCGCTTAACATTACGTTTTAGATTTTCTAGAGGGCTCTAAAGAGACTAGGACGAAAATAAATCTTGAAATACGTTGCTGTGAAATCACAGTGAAACGAATTGTTTTTCTATGATAGTAGAATTATTGCATCCAAAAAGAACAGTTGAACGAAAATTATTTTTTCAACTCTCACAGACAATTTTCAGCAATAGCATCTAATTGAAATATAAGAGAAATATATAATATTTTGTCACGAGTCTTTAGAAACAAATCATTTTTTGCTTTGTAGTTTTGTAAAGACAAAAATCTCAGTTGAACTTGTAAACAATTCCTCCAATATGTTGGAACATTCCAAAGGAGAATTCAAATAGTCATTTTATGAGCAATTAACTAAAAAAAACTTATCAATAATAACACCATTTACTTCTAAGACATGTAAAATCAACAGGACTTAGCTTATCCTATAAATTTTATTCGTATATCTATGCATTTTGATTTGAAAGATATTTTTCGTAAGCTATGAAATTAATGCAATGAATTTTAATTTCTTAATATTTTAAATTTAATTATAATTTGGTTGTTTTTATTTGAGAAAAGATGTGTGCGCAGGCAAGCATATCTATATTTTCGCATCCAGATGGTTTACGTCATTATGACGTAAAATACATCTTATTAAACAAATCTTAAAGGATGTTTTTAATATGATAAGAAAAAACCTATAAGGTCAGTTTAGAATTAATCAATTTCAGATAATTTTTAATAATTTATTCTTTGTATTTGCATGAGATAAAATGTTATCAATTTAAAAAAAATATCGTTAGTCATTTATAAGAAAGTATCAATAACTGTATTTCTACCACAAGTTCCGAAATGTTTTTTTTCTTTCCGCAACTGTGACGACAGAGCACCGGTTCCCAATTTTTCGCAGCCATAAAACCCTAAAGTGATATACCTACTTTAATCGGAACCCCTAAGATGTGATTTAAGTTCATTAGCCATTGTGAGCATAATAAACAAAAAATGAAAAAACTATTGGAAATATTTCATGGAAATAATTAAAGTTTTCATCGTTTTACCAATACTAATCTTAAAATTAAGTTTTATATCGATTAATTTAATTCACAGGTCTAGAGCGACTTCTAGTCTAATTTTGAACTTGTCTTTTGTATACGGTGAAAAGCATAAAAAAATCTAATTCATGGTTTGAGTTGAAATGAAAAAGAAGAAAAAAATTTCACAAACAACGATACTTATCGAAAGAACATATTTCTTCAGTGTTAATTTTTTTTTAATCCTTATTTTCAATTGAAAAGCTTTCGGAGAGATTTCAGAATAATGCTATTTTGTATAAACGCATATCTTTTTTATAAATTATTCAATGTATTGTTATTAGGAAAATTTTTTTTCTTCTTATTTTGATAGTTTCTCTTTACTGGCATTTTATTTAAGCAATTTGGTAGTAATAACCAATAAATTAAATAACTATCGGTTTATTAATTGGATATAAATGTAATTAAAGTTTTCTAATACAATCGGCTAAAATAATTCCTAGTTCTCAAGACCACTGTGGCCCTTTTTCGGAAGCCAAGGGTTCCACGGAACACATTTTGGGAACTGATACTATAGAGTATTTATGACTAATCAGATAATAGGTGTTTCTTTTTTCTCTTTTAATGTCTTTTTTATTATTTATACTTAAATTGATTCAGGTTATTCAAATAAAATAAGCAGCACAAATGAGCTCGTGCCTGCAAGATAGTACATCAGTTTATATTTACTTATTTATTTATCTGTTTATTTTCAGAATAAACAAGTGAAATGCGATCGGGAAATTTGTCCCAGCCGTAAATCTTGTTACCTGTTACTACATGGTCAAGATCAAGAAAAAAAATCCTGTTGCGATGTTTGCAAAGGTATGTTAAATCTTTCCATTACTGTGACATGTTTATTTTTTATTTTTAAACTAATAACTAAAATTTTTTTCTATCCCCCCTCCCTCAGTAGTTTTTTTTCTTTCTGTAATTGAAGTTTATAATTTGATTATTTTTTTTAATTAATTAGAAGAAATTTATAATTTAATTAATTAATTTTATTTTATGAATTTCAATTAATTTTTTTAATTTTATATAAACAACATTACTGGCTCCTAAAGTGGAGAAATTTTTCGTTTAGGGACGCTAATCGAAAAATATTTACATTTAAAAATATTTATCGTTCTTTATTAACTAAAAATGTTCAAATAAAAATTATTTTCTTTTTCCGTATTTTTAGTTTTTTTTTTTTTTTTTTTTGTATTGTTATGTTTATTCAAAAATGTAGGAAATGAGAAAAAAATATCGAAGAGGTCCTACCCCGAGAAATGTGGGAATACTACATTCTTATCCCTAGAATACAATTTCGAATTTTCAATATTAAAATTTAATTTTTAAAATTTTTAATTTTCATAATTATTAAATATAACTTTTCTGGTCATCGCCGTAGTGGGGCTCTGGGCAAATGTCCCGCTTGCCACCACCATTGCGACAGCTCTGCTTAATGTATAAAAGAAAGAAGAGCGTCCACAACTTAAATCAAATAACGCCAGCCAGCAGACCACTTTATTTAATCCCCACCTTCATGTCCTTATCCTGGTGCTCCTTTTTCTTTCACCGTCTTGGCGAGCGGATGTGGCAGACTTTGGCGGAAATTATCCTTCATTTGGTCGCGTTCCAAAAAAGATATCGCGTTGTTTTATAGCGGCACGCGTTTTAAAGCATCACGTTTTTTGTTATGAAAAAAAAATGAATAAAAAAGGTGGTATTGTATTCATTTTTGGTCGTAATCTTGTGGCGTTTTTAACTAGCAAGTTGTAAACGACCTTTTCCTGAAAGGATGTGGGATGGTTTTGATAGTTATGGGCCTCTAGATGCGTTGGCGATCGGAATGCGGTGCAAAAATTCATTGAAATGTCACCAGCGAACTATTATGCTAAGAACAATTCCTGAAATGGGCTTGGATGTTGTTCAAAAAGAAATACAGTAACTTTAAAATTATTAGCTAAAAAAATTCATTACGATTTTTATAAATCATTGCATCTTTTGGCGTTGTTCTCCCCGTTTAACCCATTTCAAAGATGCGTAAACGAATAATTTCAATAAATATTTTTTATTGAAACTATGACGTATATTTTTTACAAATTTTATTTTTCTGCAATTGTCAAGAGTTCTGGATACCTATCTGAAATAACAATTAAATTAGAGCTAAAAGTTTTTATTGAAAACTTTTTAAACTGCACTAGTTTTTTTCTTCTTTTCTTTCTTTTTTTAAAACTTGAAACGATCATTGGCAAATTCCACTTTTTTAAATTATATAGCTATTCCATTTGAGATTAATCGCATGTTTATAATAGATTGAGGTTGCAAGTTTTGTAGAGAAAATTAAAATAAAGAAATTGTTAGAAAAAAAAACTAGTGTTCAACTAAATGATTTGTCTATTGATATGGCCAATGGTGCGCAAACGCACCATTTCATTACACAAAGAAAAAAAGGATAAAAGAAAAAAGAGAATAGCAAAGAAATTGAAGTAAAATAATAAGTTTCATTTACAGCGCATTAGCTGCTAAAAATAAAATATTTTTTAAATAATATTTAACAATTTAAAAATTAAAATTAATAAATTAAAAGCCGGAAAACAAATTAAGCAAAAGATGTAATCTCGTCATCAGCTCACACGATTATAACCGCAAAAAACAGTGTTTTCCAATACTATATTAATGTAACCAAAGTAAAATATATCGATACAATAGTGTGTATATACTAGTATATAATTTAGTGTGAGTATATAATTTAGTAATATGAGTATATAATTTAGTGAGAGTACATAATAATATATAGTGCGAAATTCACATCGACCAGACATCGCTGGCTGGGATTTGAATCCAGTTCACCTCATTGGAAGGCGAAAAATCTACTCCGTGAACCCCTACGACTCTTCAAATTGCTACTGCTATCATTTAGTTAAACAAAATGTGCTATTTCCTAATTCTCAAATATCTCATCTCTAAATAAACCTGACTGTTCCAGACCCCGAATAACCTAAAAAATTTATTTTAATTGAAAACTCTAATAAAAACCTTTTAATATGAACCTTTTAATATTTAGTAAGGCAATTTCGTCGTATTTGGACCAGCAACCGTTCAAGACATGCGAATCCCAATCTTTTAAGTATAATTATTTTTTCCGACCAAATCAAGCCATTTTTTTCAAGTAATTATATTTCTAATTGAATTCGTAAATATTCCGCTCGTTATTGCTAACATTGAGTTAACCATAATACTATTTCCTAACTCCCAAATATCTCATCCCTAAATGAATCGCTAAATAGATCTGACAGTTCGCGACCCCGACTAAACTATAAAAAAAAATTTTTAATTAATCTATGGAAGTATCTAAGAAAACCTTATAATATAAATTCAGCAAGACAAGTACCATCATATCAGGACCAACAAACATACAACAAAACATAAGAATCTCAGTGTTTTAATTATGATTAATTTCTTTTTCTTCGGCCAAATCAAGCCACTAATTTTATGTCTAATCGCATTTCTAATAAAATTCGTAAATGCTCAAATCGTTATTGCTTTCATTGAGTTTAACAGAAAGCTATTTCCTAACTCTCAAATATCTCATCTCTAAATGAATCGCTAAATGGACCTGACAGTTCGCGACCCCGACTAACCTTTAAAAGAACAGATGAGGAAGTTTTAAATCTGAGGCTCAGAGTCGCAACTAAAGATATACGAAGTACCATCCAAACGAGCGTCTTATAAAACTTCTGGCACGCGGTTCCTTGTTAAGACAGTCAGAAGCCCAATTAGCGTTGGCGAAAGAAGACAATCTCTCCAATGAATAAGAAGAAGAAGAAAAAAACGACTCAAATAAATAATAAAAGTCTGAGGGATTGTGAACTGTCACCCAAATCATCTATCATGATAAAAGATACCTTGTGCCTTTCATATTTCGCGGTTGCGGGTCGCTTCTTTTCTACATGATTTGTCTCCACGTCTGTGCTTTGAATCTTACACGAATGATTAATGTAGAACATTTGAGGAATGAAAAGAAGAAGAAGAAAAAAAAATTATCTCTCATTCCATTATTTATTTATATATCCCAAGCTGTGACACAGATCAGCGTTGTTCATTTTTTTTCTTCAAACCGCAGAGAGTGACGAATTCGACATTGTGGTTGCGATGATAAAAATTTTTGACAGTCGTGCCTGATGGTTGGCAATTAAAACTCATAAATGAAGAGTGAATTTATGTGGCATGCAAGGACCGATTTACAAATCATGGGACCCTGAGTTTCAGTCAGTTGTTTTTGGGTTATTAAAATTGAAACGTTACGCAAGAAAACAGTAGTATTTTAAGCATTGAATCACTCTCTCTAAGAAAGTAATTTCGTTCTTTGATGATCAGAATTGCCACCTCTCCACCCAGATCGTACATTTCTAGGTCGCAAAAGCCTTTTTTTCTTAGGTTCTAGATTTATTCTAAAAAATCCACAACAACCCAAACCGTGATAAAGGAAATTTAGGCGCTGTATCGACGAAATTCAACCACATTCACCTTTTAATGCAAATGGTACACGCGTATCCCTTATAAACAGATATTTTTCTAGCTGTCCAATTACAAGTAAAAATATATTTGAGTATTTTTAATCATAAATAACAGTCTAATATTTACTTAAAAAAATCTGTTAGATTATCGGAACTATATTTGTACTAAAATACAAAATCCAAAAAAAAATTTTGCATCTTTTTTTTTTTTCATATTCGACAATTTATTTTATCAATAAATGATTTTGTAAATTAAAGAAGTTTGTATGAAGACTGTTCATACAAACTTCGTGAATTTCTGGACTTTATAACAGCATAAAACACCGATGTTTTATTGCTGTTATTCTATAACCATCAATTATTAAAATGCTAACTTTTTCATTTATTTCGACCTGAATTAATACAAAATAATGTAAAAAGTATGAAAAATATATTTGAGCGTCGACTGGTCATCTCAAAGCGTACAGTGAAATTTTCGACATTTCTATGTGCCAGCAAAACTGATACTTTACCACTTACACGATATGCTGTTCCAGACCTCAAAATTTTTTCCTTAAAATCTTTATTTTCTTCCAAAATTAATTCTTTTCGTAAACATGGGACTACCTATAACGCTGCAGGACCATTTTTCACGTTTCAACCTTTGAAGGACGAAATTGAACACTGTATCAACAAATTTCAATCACGTTAATGCAAAACGGTTACTGAAAATTTCGACAAAAGAAAGCGTATGTGCCATTGAAACACGAAGGATTTCATCCTATGCATTTTTCTTACATAATCTTATACTCTATACTTTATTAATCAATGAAAACAAACATCCTGAAGAACGTTTTTTCAGAGATCGAATTTTTGCATACTAGAACTCAATATTAATGGTTCGAGCTGGGGACCTCAAATATGCTAATTAGTCAGTGCAGATGATATTTTAAGTTACGAAATCTGACAAAAACATACTTTCTTTAAATAAACACACCTCTTTTTTTGCTGGATTAAGATTTCTGTCTAACCACCAAAGTATAGGAGGTAGCCGCAATCTGGAAAATATGGTCCAAATAGTTTGATCAGCGGTTGCAAGTTTGGACCCCTCATTTTTAATTTTAATTTTTGCAAATTTGGCCCTGTCACAAGAGGTTTTTCAATAAATTGGAAAAATAATAATTTCATATGTTTTTAATTAAAAACCTGTTTTTTTTTATCAAAATTATTTCTTATCTTAATTTTGAAGCAAATTGTGTTATGAAATGAAGATAAAACCTGAAAATATTAACTTTTGCAGTTAAAGGGATACGAAAACTTTTGAATTGATCAAATTAATTATGATCAAATAAGAAATATGCGAGATAAGTAATATTTTTAACTGTAAAAAAGGCAAATAGATTATTTCCTATTCTTAATTAACTATGATTTTACCGGTAAGCATTAATTAAAATTGAATTTTCTCTCACTTTTACAGGATGTTTTTATAAAGGAAAGCGTTATGCCAACGATGAAGAATGGGTTAACCCCGAAGATCCTTGTAAGCTTCTGACTTGCCAAGTGAGTTATATTCAATTTTTTATATTTATTTATACTGTAATGGCCTTTAAAAATAGACAGTTTTAGATTATCTCATAACTTAATATTAAACAAACATACTAGAATGTCTCATTTAACTAAATTTTCGAGCTTCAGATATTTTAATTTAAAAGTCAATACTAGGCCTAATGCAGAGTTCATGAAAATATTTTATCTATTTGATCCATGTTTAATTGTATAATGCAAGGTCAATGCCTAATGTTAATGGCTGATGGGATAATTCATAGTCAATGACTAAGGTTAATGGCTGATGGAATAATGCATAGTCAATGACTAAGGTTAATGGCTGATGGGATAATTCATAGTCAATGACTAAGGTTAATGGCTGATGGAATAATGCATAGTCAATGCCTAATGTTAATGGCTGATGGGATAATTCATAGTCAATGACTAAGGTTAATGGCTGATGGAATAATGCATAGTCAATGACTAAGGTTAATGGCTGATGGGATAATTCATAGTCAATGACTAAGGTTAATGGCTGATGGAATAATGCATAGTCAATGCCTAATGTTAATGGCTGATGGGATAATTCATAGTCAATGACTAAGGTTAATGGCTGATGGAATAATGCATAGTCAATGCCTAATGTTAATGGCTGATGGGATAATTCATAGTCAATGACTAAGGTTAATGGCTGATGGAATAATGCATAGTCAATGCCTAATGTTAATGGCTGATGGGATAATTCATAGTCAATGACTAAGGTTAATGGCTGATGGAATAATGCATAGTCAATGCCTAATGTTAATGGCTGATGGGATAATTCATAGTCAATGACTAAGGTTAATGGCTGATGGAATAATGCATAGTCAATGACTAAGGTTAATGGCTGATGGGATAATTCATAGTCAATGACTAAGGTTAATGGCTGATGGAATAATGCATAGTCAATGCCTAATGTTAATGGCTGATGGGATAATTCATAGTCAATGACTAAGGTTAATGGCTGATGGAATAATGCATAGTCAATGACTAAGGTTAATGGCTGGTGGAATAATGCATAGTCAATTACTAATAATATAATTCTAATCAACTATAGATCGTACACGGAGGAAAAAAATTTGGGAAAACTATCGTATTGTATGGCAATGACATTTTTTTGTAAAAAGGAAAACAATAACATAATTCTGATTAATAAAACCATAATATACCTTATTTAAATTTCTCATTTGATAATTTTTCTGTTTTTATGGTAACGGTTTCCCGAAAATTCTAATTTTCAAAATTATAGTTCTTATTACATTTAGAAAACAATACAAAACTGAAATGTAAATTTAGCCGAATAAATGGTTTTTATGCCATGACCTGAAGTATCATGATATAGTTACCAAATTTTACCACATTTACCAAATAATATCGTTTATTATAAAAGCATATTTTATTGTTAATTTGACAAAAATCATTACCAAAACGTTTCGGAAAGAATTATCAAGCAATTTGGTGTTCCCATAGAGCCAGAAACACGGTAAATTTTACCATATTCTGGTAGTAGTTTTGACCATACTTTTTTTCTCAGTGTGTAATGCATAGCCTTGTATACATTCATATTAGTCATATTTTTAATTTTTATAAAAGAAAAGGTAATTTTTTAATAAATTTCAAACATTCTCAAAAAGAGTAAAATTATAAGATAGAAAAAAAAATCAAATTATAAGATATTTTAGTGCATAAAGCATACATAAATCAAAATAAAAAAAAGTTTAAACTAAATGTTTAAAAGTTTGATATTCGAAATTATTTGAGTACTTGTGAAATGCTTTAAAATTTTAAAGGGTTCTTTTCCCTCCAGAAGAAAAAAAAACAACAAAAAAAAAAACAATTATTACTTAGACACGATAATTTCTCCTATTTTCAATCCATTTAATTACATACTACTGATTTAATAACTACCTACTGATTTAACAATATATATATTACTAGCTCAAATTCCGTAACAATTAGACGTTACATAATATTTTTTAATTGAATAAAATACGAAATCGAATAGAATGAAGTAAATTTTTTTTACAGTCAGAGTTTATCATCGTTTTCAAATTCCATATTCAAATTTTTTATTGTTTTTTTAATATGCTGATAAAACGATTTGCTATTCCGAATATATAAAAATAGATAGAAATTTGTTTAAAATAATTTTTTTTGTCCTTTATAAAAACTATTAGCTTAATAGGAGATAGGATTATATAAAATAGTGTTGTTTCTAAGAAAATGACGTGCATTTTATTTCAGTTTAGAGATTAAAGCGATTGCGTTGTGATCAGATTACTGTTTACGAGGACGATATCTTTTGTTGAAAGATGCTGTTTCATTAATAATTTCTGTAAAGCGTATGAATGACCTTAACTAAAAGGGCTTTGTCGTTTCTTTGAATAATTTCTCGGAAAAGCAAGTGATTAAATTCAGCTGTCAGGAACCGACATGAAATCAGGCAACTTCCGGTTTTAGCGAGTTGACCGGAAACTAAAGTTAGGTTCCAAACATCCTTGAAAGTATACTTTTTTAACCTTTTCCATTTAATTCCTTATTAAATATTCTTTATATCAAAATTTGTTTTGTAAAATTGAGATTATAAAAAAAGAATATAAAGCTTTCCCGCCTTTTTTTGATGGCCTTGTTTAAAATGGATAGAGGGTCGTAGATCTCGGCCTTTAAGAAGAAAAAGGATTGCGCATGATTTTTTTTTTTTTTTTTTTTTTTTTTTTTTTTACATTTCTTTGAATATAAGAATTAGCATAAAAATTTATTTGAAAATTTGAGGGACATTGCAAATTAATTAGATAAAAGTGAGAAAGTCATTCTTTTTTAAAAATTCTTTTATTTATTCTATTTCTACATTATGCTGCCGGAAAATTTTGAAATCTGGTATTCTCTTGAAAATTTAGGCATTTTATATATTTCCGACGATTGTCCGGGAAAGAATTGGATGATTAAATATTTCACATATTTGAATGAAGACATGGAATAGTTTATGCTACGGATGAATGAAGCAAAATAACATGAATAAAGCTCAAATAGAGGTGCAAAAATGGGCGTACTATAGTTAAGGTTCTATAAAGAAGAACCTACTTCAGTGTCTGAGCATAAAATGATAGTGGATAAGTAAGAAGACAAATATGTGCAATAAAAAAAAGTGGCTTAACCCGTAAAGGAAGAGGAACAAGCTTGAACAAGAATGATCAAATATTTCATTTATTTGAATGGTGGACATTTTATGTTTTGCTTTATGTATGAATAAAGCAAAATAACATGAATAAAGCATGATTTCGAATAAAGCACAAATAATAGTGCAGAAATTGACATACAATAGTTTCGATTCTATAAATAAGAATTTACCTCAGCGTCTAAACAAAATTACAGTAGAAAAGTAGCGAGACAAACAAGTAGCAATAAGAAATATTTTAAGCTGTTCGGGAAGAGGAACAAGCTTGAACAAGAAAATAAAAGAAGGGAGGTAAAAAGCATATGTGAGGAGCTTTGTTCGGAGCTCCAGAGTGCAGAAATTAAATTAGACTAGATTTTCAAATATTGGGAAGGAATGGAATGCTAGACAGATCATTAACTAAATTAGTCAATTTTTTCAAACTATGGAATGATTCCCGGATGTCAAGGTCAGTAGATGAAGAACAGTATTGAATCATTTTAGCAAAAGAAAATTTAAACCTATGATTAGAATTTCTATTATACAGGGTAATGGGAGATGTTATATCCTAATGCTGAACATGTTTTTCATGTTCTTTAAGTTGAAATTCAAGGATATCGATCTAAATTTTAGGGTTAACTAAAAAAGTTTTACTGAAATTAATCACTTTTATATGTATTTTTGTTTGTTTTAATTTTAAAACTGAAGGGTTGTTTATATTTAGGAATGATGTCCCCACCAGCCTAGTTTGTTTTATCTTACTCAATATAAGAGAGATAAAAGTAGAACCCTGTCATCAATGATAATTAATTAATTAACGTAATTTAAGCTCCAATTTGAACGGATCTGGAAAAAGGTGCTTACAGATCACACCTACATTAATTTAATCAGCAAATAAGATTAAAATTTAAAAAAAAGGGTTCATTTTCAAAGTTTGTTTATAAGTCTAGAATATTGTTGCAAAAGAAGAATTAGCGGAAGTAGTGACATTCAAAGTTAGACGGCCCGTCTTCTCCAATTTTTGATAAGAAGGCGTTGGCGCATGTACTGACCTTGTTGTATCTTTCAACTGCTCGATAATTAAATTTACGTCAACATAAAACCATCAGATAAAAGTCGCAACGTCACGACAGTTTATTTTTACCGAAACAATCAGAAATCGTAAGATGAACAACAGGAACATATATTTCCAGTATCGATTTGTTCTCGAAAGCCCGGTTGCAAAAAGAAAGTAACCCTTTTTTTATAACATATAAATAATACTTTCCCAAGGAGGTGCTTTGTTTTGAGATGATAAAAATTATCTTCTGTAATGTAGCTTTGTTAAGTTAAATATATAATTCGATGCTTTAAAAATAATTTATTATAATATAAGATTTTATATTGGGTTAGCAGCGAAATTCCTACTATATATATATATTTTTTTTGTTTTAATTTCAACATACTACATGCCATTAAATATTTTTTGGAATAATGTTTTAAAACACTCAACGGAGGTTGTTTTGTTTCTATCTTTTTAGTTCGAGTTAATTTATGTTAATTTTTTGTTCGTAATTTTCATGATCATTGAGAAAAATGAGCATTTTTGACATCTCCTTCTTTTTGCTTTTAATAAAAGTTGTAAGACCACAAAAAGCTGCTTGTGACGTTTGTGCTGTGTCTGGAGAGGGTGACATAACTGAAGTTTAAGGAAGGCATTTTATTTGCGCACTAGAGTTGCACAATGGGCTATTGGCGACGGTCTGGAAAACATCCCAGAGGATGATCCGAAGACATGCCATCACAATTTTCATTCTCTGATGAGGGGATCGCTTTTCTGCTTTGGTAGCCCAACGCCCTGCTTGAAGTGGATCACTTCACGGTGTAACAGCTTAACGGAGACCGATATCACGCGCCCTCGGTCCCTACGCAGACTTATCCAAGTGGTGACTCACACGCTTACGGACCGCAGCCAGCGATACTTGTCTTCGGTGTTCCACTGGAAACCGTGTCTTTACGATCAACCTACTGTGGAATACGAATGTTTAGAAGAGAAATTTTTCCATCAAAAGCGCTCCACTCTCTGACGTTTAGTTGATTTTGATGAAGAGCGATTAAACAAATTTCAACACGAAAATTCCAATCGAAAGAACAGGCAGAGAAAGTGGAGTGCGTGACACTTATAAAAAACGACTGGTACTCGGGTGCTAATCCAATGCTTATTTAAGATGCCTTTTTCCTAGTTGAAATGGTATGGACGTAGGGAGAAACATTAAATATACTTTCAATCAGCTTCATTTAATTTTCACAAATAAACTAATGAAGGATGTTTGCAGTATTTATCGAAACATTTGAAATGCAATGTCGTTATCCAATTGAGTGGGAGATATATAGAAGGCCTTTTTCGGAAATTTCATAGGATTTTTTTCCCCCACATAATTTTACAAACACAATTCTCTTATCAGCATATTTTTGAAAAGTAGTTTAGTTTTATCTATTTGCCAGTTGTTAAAAGTTTGAAAGATATCTTCGTTTTTAACGACAATTTCAAATTTAATTTAAAATTTAAAATAGCTCTTACCTTTTTAGCCTTAACGCATGTGTAATTAAAGTTTGATGACAATGAAGTTGAAAACCATAGATAAATGTGTAATGGACCAAATTTAGAAAAACTTTGAAATATTGTTAGCAAAAATACTAGTTGATGTAGAGAGAATGACAGTTCAGAATAGATTTCTCCTCACTATTATAGATTAATTTTTTGCTTGACATCTATATTTAATCGAATACAATCAACGAATCAATGTGAGCTTTCAGGCTGATTCTGAGAAACAGTTGCTAATCTATATATATCTACGCATTTTAGGGTGGAATTGTAACAGAAACATCTATCCAATGTTACACCTCTTGCCGAAGCCCCATACCTCCCGAACCTGGAAAATGCTGCCCGACGTGTGCAGGTAAAGATATATTTTTTTCATCATAATATGCAGAAATAAAAATTAAAATTGAAAAATTTTTTTTTAGAAATATGATTTTTTTTTAAACTTTTTAATTAATTATAAATTTTAATTAATTTTACTTTCATTTTTAATTTTAAATTTTAATTGCAATTAATTAAGAATTTAATTAGTTTTAAGAAT
Source organism: Parasteatoda lunata (assembly GCA_949128135.1). NCBI lineage: Eukaryota > Metazoa > Arthropoda > Arachnida > Araneae > Theridiidae > Parasteatoda > Parasteatoda lunata. Next base: position 71,800,565 of record OX421977.1, on the reverse strand, counting down.
AATTAATTCTTAATAGAAATTTTTAATCACATTTAATTTTTAATTAATTATAATTTAATAAAGTTTTTAATTAAATTTTAATTAATTATAATTTATATAGTTTTGAATTAAATTTTAATTTTTAAAGAAGTATAATTTTTCACTAATTAACATTCGCATATATTTTTTTAAATATTAAAATTAAAATAATTAAATTTTAAAAATAATTAAATTAATAAAAAAAGTTTTAAATATCGTTCCGTGAACGTAAACTAACTCACGGCCCTGGTGGTGCTTTTCGAAATTCATAGAGTATATTAAACAGTCAATAGATAGCGTTTTTTGTCAATAACTGCAAATTAATGGAGGTCGCATAACTGAAGCAACTTTCTCCTTTTTTTAATGTTCTAATTACTTACTGAATTGGCATTTATTTATTTCAGATTGTACCATCGACAATTCTAAAACTAAAGAGATTGAATTACCCTTACCTCTTACTGACCCTTGTGTGACGTGTACTTGTAAAGTAAGTTATTCAACTCTTTTTAACCATAACTAATAGAGAAACGCGAAATTAATTTAAAAAATGCATTAATACGGAGAAACCTCAATTATTTTTCAATACTTTATAAACATAACACTTTCGACGTTTTGATTTCACTCAATTTTTCAAACTCAGTACAGAATTGTAAGGTAGGTAGATCACATCATGAGGATTACGAATAGCATAACATTTCTTGGATGGAAATGTCACTATACTCCGCTAGGGGTGCTTTCTGCTAAGAGCTAACTGTTAATACGCATTTGAAACGATACTTTAATTTTCTAAATTTTCTTGGTACGCATTTGCTGAATTCCCGTTCTTTGTTCTGAGAAGTAAATAATCAATAATTTAGTGCGAAATAATACTTAAATTATACACAAAATTAAAAAACACATACCAGCACAATAAATAAAGCTAAAATAGTTCCATTTTTATTTGTTTAAATATGCCACAATCAAGCAATTTTCTCTGATACAGATTCTTTTAGAAAAACGTAAAAAATCTCCTTTCTATAAATAACTATTATAAAACTGCACAGTGATAATGCAGTTTATATGGGTACAAAATATACTAATGCAATACATTATGCCTATATTAGTATATTTGCTACCTATTAAAACTACACCAAATACCATAATACCAGTAGTGCCTATTATCAAATTTAATTCATCGTCTTTAATAATCATAGTGTGGCGATTTTTTACATTTCTCTTAAACGAACTAGGTACCATTGATTTCTTTTCTCTTTTTTTTCAATACATAACTTTTTTTAAATTTCAATAGCCATTAATTTTAAATTATTTAGATTTATGAAAACTCATTTTTAAAGTATAGTTATAAAAAAAATTAAACGAGTAGTTTTAGATAACTTTAGAAATACTAAAAAAGTCCCTGCAGCTTCAGAAAAATGCACAGGGAAAAACTGGTATTCTCCGCAACTCAGATAAACGAGAAACTTGTTTACATGTTTTGAACTAGAACTTACGTAATTTAATGGAAATTCTTGTTTTTATCTCCGTATTTTTTTATTAGGGAAATTGTTGTAATTTTTGTTAAATTATTATGTCTTTCGTAGGAGAACAGCAGCACTTGTTTGAAAAAAGCATGTCCTGTGCTTCCTTGTCCTCTCACAAAGCACGTTTTTAAACGGGGCGTGTGTTGTCCTGAATGCTTTGGTAAGTGCTCTTTTTCTTTTATGTTGATGAAATGTATGATGGTGTTCTCATCAGTCGCTTACTTAGCTTTTCATTAAATGATTATCGGTCTTAAAGTAAAGATATCCTAGTACAAGTGGCAGAAGTTGCAATATATGTTGATTGCAATGTTGATGAAATCGACGCATCAGCCGTTTTCTTCAATTTTCATCCAATGGTAAGACCAGATAACAATCCCGGTCAGACAGCAGGGGCAGTCTACTACAATCACGCAAAAGAGGGGGCAAAAAAAAAAAAAAAAAAAAAAAAAAAAAAAAAAAACGTGCTCATTTGTAATATTTATTGCAATATTGATTAAATATTTGCACCACTCATCTGTAGCAGACTGTCACAATAGCCAAAATTTTTTATTTTATAACCGTCGTTGAACAGCCGACCCAATTTTGGGTTTAAGATTGCTAATGTTCAACATCGTAGCCTCGTAATTTTAAACCAATTCAGAAGACGAGGAAACTCCAGGATCAGTACCCCCTAGAGTATGATTTGTTATTGGAGCATGGAGGACTTTGTGACTCGACAGATGTAACGTGCATCAATCACCATTTCCTACACGGGGAGTTTTTGGCCGGCGGGGATCAAACCCACGATCTCCAGGACATGGGCCGAGTAACCAACATATCTCACAACCGTCTAGAGTGCACTGACCACAGTGCTGACTTAAAATATCCTCAATGGTAGACAGATCATGGATTAGAGTCCCCTTGCCGTCAGGCTAACCGTGGGAGGTTTTTGTGGGGGGGGTTTTCTCCGTGTAACGTGTAGTTCATCAAAAAGTCCTCCACGAAGGCAAATTTCTCCCAATACTTGATCCAGGAGTTCCCTTGTTTTCTGGATTGGGCTCAAAATTACAAGGCGACGGAGTTGAACATTAATAGTGGTAAACCCAAAAATTGGGTCGAATGTTCAACGACGGTTATAAAACAAAATAAAACCGTCTAGAGTTGAAACTTTGTTCCGGCGATAAGTAAGTACGTGAGTCATAAATTTGGTACTTTTCGCTGCTCGTAACGCCCTCTATATCTATCATGGCAAGTAATTATTTTAGATCACTTTTGTATGCTGGATCGATTTTTAAAAACATGATGTATGTGTTTAGTTAATTTTTTTAAGATGTGAATTGCGATGCCATTATGAATTTCGTCATAAAGATTTTATTGCATTCTTATTATCTGTATGAACTTCCTTTGACTAAAAGTAAGAAATCAGAAGCTGTGGTATAAAGAATAGCAAATGTTACTGAGAGCTTAATTATTCTGATTAGTGAAGACTTTTTATTTATTTATTTCATTTTTGCAGGTAATCGTCGACTCTATAGCACCGAAGGAAAGTGTTTCTTAGGTACAAGAGAGTTCAGATCGGGAGATGAGTTTCAGCAAGATTCTTGTACTCTTTGCAAATGCCATGTAAGTCAATGATTTAAATGCATTCTTGTGTAAATTACACCGTTTTAAACCCTACGACGTAGAATTTTTACTAAACATATTTTTCATACTTTTTCATTATTTTGTGCTAATTTAGGTCAAAATTAGAGAAAAATATTACATTTAGCATTTTAATAATTTATGGATATGAAATACAGCATTTAAAACCATGTTTTTTCTTTACGTTAAAGATAAACTCTTCCAAACATGACTCATTTTCAAACAAAAATGTGCAAATTTACACTTATTTGCAGTTATTCATCATTGATATTTTTTTTTAATTTACAAAATCGATTATTGATTCATTTTTGAATATAAATAAAAAAAATTCAGACTAAATTTTTCAGATTTTATATTTTAGTCCAAACATAACTCCGATAATTTAACAAATTTTTTAAGTAAATATTAAAACTTTTTTTTGTGATTACAAATACCAAAATATATTTTTGCTTGTAATTAGAGCGTCAGAAAAAAAATATCTAAAAAAGACACTAGTGTCCCATCTGCGCCAAAGGGTTAAACACAAAAAATAGGTCGAAAACATTTTTTTTATATGTAAACCTAAATTTATAATTAATTAATAGTACCGAAAAATATAAAAAAACTAATAAATAACAAAAAAAATGAAATCAATTGGAAAAATTATTTATTGTACTCTGTAAATGTAGCGAAAGTTATTTTAAATGCATTGTGTAATTTATGCTGTCTTAAACCTATCACAACTCTCGAAAAAAAAGAAAAAAACTCAGCACAGTTTTTTTGGAACCTTCAACTTAAACCTTCATTGCCACGATATCTTATTCTTATAGTATACCTTTATCAATGTCATCAGATTCCATTGAGAATTTTTAAAGGTCAGTTGTTCTTTGTGACCTGATGTAGCATTCAGGGTCAACGAAATAATTACATTCATAATTAACGAGTATTTTGTAGATTAATATCACCTATATCTTTAGAAATAAAATAAAATGAAAAAACACTTATTTTCTGATCGCATATGAAGGAAATCAATATGCAAAAAGCATATTACATTCTTATTTTTTTTTTTCAAAATTTAAAACCTTCGTTAATATTTATTTTCATTAGGTTAGTTTGAAATACGATTTTAAGTTTAATTAATGATTATAATCATTAAAGAATATAGTTATTTATATGAAAAATTTGCGTGAATAACTTATTACGCAATATTGTAATGCATTGTAACACCTTAAAAAAATTGAATTCCAAGAAAATTTTTAAAATATAAAATTCAAGATTTCAATCGAATTTTAAGTATATGTTACTTTTTTAAATTCGATTTCTCAAGAACTGTTCGATTTCATTAAAATTTTGTATTTTGCTATTCAAATTACATTCTTTAAAATGATGTAAAAATTTGTACAGCTTAAAATTCAAAAATTTTTCATTATTATTAGGAAAAAAAAATTTTATGTAACTTATCTTTGGATAAATAAATTTATAATTTTAATGAATTAAATTATAAATTTAAAATTATAAATTTAAAATTATAATCTATAATTAATAATTTAAATTATAAATTTATAATTTAAATTTATTAATAATAAATTTATAATTTAAATTAAGTTATAAATTTATAATTTAAAATTGAAAATTAAAAATTTATAATTTAAATTTTGGATTATTAATTTTGGATTATTAATTTGGAATTTTAATTTTTGGATAGATAAATTTTTAATTTTTGGATAGATAAATTTATAATTTTTGGATAGATAAATTTATAATTTTAATTGCGTACATATAAAATAAACTTTAATATGTACGGAAATTTTTTTAATTTGCTTCAAAAATCTTCGAGATATGGTGAAATACGCAAAAAGTAAAATTAACATTAATGGGTCAAAATTTTTACCGCTCTCATAACCAAACTATTGGGACCATATTTCCCAGATGGCGGTTACTCCCAATAGTTTTGAGGGTCAAAAATCCAAATCCATCTAAAAAAAGATGTGTTTATTCGAAATAATTACGTGTTTGTGTCTGATTTCATAACATAAAATATCACTAATTAATTAGCATATTTGAGGTCACCCCTTTGATCCATTTAGATTGACTCCTAGTATGTGAAAATCCGATCATTAGATCAGAAGTTATTCAGTGTATTACGTTTTTTTTTTTTCTTCTCTGCTCATTATTCTCTTCGCTATTTAAAATAATAATAACAATTTGATTTTTGTAATAATTCTGAGAATTTTATTTATAATCTTACAGCTTGTAACCACTTGCACTTATTTATACACTATAAGAACTTCTTTATACACTATAACAAACAGCAAAAGTCTATAAGCTTGATTTCTTAAAAAATGCTCTTAAATTTCTCGGAACTATTTTTGACCTTGGATCTACGTTTAAAAGCTGATGAAAATGTTTACCTTTTGAGACATTTTGGAGCCTATTGCATCATTTTTCTCAATTAGTTTGAGTGTTTAGTTTGTAATCACACATGTATGCTGAGAAAATGGATTAAAATAATGTTGAGATATTTTAGTGGGGTGATATAAAAACTTACGAATTAAGTTCTAAAAAATTAAAGATTATCAAATAGATTTATCAACGAAAAAATTACACTTAGGTAAGATTACTTATTCTAAAGGCATTGCTTTTTTTTCAATTTAAAATAATTCCATTTTTGAACTTTTGGAGAAGTGTTACAATTGGCTGGGAAATTTTCCACAATTTATAAAAGTTTTTTGCAAAATAATTTAGTACTCCCATTAAATGTTTGATTCTTTCATAAAAAAATATATTTTGACACGAAAAAGAGAGAAAAAACACAATTTTAAGTAAAAAAAAAAAACTTGGGAAAGCTAATATTGCGAGTGGAAGTTCGATACTTTTCGGTTTATAGATCGTGATATTAAAATTCCGATATTGTTCAGCATTAATCTTGCTTTGTTTGTTTGTTTGTTTTTAAAAGTATCATGGTAAATACTTTAAAACGGTTAAAAGATAATGCCTCATGCAGATAGCTTATAGAATCGATGCAGACGATTCTATCGATAACTTTTCGTATTCGTTTCATTTTATTGTTTAGAAACTGTTGTTAAAATTTAATTATATATTAGATTAAGACACTTTTCAAATAATTGTAATCTGAAATAGCTTTTAAATTTATTCAAAATTTTAAAGAAAGTTTAAACAGATATTTAATAGATTAATATGTGTTTTAACACTTGGTAGAAACAACTGTTTTTATTTATTTTAAACAGCAACTAAAACTTGGATTTAATTGTTAGTACAATTACAATAAATAAAAACATAACTTGGCTTAAAAGTGAAAAATTTCAAGTCTTCTTTCCTTTTTCTTTTCAAAAAAGAAAATACAAAGATATCTTTAAATTACTTTTAAGTAAATTTAACTTAAGGCATATTGAAAGCAAACAAAGACGTATTTTCTGATTTATTTATTTTTATTCCCTTTATATTTATAGTATACGATAAGACAAAATCCGAGGTGACTTAGATCAGAACTGTCACTGACAAGAAAATGTTAGTTTCTTTTCAGAATTTTTGAGAAATTCCTTAGAGGGCAAGTGCCCCTCCCTTGGAGGGCTTTGGAAGATCATTAATTCTTGTGGAAACTTTGTGTATTCTAGTTGAAGAGATGGCAATAACAAACGTGATACTATGTGTTGTTTTTCTGTTTATAGAGTACTTGTTACTTATTGCCTTTAGTAAAATATAAATTTCAAGAAAATATGTTTAGATAACAACTCTAAATAACAGAAATAGCCGCTCAAATATGACCTTTTGTCCGCAATGCTCTCTTCAATACGTTGTATAAGTCGGTTTATAATTGTTATCGTTTGCTTTAAAACATTAATGTTTTCTTATTAAAACCAAACGATTCTTCCGAAAGATAATATGTATATTTGAGTTGCACCAAAAAAAAAAAAAAATTTTGTTAAATGGTACGAAAATATGCAAACAATCGGGTGCTTTGAAAATGTCGCCGATATTTTGCAATGCGATTGTAAGTTTTCACTATTTTCTAATCTTCTAGATATGTTTTAGAAATTGAATCAAATTGTTCGAAAACCGGTCATCTCTAAAAAAACTAATTTTTACAGGACAGACGAAAAAACTGAATAGTTAAGTATCAGCTAGATATATATAGAGCTTTTCTTTTATTTATTTTTTTATAAAATATGGCTGGTTACAAAATATTCTTTTGCAATTGTGCGATAACTTAAATTAAATTTTTTAATACGTCGATACTGAGCCATGGAGACCATGGTGACGCACCGACCATAATGCTGACGTAAAATATCCTCAGTGGTAGACGGATCATGAGTTAGAGTCCCCTCACCGTCTGGCTAACCATGGGAGGTTTTCGTGTTTTTCCTCTCCATGTAACGCAAATGTGGGTTAGTTCCATCAAAATAGTCCTCCATGAAAGTAAATCTCTTCCAATACTTGAACCAGGAGTTCTCTTGTCTTCTAGATTGGGCTCAAAATTACAAGACTACGGAGTTGAACATTAGTAGTCGTAAACACAAAAAATTGGATCAGCTGTTCAACGACGGTTATGAAAATAACAATTTAAAAAATACGTCCATATTATTCAATACGTCGTATATGTCGTTTTATAATTGAAGTATTATCGGGTACTTTGAAAATATCGCCGATATTTGGCAATGCGACAGTAAGTTTTCACTATTTTCTACTCTTCTAGATATATTTTAGAAATTTAATCAATGTATTTGAAAACCGGTCATCCCACAAAAAAATGTATTTTTTACAGGAGAGACGACAAAAAAACTTAATAGTTAAGATATCAGTTTGATATATAGATCTTTATTTTTACTTTTTTGTTTTTAAAATAAGGCTGGTTACAAAATATTCTCTTGCAATAGGGCGATAACATAACTTAAATTTAAGTTATGTTATCTTAATTGTATAACTTAAATTTTTCACCTTGCTGTAAGAAGTTGTCTGATCTTAAGAACAGACAAAAAGCTTATACGTTAAAAAAAAAAAAATATTAAACTTTTTTGCAAACTGCCTGTTTGGCGCGATTTTTTAATCTATGAGAAAATCACTGAAACCGACGAATAATTCTCACTTTTTGCAAATTAAAAAATTAAATCACAAACGCTTTTCAAGTTTATAAAAATATGACTTTTGTTTATACTGGCATTATGTGCCATTTTCCTAATTACCACCGAAGGCGCTAGCTATATGTAGGCAAATCTTAACCTAACAGTCTAAAATAGCTATTACAAAATCAACTCACAACAGTTATAAAAATAACACATTATTCGTTTAAAAAGAAACTTTATTTCATGTGATGATTGAGCCCTCGTAAAACACTCTTAAGGTTCATCTAGATTATCACATGTTTACATCACTGCTCAGCTAATAAAATATATATATATATATATATATATATATATATATATATATATATATATATATATATATATATATATATATATATATATATATATATATATATATATATATATATATATATATATATATATATATATATATATATATATATATATATATCGATTCTAAACAGAGTTTGTGTTGAATTTTCCTACATGCGCGACTTTACGCAAAATTGAAAACTATTAATTGTTATACAGTCATCTATGGGCATTGACTGCATTTTCAACAAGCTTAAAGGGTTGCAACTCCATATCCACCATTATTGTCAACAAGTGATGTGTTATAAACTTTCCAAAAACCATTTGTTAACTTCAGACATCAAAACAAAATTTTAAAAAGTGAAGGAAAAAAAAGGTACAAATTTGTTTGAATCGGATAAAAACCCATTTGACAAAAGCCACATGCCGAACCACGTGCAAAAAATTAGAGAGAAAAACTCAGAAATATTTACTCAAGTATAACGTAAATACTTATCACCCTAATTTTTTTATTCTGGGAAAAAAAACCGAGACCAAAAATAATAAACTTTATTGGTTCATTATTGTCTTTTTCCGTTCCTTATTGGCCCCCTTTGTCTATAAAAGTTTGGCTGGCATATGAAGTATGCCAGGCTTAAAATGTATCTGGCGTATATATGACACATACGCGTAAGCATTAAAAGAGTAGACTGACATATGGCAGCTAAAACATGGTTTATATAACAACCTAATGTAAATACATTAGCAGAACAAGTATGAGAAGTGAAACTTATATATTTTTTACCCTCTTTAGCCCCTGATGAATCATTTTTTACGAGCATCACTACATTTTGGTTGTTTTGAACAAAAAGAAGAAAAAAAACTAACCTTTCTTTCAAGAACTATAGTTCTCTTAAAGCATTTTTAAGCAATACAAAGAATTGCACAACAAAGGCATGCTGGGAGGCTTTCAACAAAGAAATATTTTGACTTTGTTCACAACTATTCTTTTGATTGTCTTTCAACTTTCTGCGATTTTGAAAGGGCAAAGATGCCGCAGAAATAAACATGTTTTTCAATGAACTTTTCGCTCCCTGTTTTTCCTTTTAAATGTACTTCATTTTAAAAAGTATCAGTTTTGAGAAACTGCGAATTGGTTAGGGTGATATAATTGTTTGCATATTTTCGTACCATTTAACAAACAATTTTCTTTTTTGGTGCAAATCAAATATACATATTATCTTTCTGAAGAATCGTTTGTTTTAATAAGAATACACTAATTTTTTAAATCAAACGATAAGCCAAACAACAATATTATTTATTTCCAAAAAGATATTAGCAACTAAATCGTTTTCACTTTTTTTTCTACGTTAAAAATCATAACTGTTTAAAAACGCATCGAATTCAAGAAACAGCAAGCATATAGAAATCGTGATATAGTTATTTTTTTTTAGACCAGTGTAGCAAAAGATTTTTTTTTCTGCATTAATTAGAAATAAATAATATTTTTCCGAAAAGTGATAAAATAATACGGTAATATCAAAATCTATATATTTTGAATAATAGTAATTTGTTATCAAATTTTATTAGTGTTATACTTTATTTTTCCATTTTAGATTTTAGAACAATTGAATTCAATTAATTGCTGTTTAGTTATTGCCGTTTAATTATTAATTTCAGTTACAGATTTTAGTTATTTATTTAGAATTATTGCTACCATCATTCAAAAGAAACGCAGAGTCACTTATTTGTAAAACTAATGTTTAGTCTAATGTTCATTTAATTGCTAGACTTATTTTTTGTTGTCTATCTTATTAGGGGGCCAAAGCATGAAAACAATACGCCTCATATATAAATTGAATTGAACCTAAATCCAACTCGTTCTTTAAATAACTAAGTACGAAAATATAAGTTTTTTAGAAAAATAACTTGTTTGTCCTTTAAAGTTTTTCTAAATTGAAGTCTGGTTCAAACTATGCACTGGTAATTTTGAATTAAAATGAAATTGAACGATTAGCTTGTTAGTTCACAGAATGAATTTTTTTAATCATGTAACACTTATTAGATTATTACAGGTAATACAGGTATTATATTATTAAAAGAGCATGTAATCGAGGTGTTTGCCCATACACCTCCGCTAATTCCCTTACTAAGCTTTTCAGATAATTCGAATCATAATACTGTTCGTCAGTTCCAAATATTTATTACTTTTGAATAATATATTTGAGACGAAAGTAAACCGAACGAAAATTATTCCAAGCCAAGATAACGCACACATAATACACAAACGCTTAGAAAAGTTCTTTATGTCTGACTAAACATGTATAGTTCATTCAAAATCGGCTGTATAACCCTTTTGTAAAAGAAAAAGTGTCTCACCGCAAACCACAGTGCAAAACAATTAAAGATTAAATAATAACAGTGCGGAACTCTCATGTGCAAATGTTATCGCAAAACTCATCACGAATTCGGCTCACCACCCCTATTTGCATGAAGATTTCATTCGAAATGACACGCGAGACAAAACTAAATAAAAACAGAGTTAATCGGTCTTTGACCACATTTCATAACTTTTAATGATTTTTTAAAATTTACTTTTATGCACTCCATTTTTGTTCTGCTAACTGCATTGTATTCTGCTTATGGATATGCATGAGTAATGAGTAAACTAGTATTCATGTAAGTTGCAAACTGATACATTTTCTACACTGTATGTTTTACTGCATTGTATTTCCGTTTACTACCTAGCATTCTGCCTATGGATATGAGAAATTGGTGAACTAATGTCCGTATAACTAGTAATCTGGTATATTTTAGAGCTCGATGAAGTGTATGATAAATTAATCATTCATAAAACGTTAAATTAAGGATTCATGGGAGCCTTAAGAATATATAGGATCTTCGTAACAATTAGTATGTATATATTGTTATGAAGTTGTATAATTGCATCTATATATATATATATATATATATATATATATATATATATATATATATATATATATATATATATATATATGAGCAGTTATCATCAAATGGCCGGAGAAAGCAAAAAAGGGATTAAAATCAACAAAAACCAGATTATTTGTTAAAGGAGGCTGCAATACTTACACCTATAGTCTGGAAACTTTCTCAGGTTTTTATAATTAAATTAAATGGTTTTTGATGGATTTTACTGACTTCAATAATATTTTACGTCAGTTTTTGTAAAATTTCTGGTTTTGCTCTTAAAGGTGGCGATTACTAGCATTTTGTATAAAAATTTGACTGCAAAACTAAGGAGACTAAACTTAATGCAAACTTATTGTATTTTATCAGTGCACACATTTTAGCAATCCACACAATTAGCAATCCACAAAGTCGCCGCAAAGAGTTTAACACTTTAAAGTATAATGAATGTAAAGATAAAAAATTTTCATAATAAGATATTTTAAAATTATTATTGTTTTTTTTTTTTTTTGGTTTTTTTTTTTTGAAAGGTGGTTCTAATAATTGACCAATGAGTGTTTGCATTTCATTATAGGAATATAAAATCTCTAAGGAGGCTCATTAAAGCCAGCTTTTACCTTGGCCGTTAATTGAACGATATTTCAACTAAAAATTAATATAAAACGCTTTAAAAGTTTGAGAACATAAGCTTCAAAGTTCAGAATGTCTCATTCAATTGATATCATATTTAGTATTTTTTATTAGAATACCTTAAAGAATCTAATATCGAATTTTCTTAAAAATAAATTGAAGAATATATTTTACTTTCAGTTTGCAATAAGAAAATTTATATGTATATATATATTAATTATTCTATTTCTGCTTTTAACTCCAAAGTATGGACAATACGGAACAGCGAAAAATTCTGAAAATAAACGTTATTGAAATTTTTAAATCTCCGGCTATTGTTAAGTGGTAAAATTAAAAAAAAAAAACTGTAAATTATTTAATAGAATACATAAACAACATTTAATATCAAATATTTGTTTAATATTTAAATGAAAATTATTGCCTACTGTTCTCAGTATACAATAAAAAAAAATTTTGTTACTTTTCCTTCCCTAAATTTACTCTTAATCCTAGTATAGTCCGTTTGAAAAAATTCCAAAAACTGACAAAATGGGATTTTTAAGACTACGAGCCGAAAGTAAAAACATAAAATTTTATTTAAAAAAAATTTCTCTGTGTTCAAAAATAACCCCCGACATCTAGAATTCTGACGAGGAAAAATTAGAATAATATTGAATGCATAGCAATTAAATATCTATAATAAAATCTAATTGGAAGAATATATTCTGATAGAAATTTCAAAATTCCAAAATTGAAAACGTAACAAAATTATATCTAGACAATATTTTTTATGTGTTATGAAATGGTCACCGAACTATATTGACAGTAAAAAAAAATCAAAATTAAAATAATCAAACAATCGAATATCTAACAATCGAATGTATAATAGTCGCCAAAGGCGACTAGTCTATTAAAATATTAAAATAGTTTCAATGGAATATTTAATACAAAATATTCCTTAAAATAGAGAATATATTCTGTTCTCAGTATGTAATTATTGTTTTTTAAAAACAAAAGTTATAATTCTACTTTTGTATCTAGAACGCAGCCATGTGGGGGAAATTCCAAAACTTGACGTAGCGGAATTTTCAACTTTACGTTCCGAAATTGCAAATCAAATCAAATAATTAACTAAATCTAGATAATATCTGGAGGTGTTCTAAAATGGCCGCCAAAGTACAGACTTCGAACAAGTCTTTAAAAAAAATGAAAATTAGTAAGGTAAGAAATCGATTTAATCTTCCCATTAATCATGTACTGGCATGATTTCGGGCGAACTATTCACGATCCAGGCGCGTTCCGTCTTAATGTGAAAATTATGATGATGAAGCCGTTTAACTCTTTTGGAGTGTGTCACACGCCTGTTCGTGAGTCAAAAATATTGCTCTACCATAAAGCAATTTTTGTTATTGCTTTTTTTTTTTACCATTCGTGACTCATTGTGGTTGTTGTGGTGTTACGAATCCATCTATAACGGGATCACCTTTTATTCTTTTTTTTTTTATATATATATATAATGTTTTGTTTGAATTGAGTAATTTTTATTGTGCTGATGATGAAATGATTAGTTATTAATTGTTCGGCTTGTAGGGATGATTTATTAATTTTTTAATGATTAGTTTCTTTGAATAATGTGTTAATTATGTCTTTATGCGTCATAAAAAGATAACTTTCTTCTTAGCGTTTTGTGAAGATGCTAACTCTTTACACAATTACGAGAGTGATAAGTAATGAAAAAAAAATATCTAAATATTTTCAACTGTCATCAGCACAGAAAAAAAACTAATTAAAAGCGGCATTTTTCTGTAAACTAATATTTACATAATATAAACTAATATTTATGACGCATAATTATGTCTGTATGCGTCATAAAAAGATAACTTTCTTCTTAGCGTTTTGGGAAGATGCAAACTCTTTACACAATTACGAGAAAGATAAGTAATAAAAAAAGAATATCTAAATATTTTCAACTGTCATCAGCGCAGAAAAAAATTTATTAAAAGCGGCATTTTTCTGTAAACTAATATTTAACTCTTATTTATTAATATTTACACTAATATTTATTTATCCCCCCTTTTTTATATTATTCATTGCATCTGGTACGTTTTTGATTAAAATTATTCAAAATTAAAGACTTAAAATGAAATTATTATTCTTTTATTATAATATCAAGTAGAGGTCATCAACTTTTAGTGCCCGAGGGCAGCAAGTAGCAATAAATAGGCTAACATTTGCGCTAATATAGATACAGAAATTCAGTAGCGGAGCAAGATAACAATTAATTTTAGAAAAAATTACTAAGTTTTTATTAGTATAGCAAAATTTTTATTTAAATGTCATTCTTGAACTGAATGAAGTAAACCAGTTTTCAATTACATGCATAACGGGCTAGAAGTTTGAAAACGATTTTGTAATTAAATATTGTGATGTATTATACAAATAAAATCCCTCATGTTTTTATTTTCACTCGCTTTTGCATAAGATTTCAATAATGTTCAATGATAGAAAAGCTCTTGTTTTACTTGTATTGATTAGCTTTAAAAAATGATTCCACAAAATTAAACTTTTGTGACAGCTGTTTAAAAATAAAGCTATGTAATCTGAAGATTAATCGTATATTATTACTTCTGATCTTAATAAATCTTCCAAAAAAATTTTTCATCAGTTTTCTTATAAGTATTACCGACGACTTTGATGTTCAGAATTATCGTCTGAAATAATAGTCTTTTTTTATTTTATTTTCAAACTATTGTTTTTGATTGAATGAGATATTTCATCTGGCCATTAGTTTTGCCCAAAATATTGAGAAGATATTTCATCTGAGATCTGTCGGTGGGCAACTAGTGACCCGCGAGCCACATGTTACAGACCCATTAATATAAAGTAATCGAAAAATCAGATGAAATTTTGCAATTACCTAATTACGCAACATTTCATAATAAATATATTTAGTTACCATTTTAAAATTAAACAGTAAATAAGTCTTATTCATGTTTATATTTAATTTCATGTAAAAATTTACATTGAATTTTATATAAAACTTTTATATTTAAGTTTATGTAAAATCGTTGTATTTAATTTCATGTAAAACTGTATCTGATCAACATATTTAATTAAAATACTGAGTACAAAATAATAATTTAAAACTTTTGAGATCAATATTAGAAACGCACTTTTTGCACTATTGCTACTTAATATCGTTCGAGAAAATGTATAACGAGTTTTTACACTAAACAAAAATAAACTAAAAATTTTAAAAACAAAGTTTTGAAAAAAGTTGCACAGATAATTGATTAAAATGGTTTGATTAAAATTTTTTTACCAATAAAATTGGGTAATAAATCTGTGGAATCAAATCTGAGTATAAACAATAAAACATTTTCTTATATTTTTATAGAATATTTTTAAATTTTGATTTAACAATCATCTCTGAAAAAAAATAACTTCAGAGCAGTGTTTCCCAAACTTATGACTTTTGTGTACCCTTTCTTAATTTTTCGTAACTCTGTGTACCACTTATAAAAAAAATGAATGTATTTTTTACAATAATAAAATTGCACAAAAGTTAAATTTCACAACTGGCTGTTGACACCACTAACTATTAACTGCTAACTCTGCAAAAAATAGCCAATAGAAAAATACGTAATCGTAAATTTTCATGGCTAGCTTTGTTTTTAAATAAAATTTTTTGAAATTTTTGTTTGTTGACGAGATATTTCGCATAAGAACGCGTGCCGCGTTGTTTCTAATTTTTTCTTGATATAGATCTTAGTGTTCACACTAATGTGTGTTAATTAAAACTTCACTAATCAGCCATAAATTATTATGCAGTTCTCACTTAAAATTATTACACTACTTTAAACTTATAATTTATCAAGAAATTTTTTAAAATTGTTTATAATTTAATTCTTTATTTCGATCTTTGTACTTTTATTTATGTACAATAATTATAAGCACTCAATAAATTATTATGTACGATTTGATTCAGATTATTACAATGCATTAACCAAATTATTTTACCTAGGAAATATTTTCAAATTACTTTTAACTTATTTCTTTATTTAGATGTTTGTATTAATATTTATATAAAATAAAAAAATAATAAAATAAGTAATAAATCATTTTGTAAGACTGAATTTAGATTATATTATTGCAAAGCATCTAATCACTATGTGAGACCTAATGCCTTTATTAAGTTTAAAAAGTTTTTTAAATTAAAACATATTAAATCGTATATGATATTAATAAAAAGTTTTGTTGAATTCGTTCTGAAAACAAATAAATGCACTACAAATAAGAATTTTTTTTGTCAAAATGCAAACTTAAAAATCAAACTTTCTTTTCTTCCTATCTACATCAGTTTCTTAGTTTTCCTGCATTACTACTGTCATAGCGAGGTAAATGGTTTTACACGGTCAGTTTTTCGCAGTTTAACAACAGCAAATTTTCAAACACTGTATCGTTTTTCTCTCTAATTATTTGACATATTATTACCGTTTATCATTATTATTACCTTCATTTTAAATTTTTAAAAAATATAAATTTACGAATCTACGTTAAATTTATTTAGAAATTGACATTAACATGTTTTTCGTCATTGTTCTTTAATGTTTTAATTTTTCATTTTATTTTATTTTCGTTTTTGCTGAATTATTTCACTTTAATATTTTATTAAATATAAAAAGTAGTAGAATCGTGAAGTTTTTAGCTAAAATACTTAAACTAAATATTGATTTCAATTAAAATAATATTCTCCAAATAGTTTTATTATAAATTAAATTTGCAATATGTAATTTTTACGACGGTGTTTATTACCGTTTTAAACCGGTATTGCCGTATATTACCGTTTTTAAAAACTATTTCTTGTATGAAACTTTAAATGTAGAATGTTATATCTGATTACTTAATAATCTATTTTATAAAAAAAATTTTAAAAATATATTTTTGTAAAAGAAATAGCATTGTGAGCATCCTTGTTGAATCCTAAACTATAGATTTATGTATCTATGCGAACTTTGTTTTTAAAGATATTTCAATTATTTAAATTTTAAAAACTATTATTTTGTAATTTTTTTTTATAGTTTAAATTGTTTATAGCTTAAGGTATAAAAGTAAAATTCTGCAATACTTTATTCATTTTCAAGTTTCAATAATTTTTAATGGAACGAGTCTTTTTCTTTAGGGCTGTAATTTAAAACCATAAATGCATTTTGTGAAAATAATTATGCTTTTTCAGAGTAATAACACTGCAAATACTAATAACATTTTTATCAGAATTTATTCCAATTTTGGTTTAATGCCGATAGTAAGTTACCTAATGTAGATTCCTGCTAGCCAGTTATTTTATTCGCCAATTTATCTTATTATTTTTATTACGCTTGAAAAAAAATACGAATTATTATTTGGTTAATATAAAAATTTGTTCATAACATTTGAATTCTAAAGAATTTTTAAATTTTCATTTCAGAATTCTACCATACATTGCAGTAGAAAGTCGTGCCCACCATTAGATTGTTGGCCAGAACATCAAATCAAAGATCCTGAAGATTGTTGCGCTAGATGCAAAAGTCCCGAAGAAAAAAAAGCTATTTGCATGCACGATGGAAAAGTTCTAGAAGTAAGTTTTAAAAAAATTCTGAGAAAAAAAATTTTTATTAACATTTCCAACTGTCTTTAAAAATCTAACTGTAGAAAATTTTAGTGGAAAAAAAATTTTAGTGACATTTTAATGAATTTATAAATATCCTAAAAATAACAACATCAGGAAACTGGTCTTTTATGGTCTTTATATATGGCAGAGCTAACATACGCAAAGCTAACCACTACATACAGTTAAATTAATAAAAAATGTAAGCTTTTTTTAAAGTCACTTGATAATTTTTCACACTATAATCTCTTCAATTATCAAATTTCCACTTAATAATATTCCATTGAAAGCACTAATTCACTCATTTATGTACAATTAAATTAGTTGACTTCATTTTAAATTGAACTAAGATTGTTTTTGCTGTTTTAGAATGAATATATATATACATATATATATTCATTCTAAAAGAATTTTATGTCAAAAACAATCTTAGTTCAATTTAAAATGAAGTCAACTAATTTAATTGTACATAAATGAGTGAATTATTCTTATAACACCTACATGGATTAATTAAATAGCATGTAAATTATTTATTTTAATGTTTTTAATCATTGCACCAAAATTACAAAATGAAACATATATTTAAATCAATTCGGGTGCAATGTTACTGAACTTGTCTGAAATGTTTTTTCTATTTGCTTACAGGATGGTTACAGGTGGCAGTTAGAAAAATGTAAACACTGTATGTGCAGGGATGGTCAAGTAGATTGTGTTGTGGAACCATGTGAAACTCAAATTACATGCCCAGCAGGACACACACTTAAAACACGGCCAGGAGATTGTTGTCCGTCCTGCGTTGAAGGTATAAAAATATTAAAAAGAACATTTGCTATTCGAACTATTATGGCTGTAATAAGAAAAAGTATCCGGCTGAATAAGACACATTTTATTAAATATCTTTAATTTTTAAAAAAAGTAAACTTTAAGATACAGATTTACAAAATTATAAAATATTTTTTCGAAATAAGGGCAACTTGAAGCAAAAAAAAGTACACATTTTATATGTCACGCTAACATTTCTTCAACAAATTGTAATGCATAAATATCAAAATATTTTTTTCTAGATCAATAATATGGTTACTTGTGCGTGTTTTGAACAAAAATCTTTTTTTCAAATGTGCAATGAAATAGAATTAAATGTCTTATTCAATAATGATTTTTTTAAAGAAAAATTTTAAAAACTCTTTCTTAAAACATAATAAAAATAATGAATTCACACTTAGACCTTAGTTTTTAGCTCAAAGCTTAGCTAATATTATACAAAATCTACACACAATATTTCAAAGAATTCTATAATAAACTTTTTCATTTGTGTTATGCGTTAGTGTTAAAAGATTTTCTCAGAAACAAAGTTTTTCTGACATTTAAAGAACGTAATTGCTAAAAAAAAATACTAACATAATGTATTTTATATTAATAACATAATTTGAAACAATATTCAATTTAAAGAAACTTAAAATCAAATAAACAACAGTTCAAATATAGACAATAAAAAAAATTACATTTTCGTGGAATTTATTAATTTTTATCCAGTCAGTTGCCTTAACAATTCCTTTTTTTTTTTTTTTTTTTTTTTTTTTTTTTGCAATGACTTCACAATAAATAAATATTCTATTTTAGCTGCATATATTTGTTGGCTACAAACAAGCAAATAATTATTAATCTGAAGCGATGAGCAATACAGAACTAGAAAACTATAGAAGAATTAATAAGAAAATAATTAAAAATTAGTATTAAAAACTAAAGGCTTAACTTATATCTGGTTTAATACTACTATAACCGACCTGATTGTATGATAATTCTCTGATGTTTAATATCTTAAACTTATAAGATAATAAATTAAATTTTTGTCAGCTGTATTCGATTTGTTAGTTCGATTCTTGGCGAGTATTGGGTATGCCAATATAATCTAATTATTTTGCCTGAAAAGATTTTGAATGCGAAAATTCAGTAAATAATATCGTAAGAAAAGGAGAGATTCACAACCACTTACGATATTTTAATTACTTATTTTTTACACTGTTTGAGACAGAACTTACATTGAATGAATAAATCTGTTTTTCGAAGATCTGTCACCAAGGGGAAAAAAAGCCATAGTTTAAGTGCCTTACACTTGAAGCAATGTGGTGATTTTAAACTATATACATATAATCTTGCCGTGAAGAATTATCTGGGACAGATAAATAACTTAAAATATTTTAAAAGTTATTAAACTTTTTTAAAAATCGCCAATTTGGCGACATTTTTCCACCTCGATGAAAATTGTCAAAATCATAGTAGTATTCTTAGTTTTTGCAAATTTTTATGAGCTCATGTAATGCAGCATTGGAGTAAGTTTTTAAATATTAAAAAATTAGACCACAAACGCTTTTCATTTTCACAATACTGTAGCTTTTCTTCATATTGACGTTTTGTGCCATTTTCAAAATAAGCTCACAGCTGTCATAAAAATAGCATATTATTCGCAAAAAAAGCATTATTTCATATTACGACGGAGTCTTCGAAAAACAGCCTTAAGATAAATTCACACAGTAAAGTTAATAGTATACAGGATACTCGGTAATCACCACCAGTGGATCACATTTTTAGAACCCTAGTCAAAAATAAAGGAGCGAGAAAAGAAAGGGGAAAAAACAGAACACGGACATTATGATGTGATTCTTTAGAATTCGACTATTTTTCTTTCTTTTTTTTAATTTCTCAAATATTATTGTCCGTAATGTGCCTGCTTTTTTTACTTCAATCTTGTCAAGGATTCTAACAATCTATATTTAAGAAAGGTTGTATATCATGTATATCATTATAAGTAATTATATTATATTTTAAGTAACAATTGTTGTGTTAAGATATTTTTCATTATATTAAAATAACTAAAATGATGCCTCCATAGCCGAGTGATACTGCAGTTCCATTAAACGATGTGAAGCCTGGAGGTAGCGAGTTCGAATCCCATCGTAGCCTTTGTTCTGCCCTTTTCTAATTTGCGCTTTCTTTTATTATGTTTATAAACCATACTTTGTATGAAACGCATAATCTTGTATAAGATATTATGTATATATTTTATAGATGATGGTGTTTGCACAGTATTTGGTGATCCCCACTATCGAACGTTTGATGGAAAAATTTTCAACTATCAAGGATCGTGTAAATACGTCCTCAGCAAAGATTGCATTAACCGATCATTTTCCGTTGAAGTTCTAAATGAAGCTCGCTTCTCCAAATCATTCTCTTGGACCAAATCAGTTACTATAAAGGTCAGTATCACTATATCTCGAACTTGTTGAATGGAATAACATGAGAGCTTTAATTTAATTTTCTACATAATCTCTACAAGAGACTGTATACAATTTACTAATATTTTTTTCTAAAGAAATATCTTAAATTAAAACACATATATATATATATTGGATATGTGTTTTTATAATAAATGGAGCTGACTTCTTTTTTGCAGTAAAACCCTTTAAATTTAATAGTTTATTTCAATGATCTGAAATTTTCTTTCTTTATAGGTAAATGGAACGAAAATAAGGCTGGGTCAATACATGAAAATACATGTAAATCACAAGCCTGTAAAATTACCTTATATAGAATTGGGAGTATTAACAGTTTTTCAAGAAGATCGCAATGTTCTGGTTCGAACTAATCTTGGTACGCTTTAAACTTTCTATTTTTAATTTTTCTTAAGATTCTCTTTTTAAAAAATTTTTAACAATAAATAATGCATTATTAAATTAAATAACAATAAATATTTTTAAATGGATTTATCTTTGCATATCTTTATGTATATATAATCCTTAATTATTTAATAATTAAATAATTAAGGAGACATGGGGAAACACGCAAAAAGACATTACGGAACCTAACTACCAACCTAACTGGCATTACGGGGTCCTAACTACCAACCGCTCTCTTCAGCTAACTATTGAGACCATATTTTCCAGGTTGGGATTATCTCCCATGTTATGATAATCAAAAATTCGGAATCCATCGAAAAAAGTTTGTATTCCAACGAAAAAGTTCGGAATCCATCGTATTTTATGTTTGTTCAGAAAAAGTTTTTGGCTTCATAACTTAAAAGTCATCTGCACAAATATGGTCTATCATTTTTTGAACCATTTAAATTGTATATCAGTGAAAGAAAGTCCCTCATTAAATCAAAAGTTATTCAAATACTCGGGTTTTATTTATTTATTTATTTATTTATTTTTTTGACGCTGTATACTTGAGTGTTCAACTGATATTAATAAAATTGCTTCTATGAAAAAAAAAAAACATGTACATTTCTTATGTATGGCTTTTTGAATTTATATAACACTCTTTCTGGAACACTTAAATTAAATGTTATTTTCTCTAACTTTTTCCCGCCAAAGGTATGAAAGTTTTGTGGGATGGCAACAGCTATTTGGAGGTATCTGTGCCTTCTTTTTACAAGGACACACTTTGTGGACTCTGCGGAAATTACAACGGGGATGGAAAAGATGACTTTAAAACGAAGAATGGAAGACTAGTGAGAACTGCCGAAGACTTTGGAAATTCCTGGAGAGTAAGTTCCTTTTACTAGCAGATACATGTATTATTAGTATTTACTTATTTTATGTAAATTTAGAACATTCTGCTGATTGCTGTAGAAATTTCTGGAGTGTGTTCTTTTTACTGACATAAATTTATAATGTATTTAGTTTTTGTAAATTTGTAACATTCTGCCGAAGATTTTTGAACTTCTTGAAAAGTAGGTTTCCTTTACTTACATAATTCATTTATAATTTTCTTGAAAAGTAGGTTCCCTTTACTTACATAATTAATTAATAATTTACATGAAAAGTAGGTTCCCTTTACATTAATTAATTTATAATTTTCTTGAAAAGTAGGTTCTCTTTACATTAATTCATTTATAATTTATTTAAAAAGTAGGTTCACTTTGCATACATTAATTAATTTATAATTTACTTCAAAGTAGGTTCCCTTTACATTAATTAATTTATAATTTACTTGAAAAGTAGGTTCCCTTTACATTAATTAATTTATAATTTTCTTGAAAAGTAGGTTCCCTTTACATACATTAATTCATTTATAATTTACTTAAAAAGTAGGTTCTCTTTACATTAATTAATTGATAATTTACTTGAAAAGTAGGTTCCCTTTCCTTACATAAATCATTTATAATTTTCTTGAAAAGCAGGTTCCTTTTAAATACATAATTAATTGATAATTTACTTGAAAAGTAGGTTCCCTTTACATGCATAATTAATTTATAATTTTCTTGAAAAGTAGGTTCCCTTCACAAACATAATTAATTTATAATTTTCTTGAAAAGTAGGTTCTCTTTACATACATTAATTCATTTATAATTTACTTGAAAAGTATGTTCCCTTTACATACATAATTAATTGATAATTTACTTAAAAAGTAGGTTCCCTTTACATACATAATTAATTGATAATTTACTTGAAAAGTAGGTTCCCTTCACAAACATAATTAATTTATAATTTTCTTGAAAAGTAGGTTCTCTTTACATACATTAATTCATTTATAATTTACTTGAAAAGTAGGTTCACTTTACATACATAATTCATTTATAATTTTCTTGAAAAATAGGTTCTCTTTACATACATTAATTCATTTATAATTTACTTGAAAAGTTGGTTCCCTTTACATACATAATTAATTGATAATTTACTTAAAAAGTAGGTTCCCTTTACATTAATTAATTTATAATTTACTTGAAAAGTAGGTTCCCTTTACATTAATTAATTTATAATTTTCTTGAAAAGTAGGTTCCCTTTACATACATTAATTCATTTATAATTTACTTAAAAAGTAGGTTCACTTTACATACATAATTAATTTATAATTTACTTGAAAAGTAGGTTCTCTTTACATTAATTAATTGATAATTTACTTGAAAAGTAGGTTCCCTTTCCTTACATAATTCATTTATAATTTTCTTGAAAAGCAGGTTCCTTTTAAATACATAATTAATTGATAATTTACTTGAAAAGTAGGTTCCCTTTACATACATAATTAATTGATAATTTACTTGAAAAGTAGGTTCCCTTTACATTAATTAATTTATAATTTACTTGAAAAGTAGGTTCCCTTTACATTAATTAATTTATAATTTTCTTGAAAAGTAGGTTCCCTTTACATACATTAATTCATTTATAATTTACTTAAAAAGTAGGTTCACTTTACATACATAATTAATTTATAATTTACTTGAAAAGTAGGTTCTCTTTACATTAATTAATTGATAATTTACTTGAAAAGTAGGTTCCCTTTCCTTACATAATTCATTTATAATTTTCTTGAAAAGCAGGTTCCCTTCACAAACATAATTAATTTATAATTTTCTTGAAAAGTAGGTTCTCTTTACATACATTAATTCATTTATAATTTTCTTGAAAAGTAGGTTCCCTTTACATACATGATTCATTTATAATTTACTTGAAAATTAGGTTCCCTTTGCTTGCATAATTTCCTTAGAATATATAAATTTAACATTTATGAATCTGTAATCTTACATTTAAAACTATCATAAAAAGTGACAATATGAACCATCTATCTTCTACCATCACTACAGCCGATTTCCATTTTAGTTGTCTCAAACAGCATTAGCCATCTCAATCTCACCATCTTTGAATTCCCACACTGCTCAGGCACTTTTCCTGATCATCTTGTACGTGGTCTATTTCTTTTTCCTTCTGTCTTCTTGAAAAGTTTTTTACTCGGTTATCATTGCCATATTTATAGGCATGACTACGCCATCTCATTTGTTGAATTTTAATAATTTTGCATTTTATTTTCTGAATTTATTGTATGGCTATAAGTTGTGTTTTATTCTCCTCACATTTTCCTCCTTTACTGCACCACAATTTCTTCTCAAGATCTTTCGTTCAAATAAGTATGTAATCCATTTTCTTCTGATATATTCATTGTCCAGCAGTCACTTTCATAGAAAACTATTGATCTTACTAAGGTCTTATGTCGATTTATTTTTGTTTCCTGGATCAAGTATTTTGGTTTGAACTGACCTGTTAGTCCAAAATACAATCTATTAGTCAAGTTTATTCTGTTGTTAATATCTGTTTTAATGCCAATATTGTCTACTATCCATTATTGTTGAACCATCTAGTAATACGAGTCTCCTTAGCATATCTGTGTCCAACAGTCCATTTTTAGGGGTGATTCTTAAAAGGCATCATAAGATAAAAGGATATTTTTGCTATTAATTGTTTTAAAGTATTATTTTCCTTCAAATTTAATGAAGAAAACGTATCAAGCGTACTATTGATAGTCTTCTATTTCTTTAAAAAAAGAAATTGACTCGAATTTTTCACAATGTCCGGAAAAAAATTTCCATCTTTAACTATTGAAGGAGAAATTGCTCTGACACGCTGACGTGTCAACCGGAGGATTAGAGCTTTCCATGTTAACTACTATTTAGATTGGAAGAGGGTAGATGCTGTTTGTAATCACCCGACCACCGTTCCAAGCTTCTCAACCGTAGATTTTCTAGCTCTTGAACCATCTAATACGTTACATTACAGTGGGTTCCGAAACACTAAGACAAGATCGAA
Organism: Parasteatoda lunata; assembly: GCA_949128135.1. Classification (NCBI taxonomy): domain Eukaryota; kingdom Metazoa; phylum Arthropoda; class Arachnida; order Araneae; family Theridiidae; genus Parasteatoda; species Parasteatoda lunata. Next base: position 71,775,253 of record OX421977.1, on the reverse strand, counting down.
AGTGAAGTCGGATCAGACATCAGGAATTGTGTCAAACCCCAGTCTGTTGTATCGTTTGATATATCTGTTGTATGATCTCCCAGTCTGTTGTATCAAACTCCAGTCTGAACTGTACGGGCGAATCGAAATCCACCACATCGACTGAATGGCTTTGATAGGGAATGTCACTATAGTACCAGCAGAGCCATGATGGCTCAGGGGATAGAGCGTTCGCCTTCCAATGAGGTGAACCGGGTTCGAATCCCACCGATGACTTGTCGATACGAATCCGCATCAGGCTTGCACCGACCACTGTGCTGACGTGAAATATCCTCAGTGGTAGACGGGTCATGGGTTAGAGTCCCTTTGCCGTCAGATTAACTGTAGGAGGTTCTCGTGGTCTTGCTTTCTATGTACCGTAAATGAGGGTTATTTCCATCTAAAAGTCCTCCATAAAGGCAAATTTCTTACAATACTTGATCCAGGAGTTACTTTGTCTTCTGGATTGGATTCAAATTTACAAAGCTACGGAGTTGAACATTTGTAGTTGTAAGCCCAAAAATTGGGTCGGTTGTTCAACGACGGTTATAAAAATAAAATAGTACTAACAATAATTCGCTTTCTCGAAATGTCCTTGATCAATAAAGATACAAAAAAAAATTTTACATGTCATTGCTAATTTCATATCTATTAATGAAAAACATGTAAGGGAAAGGAATTATTAAAAAAGATTTTATTTTTACTTGCAGGTTGGAAAAATGAAACGCTGTATCATGTCACAACCTACATCTACAAACACCTCGAGATACTTGAGTCCTGATGCTCGTGTAAGAATCATTAGAGAATGCAACGTCCTCAAATCATCTGTATTCAAACCTTGTCATAAGACTGTCAGTGCTGTTGACTATTACAAGTAAGTTGTACACATCTTATCTTTGTTGTATTGATCATTTGATCTTTTTGTTTCAAAATAAACTAAGTTTCAGTTTTCATCCTATTAAAATATATTTGTATTAAAATTTATAAAAAGAAAAGCATTCAGTAAAATAGGACCTACTTATAACGATTCCACATTTAACGAGTTTCTGAATTATTGAGGAAAATTGTATCTTTTGTTTCGTATCTATATATATATATATTTCTCCTACACGGCGACAAAAAAAAGCCTCATTCCAACTCCCCGAATGGCAACGCTAGAAAATCGACCAATGATCGCCACTAAAAACGCCACATGCCAAATCTAGCTAAGGTGGCTCAACATATAGCGCTTTTAAAAACGGAAACTGAAATAACCAGAGAGAGCATTCCACCCTCTTCCAAAATTCACCCTATCAGGTTGTTCAATTCAGCTGCGGCAATCTCATACTATTAAGCTAGGCAGAAGTGAGTAGTCTTTGTCGATAGATCTCTATTTTAGTATTTTGTCGAAAGCGCTTTCTTTCACGATATATATATTTCTCTTACACGGCGACAAAAAAAAAAAACTCATTACAACTCCCCGAATGGCAACGCTAGAATTTGAATTCAAATTTATTTTAATGACTTAGTATTTACTAAAAAGATGTATTTTTTTTTTTTAAAGTTGTTATATGGATTTGAATGATTGTTTTGAATTCTTAGAATTTTGTGCATTTGCAATGTACCTAAGTTAGTAGCGAACGAAGCGAACTTGGTTTGCGAAGCAAACCATATAAGATTGCGTAGCAATTTTCGGGGGTTAGCGAGCGTTAGTAGGAAGCGCAGTCCACTTGTAATGTTATAATTTTATTGAAAATTAATCATTAAACACCTTGACCCATTAAAACAAATTCGAATACAGCTGAAAGCTCACCGGTGACCAGCAGAGTATCAAGCAATGCGGACTCATAGGCACAAAGGTCCGAGCCACGCACAACAAGCGCGTCTTAAATATTTTCTAGGATCACTTTAAATAATTGAGATTCATTTTGAAAACAAGAGAGAAGATAACATAGCAGTAATTTTGAGATTCCGCCGTGTAAAAATACCTTACCAATGACTCCATGTTAAGTCTACAAAGAAATTTTTATTTGGTCTCTTTACGGTATATTTTAGCTCTCAGCCAAACACAAATTCTTACCCATTTGTCATAACTTTCTAAGTACTGTAGACAAACCTTTTTGATGTTGTTTTAGATTAATTATTTCAACATTTCTAATAATAATTTGATATCGAACGAGCTAATGATGGCGGATTTTAAATTTAACGTAAACGTATGTGTTGTAAATATCTTATTTCAGGTTTCATGCCTTTTTTTTTTTACTATTTCAGATCTTGTTTCTTGGATGCTGGCGAGTGCCGACCTAGGGACAGATGCTACTGTCAATCACTGACGGCATACGCACGACAGTGTACCCGAGCCGGCTTAGAATTAGGGAACTGGAGGACAACAACAGGATGCGATGGTAAAAAAAAAATAGCTTTTTTTAAATTTTAACTGATAAAAACGTATTGTGAACTATCTATTAGACCGTACTGACGTTATAAAGATAAATAATTCAATAATAGTACAATTTTCCTATAATGACCTCTGACAGTCTTTGCTAAAATAACTTTTGGTGTCTTTTACACTTACTCCGATTTTTAATAATTTTTAGAGGTTTAAAATTATTTTTAAAAATTAGAAACTGGCCGTTACAGACATAAAGGTTTGCGTTACCTCCGAAACACTCCGTTTTTAATTTATAGAACAAGTAAAATATTTACAATAATTAAATTACGTTATAAAAATTATCAAACAATCCCAAATAAGTATTTGTCAGCCATAAAATAAAAGATGGAAACGCATCCTAACTATCGAAAAAGTTCGTAAAAGAAATTTGAATTTACCCCGCATCTAAAAGTAGTAGTAACGTGAAGGAAAATAAATCTCACATTGCATGTGTTACCATCCTTTTTTTTTTTTTTTTTTTTTTTAATTTTTTTAAATGTTTTTTTTTTTTTTTTTTTTTTTTTTTTTTTTTTTTAAGAACAAGGAAAATTATTATTTTGAATTTTAAATTGTTTTATGAAGCTTAGGAGTCCATTAGATCATATGCATTATCTACTACCAGGCACGTACTTTGTATTTAAAAAGTTTTTAATCACTTTCGTTTGTATTCTGTAATCAAAAGCTCTTAATCACTTTTCCTATGATCAAAAGTTCTTTATTATTTCATATTTTCCAAACAAAAACTCCAGGACTAAATTCCTTTGTATCCTTTAATCAAAACCTCGTAAAATCGCTTTGTTTAGAATCCTGTGATCAAAAGCCCCTAAACACTTCGTATTCTCGAATCAAAAGCTCTTACTAGTTCTCTGTATTCTGTGATGAAAAACCTCTCAATCACTTCGTATTCTCTTCTTGACCTCAATCACTCTCTTTCGTAGTCTTTTGATCTTTAGCAATGTTACATTAAATAATAAATCGTAATGCAGATTTGAAACTTTTTAGGTATGCGTTGTGGCAACGGTCAGCAGTACATGAATTGCGCCCCAACGTGCCGCAGGACGTGCAAAAAGCCAAAAAGAGACAAGTCTTGCAGAAAGCATTGTCGTCCAGGTTGTTACTGTCCTCCTGGTACAGTATGGCATAGAAAGCAATGCATACCCGTGGATGATTGCCCTTCCTAGAGAACACACACAGTCTATGGCTTCAGACTGCTTCTGTGAAGTAGTTAGTTTAACTACATTTAACTACATAACTAGTTAACGTCATTTAACTACATAACTAGAAACTGAATCGCTGGACGAGCAACGCCCGAACTCTTTAAAAAAAAAACATATTTTCCACAGTTTTATATTTTAAGTCGAACTGTTTGAGCAGGAAAATATGCTAGATATCGACTGTGTCTCAAAATTATATGATGGTATAGAAACACAACTGAAATTTTGTTGCTTTCTCATCAGTAGCATCGATGGCATAAGTATGACAGTATACGAATTTATTGTGCGAGAGAACGGAACAATATATCTCACTCTGTGTTTCATTTGACTTTTTTTTTTTTTTTCATATCTGGTCTAAACGTGATGTTAGCAGGAATTGAAAATACATTGCTTGCACTGTTTCAGTACGTCATGTGTTGTGTTGATTGAAAATCGTGTTAAGTTGCACTTAAAAATTGTTTAAGAAAGCTGTCAAACATTAAGTGTGATTGTCTTTTAATATTTAAGTGTAGAAAAAATGTGCATTCATATTTTCTTTGGGATGTAAGCCTAACATCACAGTTTTACACAACTTACACTCTGTTGTAGTTGCGTCAATTAAAGATTCTGCTAAATTGCAATTAAAAGTTTTTTAAAAAAAAGTAATAACTTTTAATATTTAAGTGTAGGAAAAATTGGATTTATATTTTTTGTTGGAAATAAGCTTTTGCATTTCATAGTTTACGCAACTTGCGAACTTTTGTTGTAGTATAGATAGAAGACTATGTTGAGCAGATATTTAAAATAACTGACAATTATTATGTCATTCTATATCAAAGTATAAAAAAAACTGCGCGTTCATATATATTTTTTTAGGAAGTGAGCTATAATTAGATTAAAATAGATAGCGATCGAACTGAATCAGATTGAAACTTCAATCTTAAAATCGATTGAAGTTTGTATTAATGAGAAATTTAAAATAACTCGCAATTATTATGGTTGTTGAAAAGTTACGCTGAGTTTCAATTTTTTTCAAAAGGTTAAAAAGCCGTCAATTATTATGTCATCTTTTTTTAAAGTTTTTTCAAAATATGCGTTAACATTAATAATTAGATTATATATATAATTATAACATATATAATTAGATTAAAATTCAATTCAATTAACTTCAATCTCAAATTAGGTTGAAGCCTTGTAGAAATTTAAAAAAAAAAAAAAAAAAAAGCTGTCAATTATTATCATGATGAATGCACTTTTTTTCACATGCATATTTATGACTGAGTAAAAAAAAAATGTGTTTTTATTTTATTTAGGAAATAAGTTACAATTAATCTATTTCTTATACAAAATAAAGAAACTAATAAGATTTTTTCTGAGAGTTTTTTCTAACCCTCAAAACTGTTTCAATCTTTAAAAAAAAAAGGCACTTAAAAAGATAATGAATGAAGTTTGTAAAAAAAAGTCTTCGTTCACATTGGAATTTCAATAAGCAATTTTAAATTTTGTTTTTGAGTAAAATAAGGCCGATTACGATGCTTTTTTGAGTAACAAATTATTTTTAAGCAATACTATAATAATTGTGCGATTTTGCCAATTTTGAAACGTATCGAAAATAAAATTTGAATGTCAATTTTTTTTTCTTGCTGTACATTAGGAGTCAAAAGCTTTGAATTATTTATAAGAGTTGATTATTATTTATAATTAAAAGACAAATAAATGTAACATTATTTTCTATACAGTTATATAATTCCTTTTTTAGCTAACAACTATGTAACTTCATGAAAATAGATAAATCAGTAAATAAAAGGGAAAAAATTCATTTTTCAATCTTCTTGAAGAACAAAAAAAAAAAAAAAAAAAACATGTACACGTGAGCTAGTGCATAAGTAAGTAACAAACAATATGCCTTATAGAGTTTAATTTATTTCATTCGTTCTTTTTTTTTTTTTTTTTTTTCTGTAATCCTATTCTAGCAAGCGAGCATACTTTTTAAGAAGGCTTATGAATCATTACATGAAGAAAAAAACTTTTTTTCGACTAGATAAAATGAAAAATATTATCTAATGCAGCGGTTTCAAAAAGGTGTTCCGAGAGTTAAGAACTTATTTTTTCAATTAGTTATGATTTTCCAAACTTGGCAATAAATTTAAATCAAATAATTATCTAATATTTATTTAATAATTTCTTTACTTTTATAAAATTATTTAATTAAATTCTAATAAAAAAAAATAATGAAAATTCAAAACAGTGTTTTTTTTTTTTTTTTTTTTTTTCCTAATAACAAAATTTCGAATGAATTACGAAAAGGATTTGAAAAATTCCATTAGTATTTCGCATCGAATAAAAATAACAAATTTCAAACATGAAGCTCATTCATTTTCAGTTTATGCACACACAAAAATCAAATTAAGAACTAGACTAGATTCCGCTCCAGTTTTGTGAATTCAAATGTACGAAATAAAACTTAATTTTTAGATTAATATTGATAAAACGATATGATGAAAAAAATTTCATTCATCATTCATTCACTGACCATTTTAAAAATAATTGATAAAATTAAGATCAGTACATATTTTTAAAATAATTAATTGTATTTCGTTGATTAATATGTTCCACGGTTGCTCGTGAAATTTATTAATTAAATCTAGGAATTTCGCTAATAGAAGGTCAATCATTTAGAGTTTGCACAGACAAAAAAGATTAGAAACCGCTGATCGAATGTATCAATTCAGTAACAAGTTTCATTTGCATATAAGTTCACTTGCAATTTTATTCCAGCAAACATAGAGTTCATGGCCAAATTATTAGACTCACTATAAGATTCTATGTAAAATTTTAATTATCAGGTGATACTATACAGCTTTGTTGTTTCTACTCGGCTGAAACTGGTTTGCATTTGTTTACGTTCGTGTATCAATTGGTTTACATTGTAATGCAATACGTTAAAAATAAATACAAATCGAAGTTATATAAAATATCTCCTGTATAAAAACCCATGACATGTATACTTAAATATAAAAGTATTGCATATAAACTCGTGTAAAGCATGTAATTATTAAAAAACTACAGTACGTCTGATAATTTGGTCTAATTATTATAATATACTAACATAATACCTGATATAATAAATATCCTATATTTATATATTATATCGACTAATTTATCCAATAATCGAATTTATATTATATATCGTCTAATTTAAGCAATTGATACACGAACGTAAACTAGTGCAAACCGGTTTCAGTCGCGTAAAAGCAATAAAGCTGTATAATATCACCTGATAATTAAGGTTTTATATAGAATCTTATAGTGGGTCTAATAATTTGGCAAGGGACTGGGCCTGGTTCTCTTTAAAAAGAAATAAAGATTAGGATTTAAAAATTTATTTTCAAGCCATTTAAATTCAGCGGACTTAAAAGACATGAATGAAATGATATAGATAAATGACAAATATGCTTTTATGTGTGCATGTGTAGAACTTTATTTCTCCAGCTGGTCTGGATGCTTCATTTGTATTAGTGGAAAAGAATTATATTGATCTCTATGTTATAACATAAAAAAAATTGCAGCATGTCTCATTTTGCAATTAGATGTGTTTATGATTTTGTGTGTGATCATTTCATTTTAGTCACATTGTTGTGAAGAATTTGTTTATAAATTGTCATTTGTCACTTATAAGTTTCAGTTCATATTATTTTCTTTTATCAAATATGTGATCGTTTTATTATTTGTAACGTCAATCATTATTTGCATTATTTATTTTTCTTACTGCATTATTTAGCTTTGTACAAATAAATACTTCTAAGAGCTTGAGATTTTCTTTATTTAGCTCCAATTTAGATTTTTCTTTTAATTTTTTTTTTTTTAAAAGTTCGATTAAAAATTATTTTGGTTGGCATTATTTGAAATTCAAATCTATGCAAATAAAATCGTAATAATAATATATATATATATATATATATATATATATTATTATTATTATTATTAAATAGCAATATACAGAGCCGCGATGGCTCAGGGGATAGAGGGTTCGCCTTCCAATGAGGTGAATTCGAATCCCAGTTGATACAAATTCCGCATCCGGCTTGCACCGACCACTGTGCTGACGTGAAGTATCCTCAGTGGTAGACGGATCATGGGTTAGAGTCCCTTTGTTGTCAGGCTAACCGTGGTCTTCCTCTCCATGTAAGGCAAATGCGGGTTAGTTCCATCAAAAAGTCCTCCAAGAAGGCAAATTTTGACTATACTTGATCCAGGAGTTCCCTTGTCTTCTGGATTGGGTTCAAAATTACAAGACTATGTAGTTGAACATTAGTAGTCGTAAACCAAAAAATTGGGTCGGCTGCTCAACGACGGTATACATAATAATAATATATATATATATATATATATATATATATATATATATATATATATATATATATATATATATATATATATTTCACAACATTTATCACTTTAAGCTGTTCTTCAAAAGCTCTGTTAGTCGCATTTTTCACAAATAATATTCTACTGAAGTTTGCAACAGTTAATGATTGTTCAGTCAAATTTAGCCAATCTATAGCCAGCACCCTCAATGCTTATTCTAAAAATGGCGCAAAACATCAATATGAAGAAAAGCTACAGTTCTAAGAAAATAAAAATCGTTTTGTAATATAATTGTTTAAAATTTAAAAACTTACTCCCATGCTGCATTATCTGGGCTCATAAAAATTTGCAAAAAAATAGGAATAAGACATTGGTTTTTATAATTTTCATCTAGGTTGAAAATTTGTCGCCTAATTTTTAAAAAAGTTTAATAACTTTTAAAATATTTTAGTTATTTACCCGTTCTAAAGTCCAGATAATTCTTTACAAGATGGCATATATAGTTAATTTACTTCAAGTGTAATTCACTTTCCTTGGCAAAAAACAATGCTGAAAATATTCTTTGGTACATTTTTACAAAGTTATTATTTTTGTAAAAATTTAATTGAATTTTTAATTACAATGAAAAATTATAAGATGGATAAGAAATTAGATTCCAATTTCTCTTGAACAGTTTTACGGCATATAAAAATATAATATCATTTGAGTCTAGTGGATTTTGTCTCTCGTGATTAAAATGTAAAAAAGTACACTATAAAAATATCCCACAATATGCAAAAATGTATAATTTTTTTACATAGTAATTAAAAATAACTAAAAAAAGTTAAATGAAATTTTTTTTTCCAAATTTTTTTTACTGCATTTATAAGTGTATTTTGATATATAAAAAAAAGTTACTGCATCTAAACTGCATATTTCTTAGTGAAATTCCATTTTATTTATTTATTTTTTTTGCCGTTATTTAATGCTAGAGTCTCAAGAGGCTAATTATTTGCAAAACAAAAAAATAAAGTGCAAAAAAAGAGGATAAAAAGACAAAAGATAATTCAATTACAAGTTCCTTAATTATTCATAAATTAAAGGAATAGGGGGCCTAATACGAGACATGAAAAATAGATCCTTAATTAATCACAAACCACAAGATTAATGTGCATAATCTAGGATATGGTAGATTGTTATTTACAAGTAGATCTTCAATAATAAGGTGTAATGAGAATAAGGTGTATAATCTAATGCACTCATTTCTTTACAGCGTAAAAACACATCTCTTGACAAAAATAATACAAAGGGAAAGGTAATTGCAACATAAATTGAACGGAGCATACCAAGAGAGGAGCAAGATTTTTTGCATATCTGCATCTAAGTCAAGCAAATTATGTGTATTTTGAAAACAGACTGATCTTAAGTATGTTTAAAATAAATTTTATTTTACACTGATAATATAAATTTTATATTTCGTATACTAATAAGTTATTGGGAAATTATTAACTTGAATTTGGGTCTACTGCAAAATCTGTTAAGGAAACCTGCCCCGCCCCCCTATTTTATTAACAGAAAATACTATTCCACGGAGAAGTTTTTGTACAAGTTTAACTAAATAGCTTAATAATTAAAAAAGATTTCTAAGATAAAAAAAATAAATAGTGTGACTCTAAAATCATGGTGCATACTTGAAGGAAAGGTAGGGCACATTACCCATAAACAGAAAAGACATTGTACGTTACGTTGCTAAGGGGTGTTCCCTGTTCTGAACTGTTTCCATGAGTGGCTTTGAAAAGGTACTTTTATTTCTAAATATCACCTTAATTTTAGGTTTTCCAATTATTACTGTCGAAAATTGCATTCAAATAGATGCAGAATTAGCTGTTTATATCATAATTTAATGATTTGGTGAGCTTGCCAAATTAGTCACTAAATGATAAAATTAAGATTAAAAATCTAATGCTGAACCAATTTAAATACGATTTTCAAGAATAATTATAAGTAAACATAAAATTAAGATAATTTAGATCAGGGCTGTCCAACTGGCGGCCCGCCAACTTCTTATTCAGCATATTTCTTTTTTCGAAATTTTATGGTTACAAGAAGCATCCGAGGCTACCATTCTTGGTCTAGCCGAAATCCCCGAAGTTTCCTCTTGATCGCTCTTTCATTCTATTGGGAGAAAAAGGTACAGGACATCTACAGGTCAAGAGCAGTCCTACTCTGCACGCTGGTGTTATACAATATTGCCTCGCGTTAGATAGACAGTGAGAATCGAGTGTTCCAGGACCGCTGGGAAACCCAGTATTTCATCACGAATAGAAAGGACAAACTCCAGTGCTTGATTTGTATGCAAGTTGTGACTGTGTGCAAAGAATATAATGTCAAAAGGCATTATGCGAGTCTTCACGAATTGAGCCACAGTAAATATCAAGGAGAAGCAAGATCTCTGATAGTTTCAGAACTGAAATCAAAACTGCAAAAACAAGCAGGGATGTTTACTCAAGTAAAATCTTATCAGTACAATGCTTTGCATGCTTCGTATGCAATTTCACTTGAGCTTGCTTAAGCGAAAAAACCTTACACTGATGGCGTCGTTGTTAAAAAGTGTGCTGCAGAAATGGCAAAAGCATTTGGTGATAGCAAAATGGCTAAGCATTTTGATTCAGTTTTCCCATTAAAATGTAAACAAATTGTTTTATAATCCTTCTGTTCCATTGTTTTATAAATAATAATTCAACGATTAATTGTTATTGTATAAGAGGTTATTGTTCAACTTTTTCAAACTGCGGCCCACCAGGTGATCAGTGACCGGAATTCTGGCCCGTGGGCTCTTTGCAGTTGGACAGCCCTGATTTAGATAAATAAAAGTTCCTGTTCAAAGACACACGTAGAAACAGTTTAGGATAGGGAAACACTTTAGTGGCGTACGATGAAATTTCTGGTCATGGGTTTCTATGTAATTCTTAATCCTTATAATGTGACCTAAATCTCCTACAAGTCTGCCTAATGATTTTTCAATCACCTGGTATATATAATAATAGAATTTAGAAAATTCCATTATTTATTAATCAAATGTCAAAACAGACATACAAGCAAAAAGCAATGCAAGTATACAATATTTATTATTAATTCATAGCACATCATACATGTATGAAAAAGGAACCTTATGTAGCTTCAATAACATTATAGTGGTTGCACAAAAAGATCTTAAGCATAAAGTACAAAACACAAAGAATATCATTTAAAAAGGAAAAATAAATATTAATAACTATTGATCTTAAAAATGCAGGACTCCATTTTATAATGCTAAGTGCAATTGCTGATCAGTGAAAATTTTGACTTGTCATTTACGGACCAATTGTCCAGGTAAACTATTGCCACATGCAATCTGTTAGTTAAATAAACTAAAAAAATTTCAATCACTGATTAGCTAAATTATTCTAAATATTAGTTCCAACTAATTTACTTAAATTATTATCATTTTCCAAACTTAACAATCCAAAAATTTTGAATAAATATACTTTAATAAAATAAAAAGTTTAGTGTAATTTTGAGTGCACAAATGAGTTAGCATATTTGACTAGAGTCCCTTTAAGTAGAGAATTTGGCTACCAAAATATAGCCTTATAACCCCTTCTGGTAAAACCATCAACTTAGTTCCTCATTGATTTTTCAAACAATATAGCACAAAGACAAGATTTACTTATCAAGCAACTAAAGTTACTGTTAAATATGATAATAAATTTGGTTTCAAATTTCTAGTTTACTGAATCAGGCAGCACTTTTAAATTTTTTTAATAAAAATTAAATATTTATTTCATACACATATTTTCCTTATTAAATCTAAGAGAAAGGGGTTTATATTAGAGAGAAAGACCATGATTTTGTTGACCTAGCACTCCCCTTAATATAAATGAAGGGCATCAAGCAATTTAGCAATAAGCCACAATTATTACAAATGCTACATTTTTACATTAAAATGTCTCTAAGTATTTAACAGATAAATAGATATTTTATAAATCCCCAGAATTTTCACTAGATAAGGGCACAATACATACAAAAATCTTATTACCCACAGGTAAGATATGATGTTTTCCACCAATAACACTCTGAAATAAATTCAGAGAAATAAATAATTTAATAATAAATTAATTAATTAAATTCAGCTCTCAGAACAATTTCAAAATGTGGCTTATGCTAAAATTGTCCTATATATGTAAAAAAAAATAAGACAATTGGAAAGTTAGGAAGATTATAAGAATTTCACAACTGCATTTACCAAAATTTCTTAAAATTTAAAACATATCAAATCATTCTTACAATTAATTGCACTAAAAAAACTATTTTTTTAAAAAGATATATATCTAGAGTTAGAACAATTATAATATATTTAAACACAAATGTTACACTATTTCAGTCTTAATAACAATATAATTTACTAGTTAATATTAAGCTAAAAAAATAGTTTTGGTAGTTGGAAGTTTATATTTATAACGAAATGAATATTTTCAGAGAAGCTAAATTTAAATTTACTGATTGCTAATTAATCCCACGTTATCCAACTTTTTGTTGTGATTTAACAAATGACTTATTCTTAAAATAATTTGAGGATATCACATAAACCACATCAAATTAAAACATCAAATGAAATTTTTACACTAAATAAATCACACATGCAAAAATATAGTTTATACCTTTTAGATCGCCCGATTTATTATTCATTAAAATTAAATTCTCATAAATTATAATGATTTATGATTAAATAATATTCTAATTAACTACTTTACTTTCACCAATCTATTAGCTACCAATTATATATCAAAACAAGTATTTTAAAACGGCCAATTTAAGAAAACAAAATCAAATTAAACTAATACAACGACTAAGCTCACTGGTCAAATAATAAGTCACTCCTAGAGAAATTGTGAAAAGATAAGTGAAGCTAAAGGTATGTCTGTGATGTTTTGGGAATATTTTTCTTGTTCTAGATGGGCCATCTCATTAAGAGGACTTCTTACATGAACCGACATGTTTATTGTAACATTCTCCGTAACCCAGGTATGGTCTTCTTCTTCATGACAAATATGGTGTTGATTCCCTTATTTTTTCAAGATTACAACAACTAAGTTCATCGAGGTGGAAGCATATGTGACTAGTTTAATGAAGACTCACGCACAAGATTATAAAATGCTGAAATCAGGTGAATTTGTTCAATCAAATTCTCTGCTAACAGCTTAAATTAAATGTAACATTCTTACTAAGCCTTTTGCACTCACTTCCTAACCAAATCTAAGCGGTTGATAAGTCCAGAGGGGGAGTTACATGTTATTAAATTATGCTTTTCATGATTTCTCATGAGGTGACTATTTTTCTGTTCAGTGAGTTTATAAACAGCAGGCAATTCATTAATTCACCTTAATCAAGAATAAATGTTTCAACATGAATTTTGGACAGCCTCTATAAACTAAGCTTAAACATTTCCACACCATCAGCCATAGACTTATTAAGTCTATCATACTAAATTTGTAATCGATCAATAGCTGCACATAATTCATATAATGATATATTAGAAAAAATTAATAAAATAAGTACTAATACAGTAAAATACAACAAACATACTAATAAAAGAATGTATATCCTATACGATTCATTAAAATAATAAACAACATTATTTTTTTAAAAAAAGGAATCAGTTCAAATTGAATCTATCAATTAGTTTTCTCAAGTAGCTGTTTAATTGATTTTACACATTTTCTACAATGTAGCAAAATAAATATTATTACAATATCACATCAAAAACTAGTGAATTTTAAATGCATGTCATTTATATTAAGACACAATAAAAATACAAAATAAGTTAATAAAACACATTATGTTTACTTTCACTAGAATTGTAATTTACTATAAAAAGCTGCAATTTAATATTCTAATTTCCAGTAATAAGGTAAAAATATTTCATAATTTTTTTTTTTTTTTTTTTTTTTTTTGCATGAAGAACAATTCTCTGCTAAATTTTTCAATCATATTCTAACAAAAAAAAAAAGTACAACTATGATAAGTTTAATTTTTCCTAATAAAATTATCAGTATACGAACTAAATTTGAAAAAAAAAACTATTTTATTTTTAAACTATATAATTAATTAATTAAAGAGTATATTCTCCTCTTTACATATCTAAAATCACTTAATAATTTATAAGGGGCTACAAATTTAGATGATTTAGATAAAAATAGAATCCCTATATCTAATGTACCTAAAAAGTTACGGCATATGAGAACAGTCTGTGATTGGTAGAAAACCAAAAAAAATAAAATAAAAAAAGTTATAAACTTAACGTTGAGGGAAGGACAAGGTATTTTTATTTTTCAAAATTTAAAAATTATAGATACATCTTTTTTTGTTCTTGCTTTCACAATTAATCTTTTCACAATAAAAAGTATCCATTGAATTATATTACTTAAGCATATATTTTGTGAAATAATTAGATTTTAAAAAATATCACAGCTATACTTTGCTCTTTTATTAAATTATTGATGTTATTATCTGCATAATAAACTGTTAATTATCTGACAAAACTTCTGTTTTTTTTTTCTAAGAAGCAATTACCAACAGAAAATGTTGCAAACAAACTAAAAATAAAGTTATATTTTTATATTTAAAGACCTGAATCAGTTCATCAATAGTTTATGCAACTTTGGTGTAGTTCGACATGACCTAAAAACCGAAACGTGACATCAATGTAGAGTAAAAAAGTGAGTTTGAGTGTAACTTCAAGTGTGGTAACTAACTTCAATATATTTTTCTGTAAGACAACTCTGAAGTTTCTTTTTGTAATTCTTTAATTATGTTAGATATAGGGATTCTAGCAACAAATGATGTATTACATAACAAGCATTAAATATTTTTAATTAAGCTTTTTCTAATATTCAAAAAAATTTTATAGTACGGAAACCATTTCATTGTCCTAAAAAAAATAATTATATACGAATTTTGTTTTAAAATGTTTTAGATAGTCAACTTGGATACATGCTATTAATTGTTTTCGTAAAGCTTGAGAAAGACACAGAAATCATCATTCTCTATTTGAAATAAAGTAACATATATCAGATCCTAATATATACAAAATAACAGAAAATTCCACACAAGTCTTTTTAATAATAGAATACAAGGGGCTAAAAGAAAGGAAATAAAAATGCACACTTTGGTAAAGTAAAACAGAACAAACAAAAAAATATCTCCAAAATATTCATAAAACATATTTGTTCGTCATTATTTGCATATAAAATATCACAATTGTTAAAAAGAAATAGGCAAGTTATTGCACATTATTTTTTTGTGTTCATAGTATACAACTTCAATTTTAGACTTTTAAAAATATAAATTTTTTTTTCCGACTTTATAAATATTCTAAATAAATTATTATGTAAGTTTTTCAAATCATTAGAAATTATTTTTATTATTGTTAATGCATTTCACAGTTACAAAACATTTAAAACATATACAAACATCAACTATAATAAAAATTTAAATCTATGTACAAAAGACAATATTTTTTACAATAAAACGTTAATTCAACTTTACATATTTTTTATAATTCTTACATCTGCCAGATTATTTTGTTGGATTCTTTCATCAATTAAATAATGGTAAGTTATAAAAATTATACCCTCGGCGACCTTTGACGGCACAATACACATAAACCACGTGATAAGCTGAAATAAAAAATAAATTTTAAAAATAAATAAAAATATATTACTTCAAAAAATTATACTAAAATAAATTATCTTAACTTTAATTTCATATTTATTATTAAAATTATTATATTTTTATTAGTTTTATGATAGAAACAACCAAATTAAAAATCTTTCGTAAATTAAATATTTCACTAAAGCATGCCAATAAAAATGAATAATAATTCATTCATATACTGTTATCAGTTATTTTTCTTCTCAGACCAGCTTTAAAAGATATAATTTACTTTAACAATAAGATAACTCTTAATTTTATGATTTTATTATAAAATTATTTAAGCTCAAAATATAATATATTATGCATTGTGAAATAGAGTAAATTTTAAAATATTGGTTTCACTATATATAAAGTCAAATTCTTTTATTAAGAGAACACGGAAAAGAAACAATTTGCCATTTAAACAAAAATCTACCCAAATTATCGGGAAATCAAAATAGTAGTTGCGTTAAAAAATTTATAAAAAAAGTTCATGGAAATAGTTAATTTATAACAATTTTTTACTTACACTAACTCTAAAAACTTTTAAGTGTTTTGCGATTTAACCTTATTTATTTCATTTTACAACACACATGGAGTTTTCTTATTATCTTTCTAAGGCAGCTTTAATAATTTTCAAGGTAGTTTGGAAAAATTCTTCATCAAATCTCAGTTTATAATTGTAATAACAGGGTCTCATATTTGCTTTTAATCTATAAGCCAACTATTTACCAAAAATTTTCTTGTTGAGCCTATGATCTCATTAAATGCAAGGTTAGCATTGAACAGTTTATTAGTATAAGTATTTTATATAAAACAAATATTTTTTTAAATTTTAGAAAAAGAGGTTGATATGAAATTTTTTTATGTATGGTTGAAATTGAGACCCTCTTTCTGGCAATTATGCTAAAAAGTTAATTACGATAGATGTCTACCACTAAATGCTTGCAAGCAGGCATAATTTATTATTTTTAACCACTTCTTCAGACCTTTCTTTTTAAACATTTTTAGAAGGTACATATGTTTCAGCTCAGTTTTTACCCCAAATTATAATTAGTATTCACAATTACTTTTATTTAAAAAATATGTAGAAAAAGATGTTTCTTTAAAAAGAAAATAACAGTAATATTACCTCCAGGTATAAAACAAATAGCTCCAGCAATAAAGAAAACAAAACTCTGAACACCTAAAATAAATTACTACATTAGTTCAGAATTATTACAAAATTTAGAAATGTACAGTAAAAATCGAGCATATATGACATTACAAATTATTTTGTAGAATATTATTTCTCAACATTATAAACAAAAGAATGAATTAAAAAGTTTATATAAATTTAGCAATAGTAATCTAGTCATAAAAACTATTTATCCTTAAATTAAACATATATTTGATGAAATTCTTATCAAACAATAAAAGATACAAAAAAAATTTATCATCAGTAAAGATAATAGATATTTGATTATTAAAACATTCCAGTTTGTGACAGAAACTTTTCAAATTTAAACCTGAATAATTTCAATTTTTCTATAGACATGGAAAAAAAAATTTGCAATTGAAGTGATGAATCTTAATGTAAAATAATGATTTTAAGATAAATCACTAAAAACATTTACGAAAAAAATGATTATATACATATAAGTTAATATAAACTCTTTTTTATAAGCATAAAAATTTTTTTAAATAATTTTCTAATATTTGACCCACCAATTTCATCTTATCAGTAAAATTCTATCTAATTTTTAAATTAATCAAAATAAAATACTTACCCATTTCCGGCATGATTAGTACAACAAATCCAGTTACTAATAGACCTAAAACAAAAGTCTGTGTTATTTTTAGAAAATAATATACACAATTTCAGTTAAATTTCTTTGCACAGATTAATGACATTTTTCTTCTTAGAAAATTGCAGTTATTTACTTTTTCTGTGTGAGCAAGAATTCCATTTGAAAAGTTAACATTTGAGTTAGATGGAATATTCATAATTTTGACACAGACCTTGCAGTTCATTTAAAATACACAGGCAATATATATATTTTATAATTAATTGGTAAACAGTTTTTCTTTTTCAAACATACCACAGGTAAAGTTAAACTTAGAAATTAGTTTACAGTTTAAGTCCAGTCGTGAAACACAACCCTAAATACACTAAACTATTAATTAGCTTTAAATTGTTCTAATAGCTCTAAATAACAATTCTTGATCACGTACACAAGGCGAATATAGATTTACTTCAATATTTTTAAGCTGATGAGCCCCGTGGCAGAAACAGGGCGACACGGCGACATTGTCGCAGAAAGCGACAGAGTTCTTGTAGAAAGATTTTTTTATTTGGAAAAAAAAAAATATTTGGTTTGGCAGAAATAAAAGTTCTCAAAAAAGATTCTGCAGAAACAGAAGCTGTTTCACAAAAAAATAATTTTTACAGAAACTTCTGCAGAAGCAATAATGGTTCTGCAAATTTTTTTTTTAACTGAATAGTTTTTAAAAAATTGTTTTTCTAGCGTACCGCGGAAGGGGAAAGCGCTCGTGATCTTCCGTTAATCTCCAACACAAACAGTTACTGGATAAAAAGGGGAGAAATTTTTTCCCCTGTATTAAGCTATTTTTGGAAATTTGCCGACTTTGGCCTCTATCGCTGGCGCAGTAATTTGCTTTGTATTTTCTTTTTGCACTTATGTGGAAAATTTCATGCGTAAAAAGATTATTTTACCTTTTTAAAAAAAAAAAATCATGTCTAGCGAAAAGGTTATTTGTTGCTCTTGTGAAGCAATAATAATTAAAAAAAATTTGAAAACTCATTTTTCAAGACGGCATTCCGAAGAACAAATAAGATTTAAGTCGACAACATCTAGCGATGTCAGATATATTTTTTCTGGAAAGCGACAGGAAAAAAGAAGAGAAGTTTCCCCCGCTACTAATATTAAAAAAAAAAAAAAACGTTCTAGATTCGAACCAAATATTCTTACTAGTAGCGATGTCGATAGTAAGGATGAAACAGCATCTCCAACAAATCAAGAAATTTTAGATGCAGTCAAAGGTAAAAAATAACTATATATATATTTTTTTTTAAAGATAAAATGCCTATATCCTTTGAATTAAGTCGTCGATATAAAAATACACTCGCAATCTGACGATAAATGAAATAAAGCCTAATAGATATCTCACTATCTACGATTTTTTGGCATGCGAATGAAAACCAGATTGGTGGAAAATATTTACTGGCGAATCACTAAGGCGAATCAAACAGGTTTCCATACGCATTCGAAAAAAATCGCATCCAATGAGTATGGCTCTAATACCGATGTTTCAGTACTGATGAAGACGATTTCGTTTCGAAATGTTGAATAGACTTGAGCGTATTGAGTCGTAAACCGCGTCTGCGTACTTCGTGGGAAATCAATGCTATATATGTACACAATACAGTGCGACTTCTGTTACAAATCACAAGCGATGTGTATTTTTTTCGTTCTGAACTTAATCTGATCACGCAAACAGTTTTATTTACCTCCTTTTTTTTAAAAAAAAAAAAGAATCTTTCAATAAGTCAGCACAATATTAATCGAATCTAATTAATCTGTAATTGTTTTCATATAGAAAAAATTGAAACAAAGATTGCGTTAATTTTTTTGCTTTTAGAATTCGGATATAGTCAATCCTATTTTATTATTTTGATTACACAACTTCAATATTGATTTTTTTCACCTGATTTGTTTCTGTACCTGATATAACTACTATAATGAAACTGTTAAATCATACTGTTTTAAATTGATACTTCAAATTCAGTTATCTTGTTTTATAAATTTAATTTTTTTGTCCATTCTTAGCTATTTTTATAAGTTCCATCTTATTACAGGTTCTGGGTAATCTTAATTTAAGCTCTAGTAAGCATTTTTGTCTGCAGATCTATACATTTATAATTTTTCTTTATTACCAAAGATTATGCAAATTTAAACTTAAATAATTTAAACTTATTAAGAAATTTAAACTTATATTATGAAATTAAGAAAATAAAATCTACACAGTTTTATTCTATGCATGTAGGCTTTTTTTATAAACACGAAGTGTATCTATTATTATAAATTCATTACACATATATTTATAACGATAAAAATATTTTGCAGAAAGATATATTTATAACTATCTTGCAGAAAGATATTGGTTCTAGTTAGGTTTGTCGCAGAAAGCCAGAAAAAATTCTGCCACAGGGCTGATGAGTAATTTGTCAGGATATTAAAGGACTTTCATAATCACCACTCTTAATATATATTTTTAGAATCTAAGTCAAAAATAAATGAAGTTTAAAAAAAACATACATTAGGAGTGACGAATTAATATTGAAAACAAAAACGCTATTAAAAGGTGTTAAATCACTATTGAGGAAAATGAACAGAAAAACATCAAAATCTGTTTGATTACGTAGGGGTTTGTAATAATTACCACCTAACGCCTCACTATGTCCCATAGCAATCAAACCAGTTTCTATGTTTTCAATCCTAATTTTCTTCAGTAGTAATCCCTTAGATTCGTAAAATGTTTTGTTTCTTTTCCCTCACAAATATTAATTTGTAATCCCAGCTGCATGTATATAATTTTTTTAACTTCAGTTTTATTAAGGATTCCAAAAATAAATGTTGATGGGGTCTGTACCGAAGATATAAATATGAAACCTTTATAGCTAAACTAATAACAAAAACGAAACCTGTCTAAACTCATGTTTTAGTATTGTGAAAATTTTACAAATCAATATTTTTTTTCAATTAAATCCTTACTTAATTTACAGCACAAAGTATTTCTTCTGAAGCTTATTAAAAAAAAAAAACTTAAGTGAAATTTCTAATCACAATACACTTACTTTTATATTTTAAAAATCAAACTACAATCACAAAAAAAAAAGAAAGAAAAAAGAAATTGAAAAAATTTTGAATTCCATAAATTAGAGAGTACTGAGAAATGAAAATAAAGTTAATTTAATGATTTCAAAAAACATTTTCATGCCCTTTCATTAAAGTATTTTAAAATTTTGAATTTATTTTTTAAATTTCACTCAAACAACAGTCTGAAATAAATGTCTAAGATATTCGGTGTTAATTAATGGTGTTTTACTAGCAAGGCTCCAAACAACTGTTATTATTATTATTTTGAAATAAGAAAAAAAGCAAACCACAGAATTTATAATCCAAAAAAGAAGATAGGGTATATTTTGTGTCACATAGACAGAAGCAAAAAAAAACTTTAATAAATCACAAATAAAATACAGAAATGGATATAATATAGTTTCAGTTCTCTATACAAGAACCTTCCTCAGTGTCTAAACACAAAGTGACAGTAGAAAAGTAAAGAAGCACACATGCAAGGAGGTAAACATTAACACACAACAATAACAGTAGATGAACAAGATAAACAATGGTAGATGAACAAGACACACAAATAATATAAAGAATACAAACGATAGATGAATCAACAATGATACAACGCCCGATAGGGGGGACAAATGATAGAGGAACAAGATACATAAATTGAATAAGACATGTTAGAACAATAATTGTTTAAATTTGTTCCTCCAGCCTTATTGGTTAAAGTACTTTGCTCTTGTTTATCTCTTTACTTTTCTACTGTTATTTGATGTTTGGACATTGAGGAAAGTTCCTGTTTAGACAACCAAAAGTATAGTAAGATCATTTCTGCACGTTAATTGTTTATTTATGTTGTTTGTTTTTTTTTAAACAGAATTTATTAAACTGGTGTTTGAAATTTAAAAACTACATCTTACCGATCCCAATAAAAAGCAGACCAAAAGCAGCAAACATAACCTTCCAGTTTTCTTTGACTTTCGGATGTTTCCACCAACTAATAATAAAATAGAAATTATAATTAATAAGTAAAAGTAATTACAAAAACAAAACGGTTTGTAGGCAAAATAAGAAATTAAACCTCAACTAACAGTGGTAAGCTAAATATGAGTAGTACTGCCTTTTTTTTTTTTTTTTTTTCACTTTTTTTAACACTATATTATCTCATGCCTTCAAAAGTTATATTTCAATGGCTTTAAATCTGTTTCACATTAATGAAGATAATTTTGATGTGAAATAAAATGCTCTTAACAATAGAGCAAAATTCCAAAGAACTCTTTAACTACTAAGCACAGAGAAATATAGAAAAACTTTCCTATCTTATGCTAGAGCTAGTTAAAAGACGATACATTTTTTTTCTCGAAACCCTGCAGAATGTCAACACTCTTGTTCTTATAGTATTATGTACTATTGGTATTATGGTAATGGGCAGTTGTAATAGGCACCAACTTTACTAGAATAGGTATTTAATATACAGTAAACTCTTGCTACTATGATATCCAATACAACAATAACTCCCTTTATTACGATAATGTTTCTTGGTCCCGACGAACTTCCATATAAATTAATGTCATGCTCCTCTCAATATTACAATATTCTCTGAAGCAACAAACCTCTGTAAAAAGATTTTTTTTCCAAATTTCAACTTTATTTTCCCCATTTATTATTGGTTTTCAAATAATGCAAAAAAATCTTATTATATTATCTTTTGTCATTTTTTCCATCTTTTCTGACAAGAGATGACTCACTGCTGACCACCCCAAGAGCTTCTATTCTTAGAATTGCCTCTCTTATCTCTTAAGAAGTCACAGATGCAACATTCACATCTGATTTCATTTAATTCATGTTAAAAGCTGATCACGAGTCACAAATGACCACAAGCATCACATTAACACCTGGAAGAGAATTTTTTCCGTGGAAAGTGGGTGGAACACTATTCACAAACGAAAATCATTTTCGTGCTTTGGACTCAATGCATACTTTGTTGATTGACTTGACAGTCAAAAAAATGAATAAACAAACAAAAGTATCTGATTACTTTTAACACTCCGCAAATTAATTTTTGGCATAATATATAAATACATTTATAGTTAATACATATATAACATTAAAATTTAAAAAAAAAAATCTTATTGTCTCCCCAAAGTATGTAGGCCCTCGATATAACAATATATCCCTCTACAACAATATATTTATTTGGTCCCCAAAATATTGTTGTAGCCAGGTTTTACTGTATATATACATTATAAGTATTGTGGTAATATGTTTTTATACCCGCCCCCAAATGGATATGTATTTAATTTCATTCACAACTTTTAAACTTGGGTTATTGAACTAAATGTGAAGTAATGACAAACAGACAAATTTGAAAAAATATTTATAACACTTGAACTGTCTATTATTATTTTACATGAGCAAATTTGTACAAAAAAAAAAAAAAATTCATCAAATTAATCTTTTTTACTTGAATTACACAGAAAAATAGGCTTTGTTTCTGAGGGGGGGGAAATTACATTCTATACCAATTAAAAAGTGTATAGATAATTTTGGTGCATTACTTGCACAAAATTTAAAATTATTGAACTTAATGATATATACTACATTATTAGAATAACATTCTTTAGCATAATACACGAAATAATTAGTTAAAAGAAAAAAGAAAACAATACTTACACTAATTTAGTGTCAAATTTCTCTGGACGAATTGAGTCGCCATGAATTAAAGAATCACTATCTTTTGAAAAACTCTGTAAAAGTATAATATTTTGAGTCATCAAAAGTCCAGCTAATTGAAAACTTAATAAATTATATTATTTTTTTAAGAGAATAAGGTAAAATTACCTTATTCTCTTAAAAAAATAAGAAAGGTAACATGAAAGGTTTGAGAGCATATCAATAATATAAAGTTGATTCAGTAAAAGATATTCTGATTTTACAAAAGGGCTCAAAATGATTTCTATATTTAATTTGATACTTTTATTTAATTATCTTAAATGATTGCATTATACAAATGATAAAAAAGAAAAATTAAAGAAATCATCATATTTAAACTACCTGCAATTTACATTAATTCACTATTTTTTCTTTTTTGTGTATGTTGCAGTATGAAGAGAAATCCTTTGCTAAAAGTTACATAATTATGTTAGTCTTTATAAATAATGCTTTGACATTACCTAATTTTATTTTGAAAGAGCAATAGGGCATAATTTTGTTTCAGGCTATAAATATCATGGGGATATTTCCGTATCGTGATCTGTGACGCCAACAAGATTCGCCAAGGCGCGATTGAACCCAGGTGATGCGGGAAGCACATAGAAAAACAAATTTGTCTACAGGGATGAGGCGGAGCATCACAAAGGAGGCAGATCGCGAGTCTCGTGTCACGTGATTCTACTTTAAATTCTGACGGCGTTGCTCAAGCGTCATATATCACGTGACTCTTAACATAACACTTTACATTTACAATGGATTAAACTTATTTCATTAATATTATTAAAAAATTATTGTTTTTTTTAATACAATACTTCCATTAAGAAAAAAAAAAAAAAAAACACTGACAGTTTCAAAAAGAAAGGTAAATTTTTATTTTGTGCAAAACAGATTATTATTTATCCATACATTTCTCATTCACATCAATCAATCAATTCAATCTATTATTTTTTTCTTGTTTAAAAAAAAAAAAAACAAAAAAAAAAAAACAATAATTTATTTAGTTTCTAGACTGAAACATTAAGTTAGGCAATACCATGCTACAAAAGACATTTAACATTCAGAACTACAACTGCAACTCAATATTGTAAATTTCTAATTAATGGGGGGGGAAATTACACCTTTATTCATGTCTTACAAGTGTACAAATCTTCATTTAACACTAAATCTTTATTCCATTTAATAAAAAAGCACCAAGGAGCAATAAATTATATGGTTTCAGGTCCAAAAATTATTGTTTAATTCTGTGCTTCAAAAGAACATAAACATTTTAGAACTATAATTGAAACCAGCTAAAGGAAGTAATTATTATTTTATGCCAAACAAATTGCTTTTGTGTGTGTGTGAATCCAACACTAAAATCTTCATTTTTTTTTTTTTTTTCTATGGAGGGGAAGCCATGGTATCAAATCCAAATTATTATAGCAATATAAGGAACTAAGTTAAGCAATGCTGTGTTTCATAAGAAAATTAGCAATTTTGAACTAAGGAAAAATTTTATTTTATCCAAAATTATTTACTATTTCTCTGATTATTAATTTTCTGTGTAAATCTAACACTAAAATAATCTTGGAATTGCAAACATATTGCTCAAAAGTTCCGAAATAAGTCACAGGTTATAATCAACTAATGCAATTATCTGAAATTGGCTTACATCTCCAGTTAGTTTCAGTTTGCCAAATCTGCCACGATCTATAGTTGGATCATCAATACGTATGGCGCAAGTTGTAAGATCTGAACGAACATTTCGACCAGGCTTCAAAGGAGTGCTTTCGGTAGTTGTACCATAAGTTTTCAAAACATCGTCGTCTTCTGTTTCAAAAGCGTCGTCAATAGTAAAATTCGATTTACCGCCAAGACTCAACATCTTAAAATGACAATCTATAAATATATAGATGGAATTCAATTACGATGCAATACTAATTAAATTTTCTATTTCTAGAAACAAGCAATTACGTCATGAGTGGATACGAAATTTCAAATCTTTGTGGTTTAAAATTTTTTACACTAAAAGTGCATCCAAACAATATTAAAATACTCTTGAAAACAAGCGAATATCCGTCAATTATCAAGATAGTTATTTGTTTACATACAGACTGCGGAATCCTCTACTTTCATTTTCAATGCCATTAATAAAAAAAAAGTATTGATCAAAATAATCAAATTAAAACGCATATATTTAAGTCTAATTCATTTATGATGCAATAATTATTTTTTTATAGTTATTATAAATTTAAACTGCACAAAAATTTCAATTTTTGATCACAAGTTCTTTTTTAATCCAACTTTAATGCAATCTTAAGTGTTAAAGAAATAGGCAGTAGGAAACATACTTATTAATAACAATTTTTCGTGATATAAATAGACAGACAAAACATAAAACAGCACATTTCATTACTTAATTCGATCAAAAATGAATAAGTTAAGATTAATATCATTTTTTACGAAGATAGATAGTAACTTTTTACAAGTTAATTATTTCCCCAAATTTGTATCTAATGCTGGTTTCGCCAGGTAAGTGCGTCACAAATTAAACTTCGTTATTTGATATTTCTTGACAGTAACTTAATAGAATCCAACATTAACTTGATTAAAACTGAGATATTTTATTTCAGACTGTCCGAAGTTGGAAAGTTTGAACCACCCAAGTTAGACGGAAAGTATGATACTGGACAAGTGAGCTTGTTTTAAGAAATTTATATTCAGAGTTAAAATGTGTAATGTCTTCTTTTCAATAATGTCACAGTCGAAGTTTCCTCTTAGAATATTTTTTTTTCACTGCAGCAGCCCTGAACCATTTTATATTCTTATAGTATATATTTTTAAACCTATCGTAACCATTTTTAAATAAATGTGCTTAGTTTTTGTTTTTTAATTGTACGCTTTTTCGCTTATGGTTAATTGTTTTGTGAACTTTACTTGTGCATTTATGTGGAAGCATTGGTAATTTACTAGCTATTGCGCGAATGTAATAAATAATTTTAGAATTTCTGTAGTTCGGTTATAGTCAAATGTTTTAGATATTATCCCTTGTGCTATGCCTTACACTAATGAGTTTTTTTTTATAAGTTTTTAAAGAAGTTATTTTTCAATTATTTTTTACATGGCATTATCTCTTACTGCAGCAGAATTGAAAAGTTTTATATTCATTAAATGTTTATTTTTTGACCAATAAAGGCATTTTTTTTTTTTTTTTTTTAAGAATAAAAAAGTGTTTTCTTATTAATCTGACTTTTTGGATAAAATTATACTTTGAACTTTATTTGGGTTTTTACATTAAAACATGAGTATTTAATCAGTTATTGTGTGTTTGAAACAAATGTTTAGAATTTCAGCTATTGTAAAAGAATTATTAAGAATTATTTCTCTCTTCTAATATTTAGTTTAAACTTTCATAACCTTTGTAGAGTTTTAGAAAATAAATTTAAAAGAATTTTTCAAAGCTGATATGTCAAAATTACCAATTGATATTAGATTCCAGAGCTTAAGCAGTTGACATAAGTGTTATGTCATCCCTGTGTTAATAAATAAATACCATATTTGGTATTTTAAAATAATTATGTTTAACATATTTTAATTTGATTATATATTTTCGTAGTCAGAGTTGGAAAGGAAATTTTTTTAATTGTTTCAAAGAAAAATAGTTCTCCTTAGATCTAAAAGGAAATTTTTCAATCTAAATCATTTTTTATTTTAATATTGTCTCTTATCATTTATAGCCGCAGAAGCTTCGGAAAATTAGACTCTGTATTCACAACTCTTTTTTTTTTTTTATTTATTATTTATTTATTTATTGTGAATTTGATTGCAGAAGAAATAAAAGTCAAATTCTGTAGCCAACATTACTGTAATTTCCTTTGCATAATCCCCTGAATACTTGTTACAAAAAGCATTCAAGTTGTTGCTTCAAATAATCTGCCAAAATTATTTCTTTCAATCAGACATTCTAATTTCCTGTAGATTTTGGTCAGCCATTAAAGTGTAACGGACGTCACACTGGATGTGAAAAATTCATGTAAGGTAATTCAGAGATGCAAAGAAGATCCTTATTGGTGAAATATATTAAAAATTATGATAATTATTTAGTAATTTAAATATTCTAAATTAATAACCTTATTGGTATAACCAAGGACTATTGGCCAAATGGGTTCTTGGTCGCACCTCAGACTTTATATGGAGTTTTTTGGCATCCAGTGGAAATATACTTTAAATAGGATCAAATGGTTTGCGTGGCAGTTTCCCTGTTGATACCAATTGGCTCATGTAATAGATTCCGCTCATGGAAAGGGCTCATGTAATAGATTCCGCTCATGGAAAGGGCTCATGTAATAGATTCCGCTCATGGAAAGGGCTCATGTAATAGATTCCGCTCATGGAAAGGGCTCATGTAATAGATTCCGCTCATGGAAAGGGCTCATGTAATAGATTCCGCTCATGGAAAGGGCTCATGTAATAGATTCCGCTCATGGAAAGGGCTCATGTAATAGATTCCGCTCATGGAAAGGGCTCATGTAATAGATTCCGCTCATGGAAAGGGCTCATGTAATAGATTCCGCTCATGGAAAGGGCTCATGTAATAGATTCCGCTCATGGAAAGGGCTCATGTAATAGATTCCGCTCATGGAAAGGGCTCTTGTAATAGATTCCGCTCATGGAAAGGGCTCATGTAATAGATTCCGCTCATGGAAAGGGCTCATGTAATAGATTCCGCTCATGGAAAGGGCTCATGTAATAGATTCCGCTCATGGAAAGGGCTCATGTAATAGATTCCGCTCATGGAAAGGGCTCATGTAATAGATTCCGCTCATGGAAAGGGCTCATGTAATAGATTCCGCTCATGGAAAGGGCTCATGTAATAGATTCCGCTCATGGAAAGGGCTCATGTAATAGATTCCGCTCATGGAAAGGGCTCATGTAATAGATTCCGCTCATGGAAAGGGCTCATGTAATAGATTCCGCTCATGGAAAGGGCTCATGTAATAGATTCCGCTCATGGAAAGGGCTTGTGAATATATTTGCATCATTAATAGAATTAGATGATTGCACTAAACAAACCATATTACAAGCTGCTGATTAATTTATTTTCCTCGGCTGAGCTGGAGCAGGCATCTAGATATTATACGCTGCAACTGATAGTAACACTATAAATTATGACACTGTTAGCTTGATACTACTTCCAAACTCTGTATTTGTAAAAATAAAAAAAAATTAGGAAAAATTATATGGGTGTTTTTTTTTTTTTTATTTATGTTTTTTACTTTAAGAACCTTGTAGAATGTTTTGCATTGCCATTATGTTCTATTAGTTTTTACATGTACAATTTATTTTTATCCTCACCAATTTTATATTAAAGATATTATTAACTAGGAATGAATTTAATTGATGAAATTTAGTGCAACATCATTAAAATAGAATCTAATTCTAATTTATGTATAATTTTTAGCTTTTCCTGCACAAAGTTTTTGGTTATCGTGGCGTAACTCTTTTTCCTTGGACAGCAAAAGTATTTGACAGAGATATTCTAACAAAAGAGGAAAATAAGTAAGAATAAATGAAAATGTTAAATTTTAAAACTAATAATTGCTTCTTTATTTAGATTACAAATTTTTCCTAACAATTCTTGTTTTTTTTTCATATTACTTGTAGAATTCATCTCTAATATTTTTTAGATTTAGTTTTTCTTCTTTTCTAAACACAATAGTATGCTGCAAATGCTTATCTAGATTGAGTTGAATCTTGAAATAATAGTCAGAACTTTAATTGGAAGATCGTTTTTAGCAAACTTATGTGGTGTTTTTAAGTTAACTGGACTTGTTATTTTACAAAAGAATTTTTTAATAAATGTTAAGTTTCCTACAATTTGTTATTTATTTTTTTGCGTATCGAGCTGCAAATTCATTAAAATTAAATAATTCAATGATGTTTTATTTTTAAACTATGTGTTATTTTATCAGGGAAAATGAGGAAGCCAGTAGCGGCTATAATCATATTGGTAAAGAAACAACAAAAAGTCACAACCACATATATTACCAAGTTCTTATTGATTCAAGAGATTGCCCATATGTTGTAAGTGATTTTTCTGTTCTTTCATTAATTATGATTACAAGATAATCTAATGTTAAAAAATTAAACTCAATATAACATAGTTTATTAATAGTCACGTAAGTCATATAGTCAGTATTCATATAAGCTTACATTGTATTAAACTATAAATATGGTTATTTAAGAATATCTGTTTTTATAAAATTTAAGAAATTAAAAAAAAAAAAAAAAAATTTTAAAGCAATGCAAAAACTAGTGTTTTACCAAATTAATATTCTTATTTAATAAACCTAAAAAATTTTAACAATGTTGCTGAAGAAATAATTAAAAAAAAAATAGATGTTAAGACTTATTTACATTGAACTTCATTGACTACTTATTGTACTGAATTTTAAAATTTTGTTATTTTCAGATTTTGATTAGATTTTTTCTATTTTTTGTTTGAAAATCTCATTATTTCTTGCCAATTACCAGATTTTATTTTCCCAAACTCATTCTCTGATAATTCCAGGTTTTCCCCACTCCTGATAGCTTGTTTTTGAAATTTCATCTTTGAAGATTTTCTGTTGCATTAAAATCATAATAAAAGGTTGTTTAAAAGGAATAGTCAATAATATTTTTATTAATAGATTTATAAGTAATATATATATATATAATCTGGTTTGCTTTATATTCACACATTATTTATCATATTATATTTCTATAGTTCTAATACTTTCAAGGGTATGCTTCGGGGTGTTAAGATAAAATGTCAAATAATCCACTGTTCAGACAGAATATTATGAATTCCATTTATTTTGCCAGACAACAGTTTTTCCAACGGTTGCTTAGCAACATTCTAGACTATTCCTTTTGTTTGACAATAAAATTCAAGAGTTTTCACTTATAAAAAAAAAATAATAGTTTTCAAATCTGTCTTTAATTCCAAATTTCTAAACATGCTTAGGAGATACACTATTCATAAACTTTTATCTAAAGATCAAGGAAAGTACTTTAAAATTCTTTCTATATCTCTTACTTTAAGAGATAATTAATTATGTATTATGCAGCAGACTGTTTATGAATCTAGGATTAATGCCAATTTAAAAAAAATTTATTTTTCTGCATGCTAATATAAATTTTTGATCTATAGTTACAAGAATCTCCAAACATCAATTAAATCTAAGTTATCTAACTTTTAGCTAAACTTTTTATTTCTGGCCAAAAAGATTCTGTTCTTAATAATTTCTGGTATCTTTCACTTCTACCTAGATTTTGAACGTCACTCAAGAGACAAAGAACTCTAGGCTACAGTATCAATACAAACTTTATGGTAGATTTTAAATTAAATTGAACCATATTTGTGTTTGGGTGAAAAACTGCAATAGGAATTTTTCTTTTACTTGGCTCGATGGTAGGGAAACTTGGAATCTATTGCTGAGAATATTTTATCGGTGCAGTCAAAAGACAATTATAAAACCTGGCAGTTATAACTGAAGATTGAATTTGGATTACTTAAATCTTTAAAAAAAAAAAATTTATCTGATTTGCTTTAGATTTTGGTACATTTCTAAAACAATGACTATTGCATTTGCAATTTTTACAGAATCAACTCTTAAGACAGTATACTAAATTTTATTATATTGTCATGTACTAGGAAATATTGATTTTTTCCAATTATTTCAGAGAACCCAAACAGAAGCTGTAACATTTCTAGGAAATCAAGATAACAGTAGATCTCTGTATGCAATACCTGGTAAGTCTTGGAACTTTTTATGTTGTTTTTTTTTTACTTGTCTTTCTGCTTACCTATGTTGTTTCTTGAGGGTTTTTTTTTTTTTTTTTTTTTTCTTTAATAGAATTTTAAACTAAAAACAAAAGGCTCAATACAAGACTTCTTACCATCATTCTATTTTTGCAATAGATTTTTTTTAAATTTAGTCAAGTCTTATTTTTTCAAATTATATTTTATAAACTATATTTTTTATAAACTATATTTTTTATGAAAATTAACTACATTTTAACCTTTAAGTACTAGACAATAAAATGAAGGTGCACTTTTAAAATAGAAAGTTAAATGTGTTCGAAAAACAAAATTAGTCATATCTTAGATAAGATAAAGTGTAAAAGATCAATAGAAATGCAAAAATTTATAATAAACTGAAATTTTAATAAAATTTTTAATAAACTGAAAACTTTTAATAAACTCACTCCCCATATTTTCTACCCTTTTTCTTTTTTTAGGAAAATATATTTTTCTACTGCTTAAGTGAGCAATACTATTGCAAAAATTGGAAAATGTGAAACTATTTATTTTTGTAAGCAAAACAGAAACGAGAAAAAGGAACATTTCATCTTTATCTGAAATGATAGTATCTCCAAGACTAAAGCAAAAAAAAGTGATTTTAAATACAATTAAAAGTACAGAAATGGACATACTATAGTTCCAGTTCTAAAAAGAACCTTCCTCGGTGTCTTAACACCATATGAAGAAAAGTAAAGCGACACATTCACGCAATTTAGTTTAACCATTAGGGATAGAATAACAACTTAACCAAGATGATAAAAGAAAAGAGACAAGAAGCAGGTGTGAGAAAGGTTTGGAGGGAACTCCAGAGTTCAAAAGATTAATATTGAATAGGTTTATAAATATTAAGGAAGATGGAATGCTTGAAAGATCATTAACTAAACTATTAGAATTTTTCAAGATGTACATTATATTAAAAATTAAGGCTGGTTGATGATTTTAGCAGAAAAAAAACTCAAACCTATGTACATTTAGGTTACTAAATATACCTTCAAACTTAGACTTATAGAAATATATGTCCGAAATTGGAATGTTAAACGATTTTCCATCACCATGCATATCTGGAATTCTAATCGTGGGATTAAGTTTTCTTCTAAAATCAACTCTACTCTCCATTTACAGTCCTTGTTTTTTGGGAACCATTCTATATTCAAAAAAAATTTTTTTAGTTCATGATCTTTATACTATCCCGTTCTTTCCCAATGTTTGAAAATTTATTCATTTTTTTTTTCCCCATACCGGTGTTCCTGGCAGGCATCACGCCTCATTTTTCTCATTTCTTTTATCTTGTTCTAACTGTTTGAGGAAAGTTTTTGTTTATAGAACTGAAACTATTGTATGTCCATTTCTGTACTTTTATTTGTACTTTATTCATGTTTTTTTTTCCCACCTTTTATGTTTTATAAAGTTATATGGTGGTGACAACTGGAAAAATTATTTTATTTTTAGCAAATTTGCAACAGCTGTTATCAATGATCTATATCTGATCAATTTATGAGGATGTTTCTTCATCCACTACTTTTTTATGAAATAAAATTGAAAAATTTGAATTGTTCTGGGAAACAAGCCAATTTAAAGAATAATTTTATCTGAAAGACAGATGTTGAAAATTTATTTAAAAATTGTTATTTTTCTAATTTGTTAATAGATTTTCTGTAGTCAAACCAGCTGTATTGAAAAATGCATATGAATTTAAAGTAATGATCCTCTTCTTTTTCAAATCACATGTGAGAATGTACCTTTTTGTTACTGTTTTTTCCATAATTTCTATTTTGCACAATAAATATCAATATTGGTGTAACTAAATGTAAAATTTTATGTATGGGTTCGGGATACATCTGAAGTTGTGAAAAATTTTAAAGAAAAAATCTAGATACTTATCTAGAAATAATTTTTTATTTTAACATCTTTAAAGACTTAATTAAATAACATTGAATTATATCACTTATCTATCTTTGAATTAAAAAAAAAAAATTAGCAAGTGTTTAATAGTTTGAGTTAAATGATGACTTACAAAATAATGCTGGTTTTAAGTTATCTATGGTTGCATAGTGATTCAAATCAGTTAAACCATTGCTGATTAGACTATCTGGCCACTTCAATAAAATAATGTAATAAAAGTAATGTATTTAACCAACTGATAAAATTATTTTTTTTAAAAATTATCTCTGAACATACTTGTTTTTGAATTTCATAATGTTGATCCCTAATCCAGCTAATTTTGTTATCTGGTTATTACTTATTGTTCAGAAAAATATTTTAATTCTTATATTTCAGTTCAAAACTAATTTTTTGTTAAGGTAATTATTTTCAGTTTTTAGTAAAATTTAATAAACTGCTCATACTTATTATTTTGCTTATTGTGGGACTATTTTTCTAACTTTATGAATATTTTAATTTATTAATCAAAATTTTATAATCTAGTGCTCTTTTAGTATATTGCTAATTTTCAAAGTGAATAGCTCTTCAATTAGAAAAATATAAAAATTTTAATTATATTATTTCATTCTTGTAGGTCTTGATTATGTAGCCCATGAAGATATATTACCTTACACCAGTACAGAAAAGACTCCAATAGCCCATGAATTATTTGATAAATTTTTAATGTACGATCCTGAAAAAGGTAAGATATACCATATACGAATTTCAATATATATATCTTTCTCAATATTTAAAAAGTTATGAGGTGAACAGGGTTTGAATCCCAGCGATGGCTGGTCAATACAAATTTCTCATCGGCTTTGCACCAACCAAAGTGCAAACATAAAGTATCCTCATTTCCCTTGTTGTCAGGCTAACTATGGGAGGTTTTGGTGGTTGTCCTCCCCATGTAACTCAAATGTGTATTAGCTCTATCAAAATGTCCTCTACTAAGGCAAATTTCCCCCAATACTTGATCTAGGAGTTCCTCTGGATTGGGTTCAAACTTACAAGGCTACGGAGTTGAACATTATTAATCGTAAACTAAAAAAAATGGGTGAGCTTTTCAACAACTGTTATAACAACTGTTTTCAACAACTAAAATAAAATATTTAAAAGGTTAAAGAAATATTTTTGAAAACATTATAAATTAAAACTTTGATATTTGTTAAAGTTAGAGAATAAATATGCCATTTAGAGCTCTAAAATTGTAACCAGCTTAAATTGGGCATATTTGAAGTGGCTAAATGAGTTTTTATTATATCTTGTCTAGTCTCTATTAAGCATGTTTTTTTTTTTCTTTTTAATATGATGTACTTATAGAAATTCAGCTTAGCTTCTTTAAGTTGGAACTGCACTGGCTCAGTAGTTGAAACACTTAACTTTTATTGTGAAGAATGAGGTTCGATTCCCATTAACAAATTAAACACTCCCCCTCCAGCGTCAGATTGATGTATATGAGCTTGTTTGGTAATTATAATCTGTTTGGAATGTTGACCTCATTGCCACAGTCGTGCTGTTTGTCACAAGATCGTGTGACCTTTACCTCAATGGCCCATAGCAGGCTGTTGCTGAAATACTTCTCCATAAGATGTTAAATCACTAAAGGACCATGCTAGTGCCCAAACGTAGAAATAAAGGATCCAAAAGTTTTAGATGTTGCTAGAACTAAAAAAATTTCCCTAACAACCATAATTTAATTCTATTCTTGAAATAAGAAAAAAGAATATTTTTAAAAAAATTATGTTGTTGTAGTTCATTTACGCCACACTAGAGCTGCACATTGGACTATTGGCGACGGTTTGGGAAACATCCCTGCGGATGATCCATGATGAGAGGATGGTTCCCCTCGGTAGCCCGACAATTTGCACCGGAAAAAAAAAAGTATTTTAGTACATTGTTTGCATTTATATATTTGACACTAGCAACAGGCTTAGTTTGTTCATGTAGATAAACTTAAGAAATATTGATTGATTGATAAAAACTTTAAAAATGTCATGTAGACTCATTCAAAAAAAATATTTTGAGAGATGAAAATTTGAAACTCATATAAATGAGAAAGGTATAGCATATTAGAGCTACTTCGGCTAAGTGTTAAAGACACTCTGCTGTTACAGTGAAAGATTGTAGTTATATGTATTTACTTTTATACTAAATTATAGTTTGTGTTGGATTATGATATTAAATTTAAAAAAGAGTAAAAAAGAAATGAATAGGATGAAGATATATAAAAATAACTAAGGAAAGACTCTTAAAACTTTTTTAAATTGACACCATTCATATTTTAATCAAATATGAAATCAATTTAATTTTTCAACTTTTCAGATCCTCCATTTAGCTGTAGAGAAACATTGCGAGCTTGGCAAGAAAAGAATCATCCCTGGTTAGAACTTTCAGATGTACATAAAGAAACTACTAGTAATATCAGAATTACTGTAATACCATTTTATATGGGACAAAGAGTAAGTGCCAACATTCAAAATTTATATAACTGAGCTTTATTACAGCACTAAGTTTCTCAACTATTTTATTCATTTTTTAATAATTGATTAAAGTTTGTATGCTTTTATCAATTAAAATTTACTTAATAGAACCAAAATTATTATTTGCATGAAAATTCTGTTTTACTGTTATTATATAGCTGTTATTACAGTATTTCTAAATATATTTTCAAACATAATTACTAAATTATTGAATCAATAATCATGTATTCTTATACTACAGAACATTATATATATATATATATATATATATATATATATATATATATATATATATATATATATATATATATATATATATATATATATATATATATATATATATATATTCATTCTTAGATTGGAGAATGAAGGACAATGGTTTGAATGTTAGCATGAGATTTTTATGCATCCATGCTGCTACAGTAATATTTTAAAGTAGAGTGCTAAGAAATTTTAACATTTGTGCCTAATCTAATATGCATTTATTTAAAACTAACTGAATACCTGTTCTTGGTACATAAGTAAAAAAATTAAGTTTTCAATTGATTTGCCTTTATTAAGTACAAAATTGTGTACCAAACTGAAATGCATGTACTGACAAAATTATAAATTAAAAATTCTTTTTTCCTTTTTTCTCATGGCTTAATATTAAGAAAACTTGCTTTTAGAATTTAAACTCATTAAAAAAAAATATTTACTATACAGCTAACTTAGTCTGATTCAGCAACAAACTGATACTACAAAACTAAGACTTACACATAATCAAGCAATTTTTCCTGAGTTTGTATTTTAGTATAAAATTTAGTCTCCATGGAATTTATATAATATTGGGCAATTCCATGATATAAAGGACAACAAAATAAACATATAGTAGCCTCTTCATTAACGAATTTCTTTTTTTATAAACTATTTTAGGTATAAAAATTAAATATTGTAGTTTTTAAATATTTAGTATTAATTAAAAAGTTTAATGATATTTTAGTATTTATATTTTTGATATAAGTCTCAACGTTGTAACATCATTGTGACATAGAAATTGTAACATCAATCAGGCAAGCTTTTTATGTTTTTTTCTATATACTTTTTATGGGTTATTTCATGTGCACTCCTTAATTTGAATTTTTTTAAATAAATTTTAATAAAATCTCATTATTGCTTATGGAAGAAAATTTCAAATTAATGTTTTACTCCATATTCTTTTTATGTAACAATAATCACATTTTATATTTTATTTCTAAATAAAGCGTTTATAATTTTCATCCTTTTTTTATCATTTGCATAATATGAATCCATTGAAAAATATCCCATGTAATTTTGAAAAAAATATATAAAATATTTATCAATGAAATAAATTTAAAAATAAGAAAGTATGAAAATGTAACATCAGTCACCATGGAATTGCCCATTATGAACTAGTATGCATGGTTTTAGGTAGTTTTCAAAATACTAATTGCCACATTATTATTAGCTATTTTAAGTAGGAAAGGGAAAAAAAATTAACAAATTGAATGACATGTTTGATATTTCAGTTAAACTATTTGTATAACATTTTTCTGATATCAAAATAATTTAGTTACGTTTAAATTAATAAGGCATGCATAAATTTTATACCAAATATATATTTCAAGAAAATATTTTTCACATTAGCCTTCCTTCATATTTGATTTAATAAAGTAATTATTTTTTTCCATTTTTAACTTTAAATAATAACACCCATATGTTTAAAAAATTTTTAAAGTAATAAATTAGTACGTAGTTATATTTTAGCTTTCAACTTATGAAAACATAAATTGAAAGTTTTTAAATAAAAACCATTAATAAACCACAATCCATTAATTTAATAATAATTACATTTACTAATTTAAAAAGATTATTTGATTTTTATTATTATTTTTTTTTTTTTTAGGTATCCCAAAATGCTGGAGTTTACTGGGTATGTAATTATCTGTAAAGTAACATTCATTTTAAATCTGTATTATTGTAGTGATAAATTTTCTTTATTTCAGATTTATGTTTTTAGTTCTTCCATCAAGTGTTAAACTCCTGAACTTATTTAATCCATAAAAAGACCATAAGAGTTTTAAAATATTTTAATTCAATTTATTACTATGATTTCAAACATAAAATAGCACTATTTTTATCTTAAAATGTTTGCTAACAGCTTTCTAGAATTTCTTGCTACTGTGCTAGCCATCCAAAACAGCAAAATCTTGTAAAAATTGTATAAAAGAAATTTGCCACTCTATCTAAAGAAAAACAAATTTGTAGACAATCTTTGTTTTTTCATATAACTTACGACAAAAAAATTTTTTTAGTGATTTACTATGCTCTTCTGTTCATTTTAAATTTTAAAAAACTTGTATAATTATAAAAGTTTTTAAACACATTTCTTGAAGGCAGCTAAGAATCAATAATTTTCAAAAGTCTGATTTTTTTTATTTTAATAATGTAATAAACTTTGTCTTACAGAGAATTTTTTTTTCTTCTAGTGGAGGTATTGTATTCGGTTAGAAAACTTAGGAGATATGGCAGTACAACTCAGACACAGACATTGGCGAATTTTTTCTCTGTCTGGTAATTTAGAAGTAGTCAATGGAAGAGGTGTGGTTGGACAGGTAAAAAATTTTTTAACTTGTACACATGTATTAGTTATATTATAGTTCTTAATAATAAACATATTAACAGCAGCAGACAGTGCAATACATATATATGAATGATTGTGAAGCAAAAATAAAAGTAAGATATTCTATCACTTGAAAACTAAATTACTTCATTTAATTCTCCTTCTAATAAATATTATCACTGACTCTTTATTCAACAACCTCGAAATGCGAATTAATTAGATTTTTCGAAATTTTCTGTAAATCTGCCTATTACATTTGCATGGAATTCTGAAACCACTACATGGTTAATGCAATGTTTTTATTTTAGAAAATTGTCTCTTTTAATACTCACCACTAACACATTTTAAATTTAAAAGAAAAAAAGTAACCTTTAAGCAAAAACAGTTCATAACCAATGCATGATTCCTTAACTTATTTTTCTGAAGAGTATTCCAACATTTCAATATCTTGTTTTTAAGATTTTAATGTGGAAGGATCTAAGAAGTGTCTAACACAAGTAAAAACCCCTGAAAATTTTATGTGTGAAAACTCTATCAAGATATTG
Organism: Parasteatoda lunata; assembly: GCA_949128135.1. NCBI lineage: Eukaryota > Metazoa > Arthropoda > Arachnida > Araneae > Theridiidae > Parasteatoda > Parasteatoda lunata. The sequence continues at coordinate 71,736,587 of OX421977.1, read as the reverse complement.
ATTTATAATTAAATTACCTGCCAATGAAAAATCTTACCTTTTAAAGTAACTAATTTGAGAGAAAACTTAGTTCTTACACGAATCACTATATTGGATTTTAAACTTGCATGAATAAATCAGGATAATGGATTTTAAACTTACATGAATACATCAGGATAATGGATTTTAAACTTACATGAATACATCACGATAATGGATTTTAAACTTACATGAATACATCACGATAATGGATTTTAAACTTACATGAATACATCACTATAATGGATTTTAAACTTACATGAATACATCACTATAATGGATTTTAAAATCATGTGAATAAATTATTATATTGGATTTCACGAACCTTAAAATACAAATCGCTATATTGGATTTTTAAATCCTGTGAATACGAATCACAAGTGGTAGCTTTTAAATCTCTTGTAAATATGAAGATTGTTTTAAAAACGTGTGAATACGAATAACCACATTCTATTTTAAAAACGTGTGAATACGAATAACCACATTCTATTTTAAACTCTCATGAATACTAATCAGTATACTGATTTTAAAAACCAAAAACATCTACTTCCACCCTTGCTGTTATCTCAATATGTTACAACACATTTTACATACCGGAGATTTAGCTCCACAAACAACTTATGGAATATAAAGCTAACAAAAATTTTAGTGTATGTTCATTCTCCAAATTCAAATAAAAAATGTGTAAGTTTCAAAACAGCTCCAATAAAATAATACCTTTTGTTAATTTAGAATTGTTATACCACTAAAATAGTTTTGAAACAAAATAACACAATAGTTTCTTAAATATATATATATTGAAAGTCTTTAAAGGTTAATTTTTTGTTTGTTTTTTTTTAATTTTAAGTAAAACAGCTTATCAGAATTTTTTAAGGGAAAACAGAACTTTTTAATTTGATCAATATTTCTTGTAAGAAATAAATAAAAAAATCTATTTAATTTCTGTTTAATTTTATTTAGTTTTTATTTTATTTTTAATGGTAATTTTTTTTCTCATAGAATATCTTGTGTTGTAATGTATTTTTATGTATTTTGTTGTATAAAATGTATTAAAGTAACTCTCAAATTTATTTTTGAAAATAAACTTTTTGTTCTTTCAAATTTAGGAACCTGTATTATCAAAAGTACAGCCTGCTTTTCAATATAGTAGTCATGTAAGCTTACAGTCTCCTTGTGGACATATGTGGTAAATTTTTCATTTATTTCAGCTTGATTCTTGCTACTTTTTTTTTTTTTTTAATTAATGTTGCACTTCATTTTGTTTTTTAAAAGAACTAAACGTATTATTAGAAAATGAAAACTGAATCAATTTGTTGCGTGTTTTGAAGATTAACAACTAGACTAGAGGTTTAGTTTTAAAATATAGAAAATTATTGAAAAAAAATACTTTTTAGAATGTTAATCTTACTAGTATTCAATTCAACAGTTAGAGTAAATATCATCCATATTTTATTGAGTAAAATTAAATTTATAAATTAATCGTTTCACTGTAGAAACTTTTTTTTATTCGCATTAGTTTATTTTGTTTTAATTTTATTCTGTATTATTAATTTTATTCTGTATAACTCATTTTCTCTTTTCTTTTTTTTTTTTACTTTCAGTTCATTCTTTTTTATATATTAAGTATAAACAGGCGTAATTTTTTTTTCCCTGAAAACTTTCCTGGTTTATTTTCAATTACTTTTCGTACAATTTCAATTTTCAAAAATAAATCATGCCAAGTATTTATAGATACAAGGTACCATAATCTGGCTTTATCTTGCATTTAACTTTTAAATAACCTATCTTAAGCACTTTTTTTTTTTTTTTTTTTTTTGTATTTTTGACAGGCATAGTTTCTTAAGCTCTAACATTTATTTCTTTAAAAATTAATTTACAGGGGCACATTCAGAATGGAGAGAGAAGATGGATTCAGTTTTGAATGCAAAATACCTCCTTTTGCACTTGAAAGCAAGTAAGTAGCAAGATTTGATTTTTTTATGAATATTTCTGTAATGTATAGGATGTGAAACATAACACATTGAACACAAAACTGCTGCATTTCAAACAAAAACAATAAAATAAAAACATGTCCAAAATTTTATAAATATTGGAAATGTTTTATTACTGTATTATCTTGACCTTCTAAATAGCTTAAACTACCATCTTCCGTAAAGCTACTAACGGAAGAACAACATTCATTTCACATTTCACCTCATCAAAATCTTTATCTGAAAAATAATGCGCATAAATTTTTTAGACATAACAGTTTCTCAATGTAACTCTTTCAACCTCTTAGCTGTGCACAAGATGCCCAATCTATTTTAGAAATAAAATTCCCCGCCTTTTTTTAACAAAGTTTTAAGACTTTCAGATTACATTTTGTTTCATCATTTAATATACTTTTTTTCCATTTTTCCGCAATGAAACTTTTGAATAAAAAAAATATGTCCACTGTACTAAGTGAATGTTCAATGATTGGATTTAATCATACACAAATGTAAATTATAGATAAAAACAATGATATTTATAAATCCCAAAAAAATTAAACTCAATATAACATAGTTTATTAATAGTCACGTAAGTCATATAGTCAGTATGCATATAAGCTTACATTGTATTAAACTATAAATATGGTTATTTAAGAATATCTGTTTTTATAAAATTTAAGAAATTAAAAAAAAAAAAATTTTTTAAAGCAATGCAAAAACTAGTGTTTTACCAAATTAATATTCTTATTTAATAAACCTAAAAAATTTTAACAATGTTGCTGAAGAAATAATAAAAAATAAAAAAATAGATGTTAAGACTTATTTACATTAAATTTCATTGACTACTTATTGTACTGAATTTTAAAATTTTGTTATTTTCAGATTTTGATTAGATTTTTTCTATTTTTTGTTTGAAAATCTCATTATTTCTTGTCAATTACCAGATTTTATTTTCCCAAACTCATTCTCTGATAATTCCAGGTTTTCCCCACTCCTGTTGTTCCAAACACTGGATAAAACATGTGATCTGACCATGAACTGTAAAAGCTCTCTAACAAAATTTTGAAGGTCCCCAATCAAATCATTGTTGAACAGATTGAAATAAAACAAACCATCTGGGCAATTTTTGATTCAAGATTTTTCTGAAATAATCGTGGAATCTCTTAATTATCGCTAATGTCTCACTTTTTGTGCTTATCCTCAAATATGTCCCTAGCTTTAAAAATCATAATTAGGTACTCTAAATGGATCTTTAAAATATTGTAAATAGATCTTCGTTACCTTTGTAATTGACGTCTAACTTTTGCGTCTTAAATTCAGATTAAGTTTATAAAAGTTTTAGTGTAATTAAAATTCTAAAATTAAGAGTTTTCTTGTCATTTTTGAGTATCTTATTTGAATTCTTACTTTCTTATTTATTTTTATATACTCATTAAAGTTTTATGTTACTTTATGTATTCATATTAGCTTTCTTTTACTTTTTTAGGAAGAACTGACATAAAGAAAATGTTGCTTTGTTTGAAGTTATGAAACCGGTTGATATATTCATTCTAGTTCTTGTATTATTTATTTTCTTAAATGTCAAATATAGATTCCTGTATAATAAAAGTTGTATAAAGTTTTAATATACCAATTTTCCTCTTTTGTACTATTAATAGGTTTTTAAACTTATAATTATATAGAAAGAAAGAATTGGAACTTCAGTGAGCGTTATTGAATGTTTTTTAATAATGAACTCTATCATCCACAAGATTGATTTTAATCTTATCAAATAAAAATTCTTGTTCAGAACTTTTTTGCATATAAAAGATATAAACAAAAATTTCTAGTTTTCATTTAAATCTGAATCTCATCACTTAATGTTTTTAAAAATTAAGGAGCACTTGATAGTGGGCCCTTAGTTTAAAAGTCTATTAACAACTCTGAAACTGCTACATCTTGAAAACCAATTAGACTTATGAGAATTTTTCCAATTTGTAAGGGAGACTACCTAATGTCCATATCACCTACATAGCTTCAAAATTGTACAGTTGTTAAAAGAAAGGGTCAGTCAAATACTTTCTTTCTAACTACTCAATTTTTCTAATTAAGCGGTTATAATTTAATGTGTCTGCCTAGTAGCCTAATTTTTTGCAAATTTACCTTTTTGTTGCCACTTTGTAAAACCTTCTCCAAAGAAAATTGTAATTGGCAGCTATACAATCTTCAAATCCCAGCAAAATGTAAATATAGTTACTATTATCAAAAATTTAAAATTTTTAAGTATTTTTTTCCACTAAAAGAAATATTTTACTGCAAAAAGTGTGAAATATTCAGTTTCCCCCTGATGTTAGCAACATTTTGAAATTAAATAAAAGTACCTTTTTGAAAGTTATTGAAAATTTGTGCTTAAGCTAGGTTGATAATTTCTAATGACTGCCACTTTAGTTTGCGGTATTCGTATCGGCCAGCCATTGCTGGGATTGGAACTCTTGCAGCCTCATTGGGAGGAGAGCGCTCTATTCCCGGAGCCATCACTGTTCTATGGGGAACATTTGAAAAAAGTACCTAAAAAATTAACTCTTAATGTGTTGTTTCAAAAATCCAAAAAGTTGCTCGAGTGCAATTTAGTTGCTGCGTCAACTTTTTTTTTTTTAAGACTTACGAGTGAAGTAAGTCTTTAAAATAAAACAGTTACAGTTTGATAATTAGGTAATCAAATGTATAAAATTGAACTGAAAGAAGACTAATCAAAAAGTTAATTTTTTCTTTACAATATTCATTTTTTTCTGTAACTTAAGACTATGTAATTTTGAATATTTAATGGGTATAGCCAATTTTTAATTCCAGCTAGAATAAAATAACTACTCCAAACTACTATTAGTCCCGCAGTGGACTGATCGTTAAGACACGGTTCCCGGCAGATCACCGAAGTCGAGCATCACTAGCTGTGGTCAGTGTGCGGGTGGGTGACCACTTGGATCAGTCTGCGTAGGGACCGAGGGTGTGCGGTATTGGTCCTCGTTAAACTGTTTTAACTCGTTAAACTGAAGCAACGGTGCCATCCCCTCTGCAGAGGATCAAAATTGTGATGGCATGTCTTCGGATCATCCTCAGGGATGTTTCCCAGACCGTCGCCAATAGCCCATTGTGCAGCTCTAGTGCGACGTAAATTATCTACATCTACCAAACTACTATTAAAGTATAACAATTGTTCTGGCTTTCTCCATAACAATACCAAGAGCCGTAGTGACTCGGGGGGGGGAAGAGTGTTCGCCTTCCTACGAGGTGAACTGAGTTCGAATCCCAGCGATTGGTGGTCTATACGAATTCCGCAGCCAGCTCACACAGACCACAGTGCTGCTGCTGACTTAAAATATCCTCAGTGGTAGACCAATCGTGGGTTAGACTTCCCTTTGTCGCCAAGTTAACTGTGTGTGGTTTTCCTCTCCATGTAACGCAAATGGGGGTTAATTTCATCTATTAAGGCAAGTTTCTCCAGTACTTGATCCAGAAGGAGTTCCCTTGTCTCCTGGGTTTAATTAAAAATTACGAGGCTATGGAGTTAAACATTCATAGTCATAAACCCAAAATCTGGTTTGCCGTTCAACGATTGTTAAGAAACAATACCAAACATTAGATTAAATATCACTTTTAGATTATTCCTATGTTGATCACTTGTAACGATACTTATTGGAAATGAATGTTTATAAAAGAATTTGGCAACAAAATTGCACTTAAGTGATATTTACTGCCCATTTCTCAATTTCAATAAGTCACAATTGCGAGATCAATAGTTTATGAAAAGTCTTTATTAAAACAAATATATTTTACAAATTCATTAGAGCAAGAAATGTTAAATACAAAGTTTTATTTTACCCATGTAAATTTTCATTAAAAGTATATAATTTTTTTTTTTTTTTCAAATACATTTTCCATTGCTAAAACACAGATTCCAATCTTAACAATTTCATAGAATATATTTACAGTTAATTTGGCACAAACTAAGCGCATTTAAATTATTCAACTGTTTTTTACTCGAATATACTGACACTCTAATGTTTTTGCATTACCCCAAAAATCCTATGGAACTCTTATTTTATTACGTTCAGGATTTCTTAGGTATTCTTTTAAAGCATTATGTATTGCTAAAGTATAAAAATATTTTTTTGGAACTGAATAATTTTTAGAACATTTTCTATTAGTTAATAGTTTTAGCAAATTGCTTGATTATAGGGCTCCTCAATCTTAGTATAAACTTTAATGTATGTTGAGAGATAAAATAAAAAGCTATGAAAGACAAACACTTAATATTTATGTAAGAAAAAATTAATGTATTGGCCTTTTTGATTCAGATCTTTAAATCCATAAAAAAGTTTATTGGATTACCAAGGCTTCATATAAATTTAATGCAAGGACTTATTTTATAACCATTTTTCAACTTATCTGAAGTATATCTATAAGACTAAAAAAAAAAAAAAAATGCAAATGAGAATTATGTTTTCATATATAACTTTTTGATTAGAGTTGAATGAGATGTCCCTTGAATTAGGCACTATAATTTGGAGATTTTACTGTTTGTAAAACTTTCATTTTTCTTATTAGAAAATCTCACTTTATAAGTCATTTTGCTTATTTTCAGCAAGATCATAAAAATAAAGATGCCGAAATTAAAGGAGCACTCAATAGTCATTGTTTACTTTTTATAAAATAAAAAAAATTACCAGTTTGTGAGTAAATATCGCACCAGTTTTTTAGAAATTTTATATATAACTTAGGTATCATATACTTTATATAAAATTTTTAGTATCAATACCCCATAACAACCAGTTTCCTATAAATATTAAAATTTTTCTCTATCAAAGTTTTAATCAAAAATAAAATGTTCTATTATAATAAAATTTAAAAATTAATATTACTGATCTACTTTAATTTTTTTTTTCTTCCATTTTATAAGAAATTCGAGTGATATTTTTATTCAAAATTACATGAACTTGTTCGTCCTAAAGAATGTCAGTATATTTTAATAAAAAACATTATAAAAAAACTAAGAAACAAAATAACTTGTATAATTTTCTAATATATTTTTCAATTTCTAAGTCACATTAATAAAAAACACTTTACATACATATCCAGGGATGCTAAACTTTAAAAACGTTTCTCAATGTACAATAGAAGTTTACTGCAAACTTCTATTTTAAACGTAGTACCACCCACACACTCGCACCCAAAATTAAAATTCAAAATAGCTTAAAAAAATGTTGAAAATAAATTTTTAAAATATTAGGGGCAATAAAAGTCATATGTAAGTAGAAATAGCAATTACTTTTTTTCATTACTATTCTAATATTTTTGCATAAAGCAAATGCAAATATTTAAAACTTTTAGCATGCTCACCTAATAAAAATTACTTGTGAACTTAAAATAAACAATATTCCTATTGAAATCAATATAAATTATAACCAAACTTGTAATTTTAAAAAACTTTCTCCGTAATTTTACAATAGTTTCATTTGTAAAATTCAAATTACAAAAAATACATAGTTAGCATCCCCGCATAAAATTTCTAATTGAGATTCAAAATTTAACAGTATGAGATTGTCCTTCACTGTTTTTTTTTTAATCTTTACTCTTTATCAGGCACGTACTATGCACCATCGTTTAAAAAATTATTTTGTTGCAATCAAGTAAAATATTTTGCATAGACTAGAAAAGAATATTTCTTCTTTTTCTTTAAGAGAAACAAAACTGATCTACAGATACGAGAAAAAACCTTGCCAGTAGATCTTTTTGAAAGTTACAGTATGAACAGGACATTCCAATAAAATTTAGGTGGGACAGGTATTTTTTTTCCTCCTTTTAGTTAGTGAGAGTGCAATAAACTAGTTTTTGCAAGGTTATGAAATGAACAATTTTTAGCCTTATTTTGCTTGTCTTTCACCTTATCCCAAAATATTATATATTTGTTGATGTCTTATAAACGTTTTGTTGCCTAAACAGAAGTTTTTTTGTATAGAAAATTTTTTTTTTAAACAAAACTAATAACACAAAATGCTGATTTTGATTTCTGCCTGTTTCATGCTTTCTCTTTGTTGCATGTTACACCACTTTTACGTTTAATATCACTAAAGATTTCTAAAAAAAAATATAAATAATAAGAATTTTTAATTTTTTCTGTCGAAAATCACTTGAAAATAAATAATGAAATTCTGAAGAAACTATTTGAAACTAAACTCAACTCTTATTAATTATGTCCCAATGTCAACTTCTCATAGCTACCGTTCTACCTTAAGAAAATCTGAAGGAAATAATAACAAAAAAATATTTAAATGCAGTTTTTACATTTTTTTAATGTAATCAAATAAAATGAGACATTTTTTTGTGATTGATTGCAGTTCATTCAAATTTTTACTTAAAATATTAAATTATAAGACCAGCACTAATTTCAAACTTAAAATTGAAACATGGGACATTTTTATAAATGACTAATGGCAGTTTCCTGCAAATTTTTTGCTATCCCGTAAATAAATAAATAATTCTAAATCTTAATAACTGGACAAGATATGAGATAATTGAAATATGTATAATTTGCCAAAATATTACAAGCAAAGTTTTTCTCGTTTTGGTTGAACAGTAGTCAACACTTTATAACATTCACACAACCAGAACATCAATCAATTTTAAACCACTGAATCCTACATTCCACAATTTTAAATATAGTCTCGTTAATGGAAGCTACAAGAGACTAAAATTGAATGGAATGAAAAAAAAGTTAAAATAATTAAATTTAGGTTATAACCTTCAATATAAATATTTTAACATTCATAAGATCAGTTTTTTTTAACATTCTATATACAAATTAATATTGCTAGTAACAATCATAATTTCAAATTCACACAAAAATACCAAATGGTCCATTTTTTATAAGTAAATGTTTTTTTTTATGTTTCAAACTAATATTACTTAATGCAATTTCTATAATATTACTAAGTTTTGAGATTTTCTGAAACAAAAAATACTAAAGAATAAATTTAGTTTAAATAATTCATTAATTTTTTACTAAGGTTTTAAATTAAAATACCTTTAATACTTCTCCTTGCTTATCAAAAAGAACTTGATTAATTAAAAAAAATACAAAAGGCATGAGAAACTTAATAAACATTAGGTAATAAAAAATATGTTAATTATTTTAAAGAAGATAATATAGAGTATAACAAAATAAGCAGATACAATTTGGTCAGTCATGTAATTTTTTTAGTAAAATATATATATCATGAGTGCAATTTAGTAAATTGACATACTTGGAATTGGTCAACATTCCTAAACCAAGTTAGAAAATTCTAGATATAAAGCCAACATAAAAAGAATAGGAAGTATGTTCCGGTTTTTAACCAGAAGTTTTCTTATATGCAAATACTTAAATACCTAGCAATAACTAAATTACAAAATTGAGGAGAAAGGTGGTAAGTAAATATCACATTTAAATTTTTTGCTAGTTAATATTGGTGAGAAATGAAAATATTGCTACAAAAATCAAACAGAAAATTTTACGCAAGTGGCGTCATTTTGATACCACCTTTCACTGAAATTTCTTATTGACCATATCTTTAGAAATCATTTATAGCACTATTTTTTCTCATCAATTTTTTCACAGAAAATGAAAAATCTTTAAATTTGAAAAGTTCAGCGATTATGAAGTATGACATCAGCCAATTAGAAATAATTCATCCCTTCCAGTTTTTAAATTCCTTGTTGTACTAAAAAAAAATTGAAAATTTACTTTTAGAATTTGGATTGTATGTTTAAAAAAAAATGTATGTGAAATAAATGAGCATTTACTTAAGTTATTTTTTTAATTCTAACGGCTAACAATTAAAAAAATAACTTTATATTAAGTTTTGAATTTAAGCCTGCGCGCATTTTAATAAACTGAACCTGATGAAGAGCCTATTAGAAAAACGAGTGCCATTGAGAACAGAACATTAATTCTACCTAATTTTTAAGCGATGCAGTTATTAATAAAAATTTTGTTGGTACATTCTTTACCGCAATTCATGTTCTTTCACAGAGCATTTCAATTCTTGCGTTGTTCTAAAAAAAAAAAAAAAAAAAAATGGGTCTTCTAGAGGGACATCTGCAGATTTAATGGGATGACCAGAAGGCGTATGCATTATCTACTGAACCACAGAGAGATGAAGTTGAGTAATATTTATATTTAAGTAGAGAAAAATCATTTGCAATTTCCCCCTTCTGTATACAGCCATTTTTAAATTCCAAGTAATTATGAATAGGTAAATTGTAATCTTAATTGTTGTTTATCGCATGTGCTTCAATTATTATGTCAAACAGAAATTTTTTAGCAGTTATTTCTATGTACAATGAAACCTGTGCAAGTTGACCATTTCTGGTGCATTGCTTAAGTGATCAACTTTGAAGGTGGTTATTTTTTTTAGAGGGAAGTAAGTTATTGCTTTTTTATATAGTGTAGTTTTTACTTAAGATTAAAGTATATAATATAGGTTACTATGTGTGTTAATAGTTTTCCTATATGGTTACTTTCCTATATGGTTTTCACAAAGGGTTTTAAGTTAGCTCTTAATGTTATTTTACTAATTCAGTAAAATTCTAATGCATAATATAATTGCATAGAGAATGTCCTAAAGTTTCTTTTTTTTTTTTTTTTCCTTCTCATTGGTCAACTTATGATGGGTTAATATCCTTCAACCACTCTGCTAGATTTTTGACTTATTTCAGCATAAAAGAGAGATAAGTGATCATGTTACAATGGTTTTGTCCTCTTTAATTATGCAAGATAAATCCGGTTTAAGATATTAAAAAAAGTCAACTTATTTATGTGGTTAACTTACAAGGATGGTCAACTTAACAAGTTTCAAGGTACAAACAATTTATTTATATTTATTTATTGTTCATTATTTATTTTTTTTACTTAAATGTGACAGTAGCAACAACTAAATACTCTTTCTGTATTCAACATAGCTCATGCATTTCACTGTTTTAAATAAATGTTTTATGAATTTAAACCATTTGAAATATCTAGCCTTCTTGGCCATTATGGCATAAAATTAAACCTTTAAAAACTTTTTGATATTTTGTGGGAAGACTTTACAATCAATTCTTTCTCTTGTATAGCAAAAATCAACTAACACTTCAAGTGATTTCTTACACATGAATTTATTTGCTTTTAAATTTATTTTTACCTCTCAATAGCTGACTGCAACTTTAACCTCTCAAAATTTGTCTACTAGTAAAGGACTTTTATTTGAAAAATTTAATGGTTTAAACCATCCTATTTTTGTTGGAATGTTAACATTTTAAATTTGATAACAGCTACATTATTAGTTAGCAGAAATACATTAAACTACATGACACGAACAACAAAATAAAATTGAACAATAGTAATGGGGTTTTATCCTATTTCCCATGATTTTTCCATCTAGCTGCAATGACAGGAGCAACTTAATACTTAATCAAGATATTAAGTAATTATGTAAGATTAGTTATTAAAAAAGTTTTCATGGATGGGCTCTTACTTTTTTGTTGACTCTACACCCACACCTCTAAAATTTTTTTAAGAACAAAATCAATAGGACAATCGACAACTTATATTTTAAATCTTTAAAAAAAAATTTTAATTGCAATGCATGCATATTTTTTAATTATAAGCACGCTTAAATAATTCTTAAAAATTCATTACTAGTTGGAAGTAAAAAATTTATTTGACAATAGGCAGAAATATTTTTAATTTTGACTGTGTTTTGAAACTAAAATGCAGTATTTAATAGATATAAGTTGCCCTCACTTTTTATAAGTATCATTGGACCAATGATCTGCAAAATTGATTGATTGATAGATTGGTCAATAATTGATCTTGCACAGAAATATTGTTCTTTAAATGAAAAAAAAAAAAGACTATATTAAACAAAAAAAAAAAATTATAAGGAAAATAATAAATTGATATTCAAATAACACTGTAAATTACAGTAACTAAAGCTTTCCTATGGTTATAAACTTTTTTAAAAAAAGTTTAATTTTAATTATCAGATATATTTTCAAAATTTAGTAATTTATAAATATCCCTCCTAATTTCATGCAATTTTATATTCTATAATTCTAAAACTATTATTTAATAAATTATGAAAAAGAAAATAATCGATAACTATTCGTAATAAAACTGTTGCATAATTTTTAAGCATACATTAATCATAGAATTCTTCTTAAATTTATGATTCAATTGTCAGTACATCGAAACTATTACCACATTTCATTAATTTACAAATATTTTCATAATCTTCATAGTTTCATATAATTTTAAGGTTTTAGATTAGATAAACCATTTATATAAATATCTATAGAAATTTTTAGTAAATATCATTCACCTAAAAACATATTTGCTTTTATTAAGAAAGATATATCATCGTAGAAAAATCTTTACAAAATTTGTAACATGCATTAATAATTTCAAAATTAGAGTTGTCTATTTCACAAAAACAACAATTCAAACCTTAATATCAACTTTCATTTTTAGACGATAAACAAAAGTTAAAAACTAAAATCAAATTTTTTAAAACTTTTATAAAATCACATTTTTTGTGGTAAAATTGTTCATAAATTACTTAAATTAAAATGACTAGTTAAATGAGCAATAAATTTAAAGGTGCACTGAGAAAACATATATAGTGTGAACATAAATATTTAATAATATACAATAAGTATTGATATATTTTGAGATAAAATGTAAACAAAAAGACAAGCATCGCAAGAAAACATATAGCCTTCGAATGAGAAGGATCATGTTACACATTCAGTGTTGCAAACAGCAGATAATTTAAAACCATAAACACATAGATTTTAAAGATTAATTTTTTTTTCAAATAACACAAAATAATACAATAAAATTATATATTTTTCATTTATTTCACTCCAAAAAGAAATAAGAATTTTATTTGGACACATTATTTATGCACTTTTAAAAATGATTACAATGCATAGATATGGTAAATTGAAAACTGTTCAACTTTTGTTTAAAATATATATATATATATATTGGCTAGTTGTTTATCCTTGTTATTTATTTGCATAAATTTAGATATTGGAATATCCATATTTTTTTACAAAACTTCGATTTTTAAGATATAGAAAATTTTTGTATTGATATTCAAAATTTATATATGCTTATAAAAATCATACAAATTAGTATTTAATTTTAATGAAAATAAACAAAATTTGACATTTATTTTCGGAATTTAAGCTTTTTATTTTTCCAAGGTATAGATGTTGTACCAGCTCTTTTTTTTATACAGTTCCACTTCTTAACTATCGATGGGCTCAACAGAATATTTTATAATAAGGACTTATAATAATTTATAATAAGTCCTTATTTCAATAATGTATTAAGATTCCTATTTAAATCAGAGTAATTAAAAAAGAAATTTATTTCTGATATAAAGAGGAGTAAAGTAACTTTTTAATATTAAATATTTTTTTATGTAAACCATTTTACAGATTTTTAAATTTTAGTTATAAATACTTCCTTTTTTCCTTAAATTATATAATACATTGTGTTCAGCTGCGTCGTCATCTTTTTTTCTTCAAATTTTAGATTAAACCTTAAAATGTTTGATTATCAATCAACTTTAGATATAGCAATAGATAATTGCACTAAAAGAAGACTAATGGAAAAATTAAAAATCATTTTTCCCATTATTTGTTACACTAATAAAGGTAAGCTGCTGCATCTAAATTTTTTATTAAATGGTACTCGGCTTTTATATTAAATGTCACTTAAAGTAGACCAATGAAAAAAAGTTGCCTTTTAAGCAAATGAAAAAAAATTTTCGTTATAAAAATTTTAGCAGAGAAATATAAAATACTATATATTACCATAAACATTATTGAAGCAAAACAGCTTAATGATAAATCTTTTGTAAAAAGTTTTTAAAATTTTTGTTTACTTAAATGCAAAATCATAAGCTAATAGTTTTATAAATAAAATGCATTGATGTACTATAAATTTTCATACATATATTATTAAATGCTTTAATGCAAACCAGTGAAAATACATACCACAATATTCAATTAAATGTCGAAATATAATTCTTTTATTGGACCATAATGCTAACAGTATTTTAAAATAAGTAAAATGATATAAATGACCATTTAAAAACAAGACAAAACATGGCAACTAAAATTTTCAAAAGAAATCTTTTGAAAATGTTTTCCATATAACATAACGGCAATATTTTCCATAATATATAAATACATTGATAATTACAAATAAAACAAAGTACTAACTGTTTAGTGAAAACTAAACAGTTTAGTCTAAACTGTTTTAGTTTCTTAGAATATATATTGCAAAGAAAAGGATTAAAAAATGGCACTGTGTAAAAAAAAAATTCATATAAAATATTAATAAAATGAAAAAATAGCAATTAAAAGATGCCACAATTAGATAAAATTCCATTAATAATATTCAAAGCATTTCAATAAGAAATATCTCCTTAATTTTATAATCAATTTCATCAATTGAAATGAAATCAATTCTAATACCAATAATAGTTTAATAAATATCTCAACCTCCTAACGAAAATAAATGCTTTAGTTATTAATTTAGATATTAGTTTATTAATTTAAATACTAAAAAAAAATACATGGAAAAAATACAAATGAAGAGTTTACGTTATTGGGAAAAAGTTAATATGTATACATTTTTTGCTTTTTACTTTTAAATAGAAAAATATTTTCTTGATCAAAGTAAAATATGTTTTAACATTTTTTTATGTCATATTTTTTTAAAATAAACAATTCTGTTTTTAAGAAGTAGGATACTTTTTGTGATCATATGTCTAATGAAAATTTATTAATTAAATTTATTAAGTAAATTTATATATTATTGAAAATAAATAATTATTTCTAAAAAAAATAAATTTGGAATAAAAATTTAAGATTTACAAATTAAAAAAAAATAAATTAAATAAATAAAAAAATAATAATAATAAATATACAGAATTAGCACAAATAAATGAAAAATTATTTGATCTAAATAATAGCAATTTATCAAGTACATTACAGCAAATGATACACAAAATTGGAAAAAATAAGAAATCAACATTGTTTTTTCCAGTTATGTAAATTTTGGAAGAAGAAAAAAAAGCTCAACTAGAGAAAAATTCAAAACTTTGCAAAAAAAGTAATAATTAATCAATGAACGAAAAATTTTAGATTACCACAATTGAGTTCAATCGATAATGCAACAAGTAAAACCTATTATTGGTAAAAGAATAATAAATGAATAACATGTTAAGTAGCATTTTTAAAACCTCCCATTTTCCAATTTTAAGATTAATAACTACAAAGTTCTATCCCATGTTATCATCAGCTGTTAGTATAGCATATAAAAATTTTTAATCTAACTTCCATTAATTTAAAACTGATTCTCTTAAATTCACGTTATTTACATGTTATTCTCCTTAACTCTTTAATTGATCATTAATTATGCAAAAAATTCATAATTACTTCAAGTTATCAAAATTGAGTTATGATGCAACAGTTAAAAATAAAATAGGAACCTTGCACAAATTTCAGAATTCAAAAATATAAAAAAACAGCTAGGTGAAGAGAAACGTTTCTCTCAAGTCACTTGAAATTACAACATGAAATAATTATTATGACAGAATTTGCGGTAATAATTATTATGACAGAATTGTCATAGCTGCCAACATGTAAAAGAAAAAATTAGAAAATTTTACAAAATACATAAATTTCAAGCTAATTATTGCATAACCAAAATATTTTAGACATAGGTATTTTTACGGTCAATACAATACAAAAACTATTTTACGCAGATAATTTAAAATTTAAATTCTTTGCATTATTTTTGATTTATAATTGACATTAATTGGACTTGAATACAAAATGTTTTTATTTTGTTTTTTAAATCTTTGAGTTCATATTCTTAAATAACAGATATTTAGTTAATTTTAGATGGTAATTCTTTAATAAATTTAAAAATAGAGATTTCTGAATAAAAAAAGAAAATATTGGAAACTTCAGAATATTTTTTCTTTCAATGAGGCTATATTTCTTATTTAGCAGTAATACTTGTTTAAATCTCTTACATTAATTAGCAGCAATATGTATCTAAAGTATCAAACTGATAATAATAAATGATGCTTAGTTCATTATTTACATACTTATTAAAATCTAGTAGAGTTGGCAGCAATGCAATACTCAGAATTCGAAAAGTAAATCTTAAAATTATTCACACAAAAAAACTCATAATCTTGGCTAAAGAACCGGTCTTTTTGCATTTCGAAACAATCATGCAACTTGAAAATTGAGCACTAAATTATTAACATAATAATAATACTAGATATAAATCACTGGAATGGCTATGTACTCGTGTGAACAAACTGGACAAGTTTATTTTTAAACAGCTCACACAGAAAAGGAGATAAACTTTCCAGTTAAAAAAGTTTATCACATTCACTGTTTTATCAATAAAAGTTATCAGTCATTATATAAATAATTTAAAAAATTCCTTTGGTAAAAAGTTGACTTTTATTTGGCTTTTACAAATCGCTTCCGTCGAAGATAATCTTCTCTTTACGTAGTTAAACCTTTTGAGACTGCTGATTTATATAAAGAACAAAATAATTGATGGCACTTTAGGGTTGTTCAGCCCCAGGCCAGGTGGCCGATCGTCAGAGATGATTCTCATCTTGTTGACTAGATGTCGTCTCAGCATTCTCCTGTAGGGTTGCTTGGAGAGCAATGGGAGTAAGCCATTCTTTAGGCAGACAGCGCTGAAGGAATGGTACGCGTGAACTCATATCTGCCAAACGGTTAACCCAAGATGGAATGTCTTTACCACAAAGTATCTATTGGAAGAAAAAATTTCTAGACATTAATAACCCTAGAAAAACAAAAAAATTAGTGTTATATATATATATATACAGTACAGAACCTCTTATCCGGAAATCAGAAAACCGGAACAAAATTCAATAAATTTTCCAATCATTTTTTTTTTAAAAAATATTTTTTCCTCATAAGATTTTAGGATTTTTCTTTCTTTTTTAAAAGAGGTTTACCATACCATCATTTTAGAAATAATCATTAGTGTATTACTTTATCGTTTTTTCTTCTTTTTAAGATTATTTCTAAATATTTCTTTTTTTAGTTGGGTTTGACAATAAAAAAAAACTGCTTTTTGCAGCGATTCAGAAAACCGGAAAAATCAGTTATCCGGAATATTGATGGTCCCGATCGTTCCGGATAATCGGTTCCCTACTGTATATATATATATATATATATTTGTTTTGGTGATCAATGAGTACTTTAAGAATATAGATAAAATCATGATTAAAACTTTACCTTCTACAAATCATATAATTTTGCAGTTAGGGCAAGAATAATAACAAATACAATTTTATTGAAGTGCAAATATGAAAAAAAAATGTAATGCCATTTTTCTATATATCAATAAAAAATTTAATTTAATTAAAAATTTATTTTTACTATTGTTCAAATTATTTTAGCATGACAGGAAAATTTCTCGATGTGTTAAACTTATTCTCTTTAATTGATAAGCTTAACCTCCTACCTTAAAATGTCATCAAGCACCAGGCTCCCTATGTGGGTGTTGTTACCCCCCACGGGCATTAGAACTTCCTGGAGAAATTGGATTTTGCTTATTATGGTTAATATAAGCCAGAATTCAAATATTTATTCATAAAAAGAATTAATTAATAACTGTATCTGCCTTAGCAACCGGCAAATGAGAGGATATTTGTAACTTCACAGGTATTTATATTCATAAGTAACATAATTATAACAACTGGTATGTGTAATATATATATATATACACACATTTTGATGCTTCCAGGCATCGATTTGGCATAATTTGTAGCTTACTTTGATGAAATGACAGAGTTTTTTTCCTTCTTTTAACAACAAAATATTAAAAATATGTTGCACAAGTTTTAAAAAAAACATGATGTAGGCATGTAAATTCTTAGCTTTTAACAAAAAATATTTTATCTTTAAACGCCAAAGTATTTACAAAAAACTGCTTTGAAGCAAGAGAACTTGGTAACACCCCTAAATTAAAAAAAAAAAAAAAAAAAAAGAAAGAAATAGCAAGCAAACCCAGTCACTGAAAAACATTAGAATTATTTTTTTTTAAAAAAAACTTTGATCAAAATTTTTTTTTTCTTACTTGAGTGAGAGCACCAGAGAAATGATTACAGTTCTTTGTAATCAAATGGTACCAATCTCCTCTGAATTGCTTTCCTAGTTCTTCAACAATTTGACGCACATCACTGTCTGTAAAATCTGTGTGTCCTATTAATACAGACTGTCTGAAATATTTAATGAAAAAATTAATACTGACACAAATTAAAATTCATTCAATAATGATTAATACAGTGGTGGCAGTATTCAGACTGGTAGCTGAGATTTTATAGAACGAATCTAGATATGACTTGGAGGCATGTTAAGTAGTTCAATAAAAAAAAAATAGTTTAAAAATTGACCCAACAGGTGAAACTATAACCAAGTAAAAAGAATGATACTATCTTTAAGTACTAAAAATACAAGAATATTTTCAGATTTATGTACTCATTTGGTGGGTCAACAGCATATCAAAAGTACACAACGACAATATCAACACATATATACACATGGTTTTAGAATTACTTGACCAAAATACAAACTAATCATTTCTTAAAGAAACCTCAAGATATACATTACAAATATTTTAAGCTTCATTATAGGGCAAAGTTAGGAAAATTTTGATACCGGCCAGTAGTATCATTTTAAATAGTGGCCACTTTTCAAAAATTAAAATTCTAAAATATAAAAAAAAACCTGTAATATTATCAATGTAGAAGCATTTTTCTTCTAAATATGATAAGTCGGGTTGGTACAACACGTCCTCTCCAATTAGGTTGATGTAAAAATTTAAGTATTGTATATAACATTTATCAATAAAATTTAGGATTTGAGTTTTTGAATATTGTATTTATAGACAAACAATAAATTTTTTAGTTACAAAATAAATCTATATTAATTGTTTAGTGTTAATTATAATCATGAAACTATATTAGTAAGATTACTTTTAAATATTATGGGCTGTAAATGGAATAAATTTATGTTATAAATTGACTAACTTCCCTAGCAGCAAAATAACTTGGGCTCTCATTGGACCAATATTCACGAATATCGGCTCAATAAGGGTTCAAAGGTGCTGTTATTTTCCGATATTGGCCCTATATAGAATTGTCAGATTCACCCGTTATTTTAAAGCCACTTTACAACCTATATCGGCCCGATAAAGAATTGCCAGATTCACCCGATATTTTATATTCATTATTCAGCCAATATAGGCCTTATATTAACTCTACAAAGGCCGATATTGGCCCTATATATATAGGCAGGGGTGATTGTGAGTCCAAGTCAAAATTCCGGAAAATTTCTTTAGTTTAAAAAAAAAAAGTTTAAATTGAAAAAAATTTAAACAAGGTTTCCTTTTTCTCAATATTTCTTAGTTTGCTTAAAATATATTTAAAATTTTACACATACCTGTACCATTTACACATACCTATGATGACCTGGAGAAGTAATTAAAATTTACAAATATGTCTTTCTTTCTTGAGTTTATGATTATAACAACTATTTACAGACAAAAAATGAATATCAATCATGAATATAAGCTTATAAAGTATCTCCTTGGCTCTCCCTTACAAACAAATAAAATAAACTGTGTTTTTAAGTTCCACCTTCGAAAATTTGATTTCCGGAAACTTCTGTGATCAATGATTTTTTGAAACGTCTGGACCTTCGATCTCCGGAAACTTCCGGATCACTGTTAGCAAAAATTCCGGAAATCCGGATTTTTTTCCGCAGCACAATCAGCCCTGTATAGGTCTCTCGAGACCTACATCCAAATATAGGTCTCTCAATGCATGTTCATATAGGACCCATAATGAGTCAATTGGGGCCAAGGTAAAATTGTTGCTAGGGTTAAATGATAATCAAATTCAGAACGAGAACTGAAATTCTAAACTTGTGTAAAACAATCTAAACATTCCAGAGATGTCTTTCACACGTAATAACCACATACATAATATGAGGAGTTGTAAGCATATGTTTTGGATCTCACTGAGTGATTTTTCAACAAAAAACTGGTAATCAAGTAGTAATTAACAAACAAATTTTTAATCACCACTTTTTAAATTTAGCCACTTTGCGATTGGTGGTCGCATTTTTGTCCTCGAAGTTTAATGCAGATCTATAAAGTAATATCGCAGCTACCAGTCTTCAAATAATGCCAATTTAACTTTAATCACAGTGTATTAAAATTTAAAATATCCCAAGAAATTTTTGCTGAATATGTGTTTGCTAGAGTACTTAGATCATATAATGAAAATTGTTGTTGACCATAGTCATTCCAATTCAAAAACTTAAAGGAAAACAAAAAATATTGATCCTAATTTTAATTTAGAACCTACAATAACTCCTCATTCTTTTCTTCTTTTTTTTTTTTAACTTAGTTCTGTAATTTAGCCATTTTTGTTAAAATAAAATAAAAATAATTTTTAACAAATATAAAAATTAAAATACAAAAAACAGAACCTAAATAAAAGTTATAATTATAAATTTTTAAAATGACCAATATTACATCAAAATTAGAACACAGCATCAAATTTACTCATTTTTAACAATTAATAAAGAATTATGAAATATATACAATGCATGTAACTTACTTAAATTTGAATTGTTCTCCTAAATCATCTGCATCTCGAGGACTTATTTCAAATATGCCCGAAAATGGAAAAGGGTGTCCACCATATGCAAATTCTAATTTTAAAAAAAATTTATGATAAACAAGTTTTAATTTATTGAAGATTAAAATTACACCTTAATTCATGAGTCACAATTTTTCGACATTTCGTTTAATAGTAAATGCTACAAAATAAAATGAAAAATTAAAATTCGAAAAGAAATTCAGCCAAGAAGCTTAACTTTATTTGATTAAGCGATAAAATATAACCTTTAGAGATAAAATACAAAACATTATTTAAATATAAAAAATTTAGAACAATGCTTATATTTCAATTCCAATAATCTGCTGAATACAAATAGACAATTGAACTTTTATATATATATATATATATATATATATATATATAGTACTTTTGAGTCATTCTTGGGCGGAACACCAAACTATGACATCTAATAAATATGTGCTGCCCTGCTATTGATCAAATTGAAGCTTAAATATCTAGAGATTTGTCAATGTCCAAATAAAAGTTGTGATGGCTCAGGGGATAGAACGTTTGCCTTCCATGAAGTGAACTTTCGAATCCCAGTGATGACTAGTTGATACAAATGCCGCATCCAGTTTGCACCGACCACAGTGCTGATGTATAATATCCTCAGTGGTAGACAGATCATGGGTAAGAGTCCCTTTGCCGTTAGGCTAACCGTGGGAGGTTTTTATGTTCTTCTCCATGCAGGTTAGTTCCATCAAGTTCTCCACAAGGGCAAATTTCTCCCAATGCTTGATCCAGGAGTTCCCTTGTCTTCTGGATTGGGTTCAAAATTACAAGGCTACAGAGTTGAATATTAGTAGTCGTAATACCAAAAAAATTGGGTCAACTGTTCAACGAGGGTCATAAAAATCAAATAAAATGTCCAATAAGCAATTTTGTGAAATGGGGATGTTATACCACAGCATCTTGCACCATAATATTTTAACACTTAGCTGTATTTAAATGCAATTTTTTTAAGCTTTGCTAGTTTACTTGATATATATAAAGAAAGTTTAAAAATAAGTATTCTTTAATTGTTAATCTGTGAGTCAGATGATTAGCTACATAGTAATAAAGTTTAATTTTCTAAGAAAATGAAAATTAAAAATTATTCAAATTCATATTAGAAGAAGAAAAAATCTATAACCTTAAAAAATATTTTACAAAAAGAAAACTTAGGAAGACTAAAGGGTTGATAATATGATCAAAAATTCTTATAAAACATATAAACTTTGATATGTCAAAAAAAAAAATAAATAAAAACCTTACCAGTGCCATAAACTTCTACTCCAGAATGAAAAACTCCAAGGCCCAAAGCTGATGTATATTCATTTATCCAATACTGAAATTAAAATTGAAATATATTCAAATGAATGAAAACCTTTGGCTAACAATTCTTTTAAATGTATGCAAGAAATGTCAATGTTTGATGCTTTAAGTTAATATTTTATTATTGAAAATATGTTTAAATGAGTCCTCTAACTCGGCTCACTCAAAAGTGACAGTTGCAAATTCTCTAAGTTGTAAAATGCAAAATAATATATAGTATCTTTATATGAATGATATAAAAGAAGAAAAAAAAACAGTAAAATAAGAAATAAAGAAAAAAATCCAAAGTTAACATTACTTGCACAATAGTTTTATTCTGTTTTAATCTTTTAAGTAAGATGCAGAATTGAAGTCAGTTGAATTAATCTTTTAAGTAAGACAGCAATTGATTGTAAAGTAAAATAGATAGTTAGTTTTTGTATAAAATATAAATGTAGTTTAATGTTACCTCAACAAGATACAAAATCAAAGCTTAACCCCGTCCCGCCCCCGTCAGGGGGCATCCGGAGAATACTGTACTCTAAATGCACGCACGTAAACTCTCAGTAAAAAAAGAGGATTCAAAAAGGTAGGCTTGGTGGCGATTCATGGCAACACCAGAAGGCCTCAAAGAATTTAGTGAAATCTTAAAATTAACAATGGTAGTTACTCAGAAAATAGGAGTTTGAGTGTTCAAACATAATAGACAAGGCATCAAAACAAAATAAGAAAAAAACATTGAAAATAAAGGTAACAAACATATTTTGTTGATGAAAAGTACCAGAATTTGTCCAAAGCCCATGAAAACAGATACAATTTCAAAAAGAAGAGTTACAGCGAGGCAGCCGTAAAGAAAAATCCTCAAAAAAGAGGAGCCTCAAAACATGAATAGTTAGAAAATTTTTAAAAATTTTGAACAATAAATAAATCTAAAATAATTTCTAAAGAACCCAAAAACAATATTTGAGAAGGTTAAATAAATAAGTAAATAAATAAACAAATATATGAAATAATAAAAAAATAACAATAAGAAGAAGAAATAAAAATACTATAAGCATACAGAAAATTGTTAACAATGAAACACAAATAATGCATTACATAAAGTATAGAGCTCGTTAATTGTACAGCCCACATTCGTTGACGCCGTCTAGTCAAGTTCCCTTGTAAGGAAAAGGTGTTCCATTATTTCAATAATTCCCTGTTTGACTTTCTTCTGCTTCCAAAATAATTTAAGTCGGATTTAATTTAAATGTTCAGGAAAAATTTTTTGTTGAAGGTCTTGAAATATACTGCAATTTATTAAAATATGTTCCAGATTTTCAAAAGTATTGCAGGAGTCACAGAGTGCTTCCTTGCCAAAAAATCTAGCCTGGTGCTCTCTGTGAGCCCCATGATTTGTGAGGAATTGATTAGGAAATAAATTTGCTATTATTTTGTTAGTGTTAACTCTTGGAATTAATTGATGGGTATGTCTACCCTTTTCCTCACTATCCCATCTTTGCTGCCATTCGTTGATCAGTAGTTTTCCCTTCTAGTAGTCCCTTTCGTTTGAATTTCATGAATGTCGATATATGGTTTTTCACATGCGGATTTAGCGAGTTGGTCAGCCGCCTTGTTACCCTCATTTCCCACATGCGCTTTTATCCAGTTAAGATGGATGTTTGGTTTGTAAATCTCTGATTGCATAAGTTATGTAATTAGAATTGTCAGTGATCTCAAGGGCCTGTAGACTTGATAGTGAATCGGAAAAAAGTGTTACTGTTAAGTTTTGTGCTAAAATCCAAGTTATTGACTGATAGATAGCCCATAATTCGGCTTGGAACACTGTTGCAAAATCAGAAAGTCTAAAGGTATGATTTTCCACTTCATGTCTGTCGGAATAGACGATAAAAGCGCATCCTGTTCGAAACTCAATTTGAAACCTAAGTTTGGATCCGTCAGTATATATCTCGTTTCCCTTTCTTGTTGGTTTGTTGTAATTGAAGTTAATAATTGTAATCTCCGCTGGATGTATTGTATTAAGTTTTAGAATAGTTTGATACTTGTAATCTTCTTTTTAATGAAAGTAAATATTGGAAATTCTTGTTTCAAGTTTTACGGTTAAATCAAGTGGCAAAGTTCCGGCAAGGATTTGGAGTGCTGCAGTTAAGGTATCAACAAGATACAAAAGTCACAAATGCATATTTAAATGTAATTATTAAACATAATTATGAATCAAATATTAGTACTGTCAAAAGCGTAAATACTTGCAAGTCCTGTTGTACACATTTTATAAATTAATGAAACTATGTATTATAATTCTAAATTGTCTGGAAAAAAACTTTTAACTAAGAGTAAGTAAAAACCTGTTGAAAAATTTAACTTTAGAAGCGGCGAATAAAGAAATCTAATTTATGCATAATATTTAGTTCCACTACTTTACTAAGTGATGTTCATTAATTGGAAATTTTCTGAATTAAATAAAGAATTAATTAAAAGTAAATTAGATACAACTTACCATGTCATAAACATTTAACACAATGGGTTCTCTAGCCATGATTATGAGAAGAAAATCACAATACCTAGAAAAATAATTTAAAATACTAACCATTATTAGTATTATACTAAAAATACTAACCATTATTAGTATTATAGTAGAAATACTAACCACTATTAGTATTATAATTTAGTATCCTAAAAAACACAAAACAATTTCTTTTCAAGTTAAAATACAAACAAATTTCTTAAATTTTATATGTAAGGTATTAGTAAATTTTCCTAATGAAAAATAACTAGTGTAATGATGCTACATGTTTTTCTAAAGTAATTCTTAATTGCTTCAAACAACTTAAGCGACGTTAAACATTAATTTTTGGAAACCATGAGCTAAATGAAAAAGGTGTAAATCAAAAAAACTAAACAGATTCCTTTTTATGCTAAAATACAATTTTTTAAATCTAATTAATAATTAATATTAGCACTTTTTCCTTCATGTGAAAATACAGCAGTAACAGCTAAACACATTTCCAATTTAGCTTTAACCTGAAGATACAGATTTTTTTTTTTTTTGATCAACTGAAGCAAGTGCGAGGAAAATTGTACACGAATATGGCATGTCAATAAGTTATTTTTTTTAAACTGCTATTAATTTTCATAATTTAAAATCATGTACCAAAACAATTTAATATAACGGTTTTATATATTCATATATATATATATATATATATATATATATTCGACCAAATGCATAGTTAATATAACTTGTAAAATGTAGGCTATATTCATTTTTAGTCAAGATTATTTTTAAGAATAAATTCATAAGTCAATATTTAAGTTCTATATGCTAAATCTAATTAATTTTCCTTTTAGGAATGTGGTGTTACTATTTATCTTACAGTAAGTGTAAATTCTATTTCTTTTGTTGTGTTGACTAGTTAAAGTCAAAATCTACATAATTACTAATCTAAATTTTAAGTTTAATGATCTGTTTAACTCTTTCGGAAAACGACTACGAGCTGTTTTGGGATACTTGTAGTGTTTCGACAGTCACAGCCCAAAAAACACCAAAACTTGGCAATTATCTGTAAAGATTTCACTAACAGCATGTTTGGGAAATCTTTAAACATCAATTTTATGTACATAATACAAATATGAAAAGTTGGAGGATATCCTTTAAATATTAATATTTTTTATAGAATTTAAATAATACATAAGAAGTAAAATGTTAACTAAAAAGGTAGAAAATATGCTTACTCAATAGGCAATTGCTAACTAAGAAGGTTATAAATATGATAAAAAGCATAATAGAAAATACTGGATCAGATTCAAAATAAATTAAGTATAAAAAAAAAAAAAATGCAACGCATATTTACTGTAATTTCGCTAGCTTTCCACAATTAGAATCGAAGCGTTTGATAGGAACTAATAAAACTTGAGCAGTTTCAAATTTAAACTAATAAAAGCGAAAACTTAACAAATGACAATGAGATAGATATATTTCAAAATTACATATTTAATAATGATTAATAAAATATTTACTTAGAAATGTAATAGAAATAGAAAAAATTAAATTATGTCAAAAAATTTCTTGATCAAGTGTTCAAAAACATTTTTAAAACTAATATTTCATGCCACCCTGTTATACAAGCATTAATATTTTTAAGTTTTTATTCAAATAAAAACTGGATATGATTATAAAATCTTGTTCTTAATGAATAAAAAACATTTTTGAATACAACCCAAATATTTAATTGCTAATAAATCAATATATTTTAAATTAAATTAAATAAAGAGTTGTACAATATTTTGGCTTACTTTATAGGTGACCTATATTCTCATAAAACCATTCTACAAAACTCAGAATAAATATAAATATGGAAATTTATTTCAAAAATTAAAACACTGAAACAATATGATAAATCATGATTTGACTTATTTCCTAACTTCTAAAGAATAAAAATCAACATAAAACTAACTCATCAATTCAATTTTTAGCTGACCGTTTATATTTATAATTTTTTTTGTTCGGAACAGGATTAAATCCTGAAATACTCCTGTCAAAATAGTAAATGCGCTTGCGCACAATGGGAAAAATAATCCCTTACATAATATATATATTACCTAAGTAGGAGAAAATTTTCCCTAAATTCTTCATTTCAATTCATTTACTTTGAATTATCCCCAAAAGTAGAAAAATGCTCTTGTTTGACTGTAACAAAATTACAGTTGGTTACTGTACTGCAGAAAGTTTTAGTTAAACAGAAATAAGCAGCAGTTGCTATGGTAGCGAATTGTTTAAATTTTGTAAACAAACTAAAATGTCTACATTACTAGAACATCGAGCTTTTCCGCTACTAAATTGCCTATATTTTTACTTCCCAAAAAACTAATAGAATACTTTTATAATTTAGATAGCTTCCACTTATCAATTTTTTGTTTGTCTATCAATTAATTTAACTAATATATTTCTCAAATTCAGCATATAACATGGCCATTAATATTCATTCCTTATCCTGTCCTACTTATATGACTACCCATGTTTGTATTTGTACAGAGAATTACATTATTGTTCCTTTAACTAAAAATGGAAATATTTCAGTTTGGAATTCTAACCATCCATTAGAAAAGGTAATGCAAAGCATGTTATTTGGCTTGCTTGAATGAAACAAACTTATATTCTTTTAACCTTAAGCTCTTTAAGAGTTTTAATTGACTTTATAACGAATGAAAAAACCATTATAGAAGGGGACTAACCTAAAAGGTCTGACTCTTAGTCACCCCCAAGCAAACATCTGCATTTATTTTTTTGTATTTTATTTTGCAAGTTTAGAATCCCTTTGGTGCCTTGATGATTGTTGTAAGTGCAAAAAGGTACATGATAACCCCTAATACACTTATTTTATGTTGATTTTGTATTCTTTAAATTAAAAAATTTATCTTTAAAGTCAAATTATTTCCCTTGTTGGGATGCAATGAATTAAGTTGAATACCAAAAGTAGTCTAACGAATAAAAAACTTAATTTCTCTACTTTGAGTTAATTATTTAATGAAAGTATATAGTATCTTTTTCTATATGAAATTTGCTAAGTAAAGTAATTATATAATTTGAGTTACACTTACTCCATTATTAAATATATTAAAACTTAAACATGGTACCTACCCCAAAGCAAACACTGTGCACCTTAAAAATGTTCCAATTTTTATGTTTATTAATTATTTAAAAATTTATGGCTATCAAATTTTGCACATTAACTATATATAAGGAAAATCAACTATCTCTGATCTGTAAAATTCATGCTTTAAAATTAATTAAAAGAATGACTCTGAGAAAGCAAAAATTGAAATTTTTTTACCACAACAGCTCATGAAGATGTGTAACAATATTCGACAAATTTTGCACATTAACTTTCTATAACCAAAAAAGCAATTTTTGAAAACTGTAGAAACTAACAGTTTTTAACGTTTGGAGACAAAAACTTTTGTTTTCTTTTACCTATCCTTGCTGTACAGTGTATCAAATAAATAAAAAAACACGAACCGCCCTGAATGACTTTTGATCTGATAATCGAATCTTAATGTTCTAGGACTCCATCTTAATGGTTCGAGGGGGTGACCTCAAATATGCTAATTAATTAGTGCATCAAAAATACTCAAGAAGTAAAATTTACAGTAAAGGGTCCAATCCAAACTTTGGATCACTCTCCACACAAAACTAATGGGACCATATTTCGCAGACTGCGGCTACCCCTATATTTTGGGGGTCAGAAATCTGAATTCGTGAAAAAAAGGCATGTTTATTCAAAGAAAGTGCGTTTTTGTGTCTGATTCATAACCTAAAATATCGTCTGCAGTTGTTAATTGGCATGTTTGAGGTCACCCTCTCAAACCATTAAGATTGAGTCCTAGAATGTGAAGATTCGATCATTTGATCAAAAACTACTCAGGGTGGTCCTTTCTTTTTTGGCCCACTGTACATCAAAATTGAAGCAATAATCACTGGAAACATTTACAATTTTTAATATTGCAAGATTTATGAAAATATAAAAAACTTTTTTGTATTTTTTTTTTTTTTCATTTTTTTATTATACAGTCAAACCTGTTTATCTCGAATCTCACAGGAAAGGCGAAAAGTTCGAGACAAAGAGGCTTCGAGTTATACAGGTACTTTAAAAAATTAATTTTATTTAAGAAATTCTATTTAAAAGTGCTTTAATTGTTTTTAGTAGAAAAATATAGACATTTCTTTAAATTAATTATACCTCATGCATCTATTTACATAACAGTTTTAACATACATTAAAGGCTGAAAATATTCTTTCGAAGATTTTTGACATTATAACTTTATTTGTTTCGATTATTCTTTTGAGGTTGGAACGATCGCAAATTCCTCATAGCCAACATTTTCCTGGGGTTCACATTTACTTTTGATTCATCAATATGATCTTCAGCTTCTTCCTCTTCATCTGATATTCCTTCCTCATCTGTCAATGTTCTGCATGTTGCCAGGCAGTTGTCCACTTGTAAAAATCATCAAAATTAATGTCAACATTATATCCAGATTTTATTGCATTCCATTCTGGCACTGCATTTTCAGCGTTAACATTTTCTTCTTCTTTACTGGTGCCTTCATCCTCTTATTCATCATCTTACCAGCTTTTTAAAATCCTTTTGGATAGTTTTTAGAGACACATTTCTCCAGGCAAAACAGTAATTCTCATAGCGTCTAACTTGTTTCATCGATGGCATCTACAAGTTTGCGTACCAACTGTTTTCTATAGCTTTCTTATCTGTGTTGAAAAGCTAACCCCTGATGGTCACTACTCATTAACCCCTCACTTACTGCCAGAATCATTGTTACATAGCTAGTTAAGGAAGTGCATGGATAGTGATTGAAATTCCAAGAAACACCCCCTACATGTTCATCCCTACTTCCTGTGGATTCCCGAAATTAATCTCTGCAGGGCTGATTGTAATCCGGAAAAAATCCGGATTTCCGGAATTTTTGCTAACAGTGATCCGGAAGTTTCCGGAGATCGAAGGTCCAGATGTTTCAAAAAATCATTGATCACAGAAGTTTCCGGAAATCAAATTTTCGAAGGTGGAACTTAAAAACACAGTTTATTTTATTTGTTAGTAAGGGAGAGCCAAAGAGATACTTTATAAGCTTATATTCATGATTAATATTCATTTTTTGTCAGTAAATAGTTGTTATAATCATAAACTCAAGAAAGAAAGACATATTTGTAAATTTTAATTACTTCTCCAGGTCATCATAGGTATGTGTAAATGGTATAGGTATGTGTAAAATTTTAAATATATTTTAAGCAAACTATGAAATATTGAGAAAAAGGAAAAAAACCTTGTTTAAATTTTTTTCAAATTTTTCGATTTAAACTGGGTTTTTTTTTTTTTTTTTTTTAAACTAAAGAAATTTTCCGGAATTTTGACTTGGGCTCACAATCACCCCTGTTTCTGTCTACGAGTTCTACGGATAAAGAAAGTTTTGACATTTGTGCTCTTTTATTAGAAGTTTGAGAAACGGAGGTTACGAAGTAAAAAAATTCGACATAAACATGGAAAATACATTGATTTTAGACAGTAAATGTAGGGAATTTTAGAAATTTCAAGATAAAGAGGTTCGTGATATACAGGTTCAACTGTATTTTGTATACTTATAGAATATTAACTTATGAATCAAATATTTTCTTGATTAATCAGAAGCTGATTTATTTCTTGAATATGATTTTGGGGAAGGGTTATAGCTCACAAAGCCCTCTCTTGGCTGTGCCACTGTTCATAAACAAATTTATTTTGTTTTGATTGACTTATTTATAATTTTAATTTTAGCCTTCAATATTGCATGGTCATCACAAACTAGTGACAGCTTTGGCATTATCCCATTCTCCTTCATCACATTACTTGTGTTCTTGCTCATGTGATAACATCATTCTATGGAATTTACTTGATAATGGGGGTAAGTTTTAATTTATGTTTCAAGGGTAAATTCTTGTGATTAATTTTTTTTAAAAAAACAATAAATCAACAACTATTTTTAAAGTTTTGGAAATACAAACTGTGAGGGTCCGACTTAGACTTAGATTGGGGTCCAGGGCAAAAACTTCTAAAATTATCTTTAAATATAGTTTTAATCAAAATCCTATCATGGATAAGTTAAATACTTTTTTTGATTTGTTGAGGGAAAAATTTACCTACTCTCTTGATTCCTAAGATCAGAATGCAAGAAACTTAAAAACTTTTTACATGTAGTTGAAACTTCTTCCAAGTAAAAAATTTAAAAAGATGTTTTGCATTATAATTTTTTTAATGACTTATTATGTCTTATTAGTTCATATCTTTAAAAAAAATTAGATTCCATTGGAATTCTCTACCCCATTCTTCGAACTCAAAAGCGACAATTGTCAAACTTTCAATACTATCTAGCTATCTACAGAACTTCTCTTCTCAGTATGGATCAGTTTACTTAGTCTGCTTGAAGCGTACAGGTTTTACATTCCTGCCTGCTTTTAATATATTCATTAAATTATTTTATTGTCTGTCTGTATTTTAAATGTTTGTAAATCTTAACAATTGCTCTCTGTGTATACTTTTTTCCCCTTTTAAAAGATTTGCAGTACAATAAAACATCCGAGTTTTAAGTATTTTATGTCACAAATATATAATCACTCAATATATCCTTCGATAAAAAAAAAGTTTTCTGATTGTTGTAACCAGATTTTACTGCAGTATTTAGTACTTCTTGATTGATATGCATTTTTTTTTTTGTATGAAAAAATTTTATTTGTGTTTTATATTTTATTTTATTATTGTTTTTAGGCATTCCTAAGACAGGCAAAGTTCTTCATTCAAACATGGAACAGCCTTTATTTTCTGCCTTCAATAATACTAATGAAAAAATAGCTGTTTCATTTACTAATGAATTGTGGATATATGGTTTGAAAGTATGTAATCATATTTTTTTATTAAATGCAATATAATTTTGCTTTACATTAATTTAATTAAATACTTATTATTCTAATTATAAATTTTTAATGTTAACTGGTTTAATTTATTAATGTTCGTTGTATTCTTTGTTTGCAAATGTTAAAGAATAGAGAGTTTTTTCTAAACTTTTGTCTCACATTAACCATAATGCTAACTTTAATTTTTACCCTTTAGTAATTCTGCAATTTGTTTATTCCTAAATTCTCAGAAAAAGGGTTTTAAAAATTACATAAGTTAAAATATTTTTGATGCATTGTTTAAACTTTTTACATAATCAGTAACGATATTAATAATCCAGAAAGGTCCTGAATGCGCAGTAGATGCGTAAAAAAGAACATTTTTACATAAACACTATCTCAAAACACTAGCAACCTTTTTTGCATGTGATTAAAAAGGTAATTTCTCAACTTTTCGCATTTGGAAGGGCTCCAGGATAGATATAAAAGTAATTACATATTAAATTATATTATGATGATTCACTCTTTACACTTTAGTTACATTGTTTTTCTGTTTCTGATTTTACAAAACTCATTACATATTAATACTCTCAAAAATTATTACTAATGATTCTTTGGATAGATCTTAGCTATTTAAGACTATACATAGTACGAATGTGCTAATTGTGAAGAAAGGAGTAAAAATATTTAATACACTCTGCATAAAATTTTGAGAGATATTTGAAATTTAAAGTGTAATTAAATTTCCTTTTTTTTATCATTCTACTTTTTCCTATTGTCCCACAGTGGACTGATCCTAAAGACATGGTTTACAATAGAACACTGAAGTCAAGCATCACTGACTGAGTGACCACTTTGATCAGCCTGTGTAGAGACCGAGGGTGCGGGGTATTGGACCTCGTTAAACTGTTCTTCTGTAAAGTGGTCGACTTCGAGCGCAAGTCATCAAGCAATCAAAGCAGGGGAGCCATTCCCTCTGCAGAGGATCTAAATTGCGATGGCATGTCTTTGGATCATCCTCAGGGATGTTTCCCAGACCAATAGGCCATTGAGCAGCTATAGTGTCATATAAATAAAGTACCTACCTACTTTTTTCTATTGCTTTAAAATAGATAGAAACATTAGATGACTATTTATAAAATATCTTTTTCCATTAAAAACCTCATTTTAAGAAGTTGCAAAATAAATTAATGTTCTATACTCCTAGTCCATTATATCATTTTGTTGTTAATTCTGGAAATTTGAATGTATTAAAAGCATCTTCTAACATGATTTTTCATTAAACTCTACTGTTTCTGGAATTTATATATTTTATCTCTTTTTTTTTCGAAACATTTTTTAATGCTAGGTGTTCTTAAAATGACTGAGGACTTATCAATTGAAGAAAAACTTATGGAAATAAAAACATACAGTTTACTGTATTCTACTGAAGAAACTAAAATATCTATTTTCATCAAGCTTAATTATAAAGATCTTTAATAAATAGCTTTGCTTCCTTGTATAATAATATTAAATAGCTTTACAAATATCTTTTATTATTATACAACTTCAATAGATAACTTTGAAGATATTTTCAGTTAGAATAGTCTGAAATGCAACAGAAACAAAAAAATTTTAGTTTTTCCCACTCAGCAGCACCTTCTGTTGACAAACGTATAGCTTATTTTTGAATTTGTTAAAAATAAGTAGATTGGTTTCTTAAATAGAATGCAGCAAGGAGTACATTTCTATAGCCTTTCATTTTCTAGTTTAATAGTTTTTTCAAAGCCCCAATCATTTGTGGAACACTCTTTCATTTTAAAATATTTCTGAACTTACAAAATAGCTATTTTTCTTATGTAGGAGAGCTCATGGGTTGCATCCATTGAAAATGTCCATTTCACTAATTTTAAATTTATTTCGGAAGGATTTATGGGAATTGAAGACAACTCTATTAAGGTACATTCTCAATTGTAAAAAAAGAAGTTTAGATCAATATTTTGGTTATGTTCTTTTTCTGAGTTAAAATATTCTTTTCAGGTTTGGGATAATATCACAAATGAAATTGCTTCTAAAATTAGCTTATCAAATGGTTAGTATTCTGAGACATCTTGAACCTGTTATGTTTGACTTAATTAGTAATTATAATTAACTTAATTATCATAATTATTTTAGGTTTTCCTACCTCATTTAATTACTTTAAGTCAAACAGTATTCTTGTGATTGGTTCTACCTGTGGCAATGTGACTGTTTATGAAAAAAATTACAGGCTTATAAGAAATCTTTCAATTTGGAAGGTAATAGCTCAAAATCAAAGACATGATACTAACGAAGAAGGTAAATAAGATCTAGCACTTTTATAGAAGTTATGGTTTTCTATATTAAATTTAGCAGAATATAATTTTTAGGTAATATAAGCGGGTTTAAACATTTTGTATTTAAAATTTTATGTTTCATTGTTTAACAGATATCTATAATGAACTCAGAAATGATAGTTTTCCTGTACATGCTATTCACGTGTTTCAAATAAACAACAAAAACTATTATTTTAAGTAAGTGTAATATTTATTAATTAATATTTCCTATATTTTATGTTATGCATCTCACTCGAAATGTTCATTTAAGCTTCTTTTTCCTTATTGTTCTGTCAGGCGTGTATGGTAGGACAGATGCGTACATTTAATATCTTAGGATTTCTGTAAAGATTACACTGCATCAATCAAAATTATTAAAAATCAAAGTTGAAAAAAATTATTTTTAGAATAAAAAACTATTTCTTCAAGTCGTGAAATATTAACAAAATAACTAAAAGTTTCCTATCCAACCAATCGCAATATGTTTTTAAATCAAAAAGTTTTAGTATTTCAAAATATCATATAATAACATTGAAAGAGAAATGTTAACCTGTAATTTTTCAAGATAATCCTTACTAATAAATTAATATACCTTTGTTAGAGTAATGTTAAATCCGTTGAACTAAATTTATTTCTTTGTTATTAGTTAAAGTCATCTTGTAGTTTTTTCTTACCTTTCTTATTACATTACTTATGAAGAACAAATCTTACAATCAAAATTTGGAGTGACTAGTATGCTCAAATTTCTACTGCGTCTGAATACAATATAATATTCAGTTATTTCCTGATCGCTAAAAGCAGAGTTTATAATCGTTTTATCCCCCAATTAAAATTTTGACTACTATCCAACACAAACAAAATACGAAATACAAATTATAAATTTTAAAAAAAGAACATGTTTAAAACCATGTTTTTCAAGTACATTAAAAAAGTAAAGATAATTCTATTTGTGTTGCCTCTAAAATTAAAGGAGGGGACACATCATTTTCACTATAATCTTCTATCACCACTTAAAGATTTCCTCTCCTTGTTTTTCAAAAGTAATTCGCCTCAAAAAAAAAAAAAAAAAAATTTTTTTTTTTTGTAGTTGTCACAAAAACTGAACTTTTAAAGTTTACAATCAACTTAAAAAAACATGTGTGCTTTTTTTTTCAACACCTCTTTCACTTTTGTATCTTATAAGTTTGCTGTTATCATTCCTAACTAATTCTAATCCTCTTTTAATTATATTACAGCAATCTACCTGAAGACTTATATCTTCTAGTTATTTCGAGTACATGCCTGTTCATTTTCAACATAAATAACGAAGTGCTATTGTATTATCTTAATTTTAATGGTATGTTATAATTAAATACTTAGCCTTTTCATTATTTTAAAAATGTTTGAAATTTTTAATTATATAGGCCTCATTGTTCCCTAAATACTTTAGATGAGTTATTGAATTTGAAAATTGGCTTAATAAGATCAGCAGCTATTGATCAAGATTCTGACAACCCTTTAGTAAGTTTTTATTTTTAATTTTACTTGCAAAATATGTATTCTTTATGTTTGTAATTACCATTATTTATGCAGCGTGTTTAAAACATTAATCCAGTAATGTTCCGTCACCATTTTTCAATAGCATTTACATATCAATTTGAAATGTTCTGAATTTAAATTGAAAATAACTGAAAGAAATTATGTTATTTTAGTTTTATCTGTCCTTTTCAAATCCTCTCTTTTATCAAAAAATACAAAATTTCTACTCTATAAAACATTAATTAGGCCAATACTTACCTATGGCGCTGAGACCTGGATTCTAACTCAAGCTGGTGAAAATAAAATTGCCATTTTTGAGAGAAAAGTTTTGAGGGCCATCCTTGGTGGGATTAAAATAAATAATTCCTGGAGAAGACGATATAACACTGAACTGCATAAAATCTACAGAGAGCCAGATATTGTGAAATTCATACAAATAAATCGAATGAACTGGGCAGCTCACATTTTCAGAAGGAATGATGTCTCAATTTAAAGAAAATCCTATTACAAAAACCCCTAACGAACAGGAAAAGAGGTAGACCCAGGCTGAGATGGCTGGATTTAGTTGAGACTGATTTCCTTACTCTAAAGGAGAAAAACTGGCGAACAAGTGTCAAAAGTAGATAGAAGTGGATTCGAATTCAAAGGAAGGCACTGGCCCACCCTGGGCTGTCTAGCCAGATGTGATGATGAGTTTTATCTGAAAAAGTTTTTTTTTTGTATGAAAAATCTTTAACGTTTAGAAGTACCTACAATATGAAAGCCAAATGATTGTTAGAAATCCAAACAGAGGCAATATTCCCAGAAAAAACGTTCTTACAATTATATTTACTAAAATATTTTCTGTCGGTAAATAAACAAGCTAATACTTTTCTTCTTGACATTATATTTCAAGTTAGGACTTGAAAATAAAATTGGCTACATTGCAAACAAATCCTTGCTTGTTGATAAAACCCAGAAAGAAATAATCAAAGTAGTTTCTTGTAAACTTCATGATACATTTTTAGAACGATTCCCAGAAAGTAGCTGTTTGCCTTAAGGATTTCATTTACTTTTTTTCATTTTTAACTGTTACATTTATTTTAGTGTTTACTAAAGCTCTTCATTTTGTAAAGGACATCAAGTAGTTGAGTGCCATATACACACATTAGAGAGATTTTGAACTTTCACATAGCATCTCACACATGCAGATTCATAGGTTCTGCTCAATCTTTGCAATGAGAAACAAGATTGTTCTGTTGCATCTATCTGTGGAGGTGAATTTGCAAAATCTCTCTATTAACTACCCCAAAACGGCTTATAGGATTTAAAATATGGTAAATCATTGAAAACAAAATTATGTCTAAGAATTGAGTTATAAATAAAGTTAATTATTTCTAAAGATTTTTCTAAATGTCTCACTTATTCAAAAAATTAAACAAGAATTTATGGTGAAATAATTGTTATTGTTCAACATTTGTAACAATTCGAAAGTTTGAATATGAATTGAGTTAGCTTTGTGGTTTTCAAATATTGTTTGATATAGCCTGAAGAATATCTGTATTTTTAAAACATTTTTACAACTTTTTGATTATGTAATTTATAATTTATTAATTTATGTGACTCCAAAATATTAAAAGAAAACTAACTTGAACTATAATATTTTGCATAAGAGTTTTGTGATAAACTATTATGATAGTGTTAAATGCTGATTAAGCCATGTGTTAGTTCATAACTCTATATTAATTTAAACTTTATATTTAGGAATCTATCTACTGATTATTGTATATTCAAATAGCTATTTAAAAAATTATGATTAAAAAACAATTTTTAAGTTAAAACTTTTTAGTGAATGAAATTAAAGTTACAATTAATTTTAGAATATTTAAATTTTTAAGCATATGTTTCTTCGAATTTCAAAGAACGAAAAAACAAGTTTTCTGATTAAGATCGTAGTTTCTTTATATATTAGACAGATTTCTTCATAATTCATATTTTTATTAAGTTGCAAATTAGTTATCAGTTTAAGAAAATTTAGAGCATATTTAAAATGTAAAATTAACTGTTAAGAAATGTTTTATTTTAACTGTTATTATTACTTTTTAAAAATCTAAAGACACTTTTAATTATTTTACATAATAAAATCAAATTCTAAAAACTCATAGCAATACTACTAAACTAAACTCAGCGGCGCGACAGCCCATAGAGGGCCAAAGCCTCATAGCAATATCCCTTATTTAATGTTCAGTTTGCATTTCTTAATTTTTTATAAGCAATTTTGTTTGTATTTAGAAAAGTAAATGCGACTTTAAATATTTATTTATCTATAAAAATCTTATTTTTCTTAGGTTTATATAAGCCTCATTCCAGTCATTGGAGATTTTATATTTTTTATGAAAATATTCTTAGATAAGGCCATTATGTCTAACATGAATTCTCTATCCAATTCTTCCAGTAAAATAAATGATGATTTTATTGAATCCCACCTTTCATTTCTAAGCAAGTGAGTTTTTTAATTTATAAGTGCAAGACATGCATGTCATAAAAAATATAATTGGCACTTCATTTTATTTTAGAATATTTATATTAGTTTGAATAAATTTTGATTTGGAGAACAAGTTTTGAGAATATGCCAATTATTATTATTTTCTAGAAATGTATACTTTTCAATGTTATTGATATTACTCAACTTTGATAAACATTCCCTTTTGTTACCTTTTTTTTTTTTCTTTTTTTTTCTTTGAATAAAAATTTGGATAATTAAAATAATAGTGGGGCCAACAGTAGGATTCAAGGAATAGTATGTTACTTAATTCCAAAAATTAATTTTATTTGAGATTGGTAATGGGAACTAAGTTATTGTTCCAAAATAATGTTAGAGTTATTGAAGAATAACTATTATTATATTATAATTATATTTATATAATTTTTTGGACAATTTAATTATTAATGTTAACACACATTTGTTGGTACAAAAGTACAGATGGTATGATTCTTTAATTAAAAAAAGGATTCAAACTTCTTTGGTTGTCATCATCATAAAATTAACAAAAGTTATAAAAGTACCTGTAAATTATTTCTTTATTCCTTTTTTAATGACATTTTCTTGTAAATTTCATTTCTCATCCTTTTTTAGTATTATTCTCTTCTACTATTACGTTTTTTTATTTCGATTATTATTCCAAATTGAAGGATTTAAAAAATTTTAAAAAAATCTTTATTACAAAGTAATACTATGTGAAGTAATTCTGTACACCTTATTACACTACATTTTTAAAACCATATAAAATTTATTAACCATTCTATAATAAAAAAAATTATATTTATTCATATAATGAGACTTTTAAGGTAAAAAATACCTTTTTAACCATGTAAAACTGTGTTTAGTGAGCCAAAATAATAAATGGAAAATCATAAAACATTATTGAGAATTAATTTTTTACAGCATTATTAAATAGTCTCTTTGTTAAAAATCAATGAGTTTTTATAGGAAGCAATACTTAAAAAGAATTTTAAAAAACATGATAAATTTGCAATAGTAACTATGAAAAATGATTTTATCTAAACTTTATACCAGTAGAATCTGGAATTAAATTTTTGAAGCTTAGTTATAGAAATGTTTTATTGTATTAATACAATAAAACATTTGGAATCTTTCAATTGAATACTTTTTATAAAATGTTATAACATTTTGTCTATTGTCTAGAAACAAAGAATAATTGCAATAAGACATTAATACAACATTTGGAATCTTTCAATTGAATACTTTTTAAAAATGTTATAACATTTTGTCTATTGTCAAGAAACATAGAATAATTGCCTAGAAACAATAGGGGTTGGAGAGCAGAAAACTGAGCCCCTTTAGCATATCTTAAAATCTGAAAATGACACTTCTTTCTTTAAAATAAATTAATAAATAAAATAAACATATTTAATTTGATTTAAATGGTGGAATGCAAAAGTCCATTAAAATGATTTTTAATTTTAGTACAAAATTTTTTATATATCCATTTTATACCTATGTAGCCTTAGCAAATTTTTTATTATTTATTAAACAATAATTAAACAAATAAAATAAAAATTTATAGTTCTTGCCTAGTTATAGAAATTTCTTAACTTCAAATTTTATTGTTGACACCTAAAAATGCTACGTAGATGTAAAATACAGAACATGTAAGAAATTTTATATCAAAATTAAAAATCACTTTAATAGACTTTTGCATTTCACCATACCTACCTTATTTAATAATTAAAAACATATTTAGAATATTATTTAATTTATTATAGATGAGGATTTTTTACATATGATTTGATTTGATTTTAATCATGTTGCTGATTGCAAACTTGACAGATGGTAACAGACTTGCCATTCTTTGCTAATTTTTATTAAATTTAAGCTCTTTTGCTAACTAGTAAATTGACACAACCAGAAAAGAAATTATTATTACGGTAGAAGATCTTCATAATGCAAACCTGTGTATATTTAGATACTTTTCACACATCTATAAACTTATCTACTGGATATGGCAATATTTGTCTAGAATAGATGCTTAAAATGCTTTAAAATAATTTTTAGATACAAATACTCAAAAACACAAAATATGCACTTATAAGTATTTTAATATTTACAGAAAAAAATCATAATTTTCTGCACCATTAAAACTAGCAACAAACAATTTTTTTTATATAAAAGTCGAACATCCGACCCAATTTTTTGGGTTTACCGCTCCTAATTTTCAACTCTGTAACCTTGTAATTTTGAACCTAATTCAGAAGACAAGGAAACGCCTGGATCAAGTCTTAGGAGGAATTTGCCTTAGTGGAGGACTTTTTAATGGAACTAACCCGCATTTGCGTTACATGGACAGGAAAACCACCCACGTTTAGCCTGACAGCAAGGGGACTCTAATCCATGATCCGTTTACCACATAGGGTGTTTTTACGGCAGCACTGTGGTCGGTGCAAGCCAGATGCGAAATTCGTATTGACCCGTCGATGCTGGGATTTGAACCCGGTTCACCTCATTGGAAGACAAACGCTCTATCCCCTGAGTGATCACGGCTTTCAACAAACAAATTGATCAATTTTAGTTTGCTTAGCTTTTAAAATTTTAACCTCTTTGCAAATAATTAAGCAAATAAAGTCAAAAGTTTATAATTCTTGCTTAGTTATAGAGATTTCTTAACTGCAAATTTTAATTGTTAACACCCACAAAGCTAGAGTCGTTTATGGAGAATTTCGGTCTATAGAATTGGGTAATACACATCTTCGACTGTATAATTAGAAAAATTAATAATTGAAATAAATAATTGTAGTTAATAATTTCTGAAATTTTAATTTATTGATATTTTTAATAAGATTAAAATTAAATTTCATTGATTTGTGCAATAGGTGTTTGAATAAAATTATTTTAATATGTTTTAATTTGTTTACTCTGCTTTTCAGGACTGATTGTGGTAATCAGAAATCTTTGCTCAATCATAATACGCCAAGCATCAAAAAAATTAACAGTTAGTAATATTATTTTATACTTCTTATTACTTTACTTGAATTATTTTTTAAAAAAGTTACAAACTTTTATCATAATTCAAAAACTTAAGAAATTTTTGCTTCTTTTAAGCAATTTATTTAATTTTTGATTTTCATTAAACATACAGTAGAAATGAAATTATTGAGTAATTATCATACTATTTACTTCAGTCTTCCTTTAATCAATCTTTCATTTGTTTTAGCAAATATTTCATATAATTTTCAAAATAGAAAAAAAAAATTCTCTTAGCACCAAGAAATTTTAGTATCAAAAAAAAATTTTATTAGTTTAATAAAGGGGCAAAAAGTAGTAACTTCAAACACTTGTGAAATTATAAGAACCGCAAGTGTTTATTTTATTGTCTCAAATTAAAATAACTTAAAACTATTCAAAAACATTTAAAACCACAAATCAGCCCCTTGTTTTTTTGTTTTTGGTAAACGTAAAAACAAAGTTTATTTTTATACTTAATAATACAATTGTTTATTGAAATATCAATAAAAAATTTCTTCGTTATTTTGTATTTGTAATTTTACTTTTTAGTTACAAATTCTACAAAATAAGTTTAAAAATTCTTCAAAAATATTTAGAATTGAGACTTTTACTAAGAAAATGTTTATCTTTTAGCTAGAGCTTAAGAAGTTTTCTTAGAACCCGAGATTCATAAAAGAAAATAATAAACAATTTTTACTCACTAAAATTGTGTACAAATTGTGGTGGGAATATATATTTCATATAGAGTGTAATCGTTTAATGATATTTGAAATTACATATTTTAATTACAGATATAAAAAAGAATCCATCTGCTTTAAATCGACCTGTAACATTTCATTCAAATATCAGATCATCAGGATATGGAAAATTACATAAGTAAATGAAGCTTTTTTCTTTTAAGTTATTACTTAATACATAATTTAAAACTGTCATTTTTAAGAAGAAAAAAAAAACATCATGAATAAATTTTGATCTAATTTTCATTGCCTAAAATTTATTTTTTAATTTTTTTTAAAATAATTTTATGTGACATTGAACTTGGGTGGCACAGTGGGTTTCATCCCTGGTTTTATCCTGAAACTTGTATATAGCTTCAGAATACGAGATTGCTGGAATATAAAAGCAATTAATATCATACTGTTAATCTCGAAATTGTGACATAGCCTTTAACCACCATGACCTCATGACTTACAAATTGATCATTGTGGTAGTGATTTACTTTGCATGACATTGTAATATCTTAGCTAATTAATTGCATTTTTATAAAACTCAAATCGTATGTTCAAGACAATCTCGTCAAGAGGTTTACTTGGTAACCTGTTGCACGAAAATAATATTGCCATCTTCAATAAACTTGATAAAATATAAGTCAATCTCATGAGAGTATTCTCAACACTGTAAATACATAAATATACTACAGACATTAGTGCTTCAATCTTAACAGTATTTTTAATTAGAAATAAAATACTCTTTTTTTTAATAAAAATTTTTTTAGTAAATTTGAAATTACCTTTTTTGAATAGTGCATGTATTAGGCTTTTATCAGACAGTATTAATATAACTGTTCTTTAATTTCAAACTTATTATTGACACATTAGGCTTGGCATTCTGACTGTAGCTCTTGATCAAATTATCAAAATAATAAAATCTTGGTCTACAATTTCAGATTTTCATATTTTTTCTTCTGCTTTACGTTTTAAATGTTATAACCAACTCCTCATAAAAACATATTTAAATGTGTTTTCAAAAACATAACAATAATTTAAGCTTTCATTGCTTCATTTTTTTCAGGATACAAAAGTTTAAACTTTATACAAAAAAAAAAAGGAAATAGGATACATTATTTTTTATTTTGTTTGTATGTTAGTTATATTTTTTACTTTTCCTTCAAATAATTCTGAAGATTATTGTTCATATTAATTTTTAAACAACTTACTCTTTTAAATTATCAGTTTAATAATATGTAATTTCAAACCTGATGATGTTACTTAATTTTTTTAAAGGTAATGAATTAAATAATGCATTTGTCTTCATTATGCTTATACTTCCTTTTTTATTTATATTATGAAGTTCTTTTCAGAACTGTGAAGTTATTTCAACCACAACTGTCCAAAGCGAGTAAGAGTAAATCTTTGAGCTGCTTAACTCCAAGATCATGCGGATCAATATCAGATATTAAAGAGTCAGTATTTTTCCTAACATCATATTCTAAAATAACCTAGTAAAAAAAGTTAATTACTATTACTTCATCATACTTTGTTATATAGCATTAATGATTGTACATTGTCCTTGCTAGTTTGTGTACTTTAAACTTAAATCAAAGCATTAATTTTATTCTATGAATTATAAGAATATAAGTGTCTAAACTTAAAAACAGACAAAAAAAGTAAAATATTTTTTAAAAAATTAATTAAGCTTGTTTAATAAATTGACAAAATTTTATCGCCTAGATAAAAATCATAATTAGCATTGGATGATTCTCAACTTTAACATATTTTTAAGAGACCAAACAATGCAGCATTGGAATAACTTTTCTAATCTTAGAATATTATATTGCAAAACCCTTTCATTTTTATAAAACCGTGGCTTTTCTTCTTATATACATTTTTTGTCATTTTCATTATTAACATGCATAAAAATTAACTTAACAGACATGAAGAACTGTTTCAAATATTCAACCCTTATTAAAATAGCACAATATTCACAAAAAAGGCATCGTTCCATTTGATGACAAATACTTCAAAAAACTGCCTTAAAGTTTAATATTGAAAAATACAGTTTACTATCAATATCATAGTGGAAGGGACGCTATAAAAATTTCGAGATAGCGAGTTTTCGAGATAACAAGTTTTGAGATAAATATGTTCTGAAAAGTAGAAAAATATAAAAATAGTTCTTTAAAAAGTAGACTCATGAAAAATAAAGAATGACTACTAATAATTATGTATGAATGATAGTTGACTATTAAGCTTAAATACAGCAATGATAATTTTATTTTTAAAAGTAAGACAAAAATAATTATGCTTTAAAGAGAAAATAATTGATTTACAATAAACTTGCATGGTGATTTTTCCAAAAAGAATTCATTTTCTATTTTTCGACATAACAAGGTTTTGAGAAGACGCTCTTCAACATAGGAATTAAAATTAATATTAGTTGGATATGTAATGCCAAGGGGGAAAATATTTTATAACAAAACAAGGTTTTCGAGTTATAGAAGTTTAAGATATCGAGAGTATACTGTATTACATCTTCAATTTTTTTTATATTTTAGGAGTACTCATCTATTAACCAAACTTAGTAGTAGTTTTTATCACATCTTCTATTAGTTTATATTCACTAAGTGATTGTCTATGTAAATTTGTCATTTTTCTTTCCATTCAAAGATATTATTTTTAATTGTAAAAAAATAAAAAGTTGATCTCAACTGAAGTTAATTACAGTTTTATTACACTAATCAAAGCAGCTATATTTTCCTCAGTCAGAAATATTTTAAAATAGAGAACACAACTTCGGATTTATTTTGTTTTGTTCTTGCTCTGATCCCCTCAGTGCTGATTAATAGTTAAAAGTTACCTGATTTCTAATTATGGTAAGGTGACTTATTACATAAGTTTATTTTCCAAAGAGTATTAAGGTGGGATAATTTTTATCTTAAATATAAAAATTTTATCTTTTTAGAATTTTAATTATTTATGTAAATATTTATTGACTTCTAAAATGTAAAAATCACTTACAGATTATCTAGATTAATTAGGGTGATAGGTTTAAGTGCTCAAATTATCAAGGTAATCTGTAAACTACCTAGATAATCTGCACATTACCTAGTTGGCACTCATTTAAGTGAAAATAAAATCTTTTCTGGGACAACAGCAATGTTTCTATACACTTACATTAACATAATGTTATTTATTTATTCTTCGCTATCTAGAAAATCAAATTACTACAATCAAACAATCAGCAATTTGTTTATGGAATCAATCATTAATCAG
This sequence comes from Parasteatoda lunata, assembly GCA_949128135.1. NCBI lineage: Eukaryota > Metazoa > Arthropoda > Arachnida > Araneae > Theridiidae > Parasteatoda > Parasteatoda lunata. Next base: position 71,691,700 of record OX421977.1, on the reverse strand, counting down.
TTTAAAAAAATATAATGCAAAGAATCAAAACTCTAAAATATTATTACAATTAAGAGAATTAACGTATCATTGATTAAATTTTTGGTATTTAAAGGACCAAGTCAATAATCAACTAATTAGTTGACGATAAAAAGACCGTTAGTGTTCACATTATCTAGGTAAACTGTTCAAATCCCTTGATTTTTCAAGCTTTAATGGATCCCCCTAGTTAATTTATAGAATAGCTAGGTAATGTGCATATTAAAGACTTTAATATTTTAATGGTAACATATACATATTTTAGTTTTTTTTTTTTTTATTATTATTATTATTTTTAGCAACATGTTTTTACTCTCAAAATCATTTGTTTATTTTTACAAATGTTTGATATAAATGTTTCCTCTTAGAAGTTTTTGTAATGAAAATAAAGAAATAAGCTATACCAACATGAAACAGCTAGATAAAATTGAATCACTAGAAATGCCTACTCTTTCTTATCTTCAAGCAACAGGTATTTATTTGTTTAACATTTTTATATTCAAGAAAAGTGCTGCAAACATTTTGAGTTTACACTTGTTAAATTTTTAGTTGATGGGACGTATGCTGCCTGCCCAGCTAAAGAAGGTTATATAAATATCTTCAAAACTATGAAAAAGACTTTAAAATTGCACCACACCACCAGTTGTAAGCTTTTATACTGTTTTATTTATTCTTAATGATAGTTTTCTTTAAACATGCTTTCTGAAGAAAATTTCAGAAAAAAATAACTGTTTTTTTTTTTTAGAAGAAAACTATTTTACAAATTTAAATTTACAATTAGAGCTATAATTTTCCTCCACTGTTTTTAAGTTATTTTAGATATTTATAAATTTAGAACAATTCCATAAAGTCATCTTATAGTGAGAAATATTTATTTTGATATAGACTAAAATCAATTGCATGGTAACGAAAAATATTTTGGACCTAAATTTTATCTAGTTATTTGAAATAAAATCTTGGAAAATAATTGCTTGCTGTTAGGACTGAATTATTTGAAAATTATTTAAGTGGCAATCTTTGACCTTAAAACAGAAATGCAACTACTTCAGAAAAGGTTATGCTTGGACCTAATTTTTTTTACTGAAAGTTTCTTTTGTTGATTCATTCATGATTTAAACCTATTTCAGCTTTAGTTAAAATTTTGAAATGTTTCAAATTTGGTATTCAACCTATTTCTAATCTTGGTGTTTAAGGTTATAATTTTTATGTTATAATTTCATATTATTTGTTGGCTTAAAATTTATATCCAAAGCTAACATAGAGAACAAGTAATTTATACGTATAATACAGAATAGACAAAATAAAATCAACTTAATGAAAAAGTATGGTTGCTGATAATATGCTTTGTGAAGTTTTGTATAAACAGTAAAAGTATCAAGTATTATAAGCAATCCAATGAGCAGATTTTCTGTCTATTTTATGGGCTGATTTTATTTGGATTACCCTGTTGTCCTGCTACCCTAATAATCCTTTTATGATAATCATAGCTAATTTAATAGTATTTAAAAGTTTTGATTATAATTGCTATTTTTGTCAACCTATCATAAAAAAGTTTTTTTTTTTTTTTTTTTTTTTTTTACAAATTATTAATATACAACTTGAGTAAAAATTTGCTTAGATTTAAAATTCAACTGAATTCTGCAAAATATGTTTTAGAAAAGAAACTGAAATAAATTATTAAAGTAAACTATTAGAAGCTACAATCCTTTTATATGCAAACCATTTGATAGTTAGTCTAAGATATTACAATATCATAATACTGTTAGTTTTAGAGATTATGGTAAAAAATTGAATTCGCCCATTTTATGCTGAAGCATGTTTCAAAATTGACTCTAAAAAGTGGTATTTCATAATTACTGGACTTGAAAAATGCAAATTTTATTTGAAAGATAGCATTTTCAGAAACATCCGCAAAACCATTCTCTAACTAAGAAATGTCAATTCAAAGTAATTATACCCCATCCATTTTGCAGCATATGAACTTTGCTGATAAAGTACATTTTCAAAATACCCAATATTCTAATCCAGCTATTTATTTTATGCTTAAATGAGATTTTTGAAATCTCGATAGTTTATTTTCTTCATTTTATTCTAATTCAAATTTCTGGCAACTATTTTATCTCACTTTGTGCTGATTGATTTTTTAAACTATACAAAATTTAATTATACCTAAATAACAAATTTTAACACAAAACTGGATCAACTGTAGTTTTGATTCTATAAACGAGAACCTTGCTCAGTCTCAAAACACAAAATGCAGAAGAAAACGTGAGACAAACAAGTTGCAGTAAGGAAAAAAGTCATTCAACAAACTCGTAAGGAGTAAAAAAAATAAACTTGAACAAGATAATCAAGTAAAAGAAGATAGGAACAATGTGTGGGAGAGATTAATTACTATACCTTGAATGCCTGGAGAATTTTCTTCTGTTATTTTGTGTTGTTATATTTCCATTTTTGTGCTATTATTGTGCTTTGTTCACAATCTTTAGCTTTATTTATGCCTAGCACAAGTTACACTCTACCTTTATTTGGATAGAGATAATTTGTTAAAAATCATAGCTAATTGTTTGTAAAATAATGAACAGTTAATTATTTTATAGGTCATTCTGGAGAAATTAACAGTGGAAAATGGAGTCACTCTGGGAGACTAATAATTACCAGTGGAAATGATAAAACAGTAAAACTGTGGGATTTTGAAAAATTTAAACAAGTTCCTATGCTAGTCGTAGGGCAGGGGAAAAATTCTCTTTCTTCAAAGGTTTGTATTGTCATAAAAATAATTTAAGAAATTTAAAAGTAATAATAATATATATGTTAATTAAATGTCACAGTTACTTAATTCTTTTACTTCTTCTCCATCGACTCGCTCTGGTATGTTTAGCTATAATCTTGAATTATAACTTTTGAACAATTTATGATTAGCTAGAGCTCTCAAATATCTACTGTAGTTACATGCCTAATGATAAGGAAGAAAATTCTAAAGTTAATTTTAAAAACTAGCATTTTTCAAATTTAAAAAAAAAAAGGTTTACGAGGAGAAAATTATCATAATAAAACTCACACACAGTTGTTTGTCACGATTTTAATTCCTTTTGTAATTGTGTGGAAGTAATTATGATTGAAAATGAGGATTATTACTTGAAATTATAAGTGACTAGAAACTTTCTGCTTTACATTTCAGAGGAAAACCGTTACAAGTTAAGTTTTGCGTTGGAGTAAGAATTTGAATATAACAAATAATTAGGCATTAAAAAATGAAACTAAGGAAAATATAACCTCAAAAAAAAAAAATCAATAATATCTCATACCTTGTAAATATCTTCTGATTTCGTCCGTAAAATTATGTGAGTATAAATAATAATAGTTATTTAATAAAATGATTCAGATCAATTTTACGATAAGATGTCAAAAAACAGTCTAGGGCTTGGGGACTTTAGTGAACAAGATCTGTACAGTGCACAAAATAAAACCGGAACACCCTGATTGACTTGTTTTCTAATGATTGGATTTTCACTTACTAAGACTCAATCATAAAGATTCATTTGGATGAACGCCAATTAATCAGTGCAGATGTATTAATTTATGAAAACAGACACGAAAACATACTTTTTCTGAATAAGCATACCTTTTTTCGTCAGATTTGGTTTCTTGACTCTAAAAATATGGGGGTAGCTGCAATCTGGAAAATATTTTCCTAATAGTTTGGTAAGGACAGCGGTCAAAAGTTTTGACCCCTTAATATTAGTTTTATTTATTTATTTAATTGTTGTTATTATTATTGTTTTGCCTATTTTCCTGTATCTTGAAAACTTTTAAAGCGAATCAAAAAGAACATTTGCATGCAATTATAGAATTTGTTTATCCAAAGATAATTTAGAGCAAAAATTGTTTTTTGTTTTTTTTTTTTACATTTTATATAATAATTATTGAATATTTTATTTATTAATTATAATATATTTTATTTAATTATTATTATTTATTTAATAATAGTCGAAAAAATTTGAATTGTAAGGTTTACAAATTTTTACATCATTTTAAAGAATGTCATTTTAAATGGCAAAATATAAAATTTCAGCGCAATCGGTCATTGATTATTTCAAATTGACAAGGCTATCATATAAGGTATAGCTATGTGAGCAGATATATTGATCAAAAGATAACTATATTAATCAAACATAGAAATAATTAGATGCACATGGCTGATTCAATACCACTAACAGGCTACATTCTGTGTGCCCAGGCAGAGTACATTGCAATACATATGTATACATCCCAATTATGAATTATTATTATTTTTTTAAATTTGTTTTGACTTCCTTGGTTTTTATTTTGTGTTATTAATAATTTTCTATTTACGACTAATAAACTTACAAAAAAATGAATAAAATCACTAAATGCTAAAACATTTGGAAAAGTAGTAGAACATAAAAACAGTGCTGAGCAAAAAATTTCCATTTTTTATGGCATCTAAATTGAGCAATTTTTTATTTGCTGAACTTCATCAAAGTATAATTTTCTCTTTTCACATATTGTATGCCAAAGTTTTTTTGTTTTTTTTTACTATAATTTATTTATTATTATTTTTTTTTAATTTTATTTTATTTATTTATTTTTTTTTGAATAGACATGTATTATTTTTCTTATTCTTTTAATCACTTTGAGCAAAATTTTTTTTCCATTATACATCACATTATTTTCTTCTTTGTCTGTATATTTTATGGTGTTTTGACTTTTTTGAGTCAGTTTTGCCATCATAATGTACTTTTTATATTACCATACCTTTTGAATTATTTATCATATTTTGAGTTTATATAGTATTATGATTTATATTTAAAAATTAATTTCGTTACACTTCTGTTTAATTTTTCAGCAAAAGTTTAGTTTTGAAGAAGATGTTATACATGCTCAATTCTATTATCTTGATCGCTTCCTTTTAGCTGCATCTGGAAATAAACTGCATTTATTTGATTATGAAATAGATATACGAAAATCTGGTATAAAAAGGTATTAATAATATATTATTATTATAAATTAAATAAATATCTTAAAATTATTTTTTTTCAGCTTTTAGGATTATGCATTATTAATTTTATTGGATTTATATACTTCCCCTCCAATCGTTATTGCCCTGATTTTGAAAAATATATTACTTCTGAAACACATTTCACATTTTAAATCGACATATAATTTTTTAATTAATTGAACCACAGGAGTGATTTTAAACCCTTTTTTAAAGGAAATCAAATTTTCCTGAACTGTCAAAAAAAAAAAAAAAATTCTGACAGCTTCGACAAAATTTTTCAAAGGTTTATGCAAAATTTCTAATAAAATTCAAGTTTTGTTCATAATAATAGGGTTCTATGTAAGCTTTTTAACATTTAATTAAGGATTTATTTTCTCTCTAAGTCTGGGATTTTATTAAATGAGTGCTTAATCTAAGTGAGTTGAACTTAATGTACATTAAATACAATTTTATGTAAACTTCAGGAAAAAAATGCCATTTTAGAATGAAATTCTTGTTTAAGAGAATTTTTAAAGCTTTTTTAAAAATAATTTTGCATTGTTTAGGGCATTTTTTTAAATTATCATTTACTTGTATTCGCATGATTTCCAAGTAAGGAGTTTACTGCAAAAGTTAGGTTTTTTTTCATATTTCAGTGTTTTGACTTCAATGTAATATTTTGCTGTAAAAATAAATAATTTCATTTGATGCCAGAAAATTTTTGTTCCAGGCATTAGTTATTTTGTTATTCAAGATGTCTAAAAACACTGGTTTCTTTTTCTTTCCTTTTTTTTCTAAATGTGAAGAAATCTGGTTTTATTGACTATAAAGATACCTTTTTTTTTGCACCAAAAGATTCAATTATGGATTTATATCGGTATATATTTTTATACCCCCCTATTTTGAAAATAAAACACTGCATGCCAAATGTGATTCAGTCCTGCTTACTGTGGTGACATCTCACCATCTCACTATAGGCATTTCCCCCAGATTTGTTTCAAATTTAGAGGAAAAGGCGAAAATAATTTTCTTTATAGCTTTCTTGAACAGTATTTAGCAGGACTGAAGCCTTTTGGGTATACAGCTATTCAATTATGTAAATTTTTTTGTTTTTAAATTTTAGTATTGTCAACAAAAGCACCCTGAAGTTGTTGAAAAAAATACCTCTGGAATCAAAGCAGATCACATCATTTGCTGCTGTAAATCAATATTTTTCTAATATCCTTTCCATATTTCAAATTTCTTTTTTAAAAAAATATATGGGTTAAGATGTCGAATCAGGGGTTCCATGGTTTGGCGATAATTTTCATTCGGTTTTGCTGAAGTCTAGTTTCTAGTTAACATGATAACCTTTACTATGTTAGTTTTCAATTATGTCATTTTTGTGTCACCAAAACTTTTGTTTGCTGTTTGATTGGTTCTTGGTTTATTTTCAAATCGCCAAATATAAGAGGGACCCCAAATTGTAAACTATTACCAAATTGTGTAATTTTTCAGAATGTTTATTTAAAATGTATTTCACTCATCTCCCCTTCCTCAATAAAGCAAAACAATAAATAAATAAAAAACTTCTCAGTGAAAATATAATAATCAGTTTTATCTAAAACAGGTTTTCAGCAAAGTAATAATAAACTGAAAAAATTTAATAAATTGATAACCATACTATTTCTGTTTTTGCTGTGGATAAATAAAAAAAAATTAATTGCCTTGGATAATTCAACTAATATCTAGAATTAAATTTTAAAGATATAAGTTTTATTATTTTAATAAAAATTTCATATTTTTTGTAATAGATGTTTAAATTTAATCTTATAATTAAGAAAATTTCTTTATTTTGCTGGTCAGGTACCTGGCTATTCTAAATTTTTATATTTTGTGTGAATCTTTGCCATCAGTTGCTGCGTGAAAAAGGATTTCTTAAATAAGCCAAATTAGATGGTGGTGAATATTAGATAATAAAAAAAAAAAAAATATTTTTTGTATCAAAAATATCTTCACAGCATTCTTGCTGAATTATTATTATAATTTTTCTTAACCTAATTAATATCTAGTTCTGAGTGCAGGAACATCTAAATGCATAGACGTCTTGGATATGGCTGTTGGAAAAGCTGTTTGGCGTTCAGAAGCTACAGGTTCTAAACCCCCTCATGTAATTGCAATTAATGAGGTAAGTTTATTGATAAAAAACAATTATAATCGACAATTCAATACAGTGTATTCGGCAAAATTATTGATTAGCTTGATAATATTGTTGTAATGTTCTGGCATTTAGAAGAACTAGTATTTGATTGGCACGTACATTTCCTTTTTTTAAAAAAAAAAGTTTAAAGTGTGGGAGCATTAGATTTTATCCCTTATCATTAGACGCGAATTTTTGTGCAAAAACTTGTTTAATCACTCTTCATCGATTTCAAGTAAGCCACCAGAACAAGGTGCCTCCTTAAGATAAAATTTTCCAACTTGGCGTACTATACACAATCTCCTCCCATCTGATAATACAAACCCAAAAAATAAAAGCTCACTCTTAGTAATCCATGGGTAACAGAAAACAAGGAAAACCACGAATTCGGTGGTTTGACTCGCTGGAGAGGGACTTTCATATGGTAAATAAGGAAAACTTGAAAAGCCTTGCTACAGTTAGCAAAGACTACTTTTGACATCTTGGCCTGTAACAGGCTGTAGTGTCTTGAAAGAAGACAAAGATACCAATCATGAGCAGTTCTTTATGCGATTACACCCTTTCCATACACAGCATAAATGTTGCAAGCAGCTTTTGCAGCCTTAGAGCCTTGATTAAAAACAAAAAGGAGGTGTCACAATGCTAATTTTTCTCAACTTCCCATTCCATTTCAATGGTCTAAAGATTAGCATAAATTGAACTGAACAAAAAAAAAACAGCATAAATTACCGTTAAACAAAACGTCCTCTTTCTATATGAATGGTCATGATCTAAAGTATTACATTATAAACATTTAATAACATGTCAAATGTTATCAATTTATAAAAAAAAGGGGGGGAGAATTTAGTTGCCAACCCAATACAATCTTTATGTAATTTTAGGTGGGTTTTATTAGATTTTTTTTGGGGGGGAGGGGCTGCTATAATTTTATTGCAAAGCACGGTCCTTGAAACTCTCAATTGCTAAAGCACAAGGTGCATAATCTACTTATTTTTTAAATAGTGTTTCAAATGGCTGATTTATCAGTTATATAGATTGTACATATAAACTTTATTTTTAAACTTCTTGCACTATTTCTGTCACAGTAAATGTAACTATTGTTTTTGGAATCCAAAAGGATTGTATTAATCCTTTCTAATGACTATGTTCAAATACATTTCACTAATAAATTAACGCTAACGTCATAACCGGTCAAAAGACCAGTTTTTGTATTGTATTGTATTGAAAGTGTTTATATGTTCAGTGTTAATCATTTCTGTAAAAAATTAATTAAACTAATTAATAATAAATTATATCATTCATTAATTTAAAATTTCCAAAATTATTTCAGGGCTCACCTTTTATTACTCAAGAAATGCAAAATTATGACTTATTTTTGACATCAGCTTTAATTGATGGTATCAAATTGTGGGATTTAAGAACAAAACAGTAAGCTTGAACTTCAGTTTCTTGAAGTTTTTTTTTTTAAATTTGTGATAAGTACAATTATTTATTACTTTAAATACGTTTTTATTCTTATAACTTACATTAAACTACTTTTAGGTCCGTTCTCAGCTACAAAGAACACAAATGCCGTGTATTTCCATGCACAGCTTCTTTTTCTCCTTGTGGAAAATACATTGTAACAGGAAGTGAAGACAAATCAGTAGGCACCATTGTTAACAGTGTTTCTTATTTCTGAAAATGAACATTGTTTTAAAAAAACATTGTTGAAAAATAGTTTAATTTTTTATGAAGAAAAATCTTCTTTGTTCATAATTTCAAAATACGAGTTTATACTATTTTTAAGAAAATTACTTATGCCTCTTAATTATCCCACCCTTCTGTCTTTCTAAATAGTAGAACAGGGTAAGAAAATTTAAAGTTTCAACTAAAGTAAAAAAAAAAAAAACTTATTAACTTTTGGTATAATGATTTGATTTTATCAATATTAAGTTGCAATATATATTCATAATTATTCAGGGTTTTTACCTTAAATAAACTAAAATATTTGTGCGGACGATATTTTAAGTTACAAAATCAAACATAAAAAAGTACTGTGAATAAACGTTCTTTTTTCTCGACTGATTCCTTGACACCTTATATTGGATTGGAACTGCAATCTGGAAAATATGTTTCCAATAATTTAGACAGGAGAACAGTAAAAAGTTTTTATCCCTTTAGTTACACTTTTCGCGTATTTCACCATAGGTCGGGATTTATTTAAGATATTCAGACAAACTAAGCACTAAATTATAAAACTCGTTTATTCAAATATAAAATTTAAATAATATAGAATTTTGAATCATTCTTGAGAAATGAAAATTTACAAATATATATTTTTTTAATACTATTCAGCGTGATAATAGTAAGTAGTTAAGGGCACAAATTTTCGAAAACTTTCCTGCCTTAACTATGAAGATCAGATTGGCTCCAAATTAGTCAAAGAAAAAAGGGCATGTTTATTCAGAGAATTATTAGTTGTTGCATAGAATTTAGTAATTAAAAATATCGTTCGCACAAATTAATTAGCATACATAAAATTAGTCCCTCGACATTACGACTGCATCTCAGCACTGAAAATTCGATAGCTAGATCAAAAGTTAATATTGTCTTTCATTTTGTGTACTGCACCTCGTTTATTTTTTATTTATTTTTTTTTTTTTAAAGGCTTTTGCTCTGTGATGTTTAATTAAAATTAGACATGAATCTTAATTAGCTAAAAATGTTAGCATAATATAGTAGCAATAAATCACAGACCGAAAACATGCAGAAATCACTATTTCAAGCTATAATGATATTTTTGTATTTAACAGTACCCAATTTCTTATAACCTTAACTAATGTAATATTTAAAATAGGTTTGACAGTATAAAATTTAAATCACTGTATATGTATCTCTAAAATTTTATGATTTTCTCACATTTCACCCTTTGATTATAATAATATATGCTAAGCGTAGTAATTTATAATAAAATTAACAAAATTTAAATTTTTTTTTTTTTTAAATTTCAAGTAATTTTGATCAAAGTTATGCAACTTTCCACTTCATGCTGGCTCCTTGAAATTTTGCATTTTTGTCCTGCCTTGCCTGTATATGTAATATTAAGGTTCAACAAAAATGCTTAATTTTTTGAAACAAGTGTCGATTTTTAAGAGCAGACATGCTATAGAATGGGAACTAAGGTAACAACTTTTTACTTCAAAGTAAAATTTTACAAAAATACTAGCATCAGTTACAACGTGTTTGGCGTTGTGGCTACTAAGATTTGTAGACTCCTGTAAATATGTATAAGATACATTTTGATGTACATAAAAATTGTTTTGTAGGTATACATCTATGATTTACGTCAACTAAGTTATGTAGAAAAAATAAGTGAGCCTCAAGTTGATGTCTTCACAAGTGCAGTTTTTACTCCTAAATCGCAGGTAAGCAATTAAAAATATATCATTCTATGCATTATGTTTAAATCCGTGAGAATGTTGAATACTGCAAGTGCATCCATTCTACAAATAATCAAAACTAAGTTCACAATTTTAATTTAAAAAAAAAAAGCCTTGGGAATCCTTTCTGACATATAATCAATTTGAAAAAGTAAAAAAAAAAAAAAGATATTTTTTTTAAGAAATAAGTGTTTTTTTTTTTTTTTTTTTTTTTTTCTCTAAAGGCACTGCTTTTGTACATTTGAACACACAAATGATTAAACTAAGAGAAAAAAAGGTGTAAAAAATTATTCTAAAAATAGGTGCAATAATAAGTAACTAGTTTTTTTTTTTAAAAATTATAATGGGACACAATTAAAAAAAATACATTAAAATGAACCAGGGTTATAGGAGGGTTGCTATTTATATTTCTGGTCTTGGCAACAGTAAGTGTTGCTAGGCGACCGCAGACGATTTTAATCGAAAGTTTGATATTTTTAAACATAAATTCAGCAGACGATTTACCATAGCTTAATTTGTGTTGTTGACAGTAAATTGAAAAGTTCTTCTCTTTCAAAAAATGGAATTGAATCGTGAACATTTTCGTGCCATTATTTTTCATAACTTTCGACGTGGATTGTCAAGACAAGAGTGCTTCGATGAACTTAATTCTTTATTCAGCGATAAAGCGCCATCCTACAGCACTGTAAAAAATTGGTATAACGAATTTAATCGTGGTCGATGTTCGATCCAGGACGAATCCCGTCCAGGTCGTCCAAAATCCGTTGTTGTGCCAGAAAAGATCGATGCTGTGCGTGAACTGATAAAGCAAGATCGTCATGTGACATACCGTGAGATAGAGGCGTCTTTGGACATTAGTATGACTAGCATCAATAAAATATTGCATGAACATTTGAGCGTAAAAAAAATTTGTTCGCGTTGGATCCCGCATAATCTGACAAACGCTCAAAAAAAGGCTCGTGTCGATTGGTGCAAGGAAATGTTGGAAAAATACGTTCAAGGTACATCAAAGGCTGTGTATAACATCTACACAGGTGACGAATCATGGATCTATGCATATGAGCCGGAAACAAAACAGCAATCAACTGTATGGGTCTTCCAAGACGAGGCAAAACCAACAAAAGTTGTTCGAGGAAGAAGCACATCGAAACAAATGATTGCCTGTTTCTTCGGCATTAACGGTCATGTGGCAACAGTGGCGTTAGAGCAACGCAGGACGGTCAATTCTGAATGGTACACGACCATTTGTTTTCCAGAAGTCATCGGAGAAATTCAAAAAAAGAAAAAAAAGGCGAATCATTCTTCATCATGACAATGCGAGCTCTCACACATCGACTCAAACAAAGGCATTTCTGACGGAGCGAAAGATCGAACTGATGGGTCATCCGCCGTTCAGCCCTGATTTGGCACCCAATGACTTCTTCTTATTCCAACACATAAAAAATAAATTACGTGGACAACGATTTTCGACCTCCGAAGAAGCGGTTGATGCATTCCAAACGCAAGTTTTGGAATTACCTCAATCGGACTGGAAAAAGTGCTTTGAAAATTGGTTCAAACGCATGCAAAAGTGTATTGATCATCATGGAGAATATTTTGAAAAACAATAAAACCAATTTCGATCCTACATATTTGTTTTTTCATTAATAGGCCAGAAATATAAATAGCAACCCTCGTATAATAAGACCAGAGAAGCCAAGGTAAAGTGAATTATTTTTGAGTTTTATTATTTTATAATGAAACTAAACGCTTTGATCCCGGTGTTTAAATAAATCTGGATGCATGTGAATACCTAAAAATTTATTAGTATTTTTACAGGTCATTTTTTTTTTTTTTTTATGTAAAGAAATTCTGACCTCAAACAATTTTCTAAATATTGTACTCAAACTTTCAATATATTTAGCCTATAAGTACACACTTTAGATCCTAGTTTTTTCAATTATTTTTCTGTAATGACAATTATCTGAATAGAATACAAAATTATCACAAAATGATGGGAGTTTGAATAGTATACATCATGGTGCCCAACCTGTGGCTAAAATGCAACCTGGGAAAAAAACCTACAAATTCCTATAGTTGTTTTTAAACTACTTTTTTTAAAAAAAAGACATTTTAAATCCAAAAAGAATCTCATTTTTAAATCTAATTTCAGGTTATAAAATTTCAACCTTTGACATTTCTTTTTATTGAAAAAAATAAATAAACCAAATTATGAAGAATAAACAAATATTGTTTAAAGATTTACTTTTTATAAGTTACTACCTTTTCAATTTGTAAAATAAAAGAACATATGAAATTAATTTTTCCATAGAAAAACCTATGAACCTGATAACCTTTTTTAAAAAAAATTTCTTTAGAAATTCAAATTGCTCGACATTCTCTAGTAAATGTGTTGCATTTATAACTTATATTCATACTTATGAATATTTTGCCACAAAACCAATGAAAATTTTTACTGTCTTTAAAATTTCTCAAGAAAGTTTTCTTTTTTAATTAAACACATCCAAACTCTATATCTTTGTTCATACTACGTTCTCATGACTTGTGTTTCAAGGAAACACAAGTTACTCAAAAGGTGTCACAGTGACCTTTCTTAATTTTATTTCATTTGAATTTTTTTTAAAAATTAAATATAAAAAATAGCTACCACATCTCTCCACTATATATACTTGAGATTATAAGATATATCAGATTAGATTTAGTTTGTACTTAAAATTGAATTTAAATTATTGCATTTTCTTTATCTTTATGCAGCTAATTCTTTCTACTGGGAATGGGTCAGTGTACCTCTATGGAAAAGTTGAATAAACTGCTGGATCCTTATATTGTGTGCTAAATTCAATATACAATTGTAAAAATTGCATTTTAAAATATTAATAAAATTAATAGAAAATTTCATTATTTAACAAAAGATTATTTTATCAGCTAGAAGAACAAATTTAATCAACAAGAGACTAACTTTAAAACACGTATTGTATCATGAATGCATTTTACCTTTAATCATTCTTGTATTTATGCCATAAGAATATATTTTATTAGTGCCACACTTAGATATATCTTTCAGTTATCTTAAAAGTTTAACAACAAAAGAATAAAGTATAACAGCACTTTTATTACCAAACTTGTACATAAAAGCAGTTTTAAAAATAAATTCACAGAGTCACAAATATCAATGCTAGTAACATAAGAACCAATTCACAAACCTACAACCACATTACAAAGCTGATATTTCAGTACACAATTAACTACTTTATTTCAAGTACATATGTAATTAAGTGATGCAATATCACAGATATGTAAAAACAAATGAGTAGTGATATTTATTTCATTATATCCTATAATGATAAACAAAATTTGAATATGTTGACACAAATTTTAATTAATTTTTGACAAAAAATTCCTTCTATTGAATACATCTTATAAAAAGTATTAAAATATTTGTCATATTGCTGAATAAGCAGAAAATTTAAAATATAGTTTATAATACAGATAGATAAATAGCTGCACTGTGCATTCGTTTGCATAAATTTTTATTAACTGCATAATCTAAGTTTAATTAAGTTCATAACTTACAATAAGCTAAAAAGTTTTATCGTCAGATACTAACAGAAAAAATAAAAAACAAATAAGATTGTAATGAATTTATTAATCTATTTTAAGAATCTTTAAAAACTGATAATTATTTTGAATTATAACAGTCATATTTTTAAGCATTTTAATACCCTGTAAATTAATTTCCATTTTAAAGTTTTTTTTAAAAAACTAGCACAAGATCAGGCTGCTTTTAAGAAGTAATTGAAAATATTTATCTGAATTTTAAAAAAAATATTCCATTAATTTTGTTTTTATATTTCATATGATATACAGGATGATTCAAAAGTCATATAACTGTTAACAGTTATGTTATACAGGAAAATGATTTCATAATTTTGTTGAAAATAAAGAAAATTTTATTTTATAAAGAGAGAAATTTTTTTTATTAATAAAAATTTTTAATACTGTATTTTTTTACGCACCCAACTGAATGGTAAGGTATAACAAAACTTAATTCTAACCTTTTAGGTAGTAACTTGATTTTGCTTTGTCAAGTGAATGGCCCATGACAAAAGCAACAAAGCCAAAACAATTTTTTATTTGTAGTAATATGCATTAAGGTCACATTACTTTAATATAAAAAAAAATTTCATGAACATATTTTTTTTAATTAATGTGACTTTTGAATTAGCCAGTATTATATCATTATAATTAAAGGATAAACTATATAATTTTTTTTAAAAAAAAATCCTTAGTATCAAAATTATATATTTTCTAGATACAGAGTTAAACTTAAACAATCAAACTATTCATTTGGGAATGATAAACATAAAATATCAATGAGCTAAGATATGGGAAAAAGAAAAAAAATGGCAGTTATGACTTTAGAAAGCATAATTGATAATTTTGCAAAGAGCTCGTATAAAATACATTTAAAGACAATAAAATCAATCTAGTATAAAAGAGTATATGTACTATTTATTTTGTCTGTTACGTCATTGAAATGTCTTTATGGCATCAAATTAATGGGAGAAATCTGTAGCCATTGCATTAAACAAATGATTAAAACTATTAATTTCTTATTCATAGTCTAATTGAATTTTATTTTTTTAAAAAAATGTACAAATGACAAGCTAAGATATTAAGCAATTATTGAAAATACTGGGTATGAAAAGACTAACTAATTAATAAAATGGTAAAAAAAATAGCATCTAGATTTAATGATTGTACATTTATTATAGTGTGATTTTTTTTTTTAATGTTATTATTAAAAAAAGGTTACAAGCAATAGCATTTAAAAGATAATAATTTTGAATTGAATATATTTTCCCAGAATGAACCAGTCAGTTACCCAGTTATTCGAGTCATGTCTGAGCCGCTTAAATGGCGAGACATCAAAAAAATGGTTTAACGTGAAAATATGAGTAATAATTTGTTTTTAAAGGGAAAAGAAACACCCTAGCATGCAGAGTGAGGGTGGCATTCTCTTTCATGACAACAGTGCAAGTTTCCATAATATTCACTAAACTTGAGCATTGCTGCAAAACCTAGAGTAGGATTCCCAAAGCCACATCCATTTCACACTTGAAAAAGAGAAAAAGAACTGGCTCAGTGAGCAGATACTGTTTTTTACTGAGATGAGTATAACAAGTTCTAATAAATGCCCAGTTCGAATTTGTGACTACATGGAAAAATGATCTGCAAGCATCTTCTTAGTTTCATTTTGTATTTTTTGAGGGAGCCCATATTCGTATTGGCGCTCAGCTCATACAAACCTATTTATTAATAGGATATTACATTATAGCTTGTTTTAATAATACCTAAAAGCTTAAATTTGGGAAAACAATCGCAGAAAACTATCTGAATTTATCAGGAGACAATCCGTAAAATCATTGCACCAGATATTTAAATTAATGGTACTTAAAAAATTAGAAACTTTAAAAGTAGAGGATTAATAATAATTTTAAGTTGTTAGATGAGAGGGCAAGGGTTACATAAATTAAATTATTACTTATACATACTTGTGCTAAAAATGTGCTTCATAAATAACATTTATGTCTTTCTTTCCATTATAAACATATCATTGAGCCATCTAATATCAGACTATTATATTGCTCATTGAACTGAAGGGTAGAATCAACTAAGCAGCAGTGCTACTTATATTAGATCATATCTACTTGGAAGAATATATGATTTTTTTAAAAATGTATGCTTGTTTTTGTTATTTTGTGTTTTAATAATTAACCTAATGTCACAGAGCTTGCCTTTAAAAAATTAAGTTTGTTGAAAGAAAAACTGAGTTGAAAGCAACAATTTCAGTTAGTGTTAAATAACTATTAAAACATATTGCACCCATAATGTAGTGATATACATATGAATTTTTAAGATTATATTTAATTTTTAAGAATATGTAATCTATTCCTTAATGGCATAAAATTTATGTATTGCAAAATTTGGTACAATACCAACATTGAGCTATTACTTTAATTTTGCACATCAAAAAAGAAAAAATACTAACAGTATTGTAAACATTCTCTCATGTTTGATTTTAAAAAATATTTAAATTCAGTATTAACTTTCAATCATGAAAAATCTTCACAAAAAAAAAAAAAAAAAAAGAATCACATACTTTCAACAACAAAAAAAAACTATTAAATAAATAAATTTGCAACTTAATATTATATTTATACAAAATTTAATGCTAGAATTTTAAAATTTTACATGTAAAATTCAAAAAATTTCTTTTAAAAAAGTTTAATTTCACAAAATTTTTTTATGTATAGGTAATGATTCGAAACAAAAATGTTTTTGCAATAGTAAATAAAGCTCAAATAAAAATGAAATGCAAAAAATAATGAAATAAATTACTAAGTATATATTTAAAGTGAGATTATTTCAATTTTTAAGTATAACAACTTTTTCCTTAAAATAAAAGTTAGTTTGAACTATGCAACATTCCCTTTGTGTATGTTATTACAAGGGCCTCACTAAAAAGTATCTTCTTTTCTTTAATCACATTAACAAGAATATTTTAAAAATTCACTAAATAACCCAAGTAATATACATAAAATATTAGTCATGTTTGCGAAATATAAAATGATAAAATTGGTTCACCCCAACAACAAAACAGATAATACAATGAGCATATCGAAACATAACAAATAATGAACTATGATAAAGATAGGATATGAAATATATAAACAAATTAGACATTTCTATTGTGCAAAGGCAGGTTTATCTGTACCAAAAATATAAAAAACTTATCACATGTTAATAGTCAAGTATATGGTACTACAACCAATGGACATTTCAGTGGTACAATGCTAAAATGAATAAATGCAGCAGAACATAGGTTGCTTTTACATTTT
Source organism: Parasteatoda lunata (assembly GCA_949128135.1). Classification (NCBI taxonomy): domain Eukaryota; kingdom Metazoa; phylum Arthropoda; class Arachnida; order Araneae; family Theridiidae; genus Parasteatoda; species Parasteatoda lunata. The sequence goes on along the minus strand of OX421977.1, from coordinate 71,674,177 downwards.
TTTGCAAAAATGCTCATTAACTAGAAATTTAATAAAAATCTGACTATCCAGAAAATTCGGATAAACAGAATTTTTAAAAGTTTATATTATTAAAAAAAATAATAATTAGTAACTTTAAAGTACTAAAAGAAATTATTATGAAAAAATGAAAACAATTTTCTTCTGTTCCTTTCATGCTTTTTTCAACTTTAAAATTTCATCTTTCTTTTAATTTACTTTTCAAACAACTTTCTCTTTAATGTCTATTATTAACTTTTTCAGTATTTTTATAATGGCAAGTTGTTCTTTCCTTATTTAATAGAATAAAGAGATCTGATATTTTGGATGTTTAAATAAATGAGTAAGAGTTTTTAAATGTGTAGACCCAATTATTTTCTGCTTCTCCCTAATATTGTATCTCAATTTTTATGAATAAACTAAGCGTCATTCCAGATAAACTTCCATCTTTTTTCTGAAAAATATTGTAAAATAGACAATTGGGATTCAAATATCTAAAATTTTGTTTGTCCGGGATTAGCTGGATAGTCAGATTTTTTCTGTGAAATCAAAAGAACAATGTTCTATTAAATAATGTATGGTTAATAGGAAAAAATTTAAATGTTTATAAGAGAAAATTGACAACTCAATAATCAGAAATATGACATAACATTCTACTTTTGAAATACATTAAGAAATTCAGATGCAATAATTCAGAAATTCAGTAGCTATATTTCTAAAAAAAATATTAAAATTTACTTTGTTAGATACATGAAACAGTTTTAGTGTTCTATAATAAAAAATAGGGAATGATCTTGAGTAATGAAAACCACAGCTTGAATAAAGAAAATTAAAAATAAATCACTTATTAATTTTTACTGAAACATTTTTTTAAAACTTGTTTCCTTCACATTGAATATAATGCAGTTGTGTAACAAATACAAACTTCTTAAAACAGAAAAGAAATTATGTAAATGAATAATATCAGAAATTTAAAAAAGTAATAATAATAAGATCAAATAAAGGGCACTCAAAAAAATTTTTACAATAGACATTTAGACTTACCTTCAGTTTCACCATAGTTCAATTGAAACTATCATTAATGATAGAAGATAGATATAGAACAGTTAAAATCTTAACTAAATCCAACAAAATTGGGAAGGAAAAAGAAGTGCATTTTATTGTATCTGACTAAGAACATTTTGTATTGAAACATTATCTAAGAACATAATCTTTATTGCTTCAATCAAGAAATTATTTTTATTTCCCTAAAGTTTAAAATATGTTGTAGAAAGTATAAATCTGTTTTTTTCCCCCAAGTAATTGAAAATGCAAAGCATCAATTTTTAGACGCTTTTATTTTATGTGATTTTATTTACATTTTTTAGACCCTGAATATCTGCGCAGCATACTTTTAATAGCTCAAAGCTACAGCTGTTATAAAATAATGATATTCAAAACTTGTACACAACTTAGATTTTTTTTTTAAATACAATCATTCTACAATGAAAATATAAAACATTTTACAAGATACGTAGTTTCATAATACACAAAACCAAGTATGAAGAAAACATAGTAATTACATTGAAAGTCTTTACAATAATGTTATTGTTATCTCTTAAAAGGTTAGAAAAATTGTCTGTGTATCATTGTTAAAAGGGTACACATAATGTAAATATACAGTAGTTTCGGCTTAATGTGATCACTTTGGGACATAAATGATTTTGATAATATAAACAGATTGATAACAATACACAAATTGCGAAATTAGATTAATTACCAGATTTAACTCACACATATTGAGTTTTAAAACAAAATTTTAAAAAACTCATATTTATAACTGCATATTTTCTTTAATACATAAAAACACAGAAAAAAAAAACATTAATTAAAATTTTAAAAAACAAAAATTTTTCATAGTCTATTATTTTTCCAAAGAAACTCATTTACAAACTGTTCTTAATCCTATTGTTTTTTAAAATCATCAGAGCGGCATCATACTTTACGTCTGATAATGTTTTGAAAAACATAGTATCTTCAGCATTGTACACATTTTCTAGTGAACATGAATTCTCTTGAAAACAATGTTTTTCTCTAATACTGGAACCAAATGTTAATGGCACTTAAGCTAAATTTTCTGCTGTTCGAAAAGGTAAATAAAAATGCTGATAACATTAAACATTGAAATAATCACAGTAAGTGATAATTTGAACATACAAATGAATAGAGAAAATCTAGACCAATTGATTTCGCTAACAATATGCGATTGATAACATTAACCACGATCACATTAAGTGGAGACTACTATGCATCACACACTTTCTTAAGTCCTAAAAACTTATATGAAAAAGAAAGATACCTTTTTTTTTTGACTAAGGTAAAAAGTACTTTTTTAACAGTTTATAAAGCACCAAACGAAATAATTTAGTCGGCATATTTCACAACTGTTGCTTCACACCTTTCAGTAAAAACGAAAATGTAAAAAAAAAACTGATACATTTATCATAATTTCAGCAGGATAACAAATAAAGAAGATAAATTAAATTCTGTCCACTGTGTAGTACCACCTCGATTATATATTGCAAAGATATTTGCCAAAACAGCTATCAAATAAAAAGAGCTCATATACAAACTTCATTTAATAGTTCTTTGTCTAACTAATCAGAGAACTACTATCAAGCAAACACAAGGGAAGCAGCAGCATAGCTGACAGAGGAATCATAGTTACTAAGGCACTTGCTAGACTGAGCATATTTCAGGAATTTCAAGGAGGGTTTAAGTCCATTGCCTTGTTGTTGCAATAATGAAACAGCCTATAAAATAAACAATTTAACATCATTGAAACAACTGTCTTTTAGAATATTTATCAAAAGGCATCAGTAATTTAAAAATATATATATATAATCGGTAAGTTCACATTTAATAACACAATTTCATTATAAACAATAATCCTAAACCCTTTAAGCGTTATGACTCAAAGCCACATGGTACAGAAAGTTCATTGCTAAGCCCTACTTTCTAAATTTAGATAAGTTAGAATCTTTGTATCTAATTTAATTTTAGAGTTATGACAAACTGGCTGTAACTGACATGTAAGATGGCTATACATATGATCTGTGATTGACTGTAGCTGAGGACCAAGTTTCACCAAAAAGAAACTAAACAAAATATTTCCTTATAAGGTTAGCATGGTGTGATTTACAAGGCATCTAAATGTGGCGGAGTTGAAAAATTTTATCTATGATAAGTTACAAAAAATTTATTTGAATAATCATATATTTTATGAAATAATTAGCTTTTAAAAACTATCCTAGTTATATTTGGGCACTAAATTCAAGTTATTTGTGGTATTATCATCCAAATAAAGTATTAATTTTTTGATAAAACATAAGTTTTCTTGCTAAGTTAACTTATGTCAGATTTAAGATGAACTAAAAATAAAGTTATAATTTATATTTAAAGAACTGAATCAATTCAGTATACTTTGGCTAGTTAGAAATTAAATGAAACAGCTAAATAGGTTTTGATGCAAATTAACAAAGTAAACTTTAAGAGAAATTTCACCAAGTTAAAAAAAAAAAAAAAAAAGACTGATATATTTCTGTCAGACAATTTGGAAGTTGTTTGCTGTAACTCTATGGCTATGTGAGATACAAGAATTCTTAGAATTGTGCATGAAAATTAAAATTCCGAAATTTTGACAAATAATTACTGTATATACTCACTTATAAGTTGGAAAATTTAGAACAAAAAATACAGATATAAAGTGGGGGAATAGACTTATTTCGCTGGTCAAAAAGTTGGTAAATTTTTTCAACAGTTTACTTCTCCCAAAGAAACATATTCCCATCTATCCCTGTGGGCAAACAACAGAGAATTTTCCAACATTGAAAAACCATGTGAAGTGGAGTGAATCATCAGAGGAAAGAAAGAAGCAGACAACATTTTTCTCCGCTCTATCTGGTTTGAGCTGGTTTCAAAGTGCTAGTAACGAAAGCTATTCTCACCTTTCTACTTTCTAAAATCACCCTCTGCATCCCACCCCCAGTAGTTTTATCTTACTTGACCTCTATAGCTGCTTTTTTTCCTCTTCCTCTGATTTCTAACAATATGGCATATTATTTAAAAAAGAAAAGAATGCCTTAATAGTGGGAGACTTAAATTGTAAATTATTTTCTTTGTGGAGACTTCAAATAACAGTTCTGGTTTGCCTGTGGAAACCTCATATTGTTTTGATTCTGTCCGTTATAGTTTGGGTGAAAGATGTTAGGGAAACAATACCAAAAGAAATGGTAGCTAAGTCATTTCAAAAGTATTGTTTAAATAATGCACTTAACAGCGCAGAAGATGATTCAGATGAAAAAAGAGGTAGATTTATGAACTTATACTGTAGTACAATAAACATGTCTTATTAATTTAGCAAAATGAAAGATTTAAATTCAATGTCTGTAAAATAGGTTTTTTATTTTTACTTTCTTCTTTTTAACCTAAACATCTATATTTTATTTACATATTAGTAACGCATCAAATTGTCCTCATATAACACTGTTTTCACTATTAACTGTAAAAAATAATATATTTAATAGAAATAGTAATTTTAAAATATTGAAATGAAAAAGAAAATTATATTGTTTTTAAGCATCCCATAATAGAGTTAATTTCCTAAATCTATTAACATTTTAGTTTAATTAAGAAAATTTAGTTTTAAAATGATTAAAAATGTCAAAAAATTTTTGGAGTTACTTTGTTAACATGTTGCAATAAAGTTGGTAACATTTTTCCACAATGCCAAACATTTTTCATCACCTAATTTAGAAATGTACACACTGAAGATGATGAAATTAATATCTAAGTTATAGCAAAGTATATTAAAGAAGTATATTCCCAATTGAGTGTTAAATTGATTTACAATCTGCCTCAAAACACTTTCTAATACAACTTGCTTTGAGTACCAAACAAGAAAATTTTGTACACATCACTTGTCCCCAAATGACTGATGAATATTGAAAATCAATAAAAAAAGGATGGAAAGCGATAAAAATGTATGGTTTGCAGCATTATGCTTAGGAAACAAGGTAATATAATCCCACCAAATTATACATTATGAATCTGATGAATTTAACCACTCTATGTGATATAAAACTGGCAGGTAAAGAAAGCAATACAAAATGTCAAAACTATGTAAACTAGACGAAATTGACGTGGGAAACAAACCTTAAAGGTGAATAAAAGCAAATTAAAGTCACATGTACAATTTAACACTTAAAACAATTAATAAAACTAATACAACATATAATTATAAATATGTTAGGGTTTTATCCACCAAAGACAAAATAGTAGATACAAGGAAAGTCAATATCTATAAAATATAGACTAGTGATTAATATGTGGTAAATTGTAAGAGGAACATTACAAATATTGCACTAGAGAGGATTTTGAACTCTGAAATTCATTAACATGCCAATTGTGCATTAAAATTTTATAACTATTTTTCAATTGCAGATAACAAAATTTATTAAACTATTAGGTTTTTTTTATAACTGGCAATAAACAGTCAAACCAATTCTGAATTTATGGCTTCCAGCGTTAAACTTCTCTGCCTTGTAATTTTGGATTCAACCCAGAAGACAAGGGAAATACAGGATCAAGTATTAGGACAAACTAGCCTCCGTAGAGGAATTTTTCATTGAACTAAACCCCATTTGCATTACACGGAGAGAAAAACCTCCCATGTTTAATCCGACAGCAAGCGGTTCTATACCATGATCTGCCTATCACTGAGGATATTTTACTGTGGTTAGTGCGAGCCTAGAAGCAACCAATTAGTAACAACCACCCACTGCTGGGATTCGAAACTGGGTTACCTCATTCGGAGCTAAACTCTCTACCTTCTGAGCCATTCTGGCTTAAACTATTAGTTTTATTTTATAACCGGTATTGGACAGCCGACCTATTTTTGAGTTTACAATAATCAATGCTCAACTCGGGTAGCCTTTTAATTTTGAACCCTACCCAGAAGACAAGGAAATTCCCGGATCAAGCAATGTGATTAAACTAGCCTTTATAGAGGACTTTTTGAAGAAACTAACCTGCATTTGCGTTACATGAAAAGTATGTCCACAAAAACCTTCCTTTGTTAGACCAGACACAATAGTATTATGCTTTTGTTAAATTTTACAAAAATATTGAGTGTCAGCAGCTGTAGTGTTTATGCACCATGTCCAAAAGGGCAACTGGGATACGTAGATCCCTGAATATAATTATTATCTTAGCGATAACATTTTAGATGGATTGCTAAAAGTACTTACATTTAGTAAAACTCCAATTGGATGGCGACCACATATTGTATTGCCATATTTTTTTAAGTAGGAAGAAAAGCCTGTGGGAGACATCTCTTCAATGATATTCATGCCCTAAAGTAAATAAATATTTTATTTAAAGAATGAGAAAAAAATTCTAAACTTTATATACCTCAAAATTACATCATAATTTAATCTTGATTAATGACATCATGATTAATACATATCAGAACAAAACATAATTTTTAATAGTTAGTTCTTAATTTATATCAAAGATAACTTTGAAGGTATGAAACAAATCAAGTAACTTATAAGTTTATACAATTTTGCTGTTATGATTTTAAAGTTATCATCTGACAAGTATACATTCTTTTTTTAAAGTTTTTTCTCTCTTTAAAAACTTGGGTATTCTGACAACTCTAAACATATATCTAATCAAAATTACAAAGCTAGATTGACAGAAAAACCATTTAGAACAACAACAAAAATGTGTGATATAAAATTAAGTGAAACAAACGTTTCATATTATTCTGTATATCTTGCAATTTCATCTAAATTATATTTATTACAAATCAATCAGCTAAAAGATATTGGATAAATAGTGGCAATGTGCATATTGGATAATATTGGAAAAGATATTGGATATAGGTGTAAATAAACTAATATATAAAAATCTACAGATAAAATCAAGCATGTTTTAGGATAAGTTAAAGTTATTGTTAAATAACTAAAACTCATCCTACGTAATATAATAGGATAAGTTTTAGTTTATAAAGTTGAAATTTAAAATATTAGTTGTTATTAACAACAAATTCACATTTTTGTTCATTTGAATTCTGGATAATTAGAATCACATAATTTGTAGCATTTCCCTTTACATCAAACTAACTAGAAAAAAAAAAAATTTAAAGTTATAAAACATATTTTTATCAATACTATCTACCTTAAATATTCTCAAGACTAAAAATGTTTTTCATCATAACAATGTTGAATAATGACCTAATTATATGATTCTTACTTGAGTTAAAGAATTTAAGTTACTTCTACAAAATCATTTTTTGCTCTCTGTATTTTTGAAATTCTTAAGACTATCATAGTCGATTTCTACAATTACGAAATTCTTACACAGTAAAAATGTTTATTTCAACATTTATGAAATTTTTACAAGCTATCATGATTTTAACTTGCATAATGTTAAAAAAAAATGACACAGAAGACTCTACACTACTGAAAAGCACACTTTTGATATATTCTAAAATACAAAAATAGAAGAATACATTTTGATCTTTTTTCAAATATTATAATTTATTAATTTTCAATAATCAGAAAAGAACTTTTGAACCTTGTAACACATAACAATAATAAGTTAATAGTAGTTCATGACAATAATAATAATAGGTATTAACTTTACCATTTCATCTAACTTTTCAATTGATTGATATATTTGTCCCCATGATTTATCATAGTATTGATAGTGAAAGCGGGCACCTAGAAAAACATTTGCAGATACAAAAATATTAATTCAAAACTATTTTAATATACAATATTAAAAAAATTCATTTTGCCTTATTTTTTTTTTTTTTAAAAAAAAGCATATTTTTATACATTAATTAGAAAATATACCAACTTCATAAAAAAATAAGCAAAAGAAAAAGAGAATAATGACAGTAGTATCAAACATACACAAATATAATTTTTTTTTTTTTTTTTTTAATTTCAACTAAGACCCACTCTATGTTTAAATTTACATAATATTCTAAAGAATACTTTTCATTTATTAGTAAATTGAAAATAACAATAATGTTGAGATTTGTAAGTACAGTAACAGTTGGAGTAGTCTTGTATCTTTACAATTAGTTCACTTAAACATATGAGAAATTTCAGAGTTAAAATTATTTTTTATTATTTTTGTTAAATTACAATTAATGCAGAATTTGAGAAATGTAAAAGAGAGCTTTGAGTTTGAAACTGTAATTCAAATTTTTTTTTAAATTAAGTTGTACTTTTATGCTTTTAAAATATAATTTATTAAATTGAATTCTTCAATATTTGAACAAAACAATAAGCTCTTTGAAATGTGAAAATCTAATTAACCAAATTAATCTTACCCCAATGACAAAAATCTGATGAAACAACAAACAGATTAGATGGGTCTGCCAGGTAACGACTGAATATTTTACCATAGATATTTTCTTTCTCTGGGTTTAATGATCCAACCATGACAGGCACAATAGTGAATTGATGACTAAATGTTCAAAAAATAGAAAACAATAATATGAAATGATATTATAGATAATCGAATTAATTATACTTTTGTTTTAGGTCATTTATTTCCTGTTTAATTTTAGGTGCCTTAACACAACTGAACAGATAATTAGAAAAAAAAAAATTCTTTTCTTAGTTTTCAGTAAGACAATTTAAAAAATAAAAAAATACAGTGCATAAAGCACAAATATATTTATTGTAATGCATATACTACGTTTTATTTTGTTATAATACAACACTAGGTATGAAAGATTTTCAATATAATAACTGCTAATAAAGTTTTTAGAAAAGTGATCATACTAATGCAAGATTTAAGCAGATATTGTCCAAATTCTGCGATAAATAAAGATATGCTTATTTCGAAAAAAGACATTTTTATTCTTGATTTCTTTTCTTGTAATTTTTTGTGTGCTTCTTGTAACTTATCTACATATTTCAGGTCTTACTTTTAAACTATTTGGATTGTATATTAATATATTATAATTTAAGTTTATTCAATTTATGATTTTAAACTATACATTATATTGATTCCATAACTTTTTCATGCAACAGAAACATTGTACAAAACGGGAAAAAAAATTAAGCTTACATTAGACGTTATTAAACACAAAAAGATTAAAAATTTTGCAAAATTTTAAATTTTACAATTAGTTACTGAGACTGTATTAAGAAGTGTGTTTTATTTTTCAAATCATTTAAAGCATTCAGAAATCAAATTTTTAATAAATCATTTCAAATTTCGAAAAACACAAATTAGGCTTGGCATGGTCTTGTACATTATGACAATAAGTGATAATTTTAAAGCAAAACTTTGCAAGCATATTTTAAATGCATTTTAACTTTATCTTACTAGTTTTAAACAACAGGACAAGTATACTTCATTTTGCAGTTAATATAATGCATATATACTATATAAAGATTTAAGACTAATAAAATAAAGAACAAAATTTTAAGAATTTTTACTTTTCCATCACTTTAGCTACAAATGGAAGATGCATTTCAATGCTATGCTCATCTTCATCAGTGAGAAGGCTCATTTCTTCAAATTGGTGTGTACTGTACAGTTCATCATAAACTATCAATAAATAAGATAATAAACATTAAAATGACTTAATGATTACATTCAACATAATTCTTTAACTTTAAAACAAAAATTAGAAATAAAGCAATTCAGATGCAATCCCCCAAAAAATAATGGTGGAATTAAAAATAATGCTCTTAGTTAAACTAGTAGTATTGTAAATTCAATCATGGATAAAAATGGTTTGTTTAAGCTTAAACTAAACTTTTAATTAAATAAAGCAAGTGCAAGAGAATAAACTTTTCATTTTCCCATCAGAATGAGTTGAAGAAATTAAGAATAATTACAACAAAATTTATATTTTGGTAAGTCTCAGAGAAGATGAGAATTATTTACAGTCCTCTGATTCAAAGACTGCAATTGGTTCTAAAAATATTTATCATAATGCTTATATATAATGCTTAGATTAAATTTTAATTTTTAAAAAAAATCATATTAGAAATAATCTAGGACTATTAAAAGTTAACTCAGCAGCAATAAAAATAATACAAATAGAAGAAAAATTTTAGTTAATCGTACTGACTTAAAAGAACTTTATGTAAAAATATGTGAGGAGGCTAATAAATTTAATTAACTTTGAAATTGTTAAAGAACTCTCCTTCCATGTGAATCTTTCCAACACAAATTGTTGGATTCTGATTCTGAAGGATCAAAATTTTGAATTGTGACATAGGACATTTTTGTGCAAATTCTGTTTTCTTGATTGATATACTTTTATCATTATAAGGTTAAGCAATGTAAAAAATTGCCCGGCTGTTTATTTAATTTATGTCGCCACTTTTTTTTTTTTTTTTTTTTTTTTTGACTCGCCGCACGGCGAATGGTTATTTTTAGGTCTATGCGATATTATAATGAGTCAAATATCTGAAAATTCAAAAATAGAATCAAAAAAGAAAAAAAACACAACGTTTGCATAGTCTATGATACTCAAATTTTATCGCTAAAAGAATTTGATAAAATATTATATTTCCAATGCATAAAATCAGATTTAAAGTGTTCACTGGTCTAGAACCACAAAATCAGACTTGAACGACTATAAAATTAATTAATTTAATAAAGCATTATATAATTTAACATTAATTTATTACAAACCTATCATTAATTTAAATGTTGTAATTATCAGTAGTCCTCCAGATGAGTGATGTTTTGGTCAAGTAGTTGAACTATTCAGTCAAGTAGTTGAGAATTCTTTCATATAATTGAGAATATAAGACATTTTATTTTTTATCTAATTTCATTTTAATGATTTTATTTTATTTTCAATCTTCGTATTGATCAAATCATTGTAATTAAGAAATAGTTAACCCACTTATTAAAACATAATGATAAAATATCTAGATGTATAAAGTATGATTTACCTTTATGAATTATTTTACAAAAATGTTAAGCATTTTTGTAAAAAATCTTAATAGTTTTTAATAGTTTCTATCTTAATAGTTTCTTAATAGTTAGTGTATCTTAATAGTTTTTTTATTATTAAGGAAAATAGTTTCTTCAAAATTAATCTTTCTTTTTAATCCCTCCCCTGCTCTTGCCCCATATAATTAATTTAAAATAAATGTTTTAAAGTTTAAGTATATTCATTCCCTATTAAATGGTAAATCTTATTTTCGGCAGAAAGGGTTTTGTTTCAGGGATGCCACTGGATGAAAACAAGAAAAATAGTTGCTTTAGTTGCATCATATATGAAAAAAAAGTCTCCTAAATAGTCTCCAAGATATATAAAATAGTTGCCAACATTATATCCTCCTGTAACATAATTTTAATTATTTGTGCTGTAATAATGTAAAATTGAAATAATATGCCGTTAGATACTCATATTTTATAAAAAATGTACATTTATTTGAGGATTTGCCAACACTATATAGATAGAGGAATGCTGAAGGAACTGCTGTAGAAAACTTCCAAAATTTTTAAACATTTTAAAAATATCTATTTTTAGTTTTATTCTTTATGAGGCATAAAGCTTCAGATAACAATAACATAAGATAACAATAAGATAAGAAACAATAGTTGTAATTAAAAATATAAAAAAAAACATAAAGAAAAAAAAGTTAGGGACTAAAAACTTTAGACATTATAAAAAAAAATAGTAGAAATGACATTAGACTAGAAATAGGAAAAATATAGAAAATTTAGAATAGAAAAACAGTAGAAATAACATTTACTTTCATACATAAATTTTTTTAACCTTACTATAAAATAAATATTTAGCATATAATAAACAAAATCTGCATTTTAAAATTACTTAAATAATTTTAAACTATAATATGAAAGGAAAATTATTATATAGGTACAAATAAATTAAAATTAAGAATTTTATGATTGAAAATGAAGTGGGAAAAAAACACACAAGGTTGTATAAAATGTGAAATTTATTATTTTTTAAACATTTTCTTGGGGCTTTTAGTATAGAAATCAATTAATTTTTTTTTCCTTAATGAACAAGTTGATTAATTTCAACTTATTCAATTTCATGTTCTCTCTCTGTTACTCGTAATTTTTCAGCAGCTTCCAATAATCCTTGAGCAATTCTTATTTTAACACTATAATTTTTTTTAAATCGCATTTTTTAAACAACTGCATCTCTTGATGTTTCTCCATTAAAACTTGAGCCATTTTTTCAAGACTGTTAATCCCTTCTTTTTTTTCTCTCTACTTCTTCCATCAATATTTCCGATTTTTTCTTTTCTTTTTCTGGAGTCTCTTTCAGCTCTCTTTCCTTAGCCTTTTTCAGTTCTTCTAAATATGCAAAATACGAATTGCAGGCACTATAAGTTAAGATTAAAAGTTTCTTTGTAATTGGTACTTCTGAAACATTTTAAATTTCTGTATACCATCTTTAATATTAAGCCTAGAATTTGACATTTTCTCAGACAGTGATGCTTTCTCTTGAGAAAGTACCCTTGAAGATATAGAGAAACAACTCTCTACATCGCTATTGCCGTGAGATAAAGCCAGACTAGCTTTAACAAAAAGTTCGAGAATATGATATTTAACTTTTCCTGTTGAATCTTTCTCATAGATAATCTCTCTCCAAAAATTATCTATTCTTAATTTATTTATTCCATGATTGGCTACTACCAGTTGAGACTGCAAAATTAGCCATTCATCTCTGATTTGTAGATCGTCAATACCAAGAAAGGTAAGCCACTTAGCAATTTCACAGTCATAATTCAAGATTTTTGGTTTGGCGATTTCATCTGGTTGATAACATTTTAAGTAAAATAAAAAAAATTCTGGCATCCAAACAAGTTTTCTTGATTAAATAATCGAAAGCAGCACGATAGTGTTTCTGCATATAAATGAATTTTTGAATATATTTCTGATGAGAAAAAAAAACTTTAAAAAATTTCTGCAGAAAGAAAAAAGAAATGATTTTTACTTCCTAAAGGAAAAATCCTTCAGCAAAAAGTCTCTAACGTTCAGCGACTACATCACCGTGATTCTGGCTCAGGATTATTGATATTATCTAGAGTTTAACTTTGGTTTCAAAATTTTGCTAAAACAATTATCGAAATCAGGGAAGGGGGAAACTCATGAAGCTTAAAAAAGTCTCCGATTTTACGCAACTCATTATAAATTAGTTGTTTTTACTCATATTTCTACTAAAATAGTCGCCATAGTTGCTTTTGCTTTAAAATAGTCGATTTAGTCGCCAATGGCAGCCCTGTGTTTCAATTTTAATCATTTTTAACCCTATAAACTTTCTTTAAATCAAAGTATTTAACTTGCATTTATTTTAATAACTAGAATTTTTTTTTTTTAAATTTAATTCCATGAACAAATTTTTTAAAGTTAAATTTTATGTTTAAATGGACTTTGGAATTATGTTATATGATTAAAAAAACATGAATTTTCCCATAGTTTTTTAATTATTTCAATTTATCTAAATTTTTTTCTGATTAATTGATTCTGATTTTCGGATTCTGTTTTTTTCTTAAGTAATCAGTTTAGAAGTTTCTAACTTTAAACATTTAAAAGTATTTATTTTTATGCTAAGATATTACAAGGTTAACTTAGAAAAAGAATTTAGTGGCTAGAACAATGTTTTTATAACAATTAATTGCAGTGAATATATCTGTCTAAATACTTTGGGTGTTCCCTTTGGCATGCGGCCCTTCATTGCTCAATCTGCTGCGCCCTTGACTCAAAAAGGTTGTGCACCCCTAATGTAAACAAACCAGTGAAAATGTCTACAGACTAGTGAAATCTTTAATCACTGATTTTTTACACCAGTGAATAAATTTAATTAATTTCTACGTCTGTAACCTGTAAGAAAACAAAAAAGTTTTAATTAAGTTTTATAAAAATCATTAATTAATGATTTTTATTAAACAAATTTTAATTCAAACTTTTAAATGTGATTTTTTTTGTACAATCTCAGAAAACTTCAGTTAGTGATGATTTAAACAAAATTATGAATTTAAAAAAAAAAAAAACAATATTCATCATCATCATCATAGTTGGCCAGACAGCCCAATGTGAGCCAATGCCTTCCTCTGAAGATTTCTCCATGACGACTTCCGGTTTATCTTAGATCTCCAATTTCTTTCATTAATTGCGAGAAAATCAGACTCCACTGAGTCAGCCCATCTCAACCGCGGCCTTCCCCGGTTTATTTTTCCAGTGGGTCTAAAAAACAGTTATCTTTTTTATTGTGTTGTCGTCACTCATTCGAATCTCGTGGGCGATCCAATTCAGTCTATTTATTTTTATGTATTTAATAATATCAGGTTGTTTATAAATCTTGTACAGTTCAAAGTTAAATCTCTTTCTCCAGTTATTGTTTTCATTTACACCACCAAGTATACCCCGCAAAATCTTTCTCTCAAATATTGTGATACAATTGTCATCCAGTTTTGTCATTGACCAAGCTTCAGAAGCGTATGTCAAGACTGGCCGAACAAGAGTTTTGTAGATTAAGAACTTTGTTTTTCTAGAAAGAAACCTAGATTTAATAAATCTTCTCAGCCCATAGACAGCCCTAATCGCCAAATAGAGTCGGTTTTTTATTTCAGGAGTAATTCTGTTGTCAATAGTAATAATTGATCCTAAGTAAGTAAAACTCTTTACTGTTTCAAATCTATAAGAATTTATTTCAAGATAGGGGTCTGGAAATCTGTTTCTTGAGAATAGCAATATTCATACTCAATTGTTAATAAAGGCTACCAAAAGTTCTTTTAAAAAAATTTTTTTTGAACATTAATGCCTATAATACGATACTACACAAAATCAAGCAAATCTTTTTCTTCAACTATTTCCTATACTTGATGTTACAGAAAGAAACTATACAAATTTTGTCCTTTTGATCTTTCTCTTGATCCTAAAACTGATTAAGATTCTTTAACTTTTGGTATCATAATTTTTATCTGGTAATATCTGATAACATAAATAGTATTTTTTATTGCCAGTAAATATTCTTAGAAAATAACCTCTTTCTATAATACAGTGAAACCTCTCGGGAGCGACCACTCTCCATTCCAGAATAAAATGATCATTGAAGGAGATTGGTCGTTCTTAGAGGTTACCTCCATAGACTTCAAAATTGTTATCGAAGGTACTTGATTTCTCCCAAATGCTTTTAATTTTAGTCAGTGTCATTTCCTTAGTGCGGAAATGCCACTTCTGTTGGCGTCATGAAAAGACCTATCCATTAACAAAATTTAGCCTCTCTAAAAATTTTCTTCACCGATATAATTATGCGTAAAAACAATATTACCAATTACTTATGATAAAGCTATTTTAAATAAATAAACAATTATGTTTTGTGTTAAAGTTTGCATTTAATTTTATTCATAAAAATTAGTTAGCTTTAAAAGTTGAGAAGAGGTGAGTTTGTTTCTTCTAAAATAACTTTTTTTTTTTTTAATTTAACTTTCAATTCTAGAAGTAAATCATTGATAGCATCTGCTTTAATGTACTCTGAATAAAACCTTCACAAATATTTTGAACATATAACATATATTAATCTACTTATTTTTGTTAAATTTTTTGTTTTTATTTATTTATTTTTTTGTGTTTCCTTATTACCTTTTCTGCATTTAGTGCAGATGTTTGCTCGGTTGCTGATAGAGGTTTTAATGGACTCTCCATGACGTTTTCGTCAACTTAAAGTTTAAGGAAAAAATTCTATGCCTCCCAAAAGTGGTCCTAAATAGAGGTGGTCTTTCCTGGAGGTTTCACTGTATTTAAAAATTAGTTTTTAGGAAACTAATTTTTTGTATTGAACTGATATAGTGCCCTACCCCATTACATTTTGAAATAACTTATTGTGTATAATTTTAAACTGAATTTAGAAAAATAATAATCATAAAAAATGTTTCAAAAAAAAGCTACACTTTTGAACAGTAGGCTCCAATATATAAAACTAAAAACACCTACAATAATTTTTAATACATTATAGAAAGAGATAAATGTGTTTAACTTAAAAACTGAAGTTTTATTCTAGAACATTCTGAAATTCAAAGAAAAATGAAGAAAAAAAACATTTAGTAAGGTTTTAAAACTTCTTACTCTCTTCATCAATGGAAAGATCACCAAGTGGGGTGCGATAAATTCTGACAGGGGACAAGGCACAACCACTTAGGCGTACATGATGAGAAGGACCCAGAATAAATACGTGCTTCCTAAAATTAAGCAACATTGAAAATCCAATACAGAAAGAAAGTATTAAGCAATATTTAATTCAGCTGAGTTGTCTACCACGTTTGAAATTGATATGGAATTTCAGCTCGCTCATTAAAGCAAAGTAATAATTTAAACTGAAATCTTACTGAAAAATTTAAGTAAAATAGATGGAATGCTGCAAATCCTCAAAGCACAACCACTTTGATATCTTGAAATTGTTATAGAAAACAATTTCATTAAATCGAGAACAAATAAATGAGTTAAAGTTATAAAAATAGCTCAATATTTACTTTATCTTTTAACTAAGTTCAAAGACACCAGATGATGCTTGATTAATTTTGGTAATAAGAACTAGTGTTATTATTTTAATTGGTTTTAATAGATGCCACATATTCAAAATATTATAATAGCATACAGTAGAACACAATTTTATAAATCACAATTCTATAAAAAAAAAAATCATGCTAGCTTTGTGGGTACAAACAATAATTTGCAGGTAAGAAATTGTTATAACTAAACAAGAACTATTAACATTATTTGTTTAGTAATTTGTCACAAGGTTAAAATTTTAAAAGCTATGCAAGCCAAAATTGATTAAGTTGTTTGATATTAGTTCTAATGTCGCAGAAAAAAATAATTTTTTTTTTTAAAAATATTAAATAATAAATACTTAAGTGCACATTTTGTGTTTTAAAGTATTTGTATCTAAAAATTATTTCAAAGCATTTTAAATTTGATCTATTCCAGACTGGTATTATCATATTTAATAGGTAAAATAAGTGAAATTATCTATATAACACAAAATTCCATAAAATGTAAAGCCCAACATTTCAAGATTTGCATGATAAAGATCTTTATATTTAGTACCTATTAAAACTGCACCATATATTGCGCAGGTATTCATCTAGTAAAATTAATATTTTATTGAGCAACATAAAAGCAAATGAAATATTTTAATTAAAGAAATTTTATATGGTTTAAAATGATATAACAAACCACAAATGCATCTTAGTTCAAAATAAGATTCAGAGTTTAGTAGGACATATATTTTCAAATTTGGTCCACTTATTTTCAGTGAATCATAAGAGGTTTTACTAATGTTAAGTCTTAGATTATTCTTTAGGCACTTTAGCTACAAAAAATTAGAAAAAGTTAAAAACAATCAAAACCCACAAATTCTTCCACAATTATGAAACCTGTTTTTTTAATTTTACGTGCCGTATCAAAATATTATAATTTTCTTAATTTTAATGTCGAAAGAAGAAAAAAATTACTATGGAAAAGACTTTAACACTATATAATTAAAATGCTGAAAATACTTAAATAATTTTTTAAAAAGTTTTATTAAAATAATTTTTTTAGCAAATTTCAAGAATTTTTCACAGGTAAGTGACAACCTTTGTTACCTTAATTTTGTTTCTCATTATGTTAAAAATCATACTTTTCAATAAAGGTGCTTTTTGTAAAAAAAAAAAATTTCATAATTTTAAATGCATTTTTCAATATAAAAAAAATCAAGAGAGTGATTTTTTTCATTTTTAGTCAGTAAAAAATTTAAGTGGTAAAAAAATTCAAAAGGGTGTTTTTTTGTTTTAGTCTATACTCAATACTTGTGCAAATATTGAGTGTTTACTATTTAATGAGATTTGTGTTTACATTTGTATCAGCCTTTTTGATTTTAGCATAGATTGGCAAAATTGGCACAAGTGTGGGACATCTGTCCTCTATGTTTAATTTTGGCCCAAAAATTCTGAAAAAATTATTTTAGACTTTTTTTCAATTTAATTTTCAATTAAAAATTTTATGAAAACCTATGACGAGATTTCTTTATTTTGTTCAACTTCATTTGGAATGAACCCACAACATAATCAGTTTCAATATATACTTGCACGATTCAATTAAAAACATTGAAACAATAGTGCATATAGCACATACTATAATAATGATATTTTTACTTACACATTGGTGGGGTCAATTTGTTTATAGGCAAATGCAGAACAAGCACCACAATATTGATACCCAGCATGCCTAAAAATTAAAATTATAAATAAAAAAATTTCTGCTGGTCTACTTATAACATGCATTTAATCATAAAAACAGATCATACATTTTTAATAAAACATGAAATATTGCTACAAATTTCAAGATTTTTATTTTAAAATGAGCTTCAAATTTATTCTAGCATGAAAATCTTGCCAGGGCTCAAACAAACCAAGTAATAATGTTTGAGAAGTTATATTAAATAAACTAAGACACATTAGGTGTCTTCAAAAAATTTATGAAATTATATACCAATATATATAGATATTTTTTAAAGAAATCCATTAAATTTATTTATCTTTTCAATAGTTGTTTTTAGTTTTCCCTTACTAAAAATGACCTATCAAATGGCTTGGAAATTAGCAATATTATTTTAACTAGATTGCATTAATAAACTTTTTTTTTTTTTTAATTGCTTAAAAATATATTTCTTTTTGATAAAGTGTTTTATTTTCTTCCGCATGTTTAGGAAGGTGGTTTTTTCCATTGTAGAAAGATAAATTATTAAAAACATTATAACAAATTAAATAACAATGAATGAAACAGTTTACAATGATATGATAGCAATTTGAGCAGATTTACAGTTCACATCAATTACCAATTTTTAGTGTCATGACTTATACAGTGTGCATAGCCAAATCTTTCAATAAAAAATAAGCACCTTTTAAGCACTCAAAAATATTTTTAAGCACTATATAAATTAGCAAAATGCAAAATAATTTTCAAGACTTTACATGATCATAATAAAATAACTAGTTTCTGACAAAAACTCTTTTCTTGATTATATTATCTATTATAAAATGATCAAGAGATTTTTCGTTTCGATATCAGAGGGCGGAAAATGAAGTCTGAAATTGAAAATATCTTGCAAAATGCAGCAGAGTTGCACATGAGACAGCAATAATCTCACCGAACACAGCTCAGTCAACGCACATGCGGACTCGCAAGTATTTCATCAAACATGTAAAATAATTGGCGCTTTCACACGCTATGGACTGACGGTACGCAGAAATAGATTGTGGTTGAATAAATTTTTAAAAAAACTGAATAGAACAATGCGGAAAGCACGCTTTTGCAGAATACGTGGTGTAAATCGATATGGTAAAGAAAAAAAATCTCATTTTTGAAAAGAGAAAATTATGCACTTTTTAAAAACATCCAATGAAAAAAACACCTTTAAGGGCTTTTAAAAAAAGAAAATCGAAAATAAGCACCTTTAAGCACTTTTTAAAAATGCTACACACCATGCTTACTGGAGATTGTTATAACATAAAAGAACCAAATATCTTAAACAAAATAAATACAATTATAATACGACTAATAAATACAATTTTAAAACGACTTACTAATTTAAAATGAAAGATAATTTTAAAAATAACTTACGGAGCTATTATAGCTCGAGCAGGACTATGGTTTGGTTCACCAGCAATATTAAGCCAATTTTCCAGCTGGTTATTCAGTTCTTTTGCTGAAAAATTTAACAAAATTGAAAATACTACAAATAAATAGTACATTTTATCACTAACCAACTACTAAGATGATAACATGTAATTGAACTGAGGGTATCTATCACACTTTTTAATAAATTATATAGATTAATTTGTTTTATTACATTTTTTCCAAAAACTTGGTAATTGTATCATTAAATTTTGCTATTACTATATTTGGAGCAAGTTTCAGTACCAGCTATAATGCAAGGGTGACTTTTTTTTATTTTAATTTTATATTTTTATAAATTTACATGAAATTATGAACAAAAAAATGGATGAAAAGAATAGATTATAAAAGCATAATTTGATTTTTTCAATAATATAACTTGATTTTTTTTTTTTTTTTTTGAAGTATAACTTTTTTAAGCAGTCTTTATTTTTACTTATCAATTACATACATCAATTTATTTTACTTATCAATTATATTATAGTTATACAAAGAGTTTGCATTCAAGAAAAAAAACTTCTTCAAATACATTGAAATAAAGTGGAAAACTGGTAGAAACAAACTGGACAAAAAGGTGGAAACTAAATATGACTAAAATTATTGTATAGTGATAAATATTATAAGAATAGTTTCATTTAAAAAAAAAATAAAAAATTTATGTTGTCCAAGAAAGTATATAATGTTTTTTACTTATTTTTTTTTTAAGAAAACTATTACAGTTTTATGAAGAATTTTAATGCTTGCTACATAAAAATAAATCATTTTTTATTTGGATTTAAATCATCCTTATTTTCTTAAATAAAAGTGTTCATTTATATCTAAATTATGTGCATTCATATTATTTTTAGTTCTATGAATATCCTGTTTTAAGATAAAAATTACATAAAAAGAATCAACTAGTTTATTTTTATTACAGAATTTTAATCAACTGGTTTAATTTTTATTACAGATTTGTTTCTGTATCTTTTTATTCATTTTTCTAACGTTTTTTTTTTTTTTTTTTTTTTGCGCTTTAGATTAATTTTCCTAATAATATATGGCAAAATGAAAAAACATTTTTACTAATTAGATATTATTTAATAATAAAATAACAAGAACTGATTTTTAACTGTAAAGTTATAACATTTGTAAATCCTAAGCATAATACTTTAAAGCTAACAAAATGTACAAGAAGCAACTTCCATTTCACAATAACAAGTTAAAAACAAATGAAAATTTACAAATTTTGTTTTTTAATAATATGTATTAAAAATGCATTTTAAAATGTTCCTTTTTTAATAACTTGCAATTCAGAATATTAATTAGAGAGGTTAAAAAAGATTTATCAATTTTTTAGGGAATATAATTCATTAATGTATCAATGATTATTAATTTATAAATTATTACTTTATGACTGATTTATGAATAAAAATTCACCTTAAAAATAATTTTAAGTTTTATTTCATAAATAATATTTATTTATAAATTTTTGTTTTATGATTCAGTAAATAAGAATAAAAAATGTATTAAAAAATATCTATTAAGAAATATCTTTTGTGTATTATCCAAGAGTTTTTCTGTGTATTCATGCTTAGTATTTGATTATAAAATTAATATTTTGTTACTTATTTGTAGTAGTAATTTTTATTGCATTTATAAAATTTGGTAATAATGATACTTTAATAATTCCTTATACAATTATAAAATTAAATTTTAAACATGAAAAGATGTCCTCGTCCTCTCACAAAACTAAAAGTAGCAACCCTTGGTATCTTAGTGCTGAAATGATATTTATTAAAGCATTTCTCTACTCTTCATTTTGGATCTTACTTTCTTTCACTTTGTCTACTTTTTTTTATAATTCTCAATATTTAAATGAAAAAGATTCTGCTAGTTTATCTTTTTATACATATATATAACCGTCGTTGAACAGCTGACCCAATTTTGGGTTTACGACTACCAATGTTCAACTCTGTAGCCTTGTAATTAGTTATTGATGTTTATTAATTGATGTTCGTACTATTTCAGTAGAGGGCAAGGATAGCCTCGTTGGTAGGTCATTGGGCCCGTGTCCAGGAGGTCGTGAATTCGATCCCTAATGGCCGTGTAGTAAATATGCAGGGACAGTTGCATGTTAAACCTGACAAGTTACAAAGCCTTGTAAATTCCCATAACAAATCAATACCTCTACTAAATTGTAGATGGATCGTTCTTGGTGCAGGTCAAAATTACAATCTGTGGATGAATAAATGGGTCCGCCCTTTAAAACAGGCCACGACATGTATGTAGCTGAAATTATATTCTTGGCAAACGATGGTGCCACTTAAAATCAAGAAACGCACCATCTGCCTTACCACCATCAAGAAACGCACCATCTGCCTTATCTCTAGTTTCTCAGCCCTTTCATTTCTGTGAATTCTACAGTGGGCTGTGAGCCATTGTAGTTATAATTCTTTACCCATCTCTTTCTTTAAAAAATATAAATTTTACCATTTTCAATTCTACATAAGTTAAGAATCTTTTAAAGATAGTTATAGCTTGAATAGCAGAGATGGAGTCTGACAAAACAATTGCTTTTTAAAACCATTTCCTCTTGTAATTAATTGCTGTGTGGTGAATATTTCTACCTCTCCCTCAAAAGATGTTATGTTGTTTTCCAGGTATGAGATAATATATAGGTATAAATAGTTTCTACCCCTCCCTCTAAAGATGTTATGTTGAATACTTAGTAGATAAAATGAGAAAAGGTCTAAATAGATTTAATCTCTTATGTTCTCTTTCTACTTTGTACCTACTCCATGCCCGTTTCTTAGCTGAATGGCTGCACACATAATATGAGGCATCTATATATAGTTTTCGTGCATGTAACTTCTTATCACTAACATCTTTTTTCTTCATTTCATGTATTGATTCAGTTCTTTCCAGTATACAAGTGAAATCTTTAAGATTTATAGTTCGAAATAATTTCTTAGGCTTGCCTGAAATTGGGATATTTCCGTACCATGGTCTGTCGCATCAACTACAATCGCCAACGTGCCAAATAGATTTTAAACTTGCAAAATTGTTTTTAAAAAATATGCAGATGTTTGCCTAGGGGTGGCTACGAGTTATACCTTTCAATGATTATTTTTTTTTTAGTTTCTCATTGGCTGCTGCATAGAAATTCGATGATTTTTCAAATAAAACTCTTGTTTCTAAACTTTCTAAATTTATTTATTTGCACTATCCAGTAATCATTAATAATAAGCTTATCAATTAATATTAATGCTTATTCTTAAATAATTTCTTCAATGAGTTTTGCATTTGTCAAAATGTGCATTGCCTGTAGGGGTCTGTCCAAGCCAAATGTATTACCGTTTAGCGATACCTTCACAAATTCAACTTTAGGAAAAACGGTAGTTTCACAAATTCAATTTGAGGAAAAACGGTGGTTTCACAAAATACTTTTTCTTAAAATTTAATTTTTGCATCCCTTAAGAAACGATAAATCCATATGATTGTGTTGATTTTTAAATATAATTTTTCACAAATTATGTCTAAATTCACACATGATAGGTACCTCTCAGAAAAACCTAGGCAGACCCCTGGGCCTGGATGGCCACGGTTTTCACAGCACAGGTTATCAATCTTAAAGTGCTTTCAAGTCAAGCTTTTCAATGTTACATTTAGAATATGTGATTTAGAATATGTTATCAATAGCTTATAATACAAATCGCAAGTAGTCTTAAGGTGTACTGCAGTCCCACAAAATTCCATTTCAGATGTTAAATATGCATAATTTTATACCTTTGCATTTAATATTGAAAACTTCAGTTTCTCCACTTATTCTAGGGTTCATTTTAAGTTTTTTAACATTGTTTGAAGAAGGAATTTACTTCTCATAAAATTTTGTAATTTCTGTAGATTAAAAATATTTTAACCTCCATTTAGGTTTTTAGTTTAATCAGTGCTATTACTTTAATATTGATTAATTTTAATAACCTAAACTTCATGATTAAAATCAAACATATTTTTAGTTAAAATAAAATTTATACTAGTTTGAATCAATATATATGCAAACAAAGAAAATAAAACTTATCTTTTGATTTAGTTACATAATGATTTGGAATAAGTTTGCTTTACCAGAACATTATAAAATTTTAGACTATAGAATTTAACTAAAAAAGAGCTAAAAAGGGGAAGGAATTCGAACAAAAATATATTTTTTAATATTGAGGTCAACAACAGAAAATAATAAAAGATTCTATGCGAGTTTGAATTATTGTTCAAATTAAAAAGAAAATATATATTACAGTTTTATTAGTTACAGTGTTATTAGTATTATTAGTTACAGTGATAACATGGAATAAGCTTAAAATTGTTGTAATTACAAACGGAAAAAAATATATATATTTTGAAACAAAAATTCTTCCTGGCAGACGATATAATTGTTATAAAAATGATGGGACACTAAAAATATGACACCATAGAGTATTAAATATTTCAAAATAAAATTTATTTTATTTATTAGATCAAATCCTTAATTTCTAATCTTCAATAATATTTTTAAGTAATTTTTTTCACCTGAACTGACATACCAGCTACCAGCGTGTGTAGCTCTTCTCACAGAATTTTGAGAAGACATTTTGTTGAGCTTTACGACAAAACAAAGTTACGATAAATAATTTAAATATTAAAGATAAGGAAACTTCAGCTTATATTTTATTAAGATAGCTGAAATTGAAAAGCGAATCCACACAAAGAAAAGTTTGTTTACGCCTAATTTCAGCAGTAGAAAAGCTCGTTTATCGATGAGAAGAGTTGAGATGTTTTATTGCTTGAATATAAAGTAAAAGAAAAACCGAAACTGAAACGAAACCTTTTAAAGTAAAATGAAATCAAATTTCTTAAAAACTCAAATATAAAAATATATCGCGCAAATATACAAATTACCCAACTACAAAGGAAGTTTTTTAGTACACTGCCAGATAAATTTTATTATGATTAAATACTTTTTTTAAAAAAAGAATTTCTGTTCTTTCTGATCTTCTTAATTCATAATTTATTATTTCCAAAACAATAAACGACTTTCAAATTTTACGATTCGAAATTTTACAATTTTACAAACGATTTTTTCCCCAATAAATTTTGATTTTTCAATTTTCAATATCAAATATCATTAAAAATGCAAAGCAAATGAAGTTATATAATGTAACAAGAAAATTTTAATTTTCTATCTCTTGCTGTAGCAGTAGTTTAAATTTTTTTAACAAAAACCAGCAAAATAAAGGATAAGCATACATTTTGTAAAATAAAAGAAAATTGTATCGTTTTACAATTGGCAAAATGTAAGCAGTTATGTGATTATTGTATGTGGTTGTGACAAAATACTGAAAGCTAATGCAAAATTAGAATGAAATCAATTGATCCTTTCCCTTTTTCTTTTTTCGCTCAAAGGTATGTTATTATTATTTTAGTAATAATATGTTTAAGAGTTCCAATTGTACTCATATTATTTATTTTTCAAAAAGATTTTCAATTGCCTCATTTTTAATACAAACCAAATACTTTGATTAAATTTTGTTCGAAATATTTTATTTCATTTATAAATAATAAAACTGATGAAATAATTCCTATAAATAATAAAACTGATGAAATAATTCCTATAAATAATAAAACTGATGAATAAAATGGAAGATAAGGAAATTGTAACGTATTAAATAATACAATGTATACACAATGTGCCATAAAGTATTTCAAAGTTTAAGTATCTATAAAAATCAGTGCCAAAATGTACAGTTTAAATAAATGAAAAATTTGCCTCGCTTTTTTATGGTATATTATAGCCTAGCAAATATTTCTATAAATGTTGCTAATAACAATTTTTAAAATATTTGTTTTTATTCTAAGGGAATGTTTTCATTGAGGCAATATAATACTAAGCCATGCACTTTCAACAGGCGAGATTTTTATATCAAAATATACCTTATAACATTGTTTTCAGATGGGTACTTTACAACTATTTTACCACTATAGCCACAAAATCAGAGTCGAGTACTATAATCTCATATCATTTATTTTAAGCCGACAAGCTTTATAACTTATTAAAATGCGAAAAAAATGCAATTTTTATTGAAATTTATTTTTCAAACAATCTTAGATAGCATGTTGCACATTTGTATATATTAATTAATTGCTAGGTAAAAATATTTGTAATTAAATTCTAATATAAGACAATTGATTGACTTACCTATTGTTTGGTTCAGAAAAATGTCGGAAAGCCAAAAATCATTGCTTAAAAACATGGAAAGGTTGCTTTGCTTTTTTATGGTTTAGCCTCTCGAGACCTGGTATTCAATATATTGGATAATTTTTGGTATAATTTTATCATTTAACAATACTTGGTGTCCTTTTTTTTCTATTTATACGTTTTTTAATTTAGTTTTAGAAAGCGATTGACTATGTAAAAATGCTGTTATAAATCGAGCATGCTATCAGCGAGCCTCACGTTATTTTTATTTATCCTGTAGAGTTGCACTTTGCAATCTGGCAACTTTTTTTGCTTATATATCTGAGTTTATTTTTTCTAATCGTTCTTTTCTCTTTATTTCCAAGTTCATATTAAATACTAATTTAAAATAGCTGTTTACTTTATTTTGCTAATAATTACAACAAATGCAATTCCTTAAATTACAATGAAAAATTTAGTTTCAGTAAGACATTTGATTCAAGTAACATTTTGGACAGTTTCATTAAAGAATATCGATCTATATTAAAATAAAGAATATGTATATTCTTTGGGTTTATGGTTATGGGTTTATTATTTGAGTCTAGTCAATTTCGTTTCATGACCGAAACGTGAAAAAAGACACTACAATATTTAAACAAATGCTGAAAATAAAAATTTGTCCATTTTTGCTCAATATTTGAAAATAATATTTCTCTAATGTGGCACCATAAACTCAGTTGTTTCTCTATTTGTTGACAACACTATAGTAGTAATTTATTTTGTTAGGTTTTCTTAAGTAATAATTTAAGTAATTTTATTAAGTAAGTACCATTTTACTTCCTGACGTACAAGATCTTAGAAATTATTCCCGTAGTTAATTAATCGCTGAACCCTATCTAGCAGTATCAATTATCCCCCCCCCCTCCAAAAAAAAGATTTTCAAAAAATTTACATTTTATCTAACATGGTTAATATTTAGTATAGTAGGGCTCTCTGCCTTGTACTCACTTAGCTCCACATTGCTTTTTTTTCCGATAAACAGATTGTTGCATCTAAATTAAAAACTATTCAATTTTAAGATTTCCAATTGTTTTATAACAGATTTGGTATCACAGATTTAGTTCCTGATTCTTCTTCTGCTGTTGCTCGACGGCCTGTTGCGCGAGCCAAAGCACTTTCCAAAAAATTTCTTCCTACAGTTGACCCCAATTTCATGTAACGTTTTCTGAAGTGTTTCAAGCCATTTGTTGTTTGGTCTACCTTTTTTCTTCACATTTTTGAAACTTTTTACATTGTATAGATGTCCAAGCCTTAATTGATAAACTTATATAGTTTTTACAATATTTACTTCTTTGAATTTGGTGCAAAGTTCGTTATTATAACGGATTATTTTCTTTTACAGCACCAAATACTTTTTTCAGTATTTTTAGTTCCTGATTCTACTTGGATAGAATTCAAACCTTATCATTGTGCTCGGTTACCATTACAACTTGCAAGTACATTTTTTTAAAAATTCCTATTCAAGTTTTGGTTATTATAAAACTAGTTAAATGCTTATTGCCAAAGAGATTATTTATTATTACTGCGTAAAGTTAATTCCTAAATGTTTTGCAATATTGCATTCATTATTTTAATCGCGTAAGTTGACTAGACACAGTTTTACACAAAGCATATAATAAAAATACATACAACATATTTTCTGTTCAATAACTATAAAATGGTTCATAAATTTAGAAATCAATTTAAGTATGTTAATCGTAAAATGATGCGTAATAAGGTAATATCAAAGGATTATTTTGCAATTAAAGAAACATCGCTTTTAACTTTAGGCTTTGAATTTGAAATAACAAATAGATCAAATACGTAACAACAGCAGAGAATACTTAAATAGGATGATTAATAATATAAAATATAAATACTATTAAATAATAGATAAAAAAAATTATTTTATATCATTAATTTTTCTGTCCAAGGTGAATCGATTCCTAGTCATCCTTTTCACCTGATGTTTATGCTTATAGATATTCCAATTAATTTATTTATTTATTCTAACATTTAATGAAAAATAATATATAAGTCAAACATATAAACAAATACAACCCAAAGATTTATCAACTAAAAAATATCTGATGCTACTTTCCGTTATGATAGGACGCCTTGACAACTTTTCATGAGTGTCGCTTAGAGTGTTTAACATACTTTTTTTTTTTTTTTTTTCAATATATATTCAATTTAAAAAAAAAAAAAAAACTTAAAATCACTAAAAATATAATTTAGTAGCTCAGCTGTACTATCATATTTTCTTGAATGATATTTTTCGTGAATATTGACGTTTGCAAATACTTAAAATTTGTCGCCAGATTTTGGCACGTCAAACTGTAACCATCGAAAATTGAAAAAAAAGGTATGCAATCCAATTCTGCGAGTTACAAGTTAAACTAATGATACAAATTTGTTCTACTTTAAATAAGCTTTTGGAATATAAAACTCGCTGAATTGGATTTTATACCTTTTTTTTCAATTTTCGATGGGTATGGTTTGACGTGTGGTTTGAAGTTTGAAGAATATAGGTATATATATATATATAATAACGTCATATTTTCGTGTTTAGACTGCTGATGCTAAAAAAATTAAAGTACAAAATAGAACAGAATGACCTTCGCATAAACTCTAAGTCCAAAAATATAGATTTTTCCGTGCAAATATATAAAATTAATTTTCAGAGTCTCCCTTGTCATATTTAAATTTTTTACATTTATAAAAAAAGTGTTCTAATTGTCATTTGTTTTGTTTAAAGTTATGGCCATATTTTCACACACCAACACAAAACTTGCTGTCGAAAAAAATAAATAAAAATAAAGTGCGCCCCTGAAGTATAAATGACGGCAGAATGCACTAAAATGTAAAAAAAAAAAAAAAAAATATGTATATAAGTTCTGATAATAAAAAATGTATGCAACTAATGGTTGGACTGTATCTAGTCGTCGTTACGCGAAAATTCAATCATATTTTCATAAAAAATAATATAAATAAATAACTTAAAAATCCGTGTTTTTACTGATAATGCAGCAAAAAAATAAAAAATAAAAAAATAAGACAAAGCACTAAAACAAGAATCTATTTTACAGAATGATATTCGGAAAAGCTATTTTTGTCCAAAGGATATTGATTGGGATATATTTGATGTGCAAATTTTTAAAATTTTATTAGCATGCGCTTACAACGAGCCTCCATTTGTATTCGACATAATTCTTTTTGCAGTAAACCTTTTAAGAATTCGATAATATTATTAGCCTTTTTTGTGAAGTATTTCACCTACTCTTTCATTTTTCTGATGACCAATGCTAATGAAAACAATTCATTATAAAAAAAGAAATGATAATCGTTAAAACTTGTTCGAAATATTGAAAAAATCTCATTATGCACCCTTCTTTATCTTTCTTTGCCTTATTTTATTTAATTATATATTTTTGGTTGCTCTCTGTCAGTTAAAAGTTTTATTCCCCGATCGATGACATATCGTTGTTTACTTGTGATTTAAATGTTCCATTTTAAACAAGTAAAAAAAAATTACTTCTCTCATTTTAACGTTTTTGCTACTTTACTTACTACAATACTTATGAAAAACAATTGCACAATTTAGAGATTTAATTATTACGATTTAATTTCTGCAGATTTAAGATACAATGAAGACAACTATGCAAGAAACAAGTGCTATTAATTTCAGCTAAGAATTCGTTCAGCATAGAAACAAAAGATGTCGCTACTAGTGACGAAAAATTCAACGAAACTCTATTATCAAGGCAAGATGAGTAAGACGATTTATTAACGAGTTGCAGGCAGACGAATTGCGTAATCTGATATCTTATCTATCCTTGCTTTTTCTCGAAGTTTTTATCACTTAACATATCAACTTTCATTTCTCAATAAATTTTAAAAATGCTTTTATAAAATTGCTTGGCGTTGCGTTAAATTTGTAATGAAATTTTGATTGTTACAATAAAATTCATTATTTCGCGCGACCATTATTTACTTAATTATAATTTCTAAATTATATTTACCTAAAATATCATTCCCTCTTCCTATTATTATTATAGATATAGCAATGGTGTGACTAGAAAATTTTTGTAGGTTGGGTTACAACCCTTCAGGCGAGCTCAATTACGCATATGCATGTAAAACCATTATCTTCCTTTAAAATATTTAAAACTGAAATAGATGCTATAAAATATTTTTAGAGTGGCCAATCAAAATTCTATAGTGGGTTAAATCTAGCTAAGCCATAGTAAATTCCTTTAAGAAAAGCAGTCAATAATATGTGATGACTTATACATGAAATAAAAATGTATAATGTGTGATAATATAATTGAAACTAAAAAATATTATAAGAATAATTAAACCACGGAATTTTTAATTAATTGAACTAAATATTTTCGACTCGTGACCATCTTTAAAATGGTGCCTACTTTTCTTTTGGAGTAGAAAATTTCTCGTAAAATGGCTGTGTAAAAAGAAGTGTTTACCTTTTTCAGAAACTAGACTTTGGATGTAGTATTACAAAGGAAGTTTAAAAATTTTATTAAAAAGACTTGTTCCATAGAAATTTTAATTTGATGGGATAAATATTTTCGACTCGTGACCATCTTTAAAATGGTGCCTACTTTTCTTTTGGAGTAGAAAATTTCTCGTAAAATGGCTGTGTAAAAAGAAGTGTTTACCTTTTTCAGAAACTAGACTTTGGATGTAGTATTACAAAGGAAGTTTAAAAATTTTATTAAAAAGACTTGTTCCATAGAAGTTTTAATTTGATGGGATAAATATTTTCGACTCGTGACCATCTTTAAAATGGTGCCTACTTTTCTTTTGGAGTAGAAAATTTCTCGTAAAATGGCTGTAAAAAGAAGTGTTTACCTTTTTCAGAAACTAGACTTTGGATGTAGTATTACAAAGGAAGTTTAAAAATTTTATTAAAAAGACTTGTTCCATAGAAGTTTTAATTTGATGGGATAAATATTTTCGACTCGTGACCATCTTTAAAATGGTGCCTACTTTTCTTTTGGAGTAGAAAATTTCTCGTAAAATGGCTGTAAAAAGAAGTGTTTACCTTTTTCAGAAACTAGACTTTGGATGTAGTATTACAAAGGAAGTTTAAAAATTTTATTAAAAAGACTTGTTCCATAGAAATTTTAATTTGATGGGATAAATATTTTCGACTCGTGACCATCTTTAAAATGGTGCCTACTTTTCTTTTGGAGTAGAAAATTTCTCGTAAAATGGCTGTAAAAAGAAGTGTTTACCTTTTTCAGAAACTAGACTTTGGATGTAGTATTACAAAGGAAGTTTAAAAATTTTATTAAAAAGACTTGTTCCATAGAAGTTTTAATTTGATGGGATAAATATTTTCGACTCGTGACCATCTTTAAAATGGTGCCTACTTTTCTTTTGGAGTAGAAAATTTCTCGTAAAATGGCTGTAAAAAGAAGTGTTTACCTTTTTCAGAAACTAGACTTTGGATGTAGTATTACAAAGGAAGTTTAAAAATTTTATTAAAAAGACTTGTTCCATAGAAATTTTAATTTGATGGGATAAATATTTTCGACTCGTGACCATCTTTAAAATGGTGCCTACTTTTCTTTTGGAGTAGAAAATTTCTCGTAAAATGGCTGTAAAAAGAAGTGTTTACCTTTTTCAGAAACTAGACTTTGGATGTAGTATTACAAAGGAAGTTTAAAAATTTTATTAAAAAGACTTGTTCCATAGAAGTTTTAATTTGATGGGATAAATATTTTCGACTCGTGACCATCTTTAAAATGGTGCCTACTTTTCTTTTGGAGTAGAAAATTTCTCGTAAAATGGCTGTAAAAAGAAGTGTTTACCTTTTTCAGAAACTAGACTTTGGATGTAGTATTACAAAGGAAGTTTAAAAATTTTATTAAAAAGACTTGTTCCATAGAAATTTTAATTTGATGGGATAAATATTTTCGACTCGTGACCATCTTTAAAATGGTGCCTACTTTTCTTTTGGAGTAGAAAATTTCTCGTAAAATGGCTGTAAAAAGAAGTGTTTACCTTTTTCAGAAACTAGACTTTGGATGTAGTATTACAAAGGAAGTTTAAAAATTTTATTAAAAAGACTTGTTCCATAGAAATTTTAATTTGATGGGATAAATATTTTCGACTCGTGACCATCTTTAAAATGGTGCCTACTTTTCTTTTGGAGTAGAAAATTTCTCGTAAAATGGCTGTGTAAAAAGAAGTGTTTACCTTTTTCAGAAACTAGACTTTGGATGTAGTATTACAAAGGAAGTTTAAAAATTTTATTAAAAAGACTTGTTCCATAGAAGTTTTAATTTGATGGGATAAATATTTTCGACTCGTGACCATCTTTAAAATGGTGCCTACTTTTCTTTTGGAGTAGAAAATTTCTCGTAAAATGGCTGTAAAAAGAAGTGTTTACCTTTTTCAGAAACTAGACTTTGGATGTAGTATTACAAAGGAAGTTTAAAAATTTTATTAAAAAGACTTGTTCCATAGAAATTTTAATTTGATGGGATAAATATTTTCGACTCGTGACCATCTTTAAAATGGTGCCTACTTTTCTTTTGGAGTAGAAAATTTCTCGTAAAATGGCTGTAAAAAGAAGTGTTTACCTTTTTCAGAAACTAGACTTTGGATGTAGTATTACAAAGGAAGTTTAAAAATTTTATTAAAAAGACTTGTTCCATAGAAATTTTAATTTGATGGGATAAATATTTTCGACTCGTGACCATCTTTAAAATGGTGCCTACTTTTCTTTTGGAGTAGAAAATTTCTCGTAAAATGGCTGTAAAAAGAAGTGTTTACCTTTTTCAGAAACTAGACTTTGGATGTAGTATTACAAAGGAAGTTTAAAAATTTTATTAAAAAGACTTGTTCCATAGAAATTTTAATTTGATGGGATAAATATTTTCGACTCGTGACCATCTTTAAAATGGTGCCTACTTTTCTTTTGGAGTAGAAAATTTCTCGTAAAATGGCTGTGTAAAAAGAAGTGTTTACCTTTTTCAGAAACTAGACTTTGGATGTAGTATTACAAAGGAAGTTTAAAAATTTTATTAAAAAGACTTGTTCCATAGAAGTTTTAATTTGATGGGATAAATATTTTCGACTCGTGACCATCTTTAAAATGGTGCCTACTTTTCTTTTGGAGTAGAAAATTTCTCGTAAAATGGCTGTGTAAAAAGAAGTGTTTACCTTTTTCAGAAACTAGACTTTGGATGTAGTATTACAAAGGAAGTTTAAAAATTTTATTAAAAAGACTTGTTCCATAGAAGTTTTAATTTGATGGGATAAATATTTTCGACTCGTGACCATCTTTAAAATGGTGCCTACTTTTCTTTTGGAGTAGAAAATTTCTCGTAAAATGGCTGTAAAAAGAAGTGTTTACCTTTTTCAGAAACTAGACTTTGGATGTAGTATTACAAAGGAAGTTTAAAAATTTTATTAAAAAGACTTGTTCCATAGAAATTTTAATTTGATGGGATAAATATTTTCGACTCGTGACCATCTTTAAAATGGTGCCTACTTTTCTTTTGGGAGTAGAAAATTTCTCGTAAAATGGCTGTCAAAAGAAGTGTTTACCTCTTTCAGAAACTAGACTTTGGATGTAGTATTACAAAGGAAGTTTAAAAATTTTATTAAAAAGACTTGTTCGATAGAAGTTTTAATTTGATGGGATAAATATTTTCGACTCGTGACCATCTTTAAAATGGTGCCTACTTTTTTTTCTCCAGAGTACCAAATTTCTCGAAAAATGGCAGTTAAAAATGTTTGACCTCTTTGAAAAAGTGGAGTTACATGCAATATAATAATGGGAACTTAAAAATTTTATTTAAAAATTTACACTGTGAAACTTTTCTCTTATTATATAAATATTTTCTTTTCGTGAACATTCTTAAAATAGTCTTTAATCTTTGGTTCGGAACCCGGTTGCAGAATTTACGCCATGAATCTGCAGCACTATTTTCATATATCCACATTTGTCTTTAGGTCAGTTAGACAGAGATAATAATTGTAAAAATTAAGCTTATTCTAACATATATGTGGCAAAATTTGAAAATGTATGGTCCTTAAAAGTTATACATAAACACTTTATGTCGTTTAAACTTAAGTTGGATTATACACGAAATGAATAAATTCCTGTATGGTTAAATTTGTTATCTATAGTAATCGAAAAAAAATTTTACTTTTCTATTCTTTGCGATGTTCTCCCCAGTTAGATTCTTAATATTTGTTAGAAACAAGTTTAGATATGTTTTGAAAAGGAGTCTCAACAATCTCCCCGTGTTTATTTGCTTTATTTTTAAAAGTAAAAAGAATCGATAAAAAAAAAATAATCCGCAGCACCCGCTACCGTGCTGGAGGATTTTTGTAATCAGGGTTCAGAGTAGTAATTTTCTCGAAGAACGGCTGTAAAAATAAATAAATAAATTTAAAAAAAAAATTTTTTTTTTTTGATCTTTTCAAAAAATTTGGACTTACATGTAATATTACAATGGGCACTTAATTCATGAAGCATTTCATGAAGAAATTTTAATTTTGAGATAAATATTTTCTATTCGTGGACATCTTTAAAATGGTCCTTTTAATATTTGCTGTGGAGTAGCGAATTTCTCGAAAGATGGCGGTAAAAGAATGTGTTCATATTTTTTGAAAAGTGGAAAAGTAGCCCCTCTTTCAGTCCTATACTATACACAATATTCATATCCGTAGCGGAATATGCTTATTTTGACTAAAAAATGCACTTTTCCTGAAGAAACATACCTTTTTTTTTTTTTAATCCAAATTCCGATTTATCACTCCCAAAATACTGGTAGTAGACAAAGTTTTGAGAAACTGGCATTTATAATTTCACTCAAAATGTTCAAAAGGCTCAAGGCTCACAAAATGTATAACTTTAATGTTACTTTAATGTGACGCGTTGCTCTTCATATCTTTTGAATGATTGGTTAAACTTTGATAATTCTTTCTTTTACATAAAGTTATAAGCCCTTGGCCCAAAGACAAATATTTAATTTAAGAGCGAATTTAGATGAATTAAATAGTTTTTACTATATAATTTGATAATGATGAAAAAAAATTTGAATTGATCAAAATTTTTATGCATTTAGAATTTTTAGAAATTTTTTTAAACTTTAAATTTAGATTTTCGTACCATTTGATCAGTAAAAAAAGTGCTTAAAAATAGTTAATAAAATTAATTACAGAATATTATGGAAATGACATCCCATTTTGAGATTACATCTCACTACAGTACTTAATAGTAACCTTTAAATGGAAGAGTTAAGCCTTTATTGAATAATTTTTACCTCTAAAGTTAAGAAACGTCAATATTTTTAAGAATTTCGCAGATAGAAAACAGGTAGACAGTCATATTTTTTTTTTATTTTCAAATTAATCTAATTATTTTTTTTAAATTTATAATTAATCAATAATCTGAACTTCCTTAAATCTAAATGTTCATGCCATTGATCAATAAAAAAAGTGCTTAAAAAGAATTAAAAAAAAAAAATTATGGAAATGTTATGGAAATGACATCCCATTTTGAGATTGCATCGTACTGCAGTACTTCATTGGAACCTTTAAATCTAGGAAGAGTTAATCTTTTATTAAAACATTTTTATCTCTTAAATTAAGAAACATCAATATTTTTAAGAATTTCGCAGATAGAAAACAGGTAACAAAATGTTGAAGAAAGTTCTGCAACAAAGCTAAATTCTTTTCTTTTTCAACGAAGCTGCCTCTTTTGTTGAGGAATCTAATTTAAAAGGCTTTTAAACTTCAGGATATATGAATTCATTAAATTTGTAAATAATCTGATAATCATATAGTGATATTTATAAAAGACGGCAAAAATTAACGAATTTCTGACATATTAACGGAATTTACTCACGCAACTACCGCAGAAAAATATCCTTGAAAGCGCGTAAATCGTAAAAATTATATATATATATATATCAATTTCTCAGGAACTATTCGACCAACTTCGCTCAAATTTTGTATTTTGTTTTGTCATGCAAAATTAGATACTTTAAAATGATGTAGAAAATTTTGTACCTAACAATTCAACTATTTTTCGATTATTAATAAATAAGATAATAAAATAAAAAAATATTTTGCTGAAATTTTTTTTTCTCCATGGAATAATCTTTGGAGAAACAAATTTCATGAATGTATACAAAAAAATTTCAATTCGCTTAAAACGTTTTCGAGATATGAGAATTTCCAGGCTAAAAAAAGAATATATAAAGGAATAATTTAGGGTTTATCACTTATGTATAAAATACAATCACAACTAAGTCCCTCAAACGTCTTCAGAAAATGATACGCCCAAAGTTTTTCAATTTAAGTCTGGGAAAACAAATAATTATTTCCTTTATTTTAATCCATTTGCAGAACGTAGTTTTTAAAACTTTTAAAGTATTATTAAAAATAATAAAAGATTTTTGTTTAAGCATATTTTTTACTTTTCCACATTCAGGAGAGAAATGGTCATCTACTTCAGATTAATTTGAGTTCCATGGTTTCGAGATCCTCAGTGCCATTTTCCTTTATTCTTTTCTCTTTTTAGCGTCAGATATAGTTTCCAGTCTCATTTAATTTCTTTTAACTCGAGTGCCTATGAAATGCAGGTTTTTTTAACCTTGAACTTGGCATAGTGTAATCGCATCCGGTTCTTGTGCCATTAAATTTTAATTTAATCCACCCACTCTTTTTGAGGCAGTAAATAATAGTTTAAACAAAGTAACCATCCCAAATACACTATATTTTTACTAATTTTTAAATTAATATTAGGGAAAAAGTAGTAAATCATAATAAGTAATTACTATGGTGCATTGTTAAAAATATTTCATTTAAATATTTTGACTGTAAAGGCGAAGAAGCAGAAATATCTTGTTTTTTTATTTTAATCCTCCTGTTGCGCTTTACTAGTATTTTATCCTAGTTTTCTAATAAAACTGCGCTATTCTTCTGTATTCCTCCATTTCGTCTCTTGACATTTTCAAAAAAGCATTATTAGTTTCACCAAAGTGGCGCTGTTAGCGCGAAGTAGAAAAAAAAATTATTATCGTTTTTTGAATCTTTTTTCAAGTTTTTATATTAATATAGTTCGAAGTTTCGATCTAGCGATTAGAGATCAATTTCACTGTGCAGGATAAGTATAAACACATGATTTTAGCGTATTTGCTGCAAAAAAAAATTACAGTTTTCAGGTCATGAGTATATGATTCGAAATGTTCGCTAATATCGATCGAGTCTCAGAATCTCGTTTTTCTTAGATGCTGATTAATTTTCTCGAAAACACGCAAATTATAGTTTAAAATATGTACATATTAGAATGCATAATTGTATCCTAATCAGAATATATAAATATAATTCGCAAATCATTTCAATATAAATTCTTGCGAAATAAAGATTTAATAATATTTCTAATCAAATTTTCATAATATAATAAATAGTTAAGTTTTTATACTGAAAACAATCAGGGTTTGGAGTATACAAATTAAAACAACAATTAAATACCAATGTGTTAAAGCCTGAAGAACTGCATTTAACGATTATAAACTTCATAAAATAGAATAACGAGGTATTATTATTATATTAAACGTTTATTATATTTAAAGAGGAATTACTACAAATGAAAAAACAATTTTAAATATGGTTTTTATAATAAAATATTTCATGCTTGAAAAAGAAAAAAACACTTATTTTACATACTAGGAGGTTCTGCCCAACACGCTTTGCTCACCATTCCCACGATTGTTTTTAAAGGTCAATATTTTTTATAAAACAAAGAACATTTTGTTTCGAATGAATTATTATAACTAATAAACTTTATAGTTATTATAATTTCACGCAGAGACATTTTGTTAGTATATTAATCATAACGAAATGAAAAATCACCTAAATTTGAAAAATAATCAAATGAACTTGAAAAAAAACTTTTTTTAACATATGAATATAGAGTGTGTAAAGCAATAAGAAGAATAAACGCTCCCCTATTTATGACCTGTATCTTCGTGTGCTTACGAACATGTCATATAAGGGGAACCACCCCTAGCTGCGTATGACGACATTTTTGGCCTCGGGTTCCTATGCCATTTTAATCCTGTACCCTAACTATCGCAAACTGTATCCTTTTTACATATAACGTTTTTAAATTTGTACATTTCGACAAAAATAAATTAAAAATTGCAAATGCGCACACTAGCCAATGAATTGTGAACCTTATTTTAATATTTTATTGGGCATTTTTATGGACATCGATTCTACAAGCTTCTGGAATGCATTCATATCCAGAGTACCATGCATATGCTTCGCAGGCTTCAAGATCCTGTAAATTAGACGGAAGAGAAGATTGCTGTCGGATGTGCTTTTTTAACATGTCCCAAACATGATCCTCCATTAGGTTAAGATTCTAGATTTGTGGATAACAGGGAAGTTGTTGGTAAGATAGATTGATGTTCATTGAACCGATTTTCAACGCTTCAAGAACGAAGAATAATTGCATTATCATCGATGGAGTTATATAGCCAGCTGATATGTCCAGGTATCGTCCGGTCATTTATTTACCCTTGAGAAACAACAGAGAATAACTTCCATACCATCAGAATATGCACCACACCATCTCTAGTAACAGTTTAAACCTTGACCCCAGTTGGGGTCAAAATTGGTGCCATATAGATCTTATAAAGAACATGCACCAAGGGATCAATATTGGAATGTGTAAAATTTTTAACATTGGTCTTAGATTGGCTTTTAATAGTGGAAATCACAAATCTTTATTGGGCTTATATTGGTTGAAAAGTGGCTCTAAAAATACGGATGAAATGAACAATTCTATAAGGGGCCAATTTTGGCTGAATAATGGATATAAAATATTAGGTTAATCTAACAATTCTATATAGGCCTTGTTAACCATACCCTTATTGAGTCTAGATTTATGAATATAGCTCCAATGAGGACCCAAGTTATTTTGCTACTAGAGATGATACCCACACCACACTTTTACACGATACCAACCAGGTAAGGTGGGTTCACGATGTCGTGGGATTTTCACCAAATCGGACGTGTTTCATGTGTGCATATAACCCCTTACCATTCTTCAGATTCCTAATGTAGTACTTTCCAAACAAATTCTGGCATTTACGGAAGAAATAAGACGTCTTTCAGGCATCTGACTAGTTATTCTCATTATCCGCTGCATTTCTATGTGTATGGTGCGAACCGAAATCGGTTTGGAAGTATCTTGGTAGAAGGCTTTTGTCAGTTGAAGTACATTCGAGTTCTTTTTCTACCGTTCAATTCGTCGGAAACGGTGTCCATCATGCTGGTCTTGGTTTATTACGCCTTTTAGGTCAGAAATTCTTAAATTGGGGTCACGGGACCTGCAGTAGTGGCCTCTCACAAAAATTTTAACAACTTTGATATTTCTTTAATTTGTAACAATAGTCACCAAATATTTTTACACAGCGTATCTTGAAATTGAAAAACTTAATGGATAGACTGTAGTTAAAAGTTTGAATTTACCCAACATACTGAATTTATTTTTGCTATTGCATTATATTCTTAAGTTTGTTACTTATTTAAAGTGACTGCAATAATGCATTACAGTAAACATGAAAAACTGTCAGTTACACTCACGAGAGTCTATAATAGGATTTACCAAATGCTTATAGGATCACATAAAATGTTCGAAAATGATGATCAAGGAAGAAAAACAATTCCAAAGTTTGAAAATTTTTAGGAGCAAGCATTAGATTGAAATCGTAAAAATAAAAATATACACCGTTAAAATAAAAAATATAACGTTACAAGCATTTACATCCTCTAAAATTTCAAAAGAAAATTATAATTTTTTTCTGGTAAAACAAAAATATAACTTTAATATCGGTTAGACAACAGTTTTTTCCTTAAAATTCCTCCCACCGAAATATTTCCTCACTATTATTACCGTCGCCCAATTCACATTACTCTTAATTCCTCTCGTCCATGCGTGGACAGAAACTGTTATTACCCAGCTAGACTCTTCTTCATTGTGTAATAAACCGTTCTTGCCAAATTTAAATGGAACAACCACAACAAAATGATTACTCTGTTCTAGACAATAACAGAGGCGGTACTATTGCTAACTTTTGAAAACTTAGTGAGTTCCGCTGTCTTCTTAATAGTTGCTCCTGCTAAAACAATACGTTCTTTTTAAATGGGGAAATATCTATCGTTTTTCCCATTACTGTGTTTATAGAGAAATGCTGCCACATACACACACACCTTTTTTATACTAGGTCTTCTGAATACTTCGCCTGCCCCACTAGAGAGCATTTCTTAGAAAATCTCAGGTTTCTATTTATTGACCAGTTTGAGTATATGTTTATATAATATATCCTGCCACGTGACAAGATATAAGATAAAGTTGAAAGACAAGGAATTTAGTTAATATTAAATATAATAAAGAAGCGTAAAGATATTTTATAAAAGTATTTAATAAACAATAATAAACAGCGACAAAAATGTTAATGCGAAGCGTTCTATTTTCGTATCTCAATGTTGCCACCTTTTTTATACAAAAGTTAAACTTTTCTCTGCTGTAATAAAATTAAACTAATGCGAACCTTACAAAGAGATACAAGGGCTCAAAGGTTTTGAAAAAAGGTGACATCAAAAATGAACAGCCCCATACAATCATAGCGTCATCTGTTGATGCAGTATATTTTTGTGGTATAATTTTTTTTTTTTTGGTTACTTCTAAACTGGAAAAAATGTTCTACGAAAATGCATAAAATTTGCTGTTATGAGAACATTTCTTTAATTGGGTTAGTACTTAATTAATTAACAAAAATAGAGACAAATATATAAAGATATGTTTATTATTAGCACAAATAATACAAAATGAAAATAACATAACTTTAAATGAAAAATTTTCAGCTCTTGTTTTGGCTCTCGTAATGACTCCAAAGTATCTTAAGAGCATGAGAAAATTTTGATCATGAAATAACTACAAATAAAAGTACTCAGCCATTTGAATATAACTACGATTTTAATTTATACTTATTAAAGCTTACGATGCAACTGAAAAACAAAATCATAATTTCAGGCATAATTATTGAAATAAATAAAAAAAACTATATATTTTACGCAGTATCCAGTTAATTAGGAAAGTAAATTTTGAAATCAAAAATGTTTTTTTTCGAAATAGTCAAACAAATTTCATTAAAAATATTCAATTAGGAAATGTTCTCGCGGTATTTAACATTGCATTAATCAGTGACAAGCAAAAATGGTAAATTAATACACAATAATACATTTAAAAAAAAAATAGAGATCAATTTTTATTAATTCAATTATTAATAAATAAATAAAAATTTTAATGCTTTAATTCTGCGAAAATGATAAATTTTGATATCACTTCTCAAAAAATACTGAATCGATTTTCAATATCTTTATTTGATTTTTATGTGCCACTTTTTTCTTCACATAAGATTTCAGTAGTTATTTTTTTATTTTATTAATTACAGAAAAAAATAATTTAAAAAAAATTTTAGAATGCGCACTATAATAAGTAAAAAAAAAATGTTTTTTTTTTTTTGAAAATGGATACAGCATTATTTGGAAAAAGTTTAATGAGCGTTATGTTAAAAAAAAAAAACATGGAAAAGCTTTCTTTTTTAACATAGGTCTCGATTTTCTTAAAAAAAATAATAAATTCTAAAAACCAAAAAACTATAGCGATAGTCGATTGCATCTCAATAATCAGGCTCTTTCCTAAAATTACAATTCAGTATATCACAATTTCGAAACAACAATATATATTATTCATATATATATATAAAACTTTGAGAGAAAAACCTATAAACTTTTTATACACAAATCAAGTAATTTACATTTCAATAAATGGCATAATGTAATATATTATCTATATACATATTAAAAAATCTTTTTTCCGTAATACTGAAAAAATATATAAACAGTAAATTGTGCACACAAACGCCGAGCTATAAAAGCATCATTTTAAATAAGTAAAAATAGCAATTTTTATCGTCAAGTTTTTCTTTCATTAAGCTGCTCTAGAGAATTAAAATTATAAAACTAACAAAAATAAAAAACTTTTAAATATTTCTGCTATTTAATTGCAGAGGTATACCACTTTCTGCAATGAAGACTAGTTTAAAATTGTGGCCTCCAACCCTTGAATCATAAATAACAACCTATAACCTATTGCAACAAAATATATTTTTTAATATAAGAGACGTCTAATATTGCCAAAATGCTACAAATAATTATAAGGCCGCTAAAAACATGTAATAGCAAAAGTTCTGTTTAATTTTAGTATATTAAACTTACCGAATTAAAATATAAAAATGCGAGCATTTTTTAGCTGTTGATATCTGAAACAAACGGGGGGAAAAATCCAAAATAATTTTCTTTTATTTTCAACTAGTAAATAGTTTTTAGGTCATTTTTCCCTACGAAGAAAACATGCAAATCTTTTTTTTGAAAAAATTTAATAAATAAATGGTTGGGAGTGCCAATTTTTAAACAATGGATGCAAATTTAACATTTGAAATAAATGTAATCGATAAAGAATAAAAATCAATAAAAAAATAGCTTTATATCAGCACAGCTTTTTTTCTTTTTTTTTTCTTCTAGTAAACTGAATAAAAACTGTGTTAACATGAGAGTTAATGTTTAGTTTTTTATTTCTTTAATCAGGCACCGCTAAGCATATTTAAAAATGTCACGTGACTATCCTTTCTAAGTTTTCTGGGAATATTAAGTTCTTTTTAAAATATCAGCCTTTACAGCACTAAAAATATTTGAGCAATCACGATTAATCTATTTAAGAGATCTTTAGCACACAATTCTCTAGCAATGCTATTCAAAATGTTATAAAATAATTAACAGAGTTTTCAACTATGTAGGAATTAACTGTCAATAATTGCAATTTGCAAGCTTTTAGACAAGGAAGAAGCCGGTCTAGAACTTTCAGCGCTTTTTCTTAGAATGACATTTCCCCCAGAAAAGCTACTAATTTTGAGTCCCGACTTGTGCTCAGAGGGTTAAAAAAAGTTTTGAGCAGTCTCATTTTTAAGAAACTATATAAGTCGCTATATCTTGCAAAATATTGCGGAAATTTTTTTAAAAATCAACTTTTTTCTATGTTTCCAAATTTTTCATAAAAATTTTTTTTAAAAAATCTTTGAGAAAAACCAAGACACATGCTGTGCTATGTATTTATTGGAATATTTTGACTATTTTATGAAATTTGAGTGCAATTTCTTTTAGCGAGGTATTTGCCGGCAAATAAATATGAGATAGCTGCCGTCTTGCGATTTTTTTTAATACTT
Organism: Parasteatoda lunata; assembly: GCA_949128135.1. Classification (NCBI taxonomy): domain Eukaryota; kingdom Metazoa; phylum Arthropoda; class Arachnida; order Araneae; family Theridiidae; genus Parasteatoda; species Parasteatoda lunata. The sequence continues at coordinate 71,630,878 of OX421977.1, read as the reverse complement.
TAATAAAAGAATAGATCAATGAGAAAAATATGACTAACAATAGTTTGTTCAAGAATTTACAGCGAATTAAGAAATAATTTTTTATCCTAGCCCTATCCATTAACGTGGTTTGATAATAATTTCTCGATTTTCCTTCTTTTCTAGCAAGAATAAACATGGTTAATAATTAATTTAGCATTAATGCTATAGTATTCCCTTGAAATACCAAATTTCTCTCCCCCCCCCCCTCAGATTTTCACAAATAGATCTGCTGAGAAGCAATTTACCCATAACGAAGTAGTTTTTCCTTTCAATAACCAAATCCCCCCCCATAATCTACAATGATAGACTTTTCGAGAAATTTCCCTACACAGTTTTCCCCTTCAAATACCAGATATTCCCCAGAAATTTGCTTTTTTTTTGGGGGGGGGGGGAGAGAAATTTCTTCTATACAATCTAGTTTTGCCTTGAGAGTTAGTTTTTGAATTATTCGAACTTAATATTCCCATTGATGAAAGAAATGAATCACAAAATAAGAAAATATATTAAAAGATTAGCTTTTTTTAAGAATTGTACCTTGATTAAATGTATAAGCTGTGCCTGTACAATAAAAAATATACAAACCATTAGTTATGGCAACAATATGTACATAGAATATATACATTAATCCTCTCACAAGCCCCAATACGTCTTTGGCTCTCATATTGCAACAGACATTACCAACATTGAAAACTTCTCTCATTCTTATACAATAGCTAATAATATTTTCTTACAAACATTACTTTTCTCTTAGTAGATAAAAATATTTCAGTTATTTAAAAAAAAAAAAAAAAATCACAAATCATTGCAATGATTATTGTTTATACTTAACTTACATTTCAACCATCATTATAAAACAATGACACAGTATCAACTTAATTTATTTTTTCACTATATATATGGTATAAGATGAGTCAATATATACATTGATTCTTTGGTAGTGACCATGTGTTTAAAAAGTACAGTTATGACGTTTAATGGTATGTTCCTTTTTTTATTTCAGTATATAAAGACAGCATTTTTTTTTCAATGTGAAAAATGCTGCATTGTATAACAAACATGACTTATAAATGTGTATGGCAATGTTGAGATAAGTTACCTCAGTTTTAAAACAGCCTAGTTAACAACTAAAATTACAATGCAGAAACATTTCTATTATACTTTCTCGAAATTTAAAAATTATTTACCCATACAATTACGAATTGCATGGCATTTAAAATAGAAAGTGTTATTAAAGGAGGTGATTGCAATATAGGGTATTCTGTAATGACTGTTCTTAATGCATGTTATTAGAATTCTTGTCAAAAATTTCTACATGTTAGGGGTCGCAAATTAATGTCTAAGAGAAAGAATAAAAACGAGTTACCGAAGTCTAATGATAACAACTGAGTAAATTGAAAAGTAAAAAATCAAAATATGCTTGATTGCTAGAAGAAATGGAAAAAGGCTGTATTAGAAAAGTCTTCAAGCTTCAACAGGCAATCAAACAAATTTTATTGTTTTAGAATCCAGCTTCCTCAGTGATGATTTTGATGGTTTTTTTGTATGTTGCGAGCTTAAATGGAAACCCTTAATGCACATACTTTTTTTTTTTACATAATTTTTAAAAAAATTTACATTAAGGACAGTGATAAGTAACCCAGTATAAGGAATAAACAGAAAAATTATTCCAAAAGATAAATATTTGCGCTACTAAAAGTATTTGTAAGAGCAATTTTTTTTGTTTAAAAAAAAAAACAAAAACAAAAAAAACATACACAAAATAATTAGGAGTTTGCTAAAAAGAAGAAGAAAAAAAACTGAATTTTTTTTTTAAATTTATGAATTAAAAGTTAATTTATTACAACTACATCAAACTTTTTAAATGAGGCATATATGTTTATTTCTGAAATATATTTCAATATTTTTTTTTTTCCTTACAAAGTAACTGCATCTTAGTAGGTGATTAAGATATTAACAACGTTTAGCACCCATTTGACTTTAACATGTGAAGAATTCATAGATTTTAAAAACGTCAATGAATTCTGTGCAAGATCTAATGACGAAATGAGCAAAATGAAACTTAAATGAAATGATTAATTGACAAACAAGATGAGTGTTAGTTCAATATTTATATTAAAGGGAGAAAAATTAAATTGTGGACTAATTTAGACTTTAAATTTTTTTTATAAATATAAAAATTGAGGTAGCAGTCTTTTTAGGCAAAAAAAAAGCATGCAATACAATTTAAAGTTTAAAAAAAAAAAAAAAAAAAACATTACATCTAGAATTTGAGAATTAAACCAAAACAATATGTAAAAAAAGCAGTGTTACATGCAATTGTTTTAGTACTATAACGAGGTACTTCTTTAGAGTCAAAATACAGAAATGCAGGACAAATTACTAACAAGTTGCAGAAAAAAAATGATTGACCAATAGGTCAAGAGACCAAGACATTGGTTAGAAGTCCTTCCTCCACCCTATTGAAATCCTTTTTTTCTTTCTTGTAATCTGCTGGTTCTTTCTCTTTTCTTCAACACTGAAGAAGGTGTTTCATTATAGTATTGGAACAATCGCATGATTTTGACTTCTGCGCTTGTTTTCAACTTTATTTATATTTGGCATAAAATTAACAATCTTCATTTAAACAAACATCTTAGCTCTTTATAGCTAAAAGACATTATCTCTTTATCATTAGTATTTCTATATAATTCGTGTGATTGATATGTAAATCACATTTAGTGAGCTGCAGATTGTTTTTGGTAGTTGTTAGTAGATGGTAAAGATTAATCTTAATTTTTTTTCCAATAGAAACATTAATTGAGATTGTAAACATAAAATGTAATTCAAATTATGTATTGAAACAGATAAATTTAAAAAAAATAATAATAAATACGGAATCAAGTAAATATATGTTTTGCAACTAAATAAAAAAAAAATTTTTAACAAAGATAAATTTGCAAATATTAATAAAAAGCATAAAAACTTTACTAGCAGCCAATTCAAATAAATCAAACTTATAATAATAATCACAAAATAGAAAACATGACCAGGGCAAACACAAGCAAATATCAAAATTATAGAGTTCAAAAATAATTGTAAAAAAAAAGTTCTTAACAGATATAAAGATACTCTTAAGTACAAAAAAAAAAAAAAAAAAAAAAAAAAAAAAAGCTATTTTATGTAATAGAGAAAAATAAAACTTTATAATTACTTATTTAATTTTGAAGCTGAAATTTATTACTATTTTTCAGTCTTTAAGACCCTAATAAATAAATACAAGTTTACCAAAGAAAATTTCGTAAGTGAGATAAATTTCATACAGACTGAAGTCATTATACATAACAAAGAAAGAAATCTATCATTTAAAATAAATTTTTTGCACAATAAAATAGTTTATCGATAATCAGCTAAATTTTGTTAACAGTCAATCTTTAAAAAAATTAACAAATAATAAAACGAAGGGGAAAAAAAGAAATCTAGCATTCAAAATAAATTACAATTAAAATTAACTTCATTGCTTATATTAACTCAAAAGTTAAAAAAACAAAAAAAACATTGATATTAACAGATCTACATTTGGTCCCTATTTGAAAATAATGAATAGATCAGTTTATACATCTTCTCGCCAATGAAGCACAAGGCAGAACACTAAAATGTTAGCCAAAACAATTTCATCCATACAGACTATTTTTAATCATATGGCAAAATGCACACAAAACATAATAAGTTCGTTAAAATTAAAAAAAAAATTTTTAATAAATATCCAAAAATTCAATAAGAGAATTGCCCTCCTGACATTTGTTATATGGCTACATAATTTATTTTATCAATTTAAGTAGATTTTTTTTAAAACTTCATTTAAGTACAGTTAACCTAGCTGAAATTATCATGCAACCTTTAAATAAAACATAAATAAAAAATGAAGTTCAGGATGGAACAATGTAGCAATTGCTTTGTACAAATGTTTAAATTATATTTTGAATTTTGATTCCAGTGACATCAAGTAGAAACAGAAGTCGCATAGTCTCTATCACTTGAATTCATTTGCCTTTGATCATTGGACAGCGACCACACCAATTCCTCAGCCGTTAGAGGGTCCATTGCAACATTGGGCGGAGACATGGCGTGGCAATCGAAATCATACAATGTCAAATCAACATCTCCAAAAATTTCGTCCTCACTACTCGTAGGAGAAGATCCAGATGCAGAACTGGTGTTTTCTGTGGGACAGTCTGAGTTAAGGTGTGCAGAACTTGGCATTTCAAAGTATTCAATCTCAGTTGAGGCTGGCATTAGTGTATGAAGGTTAGTGCTAGATGAGGAATCGTCAGATATGTAGTCACTAGAGCTATTGTCAGAACCATTGAAAGTACTGGTGAGCACAGAACACCAGTTCAAACGAGAGAATCGATCACTCTCGTCTGTCCATAAGGCACCATTTTCCACACGTTCGTATGTAGTTCTAGAAAAGGGGGTAGCTTTAAAAGCATCTGTTTCCATGAAGCACCTTTCGTACTCAGATGCGAGATCTGATCCAGTATTCTCCATACCCCTTTGAGATACTGAATTTATCACAGAAGGAGTACCTGGTCTAGAGTCTACATCACTACTAGAGTTGCTAGGTGGTGGATCTAACGTAGTTGTGTTTTTGTGAGGTCTCCACTCAGGTATATAAGGCCCACGTCTCTTGCTGTTGTCGTCGTAGTAAAGTTCGGGTACGTTGATTCCATCCGATTCCATGGAAATGTGAATGGAGCGTATAAAATTGCTAATTAAAACCTGTCTGCGGAAGTCGTGAGTTTTGAGTTTTTCGAGAGAGAATGCGATCCACTCTTTTCTCTCCTGGTGAGTCCGCGGCCTCTGTCGTTGGTAGACATCTTGACGAGGATCTTCATCCTCCTCAGGTGATCTCTTCAATCCTCTTGATTCTTCTGTATTCATATCAACTACATGGATGCTTGAAATATCGGAGCTCTGAAACAAAATAAAGACATGCTTTAACATAATTTTACATAATCAAAGGAAATAAAACAGATTCTTTAAATACAGTCTGATTAAAATCTATCTATTTATTTAAATTTGAGGTACAGAGCGCAAAAAATAAATAAACGCACTATCTTCAGGTTCTCAATATACTAATTAGGGCAGACGATATTATAAGTTACAAAATCAAATACACAAAAACGTACTTTTTTGAGTAAGCATGAGGGGAATTATAAATCGACTATGTCAACCTTCATCTATCAAAAGGTACCTCGTGATAGAATCAAGTTAACATGTTTTATATACTAGTGAATTGGTATTTAATATTTATAGTGGTAGTTACGCCATATTACTCCCCTTCCAGAATTCGATGAATGAATACTAGTAGATTCATGCTATTTATTTATTTATACCAATTTTGCTCATTATATTTTTTCATTTTTCTTTTAATATCATTTCTCTCATTATTATTTTCTTCTTTCTTTTATAGCATTTCGCTCTTTTTTTTTATATTTTTTTTATAGACTATTTACTTTACCGGATTTTTTTTTCTTCGAGCTGTATACTTTTAAGCAAATCAACTGTTTAATGTGGATCATAAATCAATATTGGCAAGTTCTTATCACGTCCGGAGGTCACAAAGGAGGGGATTCAATTATCGACTATGTTAACCTTTATCTATCAAAAGGCACCTCAAGATAGAATCAAGTTAACATGTCTTATATACTAGTGAATTGGCATTTAATATTTATAGTGGTAGTAACGCCACAAACATACCTTTTTTATTCTACAGATTCAGATTTCTGATCCCCAAAATATATGGGGTAGTTGCATTCTGGGAAATAAGATACTAAGTTGAGACTCCTTCATGTTAGTTTTACCTTTGGCATGTTTCGCCATAACTCGAAACGAATTGAAACATTTTTGCACACAATTATAAAATTTATTATTTTACTTCATAATAGTTGGAAAAATTTTGAAATGTGTAAGGTATACAAATTTTTACATGATTTTTTTAAAATTGTTAGCTCAAATTTCTTTTTCTGCCGTGTAAAATTACTTAGTAATTAGCATATTTGAGGTCACCTCCTCGAACCATTAAGATTGTGTACTAGAACTTGAAGATCCGATCATTAGATCAAAAGTTATTCATGATGGTCGGTTTAATTGTTTAGGCCCCGTACAACAACCAAAAATCAAATAAATATCGAAAAGGAAAATTATTTATCAAAAACCTTGATTAAAGAAAGAATTGTTTATTTTTTACAGTTCTATATGTAAATTGTGGGTAAAATATCAAACAGATTGTTAATTTCTAGTTCGTTGTTGCCTCCAACGTATCCAAGAGACTGTTTTAAAAACCACTGAAAGACTTCAGTTTTAAAATAAAAAAATTTAAAAAATGGTACGTAAAAAAAAAAAAAAATTAAGACACAAGCAAACAAAACAAAACTCAATTATGTGTTATAGGGAGTCAAAGTTGGCATGATAATATTAATCACTCCGTGTAATATATATAGAACTGAATGGAAAAACTCAGTTCCATAACTCGCTATATTATTATTTAGCGAAAATTGAAGCAATATGGTACAAAAAAGGCGCATCTAGCATTAGTGCATTCTTTAGAAAATATGGGATAAAATACAATGCGAATAAGAGTAAAAAAAAGAATTATAGAAAAATTAATAAGAAATTTTAATTAAATAAATTTAAACAAAAACAATGAAACGCTTATTACTGTATTTGTATTTTTTGTTTTTAATCTACCCTGTAAAATTCATAATTATATCATTATCTTTCATAAATTTTAAAAGAAATTAGGAAAAAAAAAAAATAAATAAATAAACATCCACTTAAAAACTTCGGAATTAGAACTTGCTGTTTCTACTTCTTTTTATGAAATAGTCATGAGTTGACCTATTAAAAGAGTTGGAGTTTTAGAACTAAGCAAAGTTTGTTTCAATTTTTTATTTAACTTTTTTAATGTTAAAAAAAAATGATAATCTTCTTTCTTAAGTACCAATAATCCATTAGATCACATTCTATAACAATTATAAAATATAATTGAATTCGTTTCTTTAAGCCTTCCTGTTCTGTACTTGAATCTCCTATTGAGAAAATTTTGGAATTCATTTTCATTTTTATTGAAAAATTGTAAATTTTCTTAAACATAATCACATTTTCCCCGCAATAAATGTAAAAAAATGTTCAATGCAACGAGTTTAAATGGTGTTAATTGTCATCTGAGAAATAGGTAATTTCAATCTCTGTAATTAGATACAATTATAGAAAAAATAAATTAACAGAGACTATTTTATTTTAATGCAGTCTTAAATACTAATTAGTTTCAAAAACATATTTAAACTACATAAAAACAGTTTTCTTTTCTTTTTTATAAATTACATCTTAAAGTTTGCTTTAAGGAAAGAAAATAACTCTTTCAAGCCACATAAAATACTTTTTCTAAAGCTGACAATTGAAGAAAAAAAAATTCTAAATTTATTTAACATAATGATTTGAACTCTTACAATCTGTATAGATGTCCCTAAAGTGTACAATTATTTTCACTAGATACAAACATAATTTGAGCTCCTTCAGTGACGGTTTATTAAAAACATTGTTTGTTAAACACAATATCAAAAATATTTTATAGCTTCCAGGAATACTAGTATGTGTAACAGTAACTTCCCATTCCTGTTCTGATTAAAGGAATATTAATCTCCTAAAATATGCATTTCAATTATTGCCATGTAAATTTAGCCAATTTATATAGCAAAAGCAACTAAGTTAGTTCATCGTTCAAGAGTTAGGAAATTATCTAAAAGATTATAATTAACATTTATTTTGTTAATTATCATTTAGATCACACCATTAATCACAAAATATAGCTCAGTTAATTGTGAAAAGTCGAATGGTTTTTCTCGGGTAGGGCCAACTTAGATGAATTCTGATCAGTGATCACATTACTTCGTAGCGAGAGTTGAAAAGCTGCTTTGAAAATTTTTTTAAATGAGGAAAATATTTCTATTACCAATATAATTTTTTTATGTCTATTAAAAAGTTATGAAATAAAATCTAAATCAATGTTTAAATATTTAGAAATTACACTTATCTAAGGAACACTGAAATAAAGATTTAAGGTTGGCGGCTGTCAAAATGTTTTAAAAACATTTATTATGATATGATATTATTTCTTTTCCTTATCTAAAAAAAAGGCTATCGAAATCTTCGAATTGTTTTTATTAGAGAAAAAGTTTATCACAGCAGAAGTTGAGAGAAGACCAACAGCACATCGCCATGGAAAATCCCGCGGTTGAGCAGTGACCTAGTTTGCTGTTCCCAATACGAAGCGTGTACAGGTATCCTTGTTTGACGCTACCTTTAGAGAGCCTCTTACTTTAACTGGTCACTACGGTCCTCACACAAAATGTGAACTGGCCGTAACATTCATTAAAACTTCGCCTCATCACCAAATATTTATACGAAACTTTCTCGTTTTCTTTTTTGAAATCAACAAGTGGGAAGATGTTTTTTTTCTTTACCCCGATATGGAGATTAAAACAATCTTTAATAAAATAAATTACGCACAATTCTAAATCAGAATAGAAAATTGTAATGTATAGCTAGAAAACTAAAGTTTCAGACGATTTTCATAATTCTCAAGTTTCAGACGATTCTCAGTTAGAAATAAATAAAAAAATTGTAAATATAATCCTTAAATTTTAGACGCCTAGTATTTTTGAAAACTAATTATTCTTCCTACGATTTTGAATCAGAATTAGCAATTTTTAAAGAATCATATGTAAGTTATTTTAAACAAACAAAATGCATTAATACCCAGTTATTGTGTGAATTGATCCTTTCGCTATATTTGTATGTCTGAAATATTGTACCAAAGAAAGAAAAAAAAATATCGAATAAAATTTTTTATATTTTGTTATTGAAATAAAAATTTCATTTCAATAATTATTATTATAATTATATTATTATTAATCTTTATATTATTATTAATCTTTATATTATTATTAATCTTAATATTATTGAAAAAAAAATTTTTATAATTTATTATGCATTTCTCAAAATATTGTGTTCGTTTTTAAGTTTATTTCCAGCAGATTAAACTTTTAATATTATATGAATGAATATGAAAAAAGTGGATTTTGATAAAGCATATTAAAGAAGTTATTTTTTAAGTTCTGTTATAATAATTTTATGTATCTTTTATTATGGAGCATGATTTTTATTATTATTTTTATTCTATTAACAAAGATATCAACTCTGAGTATTTAAGACAGAAATAAATTGGAAAAGTGTTCGATTTATGCTTTTTTTTTTTTTTTACACCATGCTGGAAAATCGCATGTAATTAAAATATATAGTAAAAAATATAAACCAAAAACTTAATTTTGCTTCATTAAATAAATAAAATGCATTTTATCACTATTTTCATACTTCTAAATTAATAATCGCGAAAAATTATAAATTTAAAATATAGCATAATTTAAGTACAATCCTTAAATGTTTTTGACTGTTGGATCTGGAAGATATATTTTTTTTGATAGTGTTCATCTTGTTTCGAAATTGGAGTAAACTATATAGTTTTTCTTTCTTTAAAAATTTAAAAAAAAAAGGGGGGGGAAGCACTAAACAAGTTTTGTGGGGTGAATTAAAGCAATTGATTTTAGAAGGGGTCAAAACACTTATAACTGAACCTTGAAAAATTAGCTAGGTCACAAAAAACATTACTTTAAAATTGATTAATCAAAATATTTACTTTGTTAAGTAACTATCTTAACTTGTTTAAATATATATAAAATTATTATTTTAACTTTCAAGTCGAAGTAGATTTCTAAGACATTTGCATGAAAATTGAGATTTAGATACAAGAGATAAAAATCCAACAAATGACCTTATTATAAAAATGCCGATCAACTTATTGATAGAATATAAATATACGCTTATACACTGTAAAAAAATTTTACAGTGTATAAGCGTATATTTATATTCTATCAATAGTGATAACAATTTCGTCTAAAAACATTTACAATTAATATATTAAAAAAATAAAATTTGAAAATTTAAGAACCAACATTGATTTAAAAAAATAAAAATCGAAAATTTAAGAACCAACATTGATTTCAAAAAAAAAAATTTTTTACCCCCCTCCTTCAATTTTGTTTTATACTATATTTCAATTCCAATCTATCTTTAAAAAATTAACCCCTTAGTTTTCGGTTCACAAAAATACTAATCAAAAAGCGTTAGACCAATTAAGAAACTTTCGATTTAAACAAGAAATTAAATATGAATGATAATTATACAGAAATAATAATGTTTCCACTTTTGTTATACAAATTAAAACATTATTTTCCCTAAGCGGAAAAGAAACGGGGAGGAAAAAGAATCAGACGGCCCCTAATAACTGCACACAAGTTAAGAATGAATTCAAAGCAGCAGCAACGCTTCAGTGAAGATGGAATGTTGTTCATCGGGCTCTATCGTTCCTGCAGGTGTTAGGAGAAACCTATAGGAATGCTATGGAAGAAAAACTAAATAAAAGGGGGACAAAGAGCGGGAGATTCAAAATTTAGAATTTTCTGTTATTTCTCATTCGATCCAATAGTTTTAGTCACTGTAATGTGGTATAATTTTTTCTGGTACTATCGTAAAAAACACTGAAAAATGTTTAATTCCTTTCTTTCTTTTACTTCAAGTAAAAGATATTTAAGGCTGTTTTTCGAAGGTCCTGTTGTCGCATGAAATTATGCTTTTTTGCGAATAATATGCTATTTTTATAACTGCTGTAAGTTTTCAACAGTTATTCATGATTATTAGGTCAAGTTTAGTCATGATTATTAGGTTATCTTTATCAAGTTTAGCCGTTTTTTATACATTTTAGTTTTAAATTTACTTTCGGGTTTACAATGAACCAATATTTATTTTAAATACTTTACATAATGTTCTTGAATAATGATACTATATTGTGAGTCTTGCAAAATATAATCAAGTCAATTTAAAAAATCAGAAAATGTGTTTAAGTCATTGTAACGGCTGTTACCTTTTAGGGAAAAAAAAGTTCCAAGTCAACAAGACCCAGTGTGGTTATACTATATGTAGATTTTTTCCTTTATTTCATTTTTTTTTCTTCTCAAAAAGGTTACAGTCTTAGGTACATCTCTTTTTTTGCCATTTATTAATTTAATCACTTTTAACAATATACTTACGCTATATATTGTTAACTAATAAACTTTACTATGGCACTATATTAAATTTTTTTTTTTTTTTTTTTCTGGGGCCGAGCTATAAAAAGCGGAACATGAAATATAGTCATTTATTCAGAGGCAGGTTGCACTAGTTCTTAGGTTATCTAGGTCAATTTTCTAATTGTATCTTGACTTCAATTTTAGTTTCCGTAGAAAAATTCTACTTGCAGAGTACTATTTTTCAATGAAAAAAAAAAAGCTTTAAAATAACGTGTTACATAAAATGAGCAAATCCATATATTAATAAATTTGAAAAATAAATAACAAAAGAAAATTAAAGAGCACAGTGATCTTGCAGAACTTTGAATCAGTTTTGTAAGTCAAACCCCAAATAGTTGGTTCGTATATCGCAGACTTGTTCACGGGAAAAAATATTTTAAAAAATAGCCAATGAATATAGACTTTTTTTTTCGGGGAAGATATAACTTAAAAATGTTTAAAGATTTCATTCATAATATAAATTTTTTTAAACATTGACAATTTTTATTTTCCCTCTATATAAGCGATTATAAAATGAATAAAACAATAATTAGCTTAATGACATAGGTGAATAGAGAGCTTAATTATTTAGAATGAAAAAAAAATGTCCAATTGTTCAAATAAATTAGTGCCGCTGTCGCTAGCAGCGATTGTGCCAAATATGTTAAAGTTGCAGAATATAATGTATGAACTAAGATGCTACAAGTCGGGTAATTTAGTTAACTAGTTTAAGTAGAGTAATAATTAGTATTGAACTAATAAATAACCATTTGGTTATTTATTAGCTCAATACTGATTATTTCATTCAATTTAACTACATGTACTAGTTTAATTAGTGTATATAAAATAGTAAATTAGTTTTGAGAATTTTTCATAAAAATATGTTAATATTTAGATAGTAATTTTGTTTTGGGGGGAAAAAAATCAAGCTCGCAGGACATTCCGAGATTAAAATTTAAAATATGCATCCATAAAAATGCTTATAAAAATATTGCCATAATATTTGCGCATGTCAAACGATTAAATATTTAACAATTTCATCACTAAAATATTTCTAAGCTTATTGCCATAATATTCGCGCATGTTAAACGATTAAATATTTAACGAATTTCATCACTAAAATATATCTAAGCTTATTTTTTATCACGGAAATTTAATAGTTACAACACCCTTCTGTTAAGTAATGAAAGAGCAAGGAAAAACAGTTTTATAAACGTATTAGTAAAAAAACACGGGTTGATCTTTGTAAGACGGAAACTACCCATCTTCAAAAGCACGGGAGCCTGTGTTCTAAAATTAGATTGCTGCACATCCAACTTGTCTACATGCCAAGTAGGCGAGGGAAGTGAAACACCGGCAATGACACACTGACTCCAGCATAATCAAAACGAAACACTTTCCACTGCCACCTTCGTTTGTTGTGGGGAATATCTGTTTGACAACACGGTATACTATTCTGAAATGTTTCATAACAGAATCTACAAATGGCAAGGGGGAGGGTAAGATAATCGAATAATCCAACTCACTAGATGCCAAATTTAAAAGGAAAAATCCGGTAGATATCAATCTAGCTTCTTGCATATAATACTAAATATTTTAGACAATTTTTACAGTCAACAAAATAAAAAACAATATTACATTGATATTAATACTATACAGGACTAATATTTTTCGTTTATGATTAATATTAACTTTACCATGATTAAACATTCACATTCCGTTATGAACTTTAAAACAATGTTTTATAATTTTTTTAAAATTTAATCAATTTATTTTTTGTATTTCTGAGTTCATAATTTTGAATAGTAATAGATATTGATAGTTAAGATTTTTAATTAATTTAGAAACAGAAAGTTACGAAAAAATTAATATTTTTAAGCATTAAAAAAATGAAAAATCGATTAAAATATTTCAATTTAATTCATTATTCAATAATTTGATTTAAAGCTATAAATAAGAATGGCTTCATAATTTAACAATTATTCTTATTTAAATATTCAAGCAATTAACTGGAGAAAATAATCTACTTTTGAAAGGAATTTTTTCCAAACTTTCTCAATTTTAAGAATTTTTCTAACTATGCACAACTAAGAGACTTTTTAAATAAATCAGTAGAAACTAGCAAAATCCAGTAGTCGACCGGAAAATCCAATCTATTTGGCAGCTAAGTAACTCAAATGGTATAACAGCCATGACAAATCATAGAACAATCCTTAAATTCCAACCACAGATGTATGTTTTTACGTTGCAGAATGTTTTATAATTATGATCTTAAGAAAACTATTTTAATGAAGAACTGAGTTGATAAAGATTCTAATTAACAATTTATTAAATTTCAGTAAATTAGCCGTTTTCATATGTTGACAATAGGAAATAAAAATTTAGCTTTTTCTTAATATCTTGGCGGCAAGCTTGCAGTACCTAACACTCATTTGCAATATTCACTATATGGCGTTTAAAAAAAAATTATGCTCAGAGATTGCCTCTAAAACATACCTTTAATTATTTATAAACTACAATTTTTTTTCTTATTTAAATAATGAGTTAAAATTACATAGTGAAATATACGCATATTTGATAAATTTTTACATATTTTGATAAATTTTTACGGTTTTAAGTGAGTGCCCTTTCAAAACTCAGTGTTTTTTTTAATTCCTAGGGAGAACTCTGCACATGGTACTTTCATTCAATCCAAAAACACTTATAGTCACTTAGTACCTATATCCGCTAACAAATGCAAAATTTAAAGACTAAGCAAAATAAATGAATGCTTTATTAAGTTAAACTAAAATCTTTCTCCCATTAAGTTCTTAAAAGTGACAATAGAATTTTCTCATAAAGTTTCTTTTTCTTTTTTAAATTTCATATAGTTCACGACAGGTGACGATTAAACCTGAAAATAACCACTCGTCAAATCAACCAAAAAGTGGCGACTAAACCGAAATAAAAACAACAGGACAAACTTCCCGAACTTTTAAAAATAAAAAATCGTTTAATCATAAAAGATCATCAATGTAGAAAGAGACTATGGAAAACAGAATTTTCATTAAAATATGCAATGTCTCTATTCAAAATTTTGATCCTTCAGATTCCATCAATTTGTCGCGGAAGATAAGTTCGTAAACAATTCATATATTTCAAAGTTGAAATGCATATATTTAATGTATTTTGCCTCTCCAAATGTTTTTAAATAAAGTTCCTTAAAGTTTATGTTTAACGAAATTTTGTCACATATTAATCTTATTTTTATTGTTGAATTAACTTCTTATAGCAGTAGATTACTTCTAAAACAAATTTTTTTTAACTTACCATATGCTAGTTTTTCCAAATAAAGTATATTTACTTTTTTTTTTTTTTTTTTTTTTTAAAATTTAATACAGCTTATAACAAGTGATAGGGTTAAAAAAAAATTCAAAATTAAGAGACTATTTTTAAAAAGTAAAATTTTAAAGCTTATTTTAAACGAAAGTTGATTAAAATATTTCATTCAGTACATTCATTACTAGTATTATAGTTGCACAAATAAAAGTAAGCTTTCAGAATCAACCTTTCTAAGAACCTATATGTAACACATTCGTTTAACATTCTTATGTCTAGTAACTTATCAACGATATTTTAGTATGAAAGCATTCCACTCACATTCAGTACATTCATATTTTATTCAACGCATTCATTACTATTATTGAAGTTGCACAATGCAACATTTTTTTGAAGGAAAATGTGAGAAAAGCCCTGTTTCATATTCTTATCCTTAAGTCACTCTTATTTTAATCTTCAAGTGACTTTTCTTAATCGTATGTCACTGTTATTCTTAACCTTAGGCCACTTATTATTATCCTCAAATTATTGTTACGTAAATAATCATATGATTTACTACGAATTTAAAAAAAAGTTAAGCATTTTTATATTCCCTTCATTTATGTCAGATTTAAGGTAGCTTGGGGGAAAAAAATCTTAATTTTTTTTTTAATTATTATTATTCTATGACCATCTTTAACAGCACTACAGCCTAGTGCAGGCCAAGACTTTCTCAGTCTTCCTGACAGTGTGACCCCCCTTGTAGCTAGATTTCTTCATTTACTCCCAATACCTTTAGGTTAGAACTTCACACAGTCCAAAGTAATAATACTTATTATAAATCTATAGTTATCTATTGTTAAATATCTATAGTATATCAACAAAAATATTTTTGAAATAAATCGATGCAAAAAGAAAATTTCGTTATTTAACCCTAATGTTAATTACTGTCACATTTTTATATAAAAATAAAATCGTTAAAAAAAAACAGGTAAATGTATTTAAATGCAGCTGAAATAATCATTTTCTGGGCAAAATTCTACTTTTTCGAGATCACAAAAGAAACAGCGAAATGAGTAACTTCTCGGCATCGGCTAGAAAACCGCTTATTAAGGATTTGAGAAAAGGTCATTGCCACAAGGCAAATGCTTCGGGTTTTTGGGAGTAGGAGTAGAACTTTAGCGAAATGAAAGGTGTCCAGTTCAGTTTACAACTTTCTTGGAACACGCACATGCACTACTACTAAGAGAGGAGGGATTAAAAATCTTTCTAAAAAAATTAAAATCATATTTTGATCGGATTTTACATCAATTTGTTTTTCTAAATAGGTTATTCTGTGAAAGGATCCGTCTCAGTAAATTTTTGAAAAGCTTACTCAATTTCTTGAATCTGTGAAAATTGGGTTCCAATTCAGTTAAGGGAGAAAAAATTGCAGTCTTAAAATCTTCTCAAATTCTAAAAAGAATTCTATGAAAAGTCCATACTTAAATTTTTTTTTAAATAATAAATATTAGTAATGCAACCAAAATGGGTCTGTTGCAATGATATATTTTGTAAAAGGTCAGTTTTAACGATAAAATAAGAGAAAGATCGTAAACGGAGTTAGAATTCCTCTAAAAATAATATTTGGAATGGGAGTGTAGAGTTGAAGTTGATTGAAATTCATCATCCAAATATATGATTAGAAACTAAGAATTTCCTTAGAAACTAAGTATTTAAATGTAAATTTATAAAAATATTTAATTCGTAAATTCACTATATTCATGTCTTTCCCGTATCACAGGATTAAGTTTAAGATTAAAAGGCATTAAGAATTATATTAGTAATAGAGCTAAAAGTCCCCGAAAATATAAATTCCTAGCAATTGTAACTTTAAGCTTTAAAATATCATCACACACATTAAGAATAAAAAATCTTATTTAAAGAGCAAGCAGAAATTTTATTTAATAGCAGGCTGCATAGTTTTTTGCAGCATTTTGTCTGTTTTTAGAAGAACCTAAAAAATATAAACTTTTTTTCTTTTTAATTTTCTCCATATTTTGCTCTAACTCCAAACCTTTTAACGAGCAACACAATTCATTATAAGTATTGCTTATGATTTAAGACATTAACTATCAATAGAAATTGAAGCTCAGTAGCTCAGTTTTCACATTGGTTTGAAACAATCTTTTTACTTGCTTTTCCTTGATAATGAAAAAACTTGATTTACTTCAAAACAATTTGAAGTAAATGAAGTTTTTGCATTATCAAGTCGCTTCAGTTTCTTGGAATTGTTTCAATATTCATAGATACTTGTTTAAAACAAGCAAAAATAGAAAAAAAAGTATTTGACCACCAAATAAAAGAAAATTAGCATAATAATGATCGATTTATTAAATGCAGTTATCAGACATTAAAAAATCAGAATGAAATCGTTAAAATTTGAAACCTAAATTCCTAAATACGACAAAATATTAAAAATAAAACACGTAGGGTTCAAAATTTTTTTATTCTTTAATAATGTTGCTCAATAAGCGCAATTTTGTGTTAAAAATGGGAATTAACATTTCTACTTAGGGGAAAGAAAAAAAAAACGAACAGATATCAATAACAAAAATAGGAAAAGGAAAAA
Source organism: Parasteatoda lunata (assembly GCA_949128135.1). Taxonomy (NCBI): domain Eukaryota; kingdom Metazoa; phylum Arthropoda; class Arachnida; order Araneae; family Theridiidae; genus Parasteatoda; species Parasteatoda lunata. The sequence continues at coordinate 71,613,745 of OX421977.1, read as the reverse complement.
TGAGAGAGAGAAAAACTAAAATATAAATTTGCATATATTTAATTTGCATATATTTAATTTTCATTTATTATTTCTCAACCAGATGTTATAATTAAGGTTCTAATTGGTGGGGCAAGCATATAAACTGAAGAAAAATACAAAAAATAAGTAAATACATATTCGATAATCATTAATTTATTAATAGACAATTTCAACTATTTAAGGCACAGCTTACAGAGATAAAGACTTATTACATCTTTACACATGAATATAACTGCAACATTTTGAGTTGTAAAGCGAGTAATTAAGTTTTAAAGAGCATTAAATTCTAAGATGTATTAATTTTTACTACCTTGTATTACTTTTTTATACTTAGTCAAACGATATAGTACATTGCAATTTTAAAACCTTATAACACATGACTATAAATTTCAGAAATAACAAATTACAAAAAAAGTTTTTAATTTATAAAATGCACTAAAAACAGCACTTGCAAAGAATGTTTGAAGATTAAATTATATTTTATTTCTTAAATTTATTTAATGTTAAATCTGGGAAAAAAATTCATTCATAACTTAATGTATCAACATTAAATTTCAAATATTTACCACGAAACTCAAAATCACACAAAACATTCATTTTTAAAAATAAATCTTCCTTTGCTTTTGATAGTAACAACGTAAATTGAGAATATTAATGCTAATTGAGAACATAAATATTGCTTCATACAAAAATGTTTGTGCAAAAATTTGGCATCACTTCCTATTTTAGGATTAACAGCTACAGAATATTATAGATCAGCTAATTTCAAATGTGTTAAGAAATTGCAATTTTCTTCCAATACATAAAATTCAAGCAATTTCAGTTTTAGTTCACAAAGTAAATGCATTGCGTTCAGATTCCATGAAAAAATACAACCATAATTGGTACAATTAAGGTCAAACTTTATGCTTTGACTAGGATATAAAATGATTCCTGTTAAATTACGCCAAAATAACGTATCACATAAAAGATGCAACTTGTCGACGAAATTTGTCTTATATTCGGGATAATTATATAAAATGTTATGCTGCAATAACATAGTGAAATCATTTTTCAATACTATTCTGAAATAACTTTGTGTTTCTAGAAAACAAAATAGAATAAAGGGTTAGTTAAAGATAACGACGTTATATTTGCATAAAACACATTTATTTAAAGTAAATAAACACTAAGATAAGGGATTGCAAATGTACAATTTTTTTAAGCCTTTATTAAGTTGATTTTATTAAGACTAAAAATAGGCGTTATAAATTTTTAATATAAAAATTCCCAAAACGACAAAAAACGCTTTCAGCTTTGTCTGTTTTGCAATTATTTGCGGATGAAAATTTTTTAAATAAAAAAAATAAAAAGCTGTGATGGTTTTCTTATTTAAGCAGAAGAAAAGTGAAAAATTGATTAAACATTCGGATCCTGAGAGTATTTCATAAGCAGGAAATAAAGTCGATTTAGTGTTAATTATGAGAAATATTTTAATTCATCAATTCTCAAAATCCAGAATATTAAGTGCTAAAATATACTGGAAAGCCAACTTTTTTTGTTTTGTTTTTGCAAAGCAATTTTCCCCTAACAATACTCTCGTACAATAGAAAATCTAAGTAAGCATTTTTGTATAATAAAGCTTATTATAGCAACAGGAAAAAAATTAAAATTATTATCATTTTTTTAAAATTTCTATTTTAGTATTGATAGTGTTGGCAAGTTAAAGGAAGAAGTTGTCAAGCCGCTTTTTTCGAAATTTATAAAGAAGCATTTACGTTTTTTCAAAGGCACGGCAGAATCGATATCAAATTCGAAAAGCAACAAATTTTATAAACTATCAAAAAGTTATATAAAAATAAAAACCATATCAAAGATGGTTTTAACATAATGACAAATAAGCTTGACTTTATGCAAAAAATAAAAACTACAAAAAGAAAAAAAAAAGCTACTTCTTGTAGAAATTAAAAACCGTAGAAATTACGGAAAAGTTGGCACCCACTAATTGGCTATAGGTGCCACCTTCCTGTTTTTCACATTTCAATACTCTTATGCTGTCTACGCAAAAAGCTATACTTTAATCCTTCTGCGTTTGGAAAAGATTCTAAGCGATTAGCTGAATTATCTTCACTTTACTTAACAGTTATTTAACATTACTAAAATTTATTAGTATAAAAAAGGATAAAAATAAAATGTCACATAAAATGCTATGAAAAATAAAACAATCTCTACAACAAAACAAATCTGTGTAACCCAATACTTCGAAGTATTCAGCAAAGAACCATCGTTTAACAGTAGGTAAAAATCACTTACATACAAGATAATAAAAACTAAAACAAAACCTGAACGTACCAACCAAAACTTCCGTCATATTCCAAGTTTTTTTTTCTCATTACAAAATTTTTTAAAAAATTCTCAATCTGTAATGACGTTTTCCTTCAACTATATGTTACTAACTATATGTATATATCCATAAATAGATAATCAAAAAAATAACAATAAACAAATTTCTACCTTAATTAGTTGATGTAAACATTTAATTTATCAAACTTTCAGAAAGAATTTATAAATTTGTATAACACCGAAAAACAGATGGAATAAATTTATTAGGGCTCAACAATAGCAACCATCAATTTAGTAAACAGTTCTGGAAATTGTCATGAATGATAAGCTCTTCATAAAAACTAATGTCTCAAAAATTACACAAGTCATTTAGTTTTCTCTAATCAATATTATAAAAGATAAAATTTTATTTCAATAACTTTATGTTTGTTTAAACAAGCTCATACACAAAATACAAGATGCAATTTCACACACTAAGTATGAATAAAGATTTTTTAGTTATAACATTAGAATTAAGAAGATTATTAAAAAAAATTAGTTTAGGTAAACATATTTCAACAGGACAATATTCAATATGCATTACTGTCGAAATATGTAAAAATAAAGCCTATATTTCCCTACATTGGAGTTTCCCTTTAAATGTAAAGACAATCAGTTAGTAGGACAAACTAAAACAGTCATTTGAAGAGTTTGAGACTTCAAAAGGAATACAATATACAAGTTTAAAAAAGTTAATTTATAAAGACGATTTATTTATACTCGTCAAAATTTAAGATTTATATCCAATTTTTTATATTTCACAACACACAATAGGTTTAAAGATAAAAGAAACTCATCTATTGGGTTTGGGTTGAGGGGATATTTTTACAACTATTTTTAGTAAGTTAGCTTATAACATTTTATATAAAGAAAAATATTTAATTTATTTAATCATATTTAAAATATACTTTATAAAAATAGTCAAGTATAATGCGTTTCGACCAAAATTAAATAAACGAAATATCATTAAAATTCCTTCAAAAATTAGATTAAAATACACACAAAGACATGACATTCAAATGCATACTTCTTCTATAAAATAAATTCTTGCTATATGTATAAACACCATAATACAGCGTGTGTTACACATTTAAATTTTCACAGAGCAAAAAACACGGATGTTACGATAAAATATCTAGTTAAAATCTTTTTAATACAATTCACTGCTTAATTTTTAACGGGTATTAACAATAGGAAAAGTTCACATAATTATCTTCAGTTTACCTAGTTTGATTATTTTGAGTAACATAGATGTCAATGTTTAATTTTTTTCTATTTCATTTACATTAAAATATCGCCTCAGACAGCTTTGACAGTAATCAAGATCCTTGGACAACGAACAGTTTGATACAATTTACTGTCATTTTTAACGGGTTACAGAACTGATAGTTCACATTGTGCTTCAGATTACATTTATTTTTTTTATTGTCTAACATATTTGTTAATGTTCAGAATGTTAAAATTTATTCTAATTTTATTTACATTAAAATAACTCTTCAGACATATTTAACAAAAATAGATATACTTGAACAGCTAGCAGTTTACAATCCACTGTCATTTTTCACGCATAACAAATAGGGAAAGTTCACATTATGCTTCAGTTTACACCTAATTTTTTTATTTTGAGTACAGTTATTGCCTAAAAAAGTCAATTTTACTGAACGTGGAATTGTGATAGCTATAGTTTTACAAGGCGATAAGCACAAGAGCATCTTGTACTATTCTTTGTACCATACATAAAACTCAGTTTGTAAAGTAGTTTGCTTAAATGTCACATTAATTTATCCACAACTTCGCAGCAGGGATTGACAGCATTGAGAGGCTCTGGAATAAGAAATTTTAGCATTAAATCAAGCATTAAAACTAATGCACAGTTAAGGTAATGTTTTAAAATGCCCCTACACCTAAAGCCAATATTACTTGTGCTTGTTCAACTAAATAATACATCAAGGTATATTAACTTGAACAATAGCATTTACTGGTAGATTGCATACAGAAATTTAACCATAAAATATTTAAGACTTAACAATTGAAAATCTCAATCATCTTACCAACATGAGAAAAAAAAAACCATATCATGGTTAAATTTAATAAAGTTAAACAACAACTTATAAAATGACAGCAAATATTTGAAATAAAGGAAAAAATTAACAATCCAGTGCAATTCCTGGGATACGGATATGATTATATTTTCCCCTACGAAAAACACTTAATGTCATTAAAATCAATGCCTCAAATAACTATGAATAAAACAAACCAACAGCTGAAAAATAAGTCATTAATTTAGAGGAGTTGTTTAAGACAAACAATAGGATAATTTACTTAATGGAATTATTTAAGACAAGCAATATTATAAACAAGTGTAAAAAGATAGACTGCACCACTGTGGATTCAGATATTAGCATGATTATATATCATTCTAATTTCATTTTATCTTTCAAATTTTGCTAGAACAGAATTTCTTTTATTAATATAACCTTACACATGCGCAGAATAGATAATTAAATAATACAATCAAAGTATGAAATTGATTTAACAAATATTAAGAAAAAAAAAAAGTTGAAAATAATAGTCAAAATGGAAAAGTGCTAAATGCAGCTAAAACCAAATTTGTCTTAAGCTTGTTGACTTTTCTATAAAACTGATTGTGGAGGGAACAAAAATCTCTTGAAATGAAACCAAATTAACTTTCTTTTCCTGATTTATTTTACCAGAAATTTATTAAACAGAACTTTTGATGGCTGTAAATTAATAAAATATTGATTAAAATCAAATCCGTCTACGTGGAAGAAAATTTTAACAAACTTCGTTCTTTAAGAAATTCCAATCAAATTTTTAACGACGTGCTCAACAGATAAGATCAGGAAATTCTGTTGGTTCTAAAAGATAGATTCTAATTTAGTAAATGTATTGTTAGGCTATTTATAACGGAGAAATCAATCGCAAAACATTTCATTAAGAAACAGCTTTTGAAATCATGATGAAATACTTAAGCCTAAAAAATTGAAATACTTAAGCCTAAAAGATTAATTCAAATTCCCCGCGCTTTTCGTTATTCTAAGTAAATGCCATATTTCAGAAAACCTAAAATGGCGGATACACCATTGAACTTAAAATTAATGATAAATTGCTATAAGTTAAATAAATAAAAAATTATAGGCAAAAAAAGCCAACGCGAGATCATACTTTATCTTTCAAATCATGCAACATTTTGACTTAAGAACGCAAGTCATGTGCTGCAATTAGAACTTAAAAACTTGATATTTAATAATCTGTCGTCGGGAAAACGTTGCCTTCGCCAGAAAATCGATCGATAACTTTCTTCGGGTAGGGGCTTCGGTGCAGTTTCCTTCGAGTCACTTGGATCGATAACGGTATAGGGAAAATGGAACTGAGTCGCGATATTAACAATGGGAAAGTATTTCGGCGATATTCGATCGCACAACTTACGAAACACTTATTAAGTTGTCCAGGGTGATAAGTACAATTTTAAATAAATTATACTAACTTTAACCTATACAGAAATGCCTCGGAAAATTTATTAGTAGGTATAAATACATGAAGTAAATAATTCGCGATAAGTAAACGGATATGATTTGCTATTTCTTATCCCTTGTAATCGAGCTTTCATTTTACCCAATTTATTTTATTTTTGGTCGAAATTTTTATCATCTATTTTAATCTTTTTAATTAGAAGTAGGGAAAGAAAAAGCCCGTTAAAGTTAAAAAGTAAAAGAATCAAGAGTACTACTTACAGTGAGTGGAATGGAATTTGCGAAAAAAATCTTATAACGATTTGATTAAAAAATGGAGTTAATTGCTAAAGCAAAAAAGCGCAATAAAACTATTTTATACAAATTTATTTCTACTAATAATAAGATTCTATTACATGTAACTGCATAAGAAAAAGAACCAGATCTTATATCGGAAGAATGTAGACTTACCAAATGTTCCATTGAAATTTCTAACTAATCGGTCTGTACGCAAAAAATTAGGGTATATCTCCAAGTTGTAAAGAAAAATAAGGGATCTTTCACAAAATGACGGGAATGGGGCAAAGACCATAAAACAAAGCGGATAAATTAATCTTTTCTTATTTTTTAAACGCTTTTAGTCAAAGATTTTTCATTTTTTAAATACATTCAATAATTAAAGAAAAAGAAACAAATCGAAACTTCAGCATTCAAAAATTGAAATAAGTTTCAAATATTTAAAAGAATTTTCAGAAGAGTTTTTAACATTATTAATACATAAATTTATCAGGATCCATTTAGCATTACGCACATAAAAAAGTTTAACCAGTATTTACACTCAATGAATAACCTGCAAAGTTCATTTTGTATAAGTTTCAGATTCACAAATTATCCTTAAAAAAAATCGTATTAACAATGATGCCTAAAATTTGGTAGGAAAAGTTGCAAATATTACAAGTATCTTTATTAAAAATTAAATCTGAAAACTTCAAAAAGTAGTATGGTTGACTATAAGCTTGTTAAATATAGAGCTTAATGACACTAGAACCAGAACAGAAGCAGATATACCACACCAAACATATGTTTATTAGATATTATGAAAGGAAAATAAACTGTGCTGTAAACTGAATTTGGTGCAAAATTAAAATAGCACAAAATAAGATCATTAGCTGGAGTCTAATTCGTTGGACCCATATTTACCAGAAGAAAGCAAAACCACATAGGGTCATAGATGAAAGTGTAAGGGTATAAAACTTAGTCCATTTGCATTATCTAATGTAAAAACACTATCCCCAAACATTTATCTATCTATAAAATCAGACCAAAAGCCTCATGACTCTACTTGATCTAGTATTAGTCTGCTAAGAAAAATAGTCTGCTCAAAAATATTATTTTCTTCTTCGGAAGAGGGAACACTTTAATTTTTAAATGAGGTTGCAAGGCTGATTAAGTTAAAAAGAAAAATTAATAAAACTGTCAAATTTTGGTCCTTTTTCTTCCTTGATATGGGTAAATATAGCCATTTCTTTGTCTATTTTTGTATTTTGCTAATTTTCAAAATTGCATTTTAAAGAATTACCCATAAATAACTATATGTTCTGGATTCGTAACTTCATCCTTTACATTCATTTTAAGCTATTTAAATTTGATAATAGTGAGAAAACATACGAAAATAGTATCTTTCTCAACTATTATTTTTTAGTTTATCATTCCTTATTTAAATTTTCAGTTCATAAAACCTGAATAAATAAAAGGGGCAATTCCACCAACTATGACTGTTCATATTTGTATAAATACAAGTTTAAAAAATCAAGCTGTTCTAATAATTTTTGTTAAAATAGTACTGATTTACACATTCTCAAATTTTTATCAACTTCTAAATATATATATATTAAGAATTAAAACCTGGCTGTAACAGACATAACTAACATTGTGTATTGTATTACATACATAACACCTAGATTTTAATTTTAAAACATTCTTTAAACAAATGAAAGTTATTGAAAATTGGGGAAATATAGATTGCACCAAGAGTTACTTTAACAAAGAATTATTAGCACTGCTTTAAAAAAAAAAAAACAACTTAGGTTCATGCATATATGGCACTCTTAAATGGTGGAATTGTCCAAATAATTTAAAATGAAATTTAATTGTCCTTTCCATCAACTTAAAGGTTAATAAATAAAAATACAATAACAGTTTTAAAAAAAAAAAAAAACTATTTACTGTGAATTAAATAGGCGTTTCATGTTAAATCAGAATATTAAAGCAATGAAAAAAAATAAGACTAAAAAATAAAACTTTAATTTATAGCTGCGAGAATAAATCACTCGGGATAGGTTTTTATTTAATAATGAAAAGTCAACTTAATTAATAATGCTAATGATGCATGTTATAAAATTATTTCAATTACTCTCGTTTTAGAAATGTACATGTACTCAGCTAAACTACAAAGAATAATAATCGATCTTATATAATACCTAGCAACAAAATGACTTGGGCTCTCATTGGACCGATATTCCCGAATCTTAGCTCAATAAAGATTCAAAGGACAGCTAATTTCAATATTGGTTCTATGCAAAATTGTCCTATTCACCCGATATTTTATAGACATTTTACAACTAATATTGGCTTTATACAGAGTTGTCAAATTAACCTGATATTTTAAATTCATTATTCAGTCAATATAAGCTTTATATCAGCCGTACATAGGTCAATATTTGCCCCATATAGAACTGATAATAAAAATCTAGACATCCCAATATTGGTTTTTCGGTGGACGTTCATATAGGGCCCATATTAAGCTCAACAGGTAAAATTGTTGTTAGGGATCTAATAGAGTTTAGGGCTTTTTTTCTATAACTAATTTCATTTACTAAATGACGCAAAGGAGCATTATGTCAATATCTATCTTTGCCATAAAAAAATAGAATGACTTCAGACGATACTTCCAGTCTCTGAAAAACCTACACTCTTTTTGTAATTAACTACAACTACTTTTTTAAAGGTATTGACAACAAACAACTTTTGAAATGTAGTCACAACTTTTAGGAGACTATCTTAGCTGATTGCTTTAGAGCTAAATTTACACCCCTTTAAAATAATTTTGAATAAAAAATTGGCTCTTTTTTAAACCATGAGATTATTAAGAACCTTAAACAATTTATCCCATGAATATACTTATAAAATTGTCAAATATTTACAATTCTCCAAATGCCCTTTTATTTCCTTTAAGAAAGGAAGTACATCTAAAATTACAGAGAAAATATGATCCCTACCATTGATCCAATATTAATATATTATGAATGTGCATTCACATTTGAATGTGTAACCAAAGTGATTTATTAGCTTAATATGTCCTTCTAAATACATAATTCATATGAATGCTCGGCCATATGGACACTCTCATGGCATTCATTGACAGACCAAGAAAGAAATTTATCAACCAAATTCAAATAATTAGCTGCATTTGAACCTTAATTCTTCACTAAACTGACGTTAAAAGTAGTTGTGAGGAATAGCTATCAACTACTGTTCTTTACAGGGGTCTGTCCAGACATTTTGTGAAAGGTCCGTTTTTGTATAATTGTAAAAAAACTACTCGTAATTTGCGAAAAAAAAAAAAAAAAAAAAACGTTACGTCACATTCTTTCAACCAGGGTTCGCTTTTGTGAATTTGCGCGAACAGGGTTCGTTATTGCAAAAAAAAACTTTTTCAATGAGTTTTTAAATTGTAAAGATATAAGAGATTATGCTCAATACTGCAAAATTCTAATAATAAAAAATAAAAAAAAATTAAAAATTAACAGCAATTGCAGCTACTAAATTAGCGATGTAACATACAAATATTTGGTATTTAGCCTATACTGCTGGACTCAGAATATTCATTTCGGACGAAGCGTCTGCCGAAGACAAAATTTAGTTCATTTACATCTGTTTTTCTCCCCCTCTCCCTTACTGGGAAGGGTTTATTCGATTAACAGAACATTGAAGATAAACAAATTTGTGAAGGGTACGATTAAAAGATAAATTATTTTGTGAAGGGTCCGTTTTTATGAAAAGATATTTTGTGAAGGGTTCAATAACGGACCCAAATTTCTTCTAAACAGACCCCTGCTTTATGTACCATAACTTACTACACTACCTTTTTTTAAAAAAGATGCACACCACATTACAAGCTACAAACAGAAAAGTAGCAACTACAGTACTGCTTTACAATTGATTCAGAGAAAAGTGGATAGACAACTATTTTCCCTCTATTGTCTTTGCTATGAAAGCTAAAATAGAATGTCAAAAAACCGATAATAAAAAAAATTTTTTTGTAAAATTTTTTTTCTTTGCAATAGGTAGTTTACCTCACCAAATATGCAGTTTACGATTCCAAATACATAAAAATCTCAATTTTGAATTTTTTGTAGTCTACGTTGCTTTTTTAACTAAACAGCAGAGTAGTTTAGCTATTTGTAGCAGGCTAAACCTGACCACTGAAAATTTTAAATAAAAACTTCACTAAAAACAATAAAGAACATCATTTCGTGTGTTCACTTATTTATTACTAAACAAAATATTAACCCAAGTCTAAAGAAAAAATAAATTCACTCGATTGCATCTATTACTGTTCCTGGTAATCAAGGAAACTTTTTAACCTAGTGGAAGAAAAATAAAAGCGTATTTAAAAGAAACCTCAGTTTTACAATTTTTATAACTAAAAAAAAATCAGCTTGAAAGAAAAAAACTTGTGTTTTTTAATGCACTTATTTTTTTGAGTTTTAACAAAGAAATTATATTAACTCCTTCAGCTATAATCTAATAGAATACAATAACCACATTTTAATATTAGGATTCTTCCTTATTAACAAATATTCAAAAATTACTTTATGAATAAGTTATAATCTTTATATTTCAACGTTGTTTATAGGTAACAACTAAAATAACATGACTTAATTACTTAATTTTTTACAAAGAGGATGGTACTTTAAGAATATTTTAACATAATTCAACTATATAAATTAATTCAACTCTCAATTCAAATCTCTGAAAATATCACCAAAAACAAATCAGTAACTTATCACCATAAATATCTTAGTATATTTATCGTATTGATAAAATCAATAGCTATAATTCAGTACCAAGCGAAAAACAAATGTATGTCATTCTAAACTTAAAAAACACAATTTAAAAATGTAGTTTATAACACAATTTAAAAATGTAGTTTATAACACAAAAGCCTATAATTGCATAATTCTGTTAGGAATTAATTCATTTTAAGTTAAACAGGGGTCTTATTGGAAATTTTGCAAAACTAAATCAATATAGATTTTAATTAAAAGAACTATTCACATACACAACCAAAAATTTTAATATCCTACATTTATTATCCTCAGATTGCACAATATTGGTTAATCTCTAATCTACAAACTTCATTAACATTATTTACGAAACAGAAAAATTTAGATTTATGTTCAATTTCATAAAAGTTTAAATTATGTTAATTCATTAATTTTAATCCTCAAAAAAATCCGTAAAGCCTAAAATAATTTAATCTTTTAACAACGAAAGCTCTTGTTTTACTAAGACTCACACGCGGAACAATTATCGTGCTGCCATCTATGAACAGCTATGTCATATGCAACATACTTTCATTAAAATGGCGGAGTTGATATCATTTTATACGTAACATAAAAAAATACACCGTCTTCTTTGAAATATGTATGCAATTCCTAAATAAGGAAAAGCATATTGCACCTTATTTTAGAGAATGTCATTAATATGTAGTACAGATTATTTAAACTTATTTATAATGAAAATTCATCATTATTAGATCATGGTGAACTTATGTACATTTTTTAATCATTTAATAATCAGCCAATGCGTTAGTTGCAATATTTCTAACAATATAGTCTCTTTTAAAATAATGCACAAGATTACGCATGTTATACTAATGTAATTAATATGCATCGATGTTTGAAATGTCATTTTTAACTTCGCCAGCATTATATAACATGTCGAAAACTAGAAGCAATAACAATTAACTTTTAACACAGAAGAAATAAACATACTCTATTATTACAAATAAATTAGTAAGGCCTTGTAACACCGGGGCTTGAGATTTGAAATAAAATTAAAAAATGATCAACAATACATTTAAAATGAAGTATAAATTTTTAATTTTTTCACAAACCAAATTGCAATAACTAAATATGATTTGTTTCTTAATAAGTATAATTTTACAATACAAAAATACATACAAATTTTAACATTGCAGGTAAAATTTTAAATGGGAAACTGAGTAAAAACGAGTATATTATTTCAACAGCCTCAAGAAAATGCGCCATTTATATAAATCTTAATTAACACATTTATAAATATAATTTATCGCAAATCTGAGGAAAATGATCTCTAAGGCATCATTACTAATAAATTTACTAATTATTAAATATTGCTAGTTACCTTGAACTCGCTTCTATGGACGGGACAGACTTCTACACCCATGCCATAAGTATTCGGGCAAAACCCGCCACAAATTTTGACAAAATGATGTGACAGCACCAAGTAAATTCTTGTAGAGAGCACACCGTTATCACCTGTTGTATGACAGTTCAAGTAAAGAGCACATTGAGAAACATTCAAACATGACGTTCAGTTACAGAAACAATACATCCGAACAACACACCATTGCATCCGCAAAAGCTCTACTGTTATCTAAAATCCAAAGCGAAATATCAAAATAGTTTTTGGCGATGCATAGGGTTGCCAAAGTTTAATTTCTCTTCGATCACACGCCTGCTTCCAGATAAAGATGCCAAGCTTGTTTTGAGAAAATCCCTATTATTTTTCCCTATACCGGTTCTGAATAGAAAAAAAAGTTATCCTATTCCCTACGTGTAGGCGTTGCTTATTGCCGAAACAAAGCTAGAACGAGATTTTTTTAGAAGAAGGCTTATTTCAAAAGAACGAAAACTTAATTAAAATAAAGTTTGAATAAATAAAATTTATTATCTTCTGTTATCTCTAAAGGAAAATGAGCCTAAATGGCTAAAATCCATGCATTTTATTACTGATCTAATTATTTTATTACTGAACTGTTTTTATTACTTGTATTTCATTTCATGTTTAAGGTTTAATATTTTTAAATCAAGTCGTAGAATGTAAAATACCGTTGTAACGGGGTTGTGAAGTATTTTCCATATAAAAGTGACCAAGTTTAAATGTATCTGACAAAATACAGTAAAAAAAGAAAGAAAAAGATTGTTCTTTGAATTTTAGTTAAAGTTTATTGTTGAAAACAATTATTGCATATTAAAATAGTTATTTCAGACATTTAATATTTTAAAATTTTATTTTCAAGTAATTCTTTTGCTATTTCTTCTTTAGAGCAGCTGCAGTTACCAGATTTGCACAATTTAAATCAATACAATATTTCAAAACAATCAGAATAAAAAATCTTCGTATCTGGTTTTCGTAGTTTAAAAATTTATTGAGGCGAAAATTTCTAACTTTTATTAGTGTTATTACTGTTTAATCGATCATTCATATTAAAATTAAGTACAACTCAAAATGCAGTAATAAAAAAATATTATCCCTGCTTTAGGTTTAAATAAAAAAATTTAAACAAATTTTTTTTACTTGGGTATTTATTTTCATTTTAAGACAAATGAATGCGAAAAAATTATTGTCACGGTGGAAAATCGTTACAGTATCTTATTAAGTGATTGGAAAAATGCATAACATAATCAAAAAACTTGAAATGGGGGAAATGCATAAATGTAACTTTCAATTTTAAAAAAATACATTTTAGGTCACCGATTATTGAATTTCTTGCAATTTACAAATTGAAAATGTTTTTATTGTTGACATTATGATTTAAAAATATCTTTCAAAGATAAAAATAGAACGTATTTTTTTCCCGATTTTCAATGACTAAAATGTATACACACTATGAATGACCAATAATATTTACCGCTAACTCAATTCGTTTAATTGCTTTCGCTTGTTTATGAAAATAATCCCAATTCAAGAAATATACTTTCTGGCAATACACTCATATAATAAAGAAATGTTTAAGAGAGAAATGAAAAGTTTAGATTACAGTCTGGATTTTTAAAGGCTAAAACTTACCTTACAAGCTCCAAAATACTCTCATAATTAAATAAGAATTTTGATGTGAATCATTATTGTTTTCATACATTTAGAAAACAATTTTCTTTTTTCTGTTTTTTTTAGTATGCATATAAAAAGACATCAGGATTAAAAGACATTCATTAACGTTTGAAATAAATGTTTAAAGGTTGATAAAAAAAAAATTTATATATAGGGTGAAAAAATTTGTAGGAGGTATCGAGAATTACAATATGAAAAGAGAAGAATGTTTAAAAAAAAATTTTATTTCAAATTTTGAAATTTTTTGGTTAAAATTGTTTGAAAAATCCCAATAAAATCGTTTATTACATAAAAAATTAAAAAAAAATAAAAAAAAAAAAAAAAAACATAAATGCAAAAATTACCTTAGAACAGGGGACCACCAAACTTTTTTGATCATCGACCTCCAAAACTTTTGTAATTTTCTTATCGACTCCCGCTATAAAAATATTTTTTAAAAAAGAGTTACCTGTTTCTTAATTTATTTTATTTTGAAGAAATCAAATTGCTACACAAATCATTGAGAATGATGACTTTTGACTGGAAAAGCAATGTTTGGTTCGAAATTTGTGAAATCGCTTCGAAACTCTTCATTCGATTTATTTATCTGCTTTGTTAAAATGGAATTAACATAACTGGAAGACATATTTAATCATATATGAGTTTAGTAATGCAGTTAAAAAGGGAAATGCCGCATTACAAAGTTTTGTACATCTTTTAGTAACATTTATAATCGTCCAAAATTTATTCACAGTTAAATTATCAAAAAACATCTTTGTTTGAATATCAATTAATAATTCAATGATTTTATCATAAAAATCGATATTTCGAAATCGATTAATAATTCAATGATTTTATCATAAAAATCGATATTTTCATCATCAGCAAAAAGTGGTGCAATAATTCGTTCTGGGGTATCCAAATTTTCAATATCTTCTAATTCAAAATTAATTTTTAAATCTTGGCGATTGATAAGCATTGGTATTCATTCACTGCCCCCTAATCGTCACCATTGATCGGATCTACCTCCAATTATACTATATCTTCCCCCAGGGGCCGATAACGATTGCATGGGGGACCCAACCCTGGCCTAAAATTAAATTGGAAAAGAAGAAAAAAATTAAATTAAATACCCCAAAATCTCTAAAAATTGTTTTAAAGAGAAAGTCTAAATATGCAAGGAAAAAATTAGGCTAATGACATCATAATCCGTGCCTTAGATGAACCAGAAAGAAAATAACTAACAACAAACAAAATGCTAATTTGTTCCTCCGAGAAAATGGCCAGTTCTTCGTAAAATAAACAGTATAAAGAGTGTTTTTGACAGTAGTAAGAGTGAAAAACAGCGGTGGAATTTTTATTATGATTATAAGTTTCCTGCCTTACAATATTGGGATGCAATGTTTCATGTGTTGCTCCTGGAATTTCATTAAATAAACTGAAAGTATTTTAGCTTTTACCTTATGATCTTAAGAATGTAGAGTTCAATATTAACAATAAGTCAATGAATATGGCTAAAACGACTGAAGTTTAGTGGTGCACAATAAATATAAGTGCAAAAAAAGAAGAAAATCTTTGGAATTTCTTTTGTTACATACGTAATCAGATGAAAAATTGTGATTAATTGAAGTTCTTAATTTAAGTTCAATTGTTTTAATTAAGAAATAAAAAATACTTCAGCCGAATTGAAATAAAACATTGTAAAAATCAAATGAAAGCTGAAAAATAAGAACTGTTTTTAAGCTTTTAAACAATTTAAAATTTTAGGATAGCAAAAATATTTTTAAAAAAAATAGCGTTTAAGTTTTGTATAATGCTAAAACAAATTAAATAATACGACATAAAAGTTTAAAAAAAAAAGAAATTAATTTTAAAACATACATTAATAATTATTTACAAAAATATTATAGGCAACATAATTTTGAGAATTAAATAATTGTGCTGAGTAAAAAAGATTATATTTAAGGTTTTTGGACGAAGGATTTTTAATTAAAAGTTTTGACGGGACTATTTAATCCACTGTTCAAACCGTCAAAAACTATGATACATCAAAAATATTTCATCCAACTCTGTTATAAAGTTTTTGATAAGAGCTGTGAAGTAAAGATGAGAGAGAAAAGGACTCAAAACGAATAACTGTCTTTAATGATTTTTTTTCTTCCTGTCATGCGCAAGTCTGAGACTTATACTCTGCATCACTATCACTGTTCTACACTGAAAATGAAATCCTATTGACTTTCTTCGATTATCTTCAAATTGTAAGGCATATAGAAAATTTCATGGCTTTATTCTGCTGAAAATAAACGAAAATCTAACTAAATGCTGAAGAAGAAAATTTATATTTTAGACATCAAATTAATCACAGTATTTTCAGCTCAGATCGAATATCAGAAAAACAGCATGAAAAAGAAGAAGGAAAAAAAAAATCTGGTGACTTTTTCTTCTTTCAATTTCCTTGTATTTCTTTAAATTTTGCTTTTTATTTTATTTTTAATTTCATATTCCCCTCACTGCTTTCAACGTAGCAAAACTGCGTAACAATATTTAACCTAATTAAAATTACGTTCAATAATATATTACTTCTTATTTAGTAATTTTATTCGAAAATAATATTTAACTTAGCAAGGAAGAAATAAAATAATTTACATACGTTGTATTTGACTTTATTATTAACGGCGATCTTGCAAAGCATGTCACTAAAAAACAATTTAGTGATTAAGTATAACTTTTATTCGTTAGTGCTATTGGAAAAAGTTATAATACGAATAAAGCATTCCTGAAGAAAGTTGAATTTAATTTATTATGGTTCGTGAGTGCCAGGATTAAAAAGTTTAACCATTAGACGAGAAAATGTAGCAACTATGTTTAATGGATGAAATGCAATGTAAATATTTAATTGTAATTTGTAGCAATTAATCGTTTTAAAACATCATTTTTAGTTACAAAATTATAATTACGTTAGAATTTTAGTGTACTTCTAAGAAGAGTTGTGCAAAAGGTATTAAATTATTATTTTTCATGCATTTTATTTCGCACAAATAATAATACTGGAATTAAGATCCATACTAAAGAAAAATTAGAGTATAGAATTTCCCTTCAGCTGAGGTAGTTAAAATTCGTAGTTTTACTTTCATTTAAAAACTCTCAATTGCATATTGCTTCAATTTGTTATTGAATTTTTCAAGAAATTTTTTTTTTTTCACTTACTATATTTTCCCTTTAATTCGTAGTGTTTTCTTTTTTCTTTATTATTTAGTTACTTACTGATCATAAATCCAGTTGTAGAAGTGATATAATGACTAAATATATACACATTACCCAGTTTCCTCGATGAACTTTGAACCCCTGTTACGCTAATTAGGATGATTAAAGTAAAATGTGATGATTATTTAAACTGGATTAATGGTATTAATATGCATTTAATACTATTAAGCCCATTATATTATTCTAATTACTCGTTTTTTCTTCGCTTGCAATTTAAAACATTTACAGAAACGGTTAGTAACTAACAGCAGAACGAACTAAACCGAAGAAAACGGACAAGATATTATTGGTCATAGCATAGAGATTTGATATTTACTTTGATAAACAATTTTATCTACGTTCGTTTCGGTTGACTCAAAAACTCCTCGCAGGGAAAAAGAAAGGGGAAATTTAGCGGCAAGGAAAAAAAATCGTCGCCACCACAGCCAAGTACATGTACGTGCATGGCGCCAAGACTCGCACGAGGAAAAATGAAGCTCTCCTCTGCTGAAAGACTGGTTTTTGTGTCCGGTTGCTGTATTTCCAGTCCAATGCGAAGTTTTCTAACTACGTGATACGAGGTTGCACTAGTCTGGACATAGGTATATTTGGAAAAGTGGGAAGTCGAAAAGCGAAGGAGGAAAAAAAGTACCGTTAAAACTTCGTTCTTCACTACTAGCAACAAGTGGAATAGAAGAATCCTGTCGTTAGCTTAGTAGAAAAGAAGGAATTACATCATTCGATATTCCATCTTTTGGAAATATACTATAACGAACACATAACTTGAATTGATTAAGTTATATGCTTTTTTTTCTATTTAAAACAAAATCTTTCAAAACCAGTGACGTAGTTTTGGGGACAAAACCCCTTCCGAAATTTTACGTTACGGTTAGAAGGATGTAGATATAAAAATGTTTTTATTATTCACTTTATGTAATTTAAACAGTAAGAATATCAGGACCCGCGTTAAGAATTTCAAATTATTAGCCAGTAAATTAACCAAATGTCAAAAATATTTGCCAATTTTCGAAAGTCTTCGCCAAATGCGAAACTTAACAATTTTTTATGATTAATTTTTTCTCCATATAAAACTATTTTACGGTAGTTTGCTTCAGGGTTATATTATTTGGATCCAAATCTAAATGTGGTGCATCTACCGGAAATTACTTACCGATTTGTTTAGAAAAATTCATTTTGAGGATAGAATTAATCCATATTTTTCTTTCCAGTGGAAAAAAATTATTCGCCAAAACACAATTTTATTCGCCAAATTTACGATTTTCTCCCATTTGGCAAGGTGGCGAATGCTTAGCGCGATCCTGGATTATGTATATATATTACCGTTAAAGTGTGAAATCTGTTATTTCGTAGAATAACTAGGTATTTCATTAAATTACTAGACAAGTCAGTTAAAGTATATAAAATTTTTGAATTCTACAATTTAACTAGGTATTCTATAGAATAACGATTACAAGTATGAAATACGGCACTCGAAAGTTCTTTGAACCGGTTTTAGCTTCTTTCAGTCAGTGTTAAACAGCTTATAGCTGCCTGGCAGTGACACGCGTGTGTGTACGCTTCATTCCGTTGCTTTTAAACGTAGTCATTAATATGAGTAATTATAAATTATATCATCTGTTTTTCCTTATTATTTATCAATTAATCATCCGCAATAGAGATAAACTGTATTTTTGGAGAGATTTTAGCTATTTATGTTCAATTAATTTATATAATAATTTTGAAATTGTTTATTGTTGCACTTTAACGGTCTATCATTAGTTATTTCATAGAATAACTAGGTAAAGTATGAAATTTTTTATCTGTTATATACTTTAACTGACTTGTCTAGTTATTTCATGAAATACCTAGTTATTCTATGAAATAACTGAATTGTACACTTTAACGGCAACATATATATCAAAAGGAGATAAACCCCATCTTTTTTATAATGTTAGTGCATAGGGATTTTCTCAAGATCAACGTTTCTTTGAAAATCCAAATAAAAGTGTAATTACTATTCAACCTCGTTTGTCAGCTACAGTAAAACAACTATAAATTCGATTTTTAAAATCGGAGAACAAATATTTAAAGAGATTTAGAAAGTTAATGAATAAAAAATTTAAATATAGGCAATAAAAAAAAAACTCGTATTTTTCGTTGAAATTGACGATTTTCACCCATTTGAATACTTTAACTCTTATTAATTTATAATCTTTATCACTATTTCAATAATTATTCATACTTAGCAAATTAGCGTTCTAGGATAAATTAATAAGCAATGCGTAAAATTGAAATGTACCTGCGTACCTGAATAACTTTTAATCTTATGATTGGATTTTCACGTACTGGGCCTCAATCTCAATTGTTCATCGATGGCCTAATCTAATATAAAACTAATTAGTGCCGATGGTATTTTAAGTTATGAAACCAGCTTTTTTTTTTTTTTTTTTTTTTTTTTAACTTTACGCTTTGTACTTCTCTTTAAAGTCACGGCTAAACATTTTAAACAAGATAGTTATAATATTTAATTTTAGTTACCGTTTCAGTAATTACTCATCCTAAAAAAATATCTAGGATAACATTAGATTTGTACTTCATTTAAGATCACTGCTTAACATCTTAAACCTGATCGTTATAACACTTAACTTTTATTATTAGTTTTAGTTTATAATCTTTATTACCATTTCAATAACCATGCTTAGTAAACGCATGTTAAAAAAATCGTTAATTTTCCCGGTTAAATTCAAATACGTATAATTGTAGAAATTAGATTTAATTCACAACTCCCGATTTTTTTTTCTTCCAGTACTTATACGACAGACATAAAGACATCCTTGACTTGAACATTCTTAGAGGATATCTACAGGTAAATATGGTAGACCCTGCGATACCCCCGGACACTAGTGATGTATTTTTTACTCTTTTATTTTTGCGTCAAAGGTTAACCCATCGGGGGCCAAAAGTGCGTGAACGCTCCATTTGAATAAATATTTTTTTTATTAACATTGTAATGTATATTTTGACTAACTTTATTTTCAAGGGCTCTGAAGACATCTATAAAATATTAGTAATTCAATTGGAGTATGGACTCCCTGTGTAGAAATTTTCTAACTAAGCTAATTTTTATACTTGGAACGGTAATTGAAAAATTCGACATTTGTATTAAATGTATAAATATTCCATTTGAGATCAACCATATGTTTTTACGGTAGCTGAAAGTTGCAAGTTCTGTAAACAAAAAATAAAAATGAAACAAATATTATAAATAACTAACGTTCAACTAAATGATTTATCCATTGATTGGGCCAGTCGTCCATATACGCACCATTTTGCTTCTTAAATAAAATATTATTTTTCATGCGCGAAACTTTCTTTTGTGTCTTAATCAATGCAATTTAAGTATATTTCAATGAAAATAATACCACATTTTATAAAATTTCTGTTTAGCCAAAAATGGGTTAATAACACTAATTAAATTAAATATTGGCTACGCTGCATCCAAAGCGTTCGTGTTTGGGGCAATAGAGTGCCCCTTAACTCTATTTAATCAACTGTCAATATTTTTACAAATAGCTACTTCAATATAAAAGAGTATGGATTCTTCCGTTAAAGTACGATAGCATGATTTTCTGTTAAAAAAAAATTTCATTTTTAGCTATAAACATTTCTCAAACGAATCTGAAGTAAAAAATAAATGAAGTAATAAAGTGTAATAAAATGCACTTTGAAAAGTTTTGAATTCCAAATTACTTTAATAATTTGTAGGATTTTTTAAATTAAAGCTTCCATTGTGAGTTTTTCGTAACATTATTAATATCAACACATTAAAAAGAAAACGTATAACAAATAGTTACTTCAATATGAAAGCGTATGAATTCTTATATTAAAGCACGATTCTTATGTTAAAGCATAATTTTCTGTTAAAAATTTTTTTCTTCCAAACTATAAACATTTCTCAAACGAATTTGAAGTAAAGTTTAACCCCTTAACGCACAGACTTTTTGAAATAAAAACCGGTAAAAATATATAAATTTTTTTTTTTTTTTTTTTAATGTAAGAAACACTTTAGAACATTGTCTTTTCTTTTGGTGGACAATTTCGATATACTGCGCTTTTGTTCCGTGGGAAAAGGTTATATTCAGAGATGCCAACTGCTCCGGACACTGCTCCGGAATAATTAAAAAGAACGGTAAATAGTTACTAGGTAAATTTTGTAAATATTTGATTATTTTTGTTTGCTTTTTAAAAGGTATAGCATGACATAACAACTATAAAGTGGTGAATTATATAAGCCTACGAATTATTTAGAAATAGTGGTGGATAAAAATCTACTAAATTGAATTTATTGAACCAAGAATCAAAATTGATAAACTACCACTTTAAAATATATATTTGCTGTCCGGAGCAAGATGGTATCTCTGTATATTTTATTCTCGAGTAAATAAGTTTTTTTTTTCTTAGCTTTCAGATTGTTATTTTCAATTCTCGATTAAATTCGAGTGTGAAAAATTATAGCGGCATAAAATACAACGCCGTTCGAATTATCTCGAGTGTGCACAGTTTGGCCTGTTTAGTGCGCTCGAATTAACTCGAGCGCACAAGTGAAGGGGTTATTAAAAAGCAATCTGAAAAGTTTTAAATTTTTAATTACTTTAATAACTTGCAGGTTTTTTGAATTAAAGCTTCCATCGTGAGTTTTTCGTAACATTATTAATATCAACACATTAAAAAGAAAACCTATAACAAATAGCTACTTTAATATGAAAGCGTATGGATTCTTACGTTAAAGCATAAAGGCATGTTTTTCAGTTTAAAAAATTCCTTCTAAAATATAAAAATTTCTCAAACGAATCTGAAGAAGAGTTTGATAAAATGCACTCTGAAAAGTTTTGCATTCCAAATTACTTTAAAAAATTGCAGGCTTTTTTAAAATAAAACTTCTATTGTGAGTTTTTTGTTACATTCTTAATCTCTGCACTTTAAAAACAAAACGTATAACGAGGCGCCCAACGCACGGCTATTGTTTGTTCAGGAGTCGATATTTCCAGCTCAATAAATAAAATAATTCCCTTCATCAGTTTATGACGAGATTTTAACTCCGATACACTTGATAATATAGTGTAATTTTTTAGTAACACAACTTTCCTAGTTAAACGTTTCATTTATTACACCATTTTAAGTAACGTTACCGTTTTCAATAATTTATTCATTTGACTTCTGAGTTATTAGTGAGATTATTTTATGATAATTCTAATAAAACATACCTTCAAAGAAAAGAAAATTTTCAAAAAAAAAATTTTTTTTAATCGATATTTACTAAGTTTTACGAATAAGGTAAAAGTTTTTTTCCTTTTAAGTTTTTTTCGTTTGAATTTCTGAATTACATACTGTAATTAGTTGTAAATCTTATAAAACAACTTTACAAAGAAAAAAGTTTTTGTAAAATTTCGTAACTAATTTTCATTATGTTAGATATATATAAAATATATAAATGGGAAAATAATTTTTTTTTACTCTTTCTTATAGATTAATAAGTAGAACAGTAACTTTTAGATAACTAGCAACTGTAAGATAACAGCGTAAAAGTAGAAAATAATATTATTTTCTCAACCATACAAATAACTATTGTAAATATTGAATGAAAATTAAAATAGGCAATAATTACTTTTTTAAATATTTCTTTTTCCGTCGTTTTCTTCTCTCCCTTTTGTTTTAAAAGATTTTAGTGTACAGAGTGCAAAGTAAAAAAAAAAAAAAAAACTGTCCATCTGAATAACTTTTAATCCAATGATCGGATCTTTTCACGCTTTACGAGGGTTAAATAGGGTCCAAAGTTTGAATCCTTTAATGCTAATTTTCTCCATATCTCGGGAACTTTTTGCACATAATTATAAAATTCGTTTATCCAAAGATAATTTTACGCAAAAAAATATTTCTAGTAAGTATTTATTTTTTTAATTATTTTATTTAACAATAACCGAAACAATTCGTTATAGCGAGAGAATTACTTCGTTAAATAGAGAATATAAAACTTCGATATGGGGAAAAATTCGTTATACGTAGACTTGAGCCGTGGTGGCCCAGAATGAGTTGAACCGGGTTCGAATCCCAGTGATAGCTGGTTGATATGAGTTCCGAATCGGTCTCGCACCCTACAGTGCTGACGTAAAATATCCACAGCGGGAGACGGATTACGGGCTAAAGTCCCCTTTCCTTCAGGCTAACCATGGGAGGTTTTCATAGTTTTCCTCTCCACGTAACGCAAATCCGGGACTTAACTATCTTAAGAGTTTGAAACCATTTCTTGCACAGCTTAGTATCTTTCGGAGTTGCAAACTGTATTTTAAAAGGCTTATCAACTTATGAGGCCCGAAATGTTTCTTAAATATTTTACTGTCTTAACAAATAAAAGAATTGAAGATGTCGAGCGCATAACTTACATATTTAGTAATATATATACTGGAGGTAAATCTCAATTATTTTCCGAAAAAACAAGATGAAATTATTAGTTAATATAAATTAGCATTAGTTAAGCTAAGCCTTCAGACTTGCAATTGTGTGTTTGCTTCCTCATGGAAAATTAATGCGAAATTTGTAATTATTATAAACATTGATATTGCATTGAAAACAGTGAAAATAAACGACTGTTTTGCACCTGAAGTTGAATGAACTCTTTGATCTTTTTATTAATCGGTTGTAAATGTCAATGTTGCGTACCCCCCCCCCCCCTCCTTCTTTTTATTCCACGTAATACTGCGTCTCAGCATACTTTGATAATGAAATAAATGAAAATCACTAACACATTATTCATTTTTGCTTAACAATAAGAACGATATTTACTTAAAAATACATCATATTAATATTAGGAAATAGTAACGTGAATTTATATTAGAAATTAAGAAATGCAATCTAACCTTACAAAAAAGGATATCTCTTCTCTTTTTTTAAATATTATTTTGTAAAGAGGGATGCTCTTTGGTGTGATAAGGAATCGAAAAAAAAAAGACGTGGTCGTTTTACTGAATGTTTAGTTATTATTTGAAAGGACTTATCTTTGATATTATAATAAATTTTGCAGCTAAAACTGGTGTTAGGAACAACACTATTGTAATTTATAAAGCATTCTGGGGCATTAATACCTAAAAAAAAAAAGAATTTAAAAAAAAAAACTTACTGTACTTTTAAAAAATTTCTTAAGGATATAGAAGTTTTCTAACTTAACAGAACTGCAATGCTTTAAAAAAAAATTTATAAGTCTTTCTATATATTAAAAAGTAAGCACCGGCGATGTTTGGGGTAGTCAATTTTTCATTTTGTATTTTTGTACAAAAATTATTAAATTTTAACTAATAATTATTAAAAGGGGTGTATAAAAACGAAGGGGTGTATAAAAATATACAAGGTGTAAGATGGAATAACTAAAAAATTAAGATTCGATTTAGATTCGTTCCAGAATTGTCAAATGTTTTTTTGTTTTTTTTTCCCAATGGCAAGCACTGAATTTGAATCTTTGCCTATGAAGATGCCAGAATTGTTGCTCATTTCACGTTACCCAGTGGGCACCTGTCAACCAAAGTCACGGAGGCGAGCAACATTACCCACGTCACACTGCCACAAACCCGTTTATAGGGTGGGCCACATTCACACAACAGAGGACAGCACAAAGAGAGAGAAACATCCATACCCAGAGCGGGATTCGAACCCGCAGCCAATGGCTTCGCAGTCAGGCGCGCTAAGCGCTCGGCCACCTGGCTGGCGAATTGTCAAATGTTTAAATCGTAATAAATAAAATAAAAAAATAATTATTATTCTGAACGATTTGCAACCCGCTGAAATGCAACAACAAAGTTGAAATTTGACTTACTGGAAAGGGTATTTTCATCTACGAACTTGAACTTTCCTAAATTTTAATTTGTTCGAAAGTTATTGCAATTTTAAGTAATATTTTTTCACAATTTTTTTCCTCACTTTTTTGCTTTAATTAATAACTATTTATCCATTGTAAAAAATAAAATATATATATTTCTCTCAGGAGATCTTTATTATACGCTCCAGATTGACTGAATGTCAAAAATAAAAAAACAAGTAAATAAATGAATAAATTAAATTTAAAAAAGAATA
Source organism: Parasteatoda lunata (assembly GCA_949128135.1). Classification (NCBI taxonomy): domain Eukaryota; kingdom Metazoa; phylum Arthropoda; class Arachnida; order Araneae; family Theridiidae; genus Parasteatoda; species Parasteatoda lunata. Next base: position 71,588,387 of record OX421977.1, on the reverse strand, counting down.
ATAAGAGAGTGAAACATTAGATGTTGCCAGATACAACATTCTTAACATTTATAACGAAATTGTTAAAAATATAAAAGATGTATAGAAAAAAACTAATAGAAAATATAAAAGAGAGATAAATAAAAAATCGTTTTCAATCGTAACTGTTATATGAAATAATTTTATCGTTATATATTGTTAATGATTAAAATTATTACTCATTTTTTATTTCTTATTTTGTCCTACACTCTATATTCGTAAGTTTTAATATTTCTTTTTTTTTCATACACAGTTAATTCTTTCTCAAATTCATGTAACCATTTATTTCATTTCAATTTACATAATGTGTTCTTACATAAAATAATAATAACCAAATGGAATACCTGCAAGTGACATAGTGCGCAGTACCTCGATCCTGATTGGTTGTTGAAACGTGGCATTTGTTTACGTTTGCAACTGGTTATTCCATTCTATTTCGAGTAAGCCAAGCCCGTCAAGTATCAATTCTCTTAAGTGTGTCACATTATATATTCTTTCACTAAGATTTCTATTTTTTCACTGTATATTTACACAAAGACAGGCACGAAGCCATATAGAACATAAACAATCTAATTATGCTTTGAAGTTGCCAGGTACACAAAACAAAAATATGTCACGGTTATAATTAAATAAATAAATATATAATAAATCAAAGTTAAGTAAAAGAAGTAGAACGAGAAAAAATTATATTTAACCAAATTCAATGTGTGATATGAAGCTGTGTTTAATTAACATTCTAACTTAGGTTTTGTTCAACTTTAACAAGCCATTTTGCTGATAAACGATCAGCTGGATCTGACGTCATAGGTCACATGTGTGGGTATCGGTGATTTTCTTCTTGAAGTAAAAATAGTCAATTACATAGTTTCTATACAAAAAGAACGTTTGTTTTTTCAAAAAATATCGACATATGATAAGCACTCACAGGAGGTTTGGTGAAGGGAACCTCCTAATAGTTTATTTAACGAAATTAATCAAAATACTTGTGTGAAAAGCATAAATTTTTGAGAGATGAATGCTTCCGCCGAATGTTTCAGATAATTATCGATGAAATAACAACACGAGCAATTCATAAGCATTACGCACGATTAAATTTTCTGCATGCTTAAATTTTTCTTTTAAATAAATAAAAAAATTTCAATGAGAAATATTTTTACAAGAATGGCTGTTTCAGATATATTTAAAAATTTTTGTTTTTAAAAATTTGCCATAATAGAAGTAGTATGTTGCATGAGTTTCGCAAGCAATATTCGTTTTGAAATAGATTGAAACATTTTAAGAAACATAAAATTTTTCGATAATGGATGTTTTCAGAAGGACGGATGTTTCAGATGTGTTTTCAAGTTTTTTTATTATTATTATTATAATTATTTCAAAATAGTATATAGCACGAGTCATGCATTATTCGTTTTTAGATAGACTAAAACGTTTTTTCAAAATCATAAATTTTTTTGATAATGAATGTTTTTACAAAGCATTACGCACGATTAAATTTTCTGCATGCTTAAATTTTTCTTTTAAATAAATAAAAAAATTTCAATGATAAATATAATGATAAAATTTCAGCCATGTTTTCAAATTTTTATTAGTTCAAAAGGTTGCCTACCCGCCTTAATGAGTCGCATAAGCGATATCCGTTTTAACATAGGCTTGAACGCATTCGAAAAACGCAGAATTTCCCGATCATGTTAACAAGGCCGAAGCAGGATCCGTTTTTCAGTAGGCTTACTATCAACATTCGTTCCGCAAGTAGTATAGTTTTTATATTTGTCCCTACTTGTTCTTCTGAGAAATACTTTTGTTGTGAATGTTCAATTATAGTGAGTCAAATGTACAATACTTGTTATGATTTGTTATTTTTTATACTTATTATGATTATTTAATTGTATTTTTTGATGATTCTCTAAAAATACCATAGTAAAAAATAATAGAATGAATAATTTCATACACAATTTTCAGATTATTTCCAAAATAATTTAAATAATTAACAAATAAAGCGGAATAATCACAAAGCGAATATAACTGTACACAATAATTTTATTTAGAATGAAAGCCAGTGGTGTACTAAACATTTTTTTATATCTCTGTGAACAATAGCTTAAAATTATTTTTTTTACTCTTTTTTTTTTTTTTTTTGTACCTATCGTCCTTTTAAAATGGCGGTTCCTTTTTTCAAATGAAAAAGAAGTTAGTGGTAGCACGAGTGCTTCATTTTTAGGATTTATTTGGAAGAAATGAAATAGTTATATCTAACAAATATATTAATATTTATATTTCAATCATATATTAGAGTATTTTTTTAATGTAGTATGTAACAGTAAGATGTATCCACTTGATGGAAACAAATATGTACCACCTCTTTTTGTCATGCTGGTGTCTTTAAGATTTTAAGGCCATTAAGAGACTTAAATTCGATTTTGTTAACAGGCCTGAAATTGACTTTAAAACAAAAACGACAGAGGGTATTACCAATTTTATAAAAAATGGGAGGAAAACAAATGGTAAAGTAGTAAGTTCTCTATAAGAAGATGAGGAACGTTTGAGTCTAGTGAGTTTGTTAGTAGCAAGCGAGCGGGAGAAAGTTATTCATATATTTTTGAAGCGAAGCAAGTTTTCAATCAGAAAATATGCATTCTGCTATGCATTTTAATTATATTGTATTGAAGTAAGATGTACGAGTGAAAATTAATTATGCCTGACTCAGAAATATTTATTCTTTAAAGATTCGGAAGAGATAATTCAAAATGATTTATAATATTAAATTTCATTAAAAAATGCTACATTCGTTTTCTTATACTAATTTTTAAGTATGTTATGTTTCAGCTATATTTAACAATAGATACAATGGTATTAAAATATATTTTTAATGAGTAAAAGAATAAGAGAATAACCCATCCCCATTTCCTTTGTTAAACTACATTCAAAACTCTAAACAACGTACAACCAAACATGCAAGTCTCATTTCAAATGTCCCTCTTTGATAAATAACACAACTTCCATTCCAAATTATTTATCGCCTTTCTCACTTTTTCTTACGATTTAGGGCGATACATCGCCAAAAGAGAAGCTTTCACTTCTGGTATGACCTGGTTGTGTGACGCAAGCCGGCAGGCTGACGTCATGTTCAGAAGCCAGCCTATTGCAAAATTCCCTGCGTCTTCAGCCAATGAAATGGACAGATAGGCCCACCAAGCACGTGAGCAATAACACACAGCTACCTCGAAACCCTCTCTTTGGAAAAATGCCAGCGGAGCCTGATCGGCGGCAACCGGCATGTTAGGAAGAAAACTGGATGGCTGTTTGAAGTAAAGCGTCTTGCGCAGAATAAACCCTCCTTTGGAACTGAAAATTGGATGGCAATCCTATTTTTCTTCCAGCTTTTCCTGGAAAATAATGTTGGGGGCGGAGCTCTGAGACCAAAGATTTCACGACCTTTTCTTTTTGAATTTATTTAATCGTTATATATTTAATTTATAAATTAAATTAATGACTTTTTTTAAAAAAACATTTTTTGCACACTAAGATAACGTGAATCGAGTTAATGCATAAAAAAACTACATGCAGTTATTAAACATTTAAATTAACTAAAACTGGTAAAAATTGTAACCATTTCGTTGCAACGAAAGGAGTTTTAAACGGCAGCAATGCTTAAGAATTAAATAAGGGTAAATAAATTTATGAGGATATTGCCATCATTAATGGGGTTTAGCCTCACAATTGAGAACTCGTAAATTGTTTGTATTTCTAATGAGAGACTGATTTAAGGGGAGAAAGACATTAGGGACATTTGCCTGAAGCTTCTATACTGAGAAAGACCCCCAAAATATTTATTCAAAGCACATTTTTATACATCAAACGAATTATCTTTCTGTATATGTGCAGATAATTTAAGTGCATATTTATTTTATACATAAAATGCTACTATTGAGACTAGGAATTTTCTAAAATTATTATTTAATTCAATAGCTACCATACTATTAAATTTTTTTAAAAAGAAGAATGAGCTCTAAAATGAACTGGTATTAGAATCTGCAATTGTTCGTAATTTTTTATTATTATTATTATTAACATTGTTTTAATAATTTTTTTAATAAATTTGAAATGAAAGATAAATCTTTTTCTAAATTTTCGCTGAAAGTTAATTTAATTGATTTATTTTTTTTACATATATTATATAAGGATTCAACCAACGTTTGGTTTTGTTATTCATTTTGGGCAAAAAAGAAAGAAAAACTGATTACAAAACTTATTTATTGCTACTTTCAAAGTTTTCTTTATGTTATAATTTAACTAAACACATAGGCACCGTCTAAATTACTCTTGTAAATCACGAAGAAAATAATCTAAGATCTTTCAAAACCTTTAACTTGGTCAACAGTGCTCAATAAAAATTATAGACAGTTGTAGTACAGATTCTTATAAATGCAGTATTTTTTTATGTACAGGGCAAAAAATATGTACATGAATTTTATTAATTTGATTTAAAGATCTGATTTTTATGGACTCGGAATCAAACTTTATGGCTCTAGGGCCTAATCTTAAATAAGCTAATTAATTAGTGTAGACGATATTTTAAGTTACGATATCACACAATCACGAATTAGTCTATGAACTTTTTTTTTCCGACAGATTTGGATACTTGATCGTTAAAGTATGGTCCCAATGGTTTAAGCAGGAGATGTGGCGAAAGTTTGGACCCTTTAATGCAAATTTCAATTTTCGGTGTATTTCGCAAAATTTCTGGAACTAATGAAATGAATAAAAACATTTTTGTTCACATTTAGAAATTTCTTTATTCTAAGATTATGGAGAAAAAAAAAGTTTATAATTATTTAATTGACGTACTTTATTTACTTAACTTATGGTTATAATTTACTTTTGTATACAAATACCTCCATCAATTAACGTATCAATCATAGGATTTAATAGTAGAAATTTAAAAAAAACTTAAGTCTTAGGGTCAAACACGACTAGTCATATATATATATATATATATATATATATATATATATATATATATATATATATATATATATATATATATATATATATATATATATATATATATATATATATATATATATATATATATATATATATATATATATATATGAGGAGTAAAACCACGGGAATATTTTATTTCACTTGCCAGAAAAATTTATAAAGTAGAGACTCATACTTTGTGTCCGCGTTGTGAAAAAAGCAGAAATAAATATATCATGTCAATTAAATATATCAATCAATTTTTGTACGACGTTGTATTATTCTATTTTAAGAATAATATTTCAGTCATTTACGGTGAAATCTGTAAAAGTTAACCACTTACGGTCAATTGCTTTAGTGGTCAACCAATAAAGAAGGTTTTAAAAAAAAAAAAATTAATTTTTTTATTATATTATTATTTAATACAACATGGCAGTCATATAATTTTTAGAAATTTCAGCAATCAAGCAAAGAATAAATGTAGCTTAATTTTTGAAATAGGACTTAAAAGTTTTTATTTAGTAAATACTCCATATATATTAAGAAATTATACGTTACATTATACAGTAAGAATTACAATTTTCATATGAATTTAATCCTAAATTGATTATTTTAAGAAAAACAGATATCACATGTGACAATAAAAAAAAAATAAAAAAATACCGTTATCATTTATAGGAAATATGTTTGTGTATTTTTAATTTCGGTTTTGTATATCTGTAAATTAAAAGTAAAAATTATTTCAATCTTGCTTTATTTTTAGTGAAGTAGGTAAAAATAGATCACGTACTTGCGTCACATGGTATATTTTAACCAATCAAATATTTTTGTTAAATTACTGGAGACAGTCGCATGCCTTGGAAGCATTTACTTTTCCTGTTTGGGCAAGGAATTATTAATTTTTTATTCTCTTTTCTTTGAGATTTCGTAAGGTGAAGTTTCATAATTATTTTGCGTAATGTAATTTCCTTTTTTTGCCCTGGCGGCATTGCTCTTGTGGTGAAAACCTTTCTAAAACATTTTTTTACTTTTTTCTAATTTCAATTTCTTTCTCAAATTTCAATAAAATTGATTTAGATTCAAAGAATTTTAATATTCGTGTTAGTTCAGTTCTGTTTGGGATATGATGAAATGAAATTTGCTTATACCTAATATAAATATACGGGACAGACAAAGCCATTTGTGTGTGGATATTTTTATTATAGTTTTTCACGATGATCAGTCCCAGAGCTTTTCCACTTAAATAGTGAGTAGTCGATTTCATTAATTACTTTTGACAAGTAAGTTATCGTACTTATAACACTGATGTATGTTTTATGTTTATATATTTGGGTTGGTTAATTTTTAGTTATAATTAGGTGAGTCATTCATTTCATAACTTCTGTTAGTCGATCAATTCAATCGTTTCCTGCAATGGATTAGCATGGTTATTGCTAGTTTCCCATTTTCAATTACACTGACAGTACCTAGTGTTACGATTCAATTACATCTCGTGTCACTATCTTTTAAATAATTTATTTATGACTTTCTTCGTAATTGCTAGCTCAATCGTAATGTTTTAAAATTTTGCACCATCCTAATAAATTAAAACTTTGACAATAAATTTTGTTAGTTATGCATACCAGTTATTTATATTAAATATTATTTCGACAAATGTAGAAGGAAATTTATGCATTTCGAAAATTCAACAATATATTTATTTCAATATTGGAAAATTAATTTAGCTTTACTAACGAGCCTATTTGTTACAAAAGCCCTTACTGGTCAATTCAGAAAGGGGTTAAGTTTCATTTAATAAAATTTAGGCTCATTTAATGTCGCAAAAATATTAATAAACATAACGTACAATTTTTTTTTCTTTTCTTTTTTTATTATAACGTTTTTTCTTTCTTTCTTCATTTGGATAAATTTGGTATCTGCTAACAAATGTCAACTGTCAAAGTTTATCAACTTTTTAGGCTTCACTTATATTTTACTAACTTTTGAACGAAGATGAATCCCGACCTACCAGAACATGTCTCTAGGCAGTCATTGATTATCTTTTCTCTATTTTCAATTAATAAAAGATGTTTTATGGTTAGTGTGCGGTAATATCAAAATATTAGTGGTTTAAATTATTTATCAGAAACGTTGCCGTCAACGGCAAATTGTCAATGGAAATATTTTGAAAGCGTTACAATATTTTAAACTTGTTTTTTATATGGTTTTCTCGGGAGCAAAGAAAAGAAATTAAATTTCTGTCGTTATTTTGGAATCAGCGGTTTAAGTCGAACGTACTAATGGGAGAACAAATATTTAGCCTTTGTGAAGTAGCATAAGGGACTTAATATATTGATCATTATAATATAAGGATCGCTGTATTGAGTATATATTGATCGTTATAATGGAAGGATCGATGTAATGAGGATATATTGATCGTTATAATAGAAGGATCGCTGTAATGAGGATATATTGATCGTTACAATGGAAGGATCGGTGTAATGAGGCTATATTGATCGCTATAATAGAAGGATCGCTGTAATGAGGATATATTGATCGTTACAATGGAAGGATCGGTGTAATGAGGATATATTGATCGTTATAATAGAACGATCGCTGTATAGAGTATATATTGATCGTTATAATAGAAGGATCGATGTATAGAGTATATATTGATCGTTATAATGGAAGGATCGGTGTAATGAGGATATATTGATCGTTATAATAGGAGGATCGCTGTAATGAGGATATATTGATCATTACAATGGAAGAATCTGTGTAATGAGGATATATTGATCGTTATAATAGAAGCATCGGTGTAATGGGGATATATTGATCGTTACAATGGAAGGATCGCTGTAATGGGGATATATTGATCGTTACAATGGAAGGATCGGTGTAGTGAGGATATATTGATCGTTAGAATGGAAGAATCGGTGTAATGAGGATATATTGATCGTTATAATAGGAGGATCACTGTAATGAGGATATATTGATCGTTACAATGGAAGGATCGGTGTAATGAGGATATATTGATCGTTAATATGGAAGGATCGGTGTAATGAGGATATATTGATCGTTATAATAGAAGGATCGCTGTAATGGGGATATATGATCGTTACAATGGAAGGATCGGTGTAATGAGGATATATTGATCGTTATAATGGAAGGATCGGTGTAATGAGGATATATTGATCGTTATAATAGGAGGATCGCTGTAATGAGGATATATTGATCGTTACAATGGAAGGATCGGTGTAATGAGGATATATTGATCGTTATAATAGAAGGATCGCTGTAATGGTGATATATTGATCGTTACAATGGAAGAATCGCTGTATTGAGGGTGGGTTTTTCCCTATAAACTTTTTTACCAAAAGATATTTTTTTAATGTTAAAATATAATCTTCTGATTTCAATCATTTTTATTGCTTAAAAAGTCATTAAAAAGGCTTCTTAATAATATACTATGGCGATATATCTATAATATTTACAGTCAAATTAAATCCTTGTTTAACATATAGGCATATTTTAACAAATAAAAATAATTCATAATATCGATAATTTTTGCTTATAAATTATCATGAGCATTAATTATAAGTACTACTAAATTTATGAAAATTATAAACTTTTTAGTGGGGAGATCCCGAAGATCTGCACTGTGTTAGTGATTATAAAACAATTTTTCCAAGTTTATTAGTTTTAGTTAAAGACTTATAATTCTTCTATACCAGATTCTTAAATTTCCGCTACAAATACATATATAATTGTTTAAAATTCTGTAACATAACGACACTGCAGATATTATTATTATTGATTACTTGATTATTGTTATTTAGCAATTTTTGGAGAAACAAGAAAACTGCATATTCTGTTACGTGCAATATTTTACTTTGTATAAAAAATCATCATATTTTTTTATTTTTAAAAAGCTCTAATTGTGCTAAATCTACGCTATTTTCATTAAAAGTGACTCGTGCGTTTGAAAACAAGTTTATTTTGTCTTTCTAAAGCTGCCTGTGATTTAAACTTCGACAATTGATATCGTATTAAGAAAAAAATATCTCCTACACGGCAAAACGAAAAAAAAAAAAGATTTATCTTGGGGTGCGTACTGCTTGTACAGCAGTAATATATATCAAGGCAATTGCCCTGTTTCAGACAATAATTTATTTTAAAATATTTGGCTGAAGAAAAAGATCTTTTTCTGCATAGATTTCTTGAAGTGTTTTGTTCAAACGCAGCGCCATCTACGAAAGGAATATTAAAACAATTACCAACTCATTTTCTTTTTATCCATTTATTTATTAATTGTAAGAATGGCGTTGACGATAAACTAAGCTGGTAATAAAGTTGAGATCACTTTTTTTTTATATAATTCTTAATTAAAACATTTTAACAGAGTGTAAATAAATTTGTTTTCCCAAATTAATTGTGAAAGAAAGCATGAACTTCAAACAATCTTAATAAAATGCTAACAATTTTCTGCAAAATGCGCATGCTTAAAATGCAATCTAATAACCTATCTAACATTGGTTTATATTTAGATATTATATGGAGAAGTACGTGACTTTACTAAAATGGTGTTTTTAACGAATTTGCTTTTTATAATTACAGTGATCTTTCTCATGCGCGACGCATTGATTCAAGATAAATCATAATTACTAAAAATTATTAATCTTGTAAAATTTTATGAATATTTATTAATAAATTATTAAGCAAAGTAGATAAAATCCTTATTTTTTTAAATCGTGAACTTCATAAAAATGTAAAAACTAAAAATTATTATTTTAATAGAAAGACATTAATCAAAATTTATAAATTAACTAGATTATTAAATTTGAATTTTTATGAATTATTAATTGCTTTAAGTTGTTAATTTTAAATAATATATTTTTTTCTAAATCTTAATAACCCCTTTTTGTAAATCTTAACAAATATTAGTGATTATTTTTAGAAACCGATTCTATATACAAACCCTCTTCATATACCGCGCATTGAATTTATTTTCACGGAAAAGGTTTGCAACTAAAAATATAATATAAAGCTGAAGCTTCTTATTATTAAATATTAAGATAATTCAGAATTAATGTTTTATAATTAATGTGACTATTAGGACCTTCATTAAAATTAAAAGTTAATAATAGCTATTAGGAAGGATTTCTTTAACAGCAAAACTGACAAAAATTGACTCATGGATACACTCAAAATTGACACAATATGGGAAATACTACATTACTACACTTTGTGAAATAAAAAAATAATCACAAAATAAAGCTAACTATTCTTGCAATAGTGGAGTAGTCTCACAACTTTAAATCGTAGCCGTTCGTAAAATATTGTAAAAGTACAATAGAATCAAAAGATTTGTTGAAATTTGAAAAGATTTTGAATTTTAAAAGTATATTAAAATTGAAATTTCTTTATTCAAATATTACATAAAATTAAAATTGTCCTTGTTATTTTTTTTGTTGATAAAAGTTGACAGATTACAGTAACAGAATATTGTGAATATTCTAGTAATTCAATACATATTACACGACTATTTTAGAAGAAAAAGAATACAACAAACAAAAAGTCGACAAAAATAAAAATTCTAAAAGTTTGAGGAACTTAATTAAATGACAATAAAGAAATATAAATGACAATATTTAGCATTAAAAAAAGGTAAAAACAATTTGTTTACTTTTAATTTGTTAAACAATTGCCTATGTATGAACTGAAGTAGATATAATTTTAATAATAACTTTATGGAATCATTTATATTCCATTATGTAATCGTTTGCTTAATAAATTATAATTTTTTATCCATAGAATAAAAACGATTATCTTTCTGCCTTTATGCTTGTAAAGCATATATATTTATGTGTGTATATGTTATGCTTATATGCATAAATATTTATATATATTTAAAAAATTCAAGTACAATTTGTAGTAATCATATAAACATTATGAAAATGAATAAGAAATTTTTTACTAAAATTTTGCAGATACGTCAAAATGTGTAAGTATTTATTGAAAACAAGGACATATTTTTTATGACTGACCTAATTCAGTTTGTTATGCAATAATATAAAGATAATAAAGTAATTGACGAAAAATATTTGCTTCTGGCCCATGGGGGGATCGAACCCACGACCTTCGCGTTATTAGCACGACGCTCTAACCAACTGAGCTAATGGGCCTTTCATAGGACAAGAAACAGAAATTTTATAAACTCGTTTTATTATCGGTTAGCTCTTTCATTTCCCCGATATTCGCTTATCTTCATCTTGGAAAATAGAACACCAACGAATAATGATTGACTGAATATTAATGATTAACAACTTAAATTTGAGTCAAAGAGACTATCGTGTTGAAGATTACATACCATTATTAAAATGCTTGTATAGTTTACTAATCATTTAAATAATTTCGTTGTTTTCAATATTTCTTTTTTAAACAAAAAGGTAAAGGAAAGGAGAAAAAGAAGAGGAATATAAAATCAAGTTTTATTACGCCTTATTATAACTCAAAAAATTAGCTTGAACCCTTGAGATATGAAATAGCAAATTTCACGTAGTATTATGAAAATAGTAAAATGATTGAAACTTAAAACTTATGCACGAAATCGTGTTATGTGTTTGTACATTTACAATTTTGAGCTTAAAAAAGTTTCATTAACATATTTTATTAAATACCGTCTTAAAATCACACCTTACTTCTGATTCAATTTAAATTACTTATGGTTAGTGACGTTATCTTTATATGTTCAGATAAATAATTCCAAATATTGCAAAAAGGCTTTTTTTTCCACGGGGAAAAAAAGTAAAATAACTTACTCATTTCAAAAAAATAATAAAAAACTAAATATATCCCGTTATCCTGTTGTCATTAATTGCAATTGATCGAAAGCTTGCAGTCTAACTTCTTTGTAATTCATTTTTGGGAGTGTTTTCTCTGCTAGTCCGATAATTATTATCATGTTTCTTAAATTATTATCGGATACTATTTTTTGAATAATATGTTTCTATACATATGTTTACGACAACGTTTTAATAATGGAGGAATATATAAATATATAATAAATATTTATTTACAAAATGCTGGCCCAATTATTTAATCAAAATTTTTTTAAAATTTAGTTCTGTCATGGAAATTCCATGAATATTATAAAAATTCACCGATATGAGACCTCCCAAAAATTTAGACTGGACTTTCGGAAAAATATGGTGGACAATCTGCGAATGTAGATAACTTCATAAATTTTTTCGAACACTACGTAAAAAAATTAATAAAAGTATAAAATTATAAAATGGTAATGTATTGGAAGTAGATTTAGTAGAAAAGCACGGCAGTAAAATGTAGAAATGCATGTTCTCCAATTTTAAGATTAAATCAGAACTACTATTGAGGATTTTATAGTTAGTAAATTAAATATTGAAATATGAAACTTGTTTTTCTCTTTTAAATAAATTTAAATTATTTTTATAAAGAAAAAGAATTAAATTTCAATTTCTATTATTTCTATTTTTGGTTAATTTCTATTATTTCTATATTCTGTCTATTTTTGGTCATATTTGCCTAATTGCTTAGCTTACCGAAAAACGAATAGTTTATCAGAATGGCTGCAAGCTCGTATTAATGATTTAGTAAAATTGAGAATTTTATTCCGTTAAATTGTAATTCCCCTCCCCCTAAAATATAAGTTCATGGTATCTCTAAATGCAAACACACCAATTGGTGTGTGATGTATCATCCAACAAATTGTGACTTGAAAAGTTAACCAATTGGTTCACTCCCTGGTATACTAAACGCATTGTTCGCTAACGTTTCACACCAATTGTTGTATGATGTACCTTCCAACAGATTGTAGACTTGAAAAGTTAACCAATTGGTACACTTTCTAGTTAATTAAATGCATTTTCCGCTAACGTTTTTGGAATGTGTACTGAGTTGGAGGCTTTTATTTCATCCAATGGTTTTCTCGTATTGTAGCCTACAAATCGCAGTCTTAGTTGAACACGTCGAATACGAAATCAACCAATAATCGGTTTTCTTTAATAGCCGTTCCTGACCAGGGCCTAATTTACAGATCTCGGGACCCTGGGCATTAAGCCACTCTGTAAGAGTCGACTAGTTTCAGTCGACATGCATGATTTTTAATCCCAATGTCAACAGAAAGATAATTTTTTAGGCAACAAATAATTGTGAAACAACCTGATGCCTCATTTAGATAAAAATTCAAAATTTAATTTAGTTAAACCATGAAAAAAAATATTAAAATTTAATTGATGGAGTAAGAGTTGTTGGTAGACCTGAAAACTTAAATTTTCAGTTAATAGCCAGTGGCCGGTGGACACTAATAACTTCCTAGCCACTTTTTCCACAAATCTAATGAGTCAGTGACCGATATTGTCTCTTTCATTTAATAGCCACTTTTTGTAAACTGATTTTGTTGCTTAGATTAACTAAATTTACTTTTTTTAAGAAAAATTCATATTAGAAATAATCTAAAGGCTATAAAAAGTCAATTCAACAAAAAAAATAATAATATAAATATGTGACAAAATTTAGTTAAACCTAGTGATTTTGATTTTAAAGAACTATATAATTAGAAATATTTGGGGAGAGAAAATAATTTAATGTATACATTACAATTGCAGGGTGCGTAGCGTTTTTAAAAAGTACTTAAAGGTGCTTATTTTCGTTTTTTCAAAGTCCTTAAAGGTGCTTTTTTCTTTGAGTGTTTTTAAAAAGTGCTTAATTTTCCCTTTATCAAAATGAGACTTTTCCTTTACCATGTTGATTTTCGCTACGAATTATACAAAAAGACACATTTTTCTATTTAACGTTTCTACAACTCATTCAACACCAATCTATTTTGGCGTATTGTCAGTCCATAGCGTATGAAAACGCCATTCATTTTTCATAATTCAAAATTTCATGATTTTTGTCAATTGTCAAAAACAATGCCAAAAGGTACTTTTTATTTCTTTTTGACATGACGGTTAAAACAAGATAAAACCGTTAATTGTCAAAAACTTTCCAGCCCTGCGATATTTTTAAAGTGCTTAAAAATATTTTTTGAGTGCTTAAAAGGTGCTTATTTTTTGTTGAATAATTTGCCTACGCACCCTGAATTGAAATTTGTGAATTATTAAAGAACTTTCCTTCCACATAATTTTATCCATCAAAAATTTATGGATTCTGAAGGATCAAAATTTTGAATATAGAAATTATCAAAATCATTTTAATGAAAATTCTGTTTCCCAGAGCCTCTCTGCATTGATGTATATTTATCATTAAACAATTTTTTTTAAATGCAGTGGGAAAAACTGAACGGTTGTTTGTATAGTTTGCCACTTTTTTTAAAAAAATTCACCAAGTGGCTACTGGTTATTTTCAGGTCTAAGTTGTTGGCGAGAATGATGAAAATTATGTATGAAGTAAAAGGCAAAACTAGTTTGAAAAAAATTATTATTATTATATATATATATTTTTTTCATATTTGGGGTGAGGGCCCCTTACAAGTGCCTCGAATGCCCTCCAGTAAATCAGACCTTGTTCGTGATCCTAAAAAAGTAAAATACTAAAAACGATGGAGGAAAAAACATTGATTATTAAACTTATATAATAATAAAGAAACTCAATGATAAAGGAATATTATATCAAAAGAAAATATTCATATTTAGGACCGATAGAAAGAAGCACCGATGCTATTCCATACTTTATCATTACTGAATTTCTATTTATGTTCTAGATTATTGATATCGGCAATAATATCGGTATGGAATTGATTTATATTTTATTATGTCCCATTCGCAGTTTTGGTAATTGTATAAGTAACTGCGGTCGGAAAAAGTGATATTTCAAGCAAAAAACATCTCCCGAAGAAGTTGAATTTTGATTATTTTAATTAGGATAAGTTAAATTTAAGTCTTTGATTACAAGAAGAATCTAACAAAAACTTTCGCAGTGACTGTTTTTAATGTAGCTAAAGAGAAAATGCTGAATAAAAACATTAATTAAAAATCAAAGAGCGCATGCTTATTAAAGGAAAAGCCTACTCAGCTATTTGTATTCTGCGGAGTGATATGGCCCGAGGCCTATGATGAAAGCAGTTATATTTAACTTAAATTTAGCATGTATATGTAACTAACCAAAATACTTTAAGAACTGAAGCCCAAATACAATGTTGTGAAAGAATTTTTTTTAAATAAATAGTATCTAATAATAACCATATTGCCTTTCAATAATTAATTTTATAAATAATAAATTAAGTCCTATAATATATATTTTTTTACGCATGTACGCATTTTTTACTCTTTTTTTTTACACATTGAATTTTTTTCTTATTTTTTTAAATTCTGAAAAAAAAAAAAAAATTGAAAATTCAGACAAAACTTTGAAGATGAAAAAAAATGTTTTATTTAGAGAGAATATTATTTTAAATTCAAAGTTTAACTGTCAATTGCTGTATTTTTTGAGTAAATATCGAAAATGAATTAATAATACCCGTTCAGAGTCGTAGTTGCGATCCAATATATATTGATAAAACCCTTTTTTTCTTTTAAGACAAACAAATCCATAAACTTCTAAATAAAAAGAAATAATAAAAAATTAGTACTATATTAAACGCAAAAACATAATAGACCCATTTTCTTGCCTGTGAATTAGCGTGTACTCGTCCCATCTTAATGTTTCGTGCTAATAACAAGATCATAAAGCAAAAAGCATTGATTACTTAAAGTTTCAATTTTGAATATTTTCGCCTATTTTGTAAAATGATCAGTCAATTTTGCCAAATTTTTACTGTTGATTTTTCTAAATTATTTTTTATAAGCATTTAATTGTTGTTGCGAAGCTTATCAAAAAAGACACATTCAAAAATAGTAAAGAAAAAAAGAACTGAAAACAATTGCGCATCACGTGAGCCGTTCAATACACAAATCGATTTACTCCACTTTTTGAAACATCTTAAATTTAAGTATTAAAACATTAATGCTATTGGTCCTATAGTAATTTCTTACATTTATATACTAAATCATCCAAATAATAAACAGTAATAACTTGAAAATTACAACAATATTTTTCGAAAAAAATATAAAATGAACGAAATATTTAAAAGGAGTACATTATTTCATCGCATTTTCCGCCTTTTTATGTTACGGAGTTGATCAATTTGTTCATTTATATACAAAACAAATAGAACACTCAAACCAGTTAAGAGCCAAATCGTTAAGACAATCTCAAAGGAAAAAAAAAGTATCATAAATTAAATATTAAGCAATTGATAATTAAACTTAATTGAAACTGACATTTAACGACAAGATTAAGGATCTAAATCAAAAGTAGGATGAAATTTATAGTTCGATAACTATTCCGAAACTAATTTCATTCCACTTTCGGTATTTATTAAAATAAAACTTCACACGCCGATACACAATTCCCAACATTCGGTTGAAGTCTGCGTTCGCTTTGCTAAAAGGACTTGAGTGGGAGGAGACAGGGAAGTTATCGATTTTTTCCCCAGACGCGAATGTAGGGAGAAATTTTCTAGCTTCGAATTTATAAACGGTATTACTGGAGGCGGGAAATGAAAGAGGAACAATACTATTTCTTCAATCATAGACAATCTAATTTAGTTTTTAATTAGTGCTGTTAATTATTTCATGCCAGCGAGGATTAATTATCAAGTATTTTCATGCTTAACTTTATCTATTTTATATTAAAAAAAATACTATAAAAAATGCATGCAGTCTTAAAACAGATGAAATTTCTTTTCTCGCGATAGCAACGAGAAGCTTAAATCAAACTGAGCTATAAGCTGGGCATTAATTAAAGGTTAAGAACGAACATATTACATCTAAGTTAATATAAACAAAGTGTTCTATATTTTTTTGTTTTAATTATGCTTATTAATTTACAGAAGGTTAGTTGAAATGTCTAAGCTGACATCACTTCACTTACCAGTCCACTAGAAATAAATAAACGATCAATCAGTTACATATGCAATCAATTGAAATACGTTTCTATTGGTATAATAATAAGAATAATAGTGCAAGCGGAAATTGATTGAATTATAGTGGATCACTGATCTAGTTCAGCCTCTGACTTTCACATCTCTATAATTTAGTACATATAATTGAGAGATTTATTTTACATGATGCTTAATGAATTGTGTGTGATGCATAATTAACGCGAAAAAAATGAGGCGTAAAATCAATGGAGATCGGCAAAAAATACATTGTTTTCATCATTTAACGATTTTTTTCCAACTTTTTCTTTCAAAAAGAGGAAAAAAAACTGGTACATAATCCTTATTTTTACGTAATTTGTTGCAATACTTTTTTTTAATTTTCATTTATTCATCTTATTTTTTAAATTAGTTTTTATACATTTTACGAGTTTATGATTATTTAAGGTTAGAACTGTTGGTCTCCAAAAATGTTAATTTTTATTATTATGTATATTGGAATTTATACATATTTATATAAATAAAATCATAATGAATATAACAATGAAATTTTTAGAAAACAAAGATTTCACTGTGTGTATAATTTGCATATGTTTCATATTTTTAAAGCTTAATTTTTAAAAAGTACCAACAAAGCTTAATTAAAGTACAAAAGCATCAGAAGAGCAAGCGAAACGAGGTCAAAAATTTATGGGGTCATAAATTTTATGGATGCTTTACATGCTCATTTAACTTATAATCAATAATATATGTTCAAAAAATAGTTAAACTGTTTAATTGTTTTAAAATTTAAAAAAAATTGAAAAAATTCAAAATTTTTAAAGCTTTTTAATTTTAATATATATCCAAATAGAAATTTTTTTCTTAGTGCTTACAATATTTCTCTTAACAATTTTGTGCATTCATTTGTTGATATATCAATTACAAATTTTTTTATAGATTATTTAAAGAAAAAATTAGAAAAAAAGTTAAAAATTCCTGTGAGGTATTATATAACATGCTGTAAAAAATTGTAAAACCTCATAAAATGCTTATTCCAGGCACAGTTTAAATAAGTGTATTATACTTATGATAAAAAAGTTTACTTCAAAGCTTTATCTTAAATAGAAAAAAATTCCTTAGGGATTTTAATTAAGATTAAAACACAAAATTTATTATATATGAGAAAAAGCAGTTTAAAGTCTATCTAGTGTCTACTGATCAAGTTTCTATATTAGAATTAGGGTAATCTAAAATCATTCATATTTTTTTTAAAAATGTAGATAGAGAGATGATTTTTTTTCTGTGCATCTGAAATAGTTTGAAATTTTATTAGAAGCAATAAAAAAATAAAAAAAATCTATATTTTGGTCATTTTTTGGGTAGTACTGTGACCCCTTAACATTATAAAACAAATCTAAAAAAAAAAAAATAAAAAATTGCTACAAAGCAAAAGACAATAATCCAATAGCAATATCAGGTAGCCATGTAGTATATTTGCAATTATAAAAGAACACCCAGCGGCAGTAGGTTAGAGAAGCAATTTTCTCTTGGAAAGGTAAGTTGCAAAAGATACTTTTTTTTTAAATTTTTTTTTTTACTCTTGTTCTTTTTTCCACCGTCTTGTAGTCGTTTTCTGTAGGGAAAGTATTCAGCCATTTAGGATGAAGGTCGAGACTGGGTGCGAAGGTCACCTCACCTGCTTCCACCTGAGATCACTTTTCTGGATTCTCCCTCAACTGAAGAAACACCTCCTTATTTAAAACGAGTCTGGTACTTACGGGAAAATATATGTTTAGCATGACGAATGGAAATTGAAAAGTAGATTAAGAAAATATAAAATTAGAAAGAAATTAATAATTATTATTATTGTTATGCATTAACCCTTCGAAGCAGGTGGGACGCCGGTGTCCCGTCTGTAAATTTGACGCTCTAATTACAAGCAAAAATATATTTTGGTATTTTTTAATTATGAAAAAACAATCTAATGCATTATTAAAATATTGATAGATTATCGGAATAATATTTGCACTAAAATTTAAAAAGAAAATAAATAAATAAATTAAAATTTTTTTCCCCATTGATTTTCAAAAATTTATTAATAATTGATTTTATAAATTAAAGAAATTTTATTGACGAATAACTATTTCTCTTAGATCAAAATAACTAGAAATAAGTGCAAATTTGAAAAATTATTGTTTGGAAACATTCGTGTTTGCAAGTTTGTGTTAAGAAGTTTGTGTTTTCTTTAGAAATTTCTTGTGTTTGGAAATATTTACGCTCTAAGACTTCATCTTAACGGTGATTAATAAGTGCTAACGATATTTTAAGTAACAAAATTCGATACAATAACTTACTATCTCTGAATATATATTTTTTCTATGTATATTTTTTCCCCGGCGGATTCAGATAAGAGGATAGCTTAGCCGCAATCTGGGAAATACGGCCCATGTATATATAGTTTGGTCAGGAGAGCGGTTCAAAGTTTAAACCTACTTTTTGCGTATTTCGCAATATCTAACTTACTATCTCTGAATATATATTTTTTCTATGTATATTTTTGCCCCGGCGGATTCAGATAAGAGGATAGCTTAGCCGCAATCTGGGAAATACGGCCCATATATATATAGTTTGGTCAGGAGAGCGGTTCAAAGTTTAAACCTACTTTTTGCGTATTTCGCAATATCTCGAGAATTATTTAAGGGAATTGAAATTTTTTTTTTCACGCAATTATAAAATTCGTTTATCCAAGAATAATTCCATGCAGAATATAGCTTTTAGTTAAAATTTATTATTTTATTTAATAATAAGCGAAAAAATTTTTAATTGTAAGGTAAATAATTTTTTTTAACATCATTTTAAAGGAAGTAATTTTGCGTGGCAAAATACAAAATTTAAGCAAAATCGATCAAATAGTTCCGGAGAAATCGAATTTTAAATACATGCCTTATATAATATAATTCTAATAGAAATAATATACACTCATGTCCATAAATTAAGGATAATGAAGTTTAAGCACAGAAAGAGACAGAAGCCAAACAAATTTAACTTATTTGTAAAGTCTATGTATTAAACAAAAGGTAAAGAGCAAAAAAGATGCTATATGTTTGACATAATTAATAAAAATTGCGATTTTTACTCCCTGGAGCAAATTTCAAAAAAGAACCCATTTACAAAAAACAGTATAACATGCTTAGTATGATGGTTAATACGGAGTATGTCTCCCGGACGATGCAATACCGGCCGTACAACGCCTAGGCATGCTGAGTATCAAATTATCAATCTGATCTTGGGGAATATTACACCACTCATCAAGTAATGCCCTCCGAAAGTCCGGTAGACAGGTGGGAGGGGGTTGACGGGCTGCAATTCGTCGGCCAAGCATATCCCACACATGCTCTATTGGATTCAAGTCTGGTGAGCATGCTGGTCAATCCATACGGGTGATATCCTCCGATTGAAGGCATTCGTCTACAATGTTTGCACGGTGAGGACGGGTGTTGTCGTCCATAAACAGAAATTCAGCACCCATGGCGCCCCGAAACAAACGTACATGTTGTTCCAGAATGACATCCCTGACATGTGGCCTATCATCGTTACACTCTGAACATGCAGGTCAGTTCTGGAACCAAGAATAATTCCTCCCCAAACCAGCCATCCTGCACCACCGTAACGGTGTCGTTCAATGGTGTTGTCTTGGTGGTAACGGGTACCTGGCTCTCTCCATATAAAAGTCCGGCGAGAATCAGACTGCAAACTAAACCTGGACTCGTCGGAAAACATCACACAAGACCACTGTTGCGGTATCCACAATGCATGCTCTCTACTCCAGGCTAATCGCAGGCGACAGTGAGTTGCGGTAAGTGGAACACATCTGACAGGCCTACGAGCATATAGACCAATGTGCCCTAAGCGTCTGTACACGGTCTGCCTTGAAACTGTCGTACCGGTAGCTGAAGAGAGCTGACGAGGCAGGTCTGATGCTGTGCTCCGTCTGTTTCTTTTGGCAGTAACTGCCAAATACCGGTCTTCATTCGGCGTTGTAACTCGGGGGTGACCTGTGCTGTAACGTCTACTCACTCACATTACCATCATCTTGGAATCGTTGCCAAATCCTGGAGATGACACTCTGGGCGATTCCAAGTTCCTTGGATACTTCCAGCTGGGTACGTCCAAATTCCAGTCGTCCGATGATTCTGCGACGTAAAAAATCATCCAAATGCTGCCTTTGTGCCATAACTATGCGGTTATTGCACAGAAAAGCTTTTAAAGCGCTTGTGAACAATTTTACTTCTTTGCCACCATTCCTTATATACCCCTCTCTTACACTCTCCGTCATTGTGACGTACTACCAGCGTCATCTAGTGGTTTCCTGTAATTTGCATATTCTTCTTCAGGATGTGTGTGATAATTCTACAGATGAAATTTTAATTTTAGAGTTTGATTTCCGTGTGATTCTGAATTATCCTTAATTTATGGACATGAGTGTAATTCTAATGCTCAAATGATTCTCTACCGTACGATGGTATATATAGTTTACGATAGCTTTTCCTCAATTGTAAGGCAATTAAACTGTGGCTTTATTTATTTTTATTTAATTAATTTTTATTTATTTATCTTGTTATTTTTATTATTTTTTCTTCTTGGCAAAAGAACTCTGAGAAACACTGTTACAAAGTAATAAAATGATTAGCTATTCATGAAACATTATTTTAAATTTATTAGTTAATTCTAATATGGAAGTTTGACGATATAACACATCAGGTTTAAAATAAAATTTTGTACTGTTTTAAAAATTTATGCAAAAAAGGTGTCTTACTATTTTTTTCAATAAATTATCATTATCCTTATAATAAATAAACACTAAACACAGAAACTTGATCAGAAAAAAAAAAAGAATGTTTCATGAATAGCTAAACACAACAGGAGTACCTCATTTCAAATCCTAATTTACGAGTGGCGTGCCGAAATTCAACTAAGGCTGCGAAAAAGCAACAACCACACCCAAAACCAAAAAAGAAAAGCATATCTGTAAGTACATTAAATCAAGAACCAATTTTTACAAGAGCATTATTAAATGTTTCCATCTTATTATTTTTTTCTAATTAAATCTTTGCAATTAAACATTTCCATTGAAATTAGGCACAAATGTTTTCATTATTCAATGTAAAAATTCTTCAAGTAGGATAGTCTTATGTCGAAAGTAAAAGTAATGTATGTACAGGGTGATCAAAAAGGAAACGGTTATAGCTTAAAAATAATTGTTTAAAACAAAGAGAGAAAAAAAAGATTGTTTTTGCATCCTACTGAAATTTTAACTTTCAAGGATTTCTTTTCATGACTCCTCCTTTCATTATTTTTTCAGTTATCGTTATATTTGTTGTTTTTTTAAGTAATTTTTTTTTAAACTTTTAATGATGCATGTGAAATTTATGTTTCAACGCAAACGGGATAAAACATTTAAAATATTTTATATTATTTCTTTGAGTTTTAAGTTCTATTAATTTTAATACAATGAAATCTTTTTAATTCGAGCTTGAGGGTATCACATCACCCAAAAAAATGACCTATATATCGATATTTTTTTTATTGCTTATAATAAAACTATTCAAACTATTTCAAATGCACTGAAAATAAATCATCTCTCTATAATTTTGTGTTTTAATCTTAATTAAATCACTAAGGAATTTTTTCTATTTAAGATAAAGCTTTAAAGTAAACTTTTTTTTATTATCTTAAGTATAATACACTTATTTAAACTGTGCATGTAATGGAATAGGCATTTTATGTGGTATTAAAATTTTTACAGCTTGTTATATATACCTAACAAGAATATTTAACCACTTTTTTCTATATTGGTTATAGAAAAAAGGTTACCACTTGATTATATTGGAAGCACTAAGAAAAAAAAAAGTTTTTGAAAATATGTTGAAATAAGAAAGCCTTAAAAATGTTAAAATTTTGAATGTTTTAAGTTTTTTTTTTAATTTAAAAAAAATTAATCAGTTTAATTATATTTTTGAAGATAAATTATTGATCATAAGTTGAATAAGCATGTAAAGCATATGCAAAATGAATGGTTATACCTTAATTTATATATTAAAAAAAATATATCGTGGGAGCGTCCCTTAGGAGACCGCTATACCGTGGGAGAAACTCTTAGCAGGAGGGTCACTTAGGAGACCGCTATACCGTTGGAGAAACTCTTAGCAGAAGGGTCCCTTAGGAGACCTCTATACCGTGGGAGAAACTCTTAGCAGGGGGGTCACTTAGGAGACCGCTATACCGTGGGAGAAACTCTTAGCAGGAGGGTCTCTTAGGAGAACGCTATACCGTGGGAGAAACTCTTAGCAGGAGGGTCCCTTAGGAGAACGCTATACCGTGGGAGAAACTCTTAGCAGGAGGGTCCCTTAGGAGACCGCTATACCGTGGGAGAAACTCTTAGCAGGAGGGTCCCTTAGGAGACCGCTATACCGTGGGAGAAACTCTTAGCAGGAGGGTCCCTTAGGAGAACGCTATACCGTGGGAGAAACTCTTAGCAGGAGGGTCCCTTAGGAGACCGCTATACCGTAGGAGAAACTCTTAGCAGGAGGGTTCCTTAGGAGAACGCTATACAGTGGGAGAAACTCTTAGCTGGAGGTTCCCTTAGGAGAACGCTATACCGTGGGAGAAACTCTTAGCAGGAGGGTCCCTTAGGAGAACGCTATACCGTGGGAGAAACTCTTAGCAGGAGGGTCCCTTAGGAGAACGCTATACCGTGGGAGAAACTCTTAGCAGGAGGGTCCCTTAGGAGAACGCTATACCGTGGGAGAAACTCTTAGCAGGAGGGTCACTTAGGAGACCGCTATACCATGGGAGAAATCCGTCATGTCTTCTCTTTCACCTGCATAAATATTTTAAAGATTAGAGAAAAGTGGGGTCAGTTAAACCTAAAGTAAACCATGTAGTTCAAAATTCTGATTTTTTTGTTTTCAAAATGAAAAAGAAAATAAATTATCTGTCAAGTAGTTCTAAGGATTACACACTGTAGAAGTTATCCTTCAATAATTTGCATTTTTAAAACATTTTTTCACCGTTTGAAATATTATGGTTTACTCTAGGTTTAACTGAACTCACTTTTCTTGAAACTTGTTATTTCTACCAATGGTGGTGAAACAGATTTGGCCATGGAAAGTTTTTCCCGAGGTATAGTGTCCTCTTAAAGGGGGAGAGAAAAAAGTTCGAATTAACCAAAATTCAAATTATCCAAAATTTAAAAAAAAAAAAAATTATTTTCAAAAGAAATTGCAATAAATGTAACGTAGAATCAAATTAAATACAATCATTCACAAATTATCTTACCTTAAAATCTTCTTAAATTTTAATGATGATCTATAACTGGTGAATTTATTATATATTTTTATTATAAATTAAAATTTCAAAAACATGTTATTCACTCACATTTAAGGATTCACTAAAAATATTTCGTAAAAGCAGTTTATTTTAGTTGGTTCAATATTTCATTAATAACAATATTATCGGATTATCGGTAGCACGCAACAATTGTTTTCTTTTAACTTTAGTTTGTGATTCCACTTTCTTTTTTACACAATTAATCATTTTTAAGGCTTCAGAAAGGGCTTATTTTTTTATTATTTCAGTATTTATCCGGAAATTCATCATGCGTTACTTCTAAAAAAGGCGAGTAAAAAGACTTTTAATAACTTAATAGGATACAATTATTAATATTATTATTTTGATTTTTGCTTTACGATTTTTAAATTTTAAAAAAATCGGACAAAACTTCGATTTGTGTATAATTGTTTTACAAATAGCATCACCGAGAAATTCTAGAGGATTTAACATTAGTTCGAATTACTCAATGTTTCGAGTTACACGTGTATAAAATGTTTTTTTTTTTTTTTTTTTTTTTGTTTTTTTTTTTTTTTGTTTGTTATCAGCCGCATGAGATTTCTTTTGACAGATCTCATGATAGATACTTCGTTATCACTGATTTCAAATTAGCAAACGGTTTCTCTCGAAGCTACAATTTTATTTTAAATGACATTATTAATCTATTTTTTTTCTTCTTTTTTACTAAATATACAAATTTAAAAATGTTATTTATAACAAGAGGGTCGCAGGAATGTTATGACAAACTTCATCAGGAATAAAATTACGTAGGAAACTATATACCGCTGGGGGTGTTTCTTTGTTATTAACTGTTTATTTGTGTACTTCTGATAGGGATATAATAGGGAAGCACCCCTACCCGCGTACGATGACATTTCTATGCAATTTTAATCCTGGTTATACGCTCTAACTCACTAAAAGCTTGCCACGACATTTTCGTGACCCCCTGTAATAGATAACATTTTAAAACTTGTAATTTCGTCAAAATTTAGACTAAAAATGTCATTTTTTAAAAAACAATCTGTAGCTTTAGGAGATAAACTAATTTCTGATTTGAAATCCTTTCACAAGAATTGGTCAAGATCAAGTATTTGTATAAACACAACAAAAAATTTCTTTCCTAGTGTTATCCATATGTAATATTGACCACTTAAAAAGATTTATACATGTGGTCAAAATTCAGAGAATTCATATCTGAATGAATTTAAAATTGACTGTAAATTTAAAAACAACCTAGATGGATTCATTTTTAAAATGGATAATTTTATAATTATTCTATTGAGAGCAACAAAAAAAATTTATCTAAACATAAATTACTAATCTTGACAAAATTATCTAACTGTAAGGAACTTAAAATAAATTCTCATAGTGAAATGGAAATTAAAATTATGAATAAAGAGTATAAAGAAATATATGAAAATTATTTTGCTTTTATTAATGGCAGAAAAATTGTTCAATTGTGAAGTACACTTATTTTTATAACACTTTAAACTGCGTAAACGATTAAAACCTTAATTAGTACGGAATTGTTCGAATCTTGAGAAGTAAATATATAAAAATAGGACTTTTTATACACTCATTTCTCAACTTTTTGAAATTTCATCATACAAAAAAATATTCGGCTGATTTTGCATTTTGTTATTCCTTGACTTCTTAATATATTATTTATTCGCTTATTTCATTTTAAACTACAATATCTTAAAATGACATGTAAATTCAATATTTTATAGTTCAATATAGCTTTTCTAGGGAAAAAATCTTGTGTGCGATTAAAAAACTTATTTCTGAATAGAAACATGAAAAAAATATTATTTTCATTTAGTTATAATTTTTTATTAATCAATTTATTAATGACAGAAAAGTTTTTCAATTGTTAGGTTCACTTATTTTTATAACACTTTAAACTATGTAAACAATAAAAACCTAAATTTGTTCGGAATCTTTGTAATAGTTCTTGTGAAATAACTATTTAAAAATATGAATTTTTGAAATTTCATTATTTGAAACTATTCGGCTGATTTCATTTTAAACTACAATAGTTTAAAATGAAATAAAAATTCAATATTTAATAGTTCAAAAAATGTGCATCTCTACTTTTAAACTAAATAACAAAATACAATAACAGAACTGAAAATATTAGGTTTTGCATTAAAATTTCTTTGGATAAACGTATTTTACGATTGTGTGAAAAAGCTTTGCGTTTGAATAATTTATCAAAGTTAAGGTGAAATACGAAAAAAAAAAAAAAAAAAAATTGCGATTAATGGAAAGCAGTATTGACTTCCGAGTAATTAAGATGTTCCGTTTTTTACGTTGTGCACTATTCCCTACATAATTTAGGAACATATTAAGAAGAATTATTGATAAACCGAAGCATTAAAAATAGTAAGAAACGAGTTTAATTAATTTTTACAAAGTTTAAAAATTTGAATCGGGAACTCACAGGAGGGTCATTTAAATGTAAAATTTCAAATAGAAAATTGCATCTTGTTATTTCAATTATTATCATCAAACATAAGGCGTAAACACTTATACGACACACCTTCACTACATGTACTTACGTATAATTTGATTAAATGGCTCTATCCTATTAAATAACGTATATAAGAAGATAAATTTTGAACATTTTATTTTTGTATTTTACTGTTTTATTTTATAACCGTCGTTGAACAGCCGACCCAATGTTTACGACTACTTATGTTCAACTCCGTAGCCTTGTAATTTTTAACCTAATCCAGAAGACAAAAGAACTCCTATATCAAGTATTAAGACAAACTTGGAGGACTTTTTGATGGAACTAACCCCCATTTGCCTTGTATGGAGAGGAAAACCTCCCACGTTTAATCCGACAGCTAGCGGATTATAACTCTTGATGTGCCTATCACTGAGGATATTTAACACCAGCACTGTGGTCGGTGCGAGCCGGGTGCGGAATTCGTATTGACCAGCCATCGCTGGGATTCGAACCCGGTTCACCTTATTGGATGGCGAACGCTCTATCCTCTGAACCACTACGGCTTTGCATTATACTATTGAATCGACACTATCCAAGCTGGGCTAAGTCAATAGTTCTTAAAATGACGCAAAATTTGCGACCACTTTTATTTAAAATATTTATAATAGTGTTTCTTTTTTTCATTGTTATTATTATCTTAGTAAAGCAAACTCTTTCGATATCGTTAGTTTGTCTCTACCAGTTACGATATCTCTAACTTCTTTATTTTATTTATTCAGTGAAATACATTCGTTAGATAAGCCAGGAATGTTAATTTAGTTATAATAAAAAAATATCTGGGCGCAACAGAATTAACATAGTATGTATGAGTAAAACTACACAGCTACTATACTAATTTGTTTAAGGTCAAATATCTCCATTTCATTTTTTTTTAAAATAAAAATCATAATTCAAAATTTACAATAGAAGGAAGAGTTAGGAAATTAATTTTAAGTTGATTAAATGAAACCTTCGACTTATGCACAGTTAAAATTTTCACCGTTTCTCAGAAAAGTATTAATATAACTGCAAAGTAAATGTCAATTTCAAATTATATATTTTATTTTTTATATATAAATGGAGTACATTATTTTATTTTATACTACTAGCTGAATACCCTTTCTTCGTATGGGGTAAATAAAATAAAAAATCAATCAGTACTGAACAACAGTACGAAATCATGCACAAAATTGAAAGGCATATTCCGGCACAATTGAAGTGCTTAGTGAAAGAACCAGGAAAGTGACATTTTTAAGAGTTTTTATGAATCAGCGAAAATAAAAGTGATTGTATTAATTAGGGTATGTTTAATGTAATAGAAATGATTTTGCTTTCACCTTAACCTTAACATAACTTATTCGTATTTGTTTTTAGTATGCTTGCATGATTTTTATTTTAATAATTAAGCAGTGGTAAATAAAATAAGGCAAAGAATTATTAGTCCCGCCTTTTAATAAATCGGTAATAAAATAGTTTGAAGACTACTTTTTTTTCTTATCCTGATTATAGCGTCTCTGAAAATGTTACCTGGTTTTTCCGCTAAGCTCTTCAGTTAATAAAACTAAAATAATTTCATTTTTTTACTTATTATTATTTGTTGCCCTTCAAGTATATTAAGAATAACTTTTTGGCGTGATGTTATTGCTCGTGGCTAACTCATGATGTTTAAAATTTAAGCAATATCAAGTAATTTTCTCCGGTACATACCCTATCAAGGGGCCGTAGAACACTTTAGTATTAAAACTGCTTAGTATTGATGCTGTTTTGGTAATCACTAGAGCCCGGATTTTGATGACCTAAAAAATCTCAATTAATGCCCTTAAAAAAAAAAAAAAAATGCCCTTTAAAAGTGCAAAAAATGCCCTTAAAAAATTCACAAAATGCCCTTAAAATGCGAAAATTGCGCTTAAAACGCCTTATGACATGACTTAAATAAAGTAAAAATATTGAACTAAAAAAGTTTTTTACTCTTTAAAATTATTATGAGTCATTTCAAAAAATATAAAGCAATGCAATACTTGTTCTACGTTCATTATGTTTTATATCCTTAAATAACAAAAAAAAAAAGGAAAATATATTGACTCCAAAACATTTTCATTTTGTATAGAAAATTTAATGAATATAACAACTTCCATCTCATAATATTACTAAATATCAGAATTACATTGGATTATTAATTCTTTTTTTAATATTTTGAAATGTAAACGAGCGTTTCTTGTCTGAAAATTAATTTTTATACTTGAAGAAGCTTCTTTCAACGTCTACTGATGTTATTGGTGCGTGCTTGAAAAAGACGGTCTCACTTACTGACAATTCTTCTTCAATTTGAAAAGATGTTGCTTCACCTGTGAATATCCTAGAGATTTTCTTCATTGTTTGGAAGCCAGTGTAATAATGAAAAATGATAAAAAATAATAAAAATTGGAAAAAATTAACAAAAAAGTTTAAAAATGCTTTAAAATGCAAAAAATGCCCCAAAATTTAAAGAAAAATGCCCTATAAATCTAAAAAAATGCTCTAAAAAGGACAAAAAATGTCCAATAATGCAAAAAATGCAAAAAAATGCAAATGTCATCAAAATTCGGGCCTTAATAATCACCAAATATATCAATATAATATTTTATACCTATTTTAGTACAAACTTATTACTTATTACCTAACAACCATTCAACATTTGATTTTTTTTTTTTTTTTTTTTTGTTGGAAGAATTCATTTGTCAATGATAGCCGAATAAAATCAAATGTTTTGAAAAATAAATAAATAAAATTCTTATTAGAACTTAATAAGGATTTTGGAACACAAACATTTCTCTTGTGACCTTTAATTTATTGTTAAATTATTTATAAGCATTTGCTGGAGCTAAGTTCTTTTAATTCTGATTCATTAAAATATTAATACATTACCTTTGATAACACTGAAAAAAGTATTTCCTAAACCTTCGGAAAAAAAGTTGCAGAATTATTATCAAAACTGCGCCAATTACCATAATACCAGTAGTACATATTACCGTCAGCAGTACACAGTAATTAAGGATCATCTGAGAATAGGGATTTTTTACGGTTTTCCTAAACGAATTTTCTGTTAACCTTTTCTCCTGTAACTTTACTTTTTAGAAAATAGCTTATTATATTTTATTTCATTTAATACATAT
Source organism: Parasteatoda lunata (assembly GCA_949128135.1). NCBI lineage: Eukaryota > Metazoa > Arthropoda > Arachnida > Araneae > Theridiidae > Parasteatoda > Parasteatoda lunata. The sequence continues at coordinate 71,558,431 of OX421977.1, read as the reverse complement.
TATAAATATCAATTAAAGTCAATAATAATATGGCGATTTTTTACGATTCCCCAAAACGAAAAAGTATCCTTTCTTCATTATTTTTGCTTTTTAGAACAGAAGTTTTTATTTTTATTTCATTTCAATTAAATACATATTACCAACACTAATCAAGCATCATTGTCGATAATAATAGTATGACATTTAACGGTTATTCTAGAATTCTTTTGCAATGTGCATAAATTACCTACATTAATGAAGCATGATTAGCCTCTATAATGATGTGACGATTTCTTACGTTTTTCCTAAACGAGTTAGTAACACTTTTTCATTAATTTTTCCTGTAAATGAATAAAAAATTTTTTATTCAATTGCCGTTGATTTTAAGTAAAAAAAAATTTGGTAACAAGTTTTAAAAGAATTAATGTAAATAAATAAAATAAAAAGCTCGTGGTATCAGACAACTTAAAAATGAAAAATTTGTTGGTGAAGATCACGTTTGCCACCACGTAATGTTGTTCATTAAATTTATCTAACATAGCAAAGGCAAAATATTTAAATACGTGCAATCCTTTATTTTTTTGGTCAAATAGAGCTAAAAGCTATAAATTATCACTGAAATTATCTCTAAAATGTGTGAAAAATTTTATCGTCTGTAGGTTAAATTTAAAACAATGGCTAACGTTTTACAAATTGGAAAATTCCATTTTGGTCTTCGTTTATCCCGCTCGAACGGTTCGCTGTAGAATATCAGTTTGCCAAGTTTCATTGATTTTAGTTGGATGATTTAGGAGTCTATTAAGTACACACATCCAAACACTGTCATTCATTTTATATGCATAGATAATAGATGCAAAATAATTTTTAATTTCGTTTATCCAAAGATAAAAAAAAAGTAAATATTTTTGTTTTTATTATTTTATTTAATAATTGTCAAAAAGTCTTTTGAGTTGTAAGATATACAATTTTTTTTGCATCATTTCAAAGAATGCACTTTTTCATCGCAAAATACAAAATTTCAGCGAAATCAATGGAACAGCTCTTGAGAAATCGAATTTTAAAAAAGGCGTGTTTTTAAAATTTGATTTTCAGGAACTATTCGACTGACTTCGCTCGGATTTTGTATTTTGTCATGTAAAATCATAATTCTCTAAAACTATGTAAAAATTTGTTTTCCTTACAACTCAAACTTTTCGACTATTATTAAATAAAATAATAAATATTTACTGTAAGTTATTTTTTGCATAAAATTATCTTTAGATGAACGAATTTTATAATAGTGCGCAAAAATTGTTCAATTCGCTTAAAAAACTCTAGAAATATGGCTAAAGACGCAAAAAGTAAAATTAACCGTAAGGGGTCCAAACTTAAAAATCTTCTCCTGACCAAACTATTGGGACCATATTTCCCAGATTGCGATTACTCCCCATATTTCAGGGACAGAAATATGAATCCTACGGAAAAAGAAGGTTTGTTTATTCAGAGAAAGTGTGTTTGTGTGTCTAATTTCTAACTTAAAATATCGTCTGCACTAATTAATTGGCCTATTTGAGATCATTCCCTGAGTCCATTAAGATTGAGTCCTAAAATGTGAAGATACGATTATTCAATCAGAGGTTATTCATGGTGGTTCATTTATTATTATTATTATTTTTTTTTTGCACACTTTACAGTTTTTTTTTTTTTAAATTTTTATTTTGCGTAAATATTTTTTCTATAGGTCACATTTTTCACACAATATAGTTTAGATTTGGGTTTTATATTTTCTACAAATAAAACTCGAGTTATTCACCAATAGGGAGAATAATATTTTACTCACCATAAACGAAGGTTAAAAAAAAATAAATAAATAATAATACAAATTCGAACATCTAAAATTACATTTTATTAAACATAAATATTTTCTTCAAATGGATTTTTCTTTTTCACGGTGACTATATACTTGATATACTTTTAGATTTCTCTTCTATATACTTTAGATTATTCAAGTCACGAAGGACACAACTGAAAGTTAAAAAACCGCGAAATCTATATTTATAAACATTTTCCTCGCACAAAACTTATTAAAAAACACAATTATCTTCGTAACAACACAAAAATTAACTAATCTCATTTTCTTTGGTATGAATTCTTAACACCGAGTGAGTTAGAAAAAAAACCCATAATTGCAACAATATCAACTATTAATTATTTGACAAATACTATAATTAATTTGCCAAAAATCTGAAATCGCACAGTGAAGTTTTTTGACACAACATCCACAACCACTGAAGGCCGAAAATGTTATTTCGTCTTAGGTTGAAAAGTCGAAATTTCCGATCTTCTTTCTCCTCGGAACCGCTTTTTTACTACGTCACAGTGGTTGCTGAAATCAAAACAATGACACACCATCTGAGATATGCACTTCCTCTTTTTTTCATTCTAGCTCTTCCCAGCGAAATTTCGCGATAGTATTGCCATCTACAGTTGGAACTTTTAACTAGAAATGATGAAAGAATGAAAATATATTAGAGCAATTTAATCTTGGCTTCTTGATTAGGTATTTTAGCTCAAAATGATTCTTCTTATCTTGCATCCTCATCTAGAACTTCCTTAACATCTTCTTTCTCCATCTTAAATTGTACATTTCAGAGTCTCTAATGTACAAAAATTAACTACGAAAACTGAGCGAGACTTCGATTGTTATCGCCGGAAATGCGTTTTAATATTCAAACGATTTAATATTCATATTGAAGTTTTACTTGTTTTAGCATCGTTGCTTTTCACTTAATTTTAATTAGTTCAATGATTTTTTTAATTGGATATTGAATAGAGAACAGCCAGTGAGTTTTAATATTGAAATATTAATAGCCCTGTATTTTGATTTAATACAAAATTAAATAGGAACATTTGATTGAACAATTTAAATAAGAAAACTTTAGGACAATAAACCACTTTGTTCAATAAATATACTAATACATTATAACTTAATTCAAAAACTTGTTAATTGCATACTTGTCCCTTAACACCTATAAGTTAAAAATTTATAGGTTGTAAGGGTCAAGCGCCTATGTCTAAGGCATACAAATTACTTAAAAAAAGATTAATACGCAAAATTTCGAACAATTCGAATATTTTATTTAAAATTTTTTAAACTAGGCATAACTGACTCAATTGTTTAAATTTTGGATTTAATATTAATCTTACATGTACAGTGGGCAAAATAAAAAATGGACCAACCTGAATAGCTTTTGGTCCAATGATTGGATCTTCCCGTTCTAGGACTCAATCTTAATGGTTCAAAGGGGCTTGACCTCAAATATGCTTATTCATAAGGTCAGATGATATCTTAAGTCACGAAATCAAACATAAAAAGTATTTTCTCTGAATAAATATACCTTTTTTTGGATGGATTCAGATTTCTAACCCTCAAAAGTTTGGTTAAGAGAGCGGTTCAAAGTTCATATCCCTTGACGTTAAATTTACTGTTTGCGAACTTCGCCCTGTCGCGAGAACTTTTTTAACGAATTGAAAAATTTTTGCACGCAATTATAAAATTCGTTTGTCCATAGATAATTCCATGCAAAATATATCGTTTAGTAAATATTTTTTTTTCCCCTTCAAAATTCAATTTCTCAGGTACTATTCGACCGATTACCCTCAAATTTTGTATTTTGTCACATTAAGTTGCATTCTTTAAAATGATGTAAAAATTTGTATACCTTACAATTCAAAAGTTTTACGACTATTATTAAGTATAATAATAAAAATTAATAAATATTTACCAAAAGTAATATTTTGCATGGAATTATCTTTATAATCGTGTGTAAAATTTTTTTCAATTCGTTTAAAAAGTTCTCGAAATAGGGCGAATAATAATAATCCAAACTTTGTACCACTCTTTTGATCGAACTATGGGGACCATATTTCCCAGATTGCAGCTACTCCTTTTTTTCTCGTAGGTTAGAAACCCGAATCCGTCGGGAAAAAAAAGTTACGTTATTCAGAGAAAATATATTTTTGCATCTGATCTCGTAACTTAATATCGTCTGCACGAATTAATTAACATATTTGAGCTCACGCCCTCGAATCAATTTAATTGTGACCTAGAACGTAAAGATCCGATTATTTGATCAAAAGTTATTTAGGGCATTTTTAGGGCAATTTTTTGTACACTGTACATTTCATATTAAGGCTCTTTGTATTTTCAGATAATTAGATATATTGTCTGTAATCTTCAGCATCCACTTCGTAATTGTCGATGTACTGCAGCCACTTACAGCAGGGCTCGAAAAACAGCCCGTCCTCGGCGGTCAAAAATTCCCCGCGGACAACAAATTTCTCGAATTCGACGTCCGCGCGGACGGCCATTTTCCCGTTAAAGTTCGTGATACATTTTCAATTTTTGTTATCTTAAAGATTCTATCGCCTCACTTCTATAACGACCCTCTAATCTAGAAATACAGCAACATACTGCGCTTGGTGGAATTGATGTCTTCTCTGTCTGGGAGTACTGCAGCGGTTGAAAGGAATGTAATGAACTTACAAAAAAACACATTACGTACTGGTCTTAACAAGAAGCGTTAAACGCAATTATGAACATCTACCTAAATGGAAAACCCCTTTCAGATTTCTGAGCAGAAACCTCTGTAAATCATTAGATTGATTGTGGAACTGGCAAACGTCATATTTGATTCATTTAAAAAACGCAATACCCTCGGATAAATTGACATTCTAGATAACTTGAGCTTTGTCATTTAAATTATTTCATATAAGAAATAAATGATTTCATAAAATAAATACTAGGTTACTATTAGTAACCTAGTATTTGTAATCCTACTAACTACTAATTCATTGTGCAATTTATATGATAAATGCTTGTAATAAATAAGAGAAAATTATATTTTTATTTATTTAGAAGTGACGGGTTAGTTTAAAAGGAGGACGGGTACATTGCTGGACAAGCCGTCCTCTGGGGACGGTTAAAATTTCCGAGTTTTTTCTAGCCCTGACTTACAGTATCCAGATTGAAACAATAATCACTGAAAACATTTTTTATTACTGATAGATTGAAGAGGAAAAGTTTTGTGTTAATTTTTACAACTACGTTATTTTATTACGTTTCATATTATCCTGAAATAGCCTCCTATAAATTAAGCGTCTTTTCTAATCGAACGGAAACTGATTTTGTTCTTGTAGCTGATTTAGGGAGGAGTTTTAACCCCCAGAACCCCCTCTTGGCTACGTCACTGCAGAGAATTATTGACTGGTGCAAAGGAGGGGTGAGGAAGGAAAAAAAACAAAAAACGATTCCAGGATATGTCATTGTTAACGTTAAGTGTAAAAATCAATTTTTATACGAAATATTTAACTTATGTCCAGTTTAACTAAGGCGATCTGTTAAAGAAGCGATTCCCAAAAGATGTTTCCTGGAACTCCAGTGTTCCATGAAAGGTTCACAAGGGTTCTGAGAGAGAGTGACTTGTGAATTCTGTAATTATAATTATTAGGGGGTCCGGAAAGTAATTTCGTTCCGGCGCATTATATATTCGTTAGTCTTAAAAACCAATACTTTTTTTTCCAATTCATTTCCGATCCGGCATCGAAAGGTTGTTGCTAACGAGGGTGAATACATCATTGATTAGAAATAAAAAGCTTGATAACAAATATCAAATGCACCGAAACGACATTACTTTCCGGTCCCCCTAATATATAAACCAAAATAACCTATAAATCAAAAATTTATTATTCATTTGTTTTTGTGGAATTAAGTAAAATGCTTATGAAAAAACAGAAAATTTTTTTTTTCAAAGAAAACCTGAAATTTATTTAACAAAGTACGAACAGGATATGTATTTATAAAAATTTGCATTAGTCTTTCTCATCGAAATGTTCAATTCAAAATGAAATTACTGTATTCAAAAATAAATATGCTTTTCTGATAAACATTTTCTTTTTTTTTTTCTTTCAAAAACCGTAATTGATCTTATGTTATTCATTTGCAGCTTAGGTATACGCCAAAAACAAATTCATAACCTGACTAGATGTCTATCCATTACCTGCGAATTCAGCTGCTTGACGTCAAATCTAAATTGAAAAGTTTTAATTGCTTAATTAATGAAAAACCTTCATTTTACTTAATAAATATTTTCAAAATAGCTAGTAATCTTTCCACGGTTAGTAAACATTCGCAGCTGCTAATGAATTTTATTTATTAAATGTTTGTCACGGCTCCGCCAAAAGAAGCTGTATCATACAGGGTTCCATAACAGAAAAAAAAAATGGGAACCTCATTGTTAAAGTGCCAAAAAATTGTCTCATTTCTCAAATTAACTGCTAGGCACTCGTTAAATTAAAAATAAGATGTCTGCTGGAAAAATAGTTTACTTCAATTTAATTACCAATAAACTAGTTGCTAAAATTAATCATCAATCTAATCCAAACAATACTAAAACACAAAGATTCTAACGCTTTAAAATATAATATACAATTACAATTATATAATTGCAATTAAGAGTATCAGCATAAAGCTGTTTGTTTATCTTTTTCCGTACTTGAACTATCAATGCAACAAAAAAAAAAAAAAAAAAATTAGCGCATTAGTTGATAAAATGAGAAAAACTTATGAACTAACGATACGGACACCATTAATGTGCGCATTATCTAGGTAAAATACGTAAAACTCTTGATTCCGCACTTTAACGGATCACCCTAGTTAATGGGCAGATTATCTAGGTCATGGGCTGCCATGGACGTAGCGTACCCTCTGAAACGTTAGGGATGAACTTTGTACGGTTTTGGAGGTTAATTTCGCCACCCTTTTTTAAAAAAAATGTTTTTTGGTTTAAAGAGACATCTTATCAGAATAGCAGAATGCAAAAAATAATTTAAATAAGTAAAAAAATAAATAACTTCATAATAATCACAAGGAAAATGAAATGTTGGTGTCAGAAAAATAAAGAAAAGAACTGTGTATTTATTCTATTGTCATAATATGATTTTTTATATATATATATGTAAATATATATATAGCACAATAAATAAATACCAAAAGGATAAAAGAGAAACACGAAGAAAATTATGAGATTTATTAGAAAGCACTCCTTTTTGCGGATGTAATCGTGTGAGCTGATGAAGAGATTATGTCTCCCCCCCCCCCGATTTTTATTAAAAAATTTTATTATTTTTTATTATGTTATGTTATTTTATTTTATTTTAATAATTTTCTTCTTCTCTTTTCATTTATCTGTAATTTTTTCCATGTTTTGTCTATATTTTGTATCGTGTTTTACCTCTTGCTTTCGGCGCTTAGGATGATGCCATTCTGGTCCAAATATTTGTACCAGCCGTAAGCAAAAGGTTAAGAGCATAATGGTTGCAATAACGGTCCAAAAACCTGTTGCACGTATTAAATGAATGCTGGGACGATATGCATCTCAATAATGCATCTCTATGCGGAAAAAAGTTTTGTCTTTTATGCTGATTTTACAAAGCTCAAAAAAGGCTTATTGATGCAAAAAATAAAATCCGTGAAGGACAGTAAATCTTTTAAAAGGGTGCTTTTAAATATAACATATTTGATGTAGTATATTTTAGATAGTTTATGGAATAATCAAGATTATATTCCTTTATTAAAACATTAGGTGTAGAAAAATAAAGTCTAAATGAACAAAAAAGATAATAACATTATCACTAACTTCTAGATGAAACGTACCCTTTGACGTAGAATATTTGTTATATATATTTTTCATACTTTTTCTCTAGTTTAGGTCAAAATAAGTGAAAAATCTTATATTAAGTATTTTAATAATTTATGGTTGTGAAATATAGCATGAAACACTGGTGTCTTTTTCTGCATCAAAGGTAAAGTCTTCCAGACACGGTTCACTTCCAAACAATATATATATTTTTTAAAATTTGCAATTATTTAGAAATAAGAAAAACAGCTATCCATCAATGGAATTTCTTTAATTTGCAAAATCAATTATTGATATAGTTTTGAATAAGAATGAAAAAAAAATTAAACAATTTCTTTTGAGTTTCAAGTGCAAATATAATTCGATAATCTAACAGATTTTTTAAGATTAGATTAGATTTTTTTTTTTTTACGATTAAAAAAACCCGCATATATTTTTATTTGTAATTAAAGCGTCAAAAGAAGAGAGAAAGAAAATATGTAAGGGACAGCCAGTGTCCTATCCGCGTTATTAAGTCTGAAGTTATAAGGAGCGAAGCTGGAAGTTATCATCAAAACTAGTTTATTTATCTGATGAAAATAATAATGACCTTCCTAATAATCTTTAGTTTCAGTTTTATCTGACAAAGATTTGAATTTTTGCACTTTTAATTCCCCTCTTACTGTGATAAGTCTCGGTAATGATTCATCAAATTTTGATAACGTTATTTTTTCTCTTCTAATTTGCAACTCCTAATAGTCAGGTTCTAGTGATTTCATTTGTGACAAGAAATATGCAGTAGTTTCCAAAACTAATTCCATTAATACACACTTTTGTTATGCTTGGTAAAAATGAAGCATAAAAAATTGACATATTAGAAGTCGGAAATTCAGATAAAAACAATAAGACGAGTTTAAATGCAGGATAACATTTAAGGTATCTGACTAGGACAAAAACATGATGTGAGGCAAAATTTTGCAAAATTGAGGTAATTATAAATTTAGAATCCCTGTAATCTTAACTTTCTAAAAATACTTTAGTTTTGTTTGTATTCTAATTATTTACTAATTTATAGCACTTTTTGTGTAAGGTGATAACATTGGATAGACTAATAATTTTAAATCTGTAAATGCATTTATCTCAAAATCAGATTTTTTCACGTTTAACACCACTTTAAACACGGATATCTCATGTTTTTTTTTTTTTTTTAAATAATTGTCTACAATTTTTTATGAGTGTTTATGATTATAGCACACATATTTTGAACTACAGAATAAGAGTAAAATGCAAAATTTCATTTTTTTGTGCGAGCTTTTTCGCAAAGAGAAGTGCAAAAATTTTTAAAAATTTGCTTTTTTAACTACATTGATTCTTAACTCGGTAGTATATGCACTTGCATTTAAGATAGTTCAAAACATAGTTGATAGCCTTCTAAGTAAAATCTCCTAAGGATGTTTTGTTTTTGTGCATATGTATGCACAAAAATGCCTTATTTTTACCAAAAAAACGGCCATTAATAAAAAGAAATAATAATAATATATTTTTTGCTAGTTTTATAAGTTTTTACACACAATAAGACAAAGTAGTTTTTTTTAATTTTTTTATTAATATTTAAAATAAAAGTTGTTCAAACTAGTCGGATATCTTAAAGGTGTTTCTCTTTTCTATACAGTTATTGTATACTTAATGTTTCTATTTTTTGAAATTTTATTTTTAACTAGAATTTTAAAGGGGCCGTTCAAAAAGTACGTACATCCCGAAGGGGGGGGAGGGGATTTGATATTTTCTACGGTTTTGTACGATGGGGAGTGGGGGAGGTATTATACAAAGTACGTACATTATAAGCATACACCAAATTTAAATTTGATTTTTTCCTACACATGTATTATACATATGTTTGTTCTTGTATTTTTTTTCACACGGCGACCACTTGTTAGAATGAGTAAATAAGTTCTCAAAAAAAGTTGTCTCGCAAAATAAAAAATTGCAAACACAAACTTTTTTTCTGAAAATTTTTATGAAAAATGGGGGTAGACTAATAAAATGTACGTACTCTAAGGGGGGGGGGAGTAAGACCTTATGTACGGTAATGTACGAAGGGGGGAGAGGGGGTTAAAATTTCTCCATTTTTATGTACGTACTTTTTGAACGGCCCCAAATGTATGCATTAAGGCAAAGCTCTTTAACCTAGGCTCCACCAAACCTTAGGGTTCCCTGGAACTCTCACAGGGGTTTCACGAGTGATCACTATTTTCTTAGGGTTCCACGAGTGATCACTGCTTTCTTAATCAAAACCTCAAGCGGTTTAGTAAAACTTTAATTTTTATAAAATATCGAAGTCTAAAAGGGCGTTTACTTACAAAAATAAACAAATAAAAATTCTATTTATATTTATTAATTTATATTTATTTAAAAGACTTATTTATAGTTATTAAAAAAAATTTGCAATGAAAAACACCGTTAAGACATTAAAAAATTTCTTTTTGAATTTGTTATAATTTAAAGTACTATATTGCTTTTGTTTTTATCCATGTAGAATATATTTTAGAAAACCTCATTAGCTACCTTACCATTTATTATCTTATTAAGATGTATGTATTGAAAAAAAATTAAACAGTCAATAATAATTCTGTAAATTTCAGTAGGAAGAAGTTTTTATATTCTATTTTATCTCTTCGTTCATCAAGAAGTTCCTTAAGAATAAACGGTAATCTCAAAGGTGGGGTTATTCCACCTTAAAGAACACGGTATATTAAAAGCCGTGGTTTCAGAACACTTATAGTGCATAGCAATAAGATATAAAATGTTACAAATTGGGCACGTTGTTCTAATTCTGTAGGGTTTCTTTGCTAGAATTTTAAGATGTTGATCTTTTCAATATACTGAGCAGACGATAAGTGAACACAGCTTTTAGGTATGGTCAGGCACTTTTTCTTATAAAATATTATTACTTCTCTTTTGGAGAAATAGTAGAAAATGTTGGATCTTATTTACTTACATCTTCATTTCTATCCGATAATGATAATAAACTCCTCATTATACAAATGAACTGCGATTCTTGAAAATTTCTTTTTTGGAGAAAGCTGCACAAGGCTTCGTCTAGAACCTAAAAAAAAAGAAAAACAATTATAATTAGGTCGCCTTAAAGCCAATTATTGCATGGCTGATGATACAGATTCTCCTAGTTAGACTAAGAATTATAAAAAATTATTTAAGAGGAAAGCAGCCATGCTTAATGCAATCAATAAATAAGTATATAAAATTCTTTCAGCAAATTTATGTGATGGGTCATAAATTTTTTCTACTTCAGTTCTTTGATGAGCTATTTTTACAACCGGCATTGAACAACCGAAACACTTCTGAGTTTACGACTATCAATGTTTAACACCGTAGCCTTGGAATTTTGAACCCAACCCAAAAGACAAGGAAACTCTCGGTGAAGCATTGCTACAAATTATCCTTTTTGATGGAATTAACTCGTATTTGCTTTACATGGATAAGTAAACCATGAATATTTTCCACTGTTAGCCCGACGGCGAAGTCATATCAACCAGCTACCAGGGTCACATCACTGTGAGGAGAAATATCCCTGAGAAAGAGCTCATCACAATTTTAATCTTCTGCAGAGGAAATAGCTCCCTCGCTTTTCGTGCGGAGTCGGACACTTTTCGGTAAAACAGTTTAACGAGAACCGATACCGTGACCCCCTCGGTCCATTCGCAGACTGATCAAAATGGTCATCCATCCGCTCACGGACCGCAGCCATTGATCTTGACTTTGGTGAATAACTAGGAACCGTGCCTTACGATAAGTCTACTACAAATAGCTCTTTTTATAAATTTTTAAAAAACCGGAAATCGAACCCGCTCTTTACTATGCTTTCGAGCATAAGGAAGAAACACTCCTCTACTCGGATAGACCATAAACAATGTTGTAGATGTACTTAGGGAAGCTTGGAAGACAGTGATCAAAAACGGTAGCAATTAGCAATAATTATTAAGCATACAGCATAAAGCTCGTCGCACATTAACTTTTTCTTTGTTTTTATATATTAAAGTGAATTAAGCCTTCATAGGGTATTGCACTTCTTATATTTAGCACTTAGGGTCTTGCACTTGAGGGGTTTTGCACTTCTGCCAAACATGGAAAAGTCCCTAAAGCACGAAAGTAGCAGGTTCGAATCCCGCTATAACTATGATTTTATCTTTTTATGGTTCCTATCTTATTTGTACCATTTGATTCTACTACAAGAAATCTGTTTATAATTCATTATATCCCATGTACTGAACAAGAAAGTCTACAAAAAAATAAATAAATAAAATAAATGATGGGCCTTTGAAGTTAAGGGACATTCTGAATTGTGGAGGTAGTTGGTTCGAATCCGGCCGAAAGGCTGGGTGTTTCTTTGTGATGCCCTTTACTTATTTGTGCTATATGCTTCCCAACTTGACAAGGGCATATAAGTCGTCTTTGTAATCAGCACACGAGTCTCTTTGTATGCGCATTAATAAATAAATAAATAAAATAATCAATTTAAAGCTAAAATTTAAAAAAAATAATGTTTTTAATCATATATCATATACTACAAATACTTTTTTATAAATTCTTAAAAAAAAACCAAGACAAATAGTCCTAAGTTAAGATGTTGAAGATTAATGGTTTTCGACTTAAAGGTAAAAATTTTATGAATTTAGTGTTACGAGTTTGCCAGCACGCTTTTCATGAAAATACCGATCTATTTCACAATATTTATCTATGTCTATGTATTTAATATTTGCCACTTGTTCCCTAAGTATAAATACTGATAAAAAAGCTAAAATACTGATCGATTTTACAATGATAATTGACTGTGTCTATGTGTTTAATATTTGCCACTTTATTGCTAAGCTGTTGTTTAAATTTACTTAACGTTTTTTCAAATAGATATGTTATTGGACTGGATAATTCAATTCCTGAATTTGACTTCTGTGTGAATGAATCGGAGTGTCTCTTTTTTGTGTAATATTAAGCTTTTAACGGAACGGTCCTGAAATAAAAATTCTAGACAGTATTTAATAAAGGTAAATTTTTATTTTGACTGGCCTTAGATTTCAAGATTTAAATTTTTAGTAGTTGTGTTAATGAAAGCACGATACCTATGTTTTGAAGGTCGCAAAAGGAAAAAAGAAATATTTTAAATCTAAATACTTGGTTTAATTTGGTTAATACTAGGTTACTGTGTAAATATTATTGCCAAATATTTTTCTTAAGTGATGAAATCAAATAAATTCTAATTAGGAAACAATTTTCGTTCCGGATAATTGTAGTGATCTATAATTAGTTATAAATTTGTAAGCGTACTGCTTTGGAAAATTAAATTGCTCCAATTTGAAAAATCTAAACTTTCAATTAAAAAAACTCTTGCCGCAATACGTTAGAGTTATATAACATTTAAATTCCCTAATTTTTTTTTCTCTAATTAGTGTGAACAAATATATATACCAGTGATTCTCAACTTTTTTTTTTGTAGCGGCACACTTTTAACGAACTCAAATTTTGGCGGCACACAAAGAAAAAGATAAGTTTAAAAGTTGTTTACTTACCTATAATACACTGTGTAATATAGTTTATGATAATAATTTGGAATGTAAAATAATATAATATGTACTACAAAAACAACAGTACGTTTATTAAGGGATTAATTACAAATGAATAATAAGAATACTTTTAATGCGAAATTCGAGCTTGATGTTTTTTGATAATTTCATTTATATTTGGTCGTAAAAATGATAATGCTACTCTCATATCGTCTTCTACATTTAACAATCTCGATATTATTTTCGTTTTTATGTTGGTTAATACTGAAAATCCGAATTCACACAAATAACATGTAGAAAATTGTAATAATATTTTTAAAGCTTTTTTGGCTATCATGGGATAATCGCATCTAATGTTAATCCAAAATGAATTAATTGATTCTTTCGAATATTTTAAAATTAAATCTCGATTGTTAGAAAGCGAAATTGGTACTTCCTCTTCATTCAAAGTTAATTCAAATACAGAAGTATTCGTTATCACAAATGGATTACGAACCCAATCAAATTTTTTCATATCTAAATTTGGGAAATAATGAATAATTCTCTCCTCTAATGTTGTCAATAACAATTTTATGAATAGTTTTGTTAAAATCCTTTGGGAACTCGTAATAAAAAAAAAAGCATTATAATTTTTACCATATACATTTCTAAAATTTGGCGGCACACTTTAAGAATTTGGCGGCACACAAAAGTGCCGCGGCACAGTGGTTGAGAATCATTGATCTATACATTTAAACGCCATTTAATGATAATCTACCCCCCCCCCCCCAATAAAAAGAAGAAAAAATCGTATTTTCATTGGTTAAATTTAAGAAAACTAAAATCACACTTTATATCAGAGTTAGAGTGGGAGGGGTAAAAACCGAATCATATTAGAGTTATACAGTTGTATCTAAATTTTTTTTTCAAAAATATTTCAGCAATACTTGTTAAACAAAATATTATCCTGTATACTGCATTTTGAATTGTTGTCTTTAAGCATTTTGAAATTTTTTTTAAAAATCAAATTAAAACTATTTTATCGTTTTTCTCCCCATCAAAGCTAGCAGTTATTTGGTATTTTACCCCCTTGTGACTTAAAGATTGTAGTAATTAATGAGTTAAACTACAGTTATTAGGTCATTAGTTATTCATGGTATACGTGATATTTATTTTTCGCATACTCTAGCAACATTATTTAGCTATCTTCTGTATTTCGTGAATTTTTGCTCATTAAAAGTTCGTAGAGCGGACTCGAACCCTCGGAATGGAACGAAACTAATAAAGACTCGACCCTCCTAAGTGAGATCCAAACTCATCTGCAGTTTATTATGTTTTGCAAATACTGATAGCTAATATTGCGAACAATAGAATGATCAAAGTAATGATATCCTTTTTTTTTCGTTTTTAATACACTAATAAATGCTATTTATAACAATAAAATTCTTAAAATACCTCTTCTAGATCTTTCCAATGTTCCACTTCATCCTGAAAACATGCGAAAATTAGTTTTTATCAAAGTTCCATAGTACCATATCCATTTACAAATATAATTATATTTTCTATAATTAATATCTTTAATATACATTTTAAGAATTCTTCATAAAACGAAAATTGCAGAAGTATGCGTATTAGGAGGTATAAATAGCAGTATGCAAAATCTGACTAATTACAAATGAGGATGGCGGTATTAAAAACATAAAATCTATTTTATTTGTTGAGTAAATGATAAGTAATGCTAATAAGCCTCTTTCAACTCTTCTCGACTCTCATAAAGAAGTCTAATTGATTTTGATATTTTTAAATCCTACTCCTCAAATAGTTAAATTTTTTCGAACTTTTTTATTGGGTAAAAATCGGCAATTTCTAATCGATTAATTTTTTTGTATCTATTATTTTTTTTTTTTGGGGGGGGGGGAGGTCAATTGACATTTTTTTTGGGGCTACATTTGAGCATTCGTTCATTAGCTTTAGTATTTATATATATCGTTCATTAGCTTCGTAGCTGCGAGTGAGTGCTATAATTTATAATTTAAAATAATTATATAAAATGTTTTAGTATTTTTGTTGCGATTCTGTTTTCAGGAGAATTTTCAAAAAAACATTGATACAAACGAAGAAAAAAAAAACAAGTATTATTTAATTTATTTATTTCAGTTTTTTTTTTATTTATTTATTTAATTATTTATTTATTTTAGTTTTTTATCTATTTATCAATTAAAAAATTTATTTATTTCAGTTTTTCGTATATTTATTAATTTATTTATAATTTTAATTTATTTATTAATTTAATTAGTTTTTTTATTAATTTATTTATTTAAGTTTAAACTTAATCTTATTGTGACAGTAATATATTTTTCTCTCTTTTTCTATTTAATGCGAAAAATGAACCGTAATCCCTCAAAGAGTTTACTTTGCTATGATTCAAATTGAATCATGAAAACTCAAATGGCGAAAAACTTTATAATTTGATTTGAATGTCTTGTCCTGAAATTGAATGGAGTCAAAGGATTTTCATTTTTCTGATTCTAATTGTTTTTGTTAAGACCATATTGTTCAGGTCATTTGTTGAGGAATTGTATGTTTGGGGATATCATACAGATCGCATATTTTTAGAGCTTTTGTCAAAAAACGAAGTCAAAATTTTACATGTGTTTTAAGTTTCAAATAAATAAATATTTTGCCAAGTAAAAACTAAAATGTTATTAAAGTCTGTGGAATCCTAGTTAAGGCAAGCAGAGTTAAAAATATCAAGAAATGTTTGGTACACTGATGACTAGAGCCCGGATTTTGATGACCTAAAAAATCTCAATTAATGCCCTTAAAAAGTGCAAAAAATGCCCTTAAAGAATGCAAAAAATGCCCTTAAAATGCGAAAATTGCGCTAAAAACGCCTTATGACGTGACTTAAATAAAGTAAAAATATTGAACTAAAACAATTTTTTACTCTTTAAAATTATTATGAGTCATTTCAAAAAATATAAAGCAATGCAATACTTGTTCTACGTTCATTAAAGTTTGAAAAATATGTTTTATATCCTAAAATAACAAAAAAAAAAAAAAAAAAGGGAAATATATATACTCCAAAACATTTTCATTTTGTATAGAAACTTTAATGAACATAACAACTTCCATCTCATAATATTACTAAATATCAGAATTACATTGGATTATAAATTTTTTTTTAATTTTTTGAAATGTAAACGAGCGTTTTTTGTCTGAAAGTTAATTTTTATACCTGAAGAAGCTTCTTTCAACGTCTACTGATGTTACTGGTGCGTGCTTGAAAAAGGCGGTCTCACTTACTGACAATTCTTCTTCAATTTGAAAAGATGTTGCTTCACCTGTTAATATCCTAGAGTTTTTCTTCATTGTTTGGAAGCCAGTGTAATAATGAAAAATGATAAAAAATTGGAAAAAATTAACAAAAAATTTAAAAAATGCTTTAAAATGCAAAATATGCCCCGAAATTTAAAGAAAAATGCCCTATAAATCTAAAAAAATGCTCTAAAGGACAAAAAATGTCCAAAAATGCAAATGTCATCAAAATCCGGGCCTTACTGATGACATTTAGAAAAATATATTTACTAATAACCTTTGAAGTGTTCTTCGTTTCATTCATCAATCTAACAGATTTTGATGTTCTTAATTCCGCCTTACTATAATTATTTGTTGGATTAGAAAGTCTTTTTGTTTCACTTGAATATTAATTTTCAACACACAATGTTTTTTACTTCATGCTTCACAAGGATTCTAAACATATAAATTACGGGTGGTCATTACGGTACGGTTTAGTTATGCCTCTTCAAAACAGTTTCACTAGAAATGATACCCATGCCAACTTCATATTTTTGGTCACAGCCTGAAGTAACCTCTTCACATAAATGACGAGTTCTTAAATAAATAAATAAATAAAAAATTTTAACTTGCACCAGCTATATGAATCTTTAAGTTCGATGCAACTATTTTTTTTTTCTTATCAGATATTTATTATAATATTGAGAATAAGGCACGTGGAAAAAATTTCGTCGAGTAGGTTTTAAAAAAATTGGGAAAAGATTTATCATTCCTAAGCGATCGAAACTTTTTCTCGCTCGCCTTTTTAAACTAATTCAAAAAGTTCTATTCTTCTTTTCAAAGCAGCATAGGAAATTACAGTTGACTCCATCGGAGCCTTTAAGTTTTCTAAAAACTAATGTAGATAAACGAGTCAAAAGAAAAATAGAGAGTTTTTGTTTATCGAAATTCATTTTTATTTCCTATCCTTGTTTTTTTTTTTTTTTTCTTTCTTTCTCTTTTTTTTCTCCTCTTATTCTAAATCCTGATCTTGGTCTAGAACTTTCTTAACTGCGTGCAAAAAAAATTTTTTTTTCTTCTAAACTTTATTCTAACTATAAAACTGAGCTATTGCAGCAAAAAGTAAAATAAAATTGATGATATATACTGGACTGAAAAAGTTCGCTGGGTTTGTATAAGAACATATAGCTCATGATTAACAACTTCAAGTTGGAATTTTTCACTTAACATGTTCAGTTTATTGTTCGTAGAATCTAAATAATGTTTTTCAAAATTCAGAAATCTCTTAACTAGTTTAAACACGTAAGTTTAAGAAGTATTTTTCAAGAGAACTTTATTTTTCTTTTATTTCATTATTTATGTAATTTTTTTCTAATATTTTGTTTCGATAAATAGAATGATAAAAAATAAATCTAACGTTTTATATATTTTAATTTTTGACGTTTATATCTTTGTTGAATTAGAATTTTTTGTCTGATTTTTTTTAAAAATTCCTTTTTAGAATTTCTATTGAACCAGGCAGTTAAGAGGTACTCAATTTAGTACAAGTGTAAATAAAATGATGAACTAAGTACCATTTAAATTTTATACAACTGTATGTTTATAACTTGAAAAAATATATACGGAATATTTTATATTGTTTTAATTTTTGTTGAGTTAATAGTTTTTTTGCCATTAGAAATTTTTTTTAAAAAAAGAACTAGTAAACAATTAAAAGACTTGTTTAACGTCTAAGTTTTTTTTTTTTTTTACTAGTTTATTGTTTTCCTTAGTTAGCTACAGTTTTAAAATAGTTGTGTTTTGCTTAGTAAACTTATTGATATTTAAAAAAGATTTACTGAAAAGTGCAATTGCTTGTAGTTTACTGATGTAGTAAACTTTTTAATTTTTAAGATGATTTACTTAAAATTTGATAGTGTCTATGTTATTAATGTAATTCCTATTGAGATAACTTTTTTGAAAGTTCTTTTTTTTAACTTTATCTAAATGGTATTTGATTAATCGCAAAATACATTAACAGCCATCGTTTTTCATTTATTTACTCTTTCAAAAAACTACAAAAACAATTTTAAAAAAATTATTGCCGAAAGACGCGAAAATTTTTCTTATAGAGAGTGATCGTTTCAGAAAAAATGTATTTTGCAAAGTTAACTTATTGATATTTATAAATGGTTTAAAATGATTTAAAAACGAAAATTAATGTAGTTCCATAGCATAAAACACATAGTGATAGTGACAAAACAAAATGTTTTACAAAATAAACCTATTGATTTTCAATAATGATTTATTTAAAATTACAACAGTAAGTATTTTACTGTTGTATTTACTATTTTATAAAAGGAAGTTTTCAAAAATTCGTTTCAAACGAAATGGTGTTATATTCAACGTAAAATATATTAAAAAAGCCATGGTTTATAATTAAGTTTTTTAAGAACTATAATCATCTCAATAAAAATAATAAAAAATTAGGGATAGTGACGAAATAGCAGTTGACAAAGCAAATCTATTGATTTTTGAAAATGATTTAATTAAAATTACAACAGTAAGTATGCTACTGTTGTAATTTTTATTTCATAAAATGGATTTTTTAAAATTTGATTTAAATGAAATGATGCTATATTGTATTGAAAGCCATGATTTAAAGTTGAGTTTTTTAGAAACCTATAATCTCTCTCTCTCTATCTAAGTTAGTGTTTCATTCATATGCAAATCAAAGCAGCAATATGTTTTTTTTTTCCAAGTTATAACTTTTAGTAAAATTAGAAATACAACTTTTTAACTGCAAATTGTGTAAAATAAAATTCGCATTTAATATTTTATTTATTTCACAGTAATTTTAAACTTTTATTAATTATGAATAGGCTTTGGCGAGTTTTTAAACAAAGACTGAAAAAATAAACGAGAATTAATTATTTTCGTTTATAACTCACAAAAAAAAAAAAAAAAAAAAAAAAGTATTCAAAATCAAAACGAACTCCCAGTCTAGCCTTCGAAATTCGCGATCAACTCCTGCGCCGCAGTCATAACGGACCTTGGAAAAGGTCTTCAACCATTATATAGAGAGGGGTGATCGCAGAGGGAAAGAAAAGAGATGCGTAAGAATTCTACGGAATAGATAACGTTTTATTCGAAGAACGAAATCATTTTAATATAAATTTATGGGATTTATAGAAATGTGTTCTTATAAAACTCAATCGTTGATATCTATATTATTTGCTGCTTGTTAATCCAAGAATAAGTAGTCATTTCTTTGGCTGAATTCTTTCTCTCGAAGACGCATGTTTGTTTATTTATTTATTTTTTTGTGTTCTGGTTTTTCGAAAGTGCTTTTCAACGCAGAAAATAAAGCTCACTTCTTTGTTTAGGGCTATATTGTAGGTCATTTGTTTGGTGTGAAATTTTATAACTTGCTATACGTTTTAGTTTTCATTTTGCACTTCGAATAGACCAAAGAATATTGATACTTTTCAGAATTTGAGTAAAGTGTTACCATAACACTTTGACATCGTTTACATTGCGTAAATTTTATCAATAATATATAATTAAATAAGACTGTAAGCTACGCTTTTATTTCATTATCTAATAAAAAAAATAAAATAATCACATTGTAACGGCAATTTAAGTTTAGATTATCGACTTAGAATGGGGAGTTCGAATTATCAAATTAGGAAGAAACATTTATTAACTTAACTGGTATTTTAACTTAGAATGATTCAAATGAACTAGAACAGTGGTACACTAACGGTGATCCGCGATGCAAATATGATTTAGTTCAGAGTTTTTTTAAAAGAGAGAGAGTTTTCCAAGAGTTAAGATTTTTTTTAACCAGTTAAGATTTAAGATTAGTTAGATTGTTTATTAAGATTAGTTAAGATTCAGAGTTATGATTTTTTTATTTTTTATATCCAATCAATGATCGATAATTTGTTTATTGTTTTGGCTGTTTAGAAACACTTATTTTTGAAAAATTTTCATCATAGAAAAAGTAGCAAAATTTGAAGAAAAAAAAATTTTTTTTTTCAATAGCCTATCTATTGAATAAATTATGAAAAGGATATGTATTTAGAAAAAATCCATAATTATTTCCCATTCCCTCTCTTTTCAATCTAAAATAAAATAACTAACAGTTCTTTTCTGAAGAGCTAATATTTTATTTATTTTCAGCTTATAATACATACACCAAGAACAAATTCATAATATTAAATATTTCATTTTTCATAGAAAATATTTTCAAAATAATTGGTTTTTGTTTTTTGATTTTTTTTTAATGTAATACCGGGGTTTCTTCAATAGAACGTCGATTATTTAGAGTTCCATAGGCGAAAAAAATTGGGAACCGATGAACTAGAATGTTGCAAAAGATGAGACAGATTATTCGACGCGACGTAGTTTTCATGTATACAGGTTTTCGAACTAAATGTTTAACTTTGAAAAAAAAAAAAAATGAAATCGTTAAGTTCATTTTCTGTGTGTATATTAATATACGAATTTATTCATGAAATAGTACAGTGATAGGACAAAGGCATATTCCTATTCTAGCATAAGTTAATATACGAATTTATTTGCGAAATAGTATAGCAATAGAACATGGGCATCTTCCTATACTATCATAAGTTAATATACGAATCTGTTAATGAAATAGTATAATGATAGGACATAGGCATGTTCTTCTACTATCTTAGTCAATATACGAATTTGTCAGTGAAATAGTATAGTGAATTCAGGGGTCTGTCCAGGCCGAATTTACTACCGTTTAGCTGTACCTTCACAAATTACCTTTAGGAAAAACGGTAGTTTCACAAATTCAACTTTAGGAAAAACGGTAGCACAAAGTACTTTTTCTTAAAATTTTACTTTCGTATCCCTTAAGAAACGATAAATCCGGATTTTTACCATATTTTTGTGTTGATTTTTTAATATAATTTTTAATTTTTCACAAATTATGTCTAAATTTTCCCAAAATAGGTACCTTTCGGAAAAAAACCTAGACAGACCCCTGGTGATAGGACATAGGCATAGTTCCATACTCTCTTAAGTTTATCAACGAATGTATTCTTGAAATAGTATAGTGATAGGACATAGGCATATTCCTATACAATCATAAGTTTATAAACGAATGTATTAGTGAAAGAGTATGATGGTGATCGGACAAAGGCATAAATAGAAAATAGAAGAGTTATTAAATATAATATATTCCAGTTTTATTAGTATTATTGTTGAATGTCAATCATTAATGGCGGAAATCGACGGTTACTAATGAATATCTTCATAACGGTTTCAAAAAAATGCATTCAAGTTTGATAGAAGTGGTTAATTTTTTACGTACCCTGAAAATGACTTATTTCGGTAACCTATGATTTCTGACAATGACTTATTTCGGTAACCTATGATTTCTTACAATGACTTATTTCGGTAACCTATGATTTAAGTGAACAAAATTGTGCAATACACAATAGTTTTAAGACAGTGATCATTAATGTTGTATTTTATATTGTTTTTTTTTTTTTTTCATGTAACTTAAATCAAAATATTCATTCTGCAATAAGTAGAAGACAGTTCAGTTAGACATCATAAGATAAATTTAATCGAAATTACATTTATAATTATAGTTTCTAATGATTATTTTGAATTAGGGACCATTCGTATATAAATATAACGTAAACACACAAAGAGGGAAGAGGGTTTAGATTAGATTAATTAATTAGATTATTTTTGCTGGCAAGCAGGGAGAAAGGTCTTTATGTAAAATCCTCCTATTTTTAGTTTCTTTAAGGTGGTGGGTGACAAGGGACTTTCAAATAAGCAAAAAATAGATTTTTCACTTTTTAAATTTTTGAAATCTAGGCAGTTAACTGAACATTATAAAGAAATAATTTCTTGAATTAGAGCAAAATTGACGAAGTTACGGCCATTTCTGTTTTGACCACGCCGCTTTGAAACCCTGCAATAAAAAAGTAGTAAAAGTCATTTTTCTCAAAATGTCTTTTTTGACAAATTTAAAAATTTCAAACTGTTCCAGCGAAATGAATTTTCATTCTATTGACCTGAGAATTTGAGGCTATATATTTATGAATATTATTAACTTTTTGTTTGAAAAGTTTTTTGAATCAAGTAAACAGTATTATTTTTATAAATGATATTTTACAGCGGCGAGATAATTTTTTTCGAAAAATACTGGTTTTTTACTGCTTTTTTACTGTTATTTGTTTCAATAATAAAAAATAAAAAAAGTACTCCCAGAAATTTTTTTATATTACCTAATTTTAAAAGAATTTTGTCATTTTAACAAAATTTCAGATGAGAGGAATAGTATAAAAAAATATAAAAAATTCGAAATGTAAATTTTTTTTCAATTTCGAAAATTTAAAATACAAAATTTTTTTTTTTGAAATTTGTATATTAGTTGTTTTTAACAATATAAATGTATACTGAGAATTTCAAACAAATCCCTTCATGATTTCTAAAAAAAATTTTGAAAGTTGTTTGTTGCCTTAAATGCTCGAAAAAAAGCTAAAAAAAAAATTTAATAATTTGAAAAAGAAAAAGTAAGAAAAAAATTTTTCCAACAAGTTTCAAGATTTTATGGGATAAATTAAAAAGTAAATTTTGTTTTATGCTAAATATATTCCATTTTAATTTAATTGTGATCCTTTACATGGGAGAGGTTTCCGATTTGTTTAATTTTGCTAAGAAAAGGAAAGAGGGAGTACAATATTACCAAAACTATGTTTACGTTATATTTAAACGGTACTTACTGAAACTTGATGAATTTATTTTAAGCGCGTATAATTTTTAAGGCATATTTCAAGTACCTGGTGTCAATAAATTTTAATAACTTACAGAACAAATGCATACAGTAAAGAAACGTTATCTATTATTATAAAAATAATCGCGCACAACTACGAATTATCTATTAGAAATTAGTTATTTCAACATTGTATATTTATAATAAATAGCCAAAATCTATTTTTACGCATGATTACTTAAGATTACGTAGCGCTTAGGAGCACTTATAATCTCGTGTTCTTACAACGCTGGTCAAAATAAGACCCAGAATAAAATTTTAGTTTGGCTATTTTATTATAGTTTCTATGAGCATCTGTTTTTACTCTAGATAAGTAACCAAATTATACGGGGGGGAAAAAGTTAAAATCTTTAAATCTTCGAAACTTAAAAACTTAATCATTTAATAAAATCAATTAATAAATATATCAAAAAAGAAGCGAATCAATGGATCAATGACTAATCGAATCATTGGCGCCGCGTACTCATATTATATTTTGGAGGGGGAAATATCCATTTTTCCTTTCTACTGTTATTTCCAATTGTTATTTCCAAAATAAATTATTTAAAGAAGAAATTTATAAAAAAAATGTTTTAGAAAAATAGAAGCCAATTAATTTTTTGCGAATTTCGTCTAGCAACCTTCAACTTTCATTTCGTTTCTTGACAATGAACAGTTATTGCAATAAACGCTGAAAAATTATCAAATACCTGTGTTTAAAGATTAAGTTAAGTAAAAAAAAAAAAAAAAAATGATTGAAATAAATAAGTTAACTTTTTCATTGTGTCCTATGATGGACTCGCGTGAGATTTGCACCAATTGAATTGGAAAAATTAGTTATGTTGAACCTTGTTTTTTCGCTAAGCACCAATTGAATTAAAAATTAGTTATATTGAACCTTGTTTTTTCGCTAAGCACCAATTGAATTAGAAAAATTAGTTATGTTGAACCTTGTTTTTTTCACTAAGCATCAATTGAATTAGAAAAATTAGTTATGTTGAACATGGTTTTTTCACTAAGCATCAATTGAATTAGAAAAATTAATTATGTTGAACCTTGTTTTTTTCACTAAACTAACATTATAAGTATTTATTGCGCAACTCATTACACTAGGTTTTTTTTCTTCAAATTTTGGCGCATTACATTACAAACTAAGCAACAAAAAAAAAGTGACTGCAGTTGCTTGAAACGTGTAATTTCTGACCACTGGCTATCATAAAAAATTAACGCTTAAAATACTTATTGAAGCAAGTTCGATAGCTCAAAAAAACATACTTAAGAAAACAAACATAACTTGAAATGCACGTTAAAATATTCTACGTAGCTTAAAATGCTTGTTAAAGAAACAGTACTTATCACTAAATGCGCATTTTTTAAGTTAAACAATGAACCTGAATTTTAATTTATTCTTCACTTTTGAAAATGTACATCTTTAAACAACTTAAAAATTCAACGTTGGGTTAAAGGTTCAACGTTGATTACAAATATGAAATCAAAATAATGGCTTATCAAAATAGTTTTATATTTCTGATAAAATATATAGTTTTAAATGTCCTTATTGTACTGATTACTAAATACGCTATCAGTAACATCCGGGACTTGTTTGAGATGTATACGAAAATATACGTCCTTATATACACGATGAAATATTTTATCATTACGCATAGCTTTCATAATAAAATAAATTAATTTTTTTATAACTTACCATTGTCAAAAGCACTAGTATATTTTTTTAACATTCATCTAAACATTATTTTAAAACGTTTTTAAGTATTGCATCCTTCAATTTGAAAGATTTGAATAATTCGAAAAAGTATACCTCGTTTCTTGGGATTAAACTACCTAGATTAATGCTTAAAAAATGAATATATGATCAGTTTCCAATGAAAAGAAAAATAAATAAGAACAGTATTGCACAATTCGCTTATTTATGACTGGTATTTTTTTTTAGAAGAGCTTTGAAATAGAAGAACTTAGTTTTATCGAGTACGAAATTTAGTTTATATTTTGATTTAAAAAAGAAAATGGAAATCAAACGATAATTGCAGAAAGGAGCCATGTTAGATTTTAAGTTACATATTTAGTCTTAACATCTGTTCTTTTAAAGTTATTTAAACGGACGAAAACAGATTATGAAGAATTCTCTTAGCGTAAATAGATGAGCTTTAAAGTAAAGTTTTTTTTAAATATATGTATTTTCATTTGTATTTTATAAATTTTCCGTTTTAATCAACCGATTATTGCAGAAGAAACCCTCTTTCCTTTTCAATGATATATTTCAAATTAAATTTTTCATTGATATTTTTGAATTTTTAATACTTATTTATTGCTTGAAGGGGACGAAAACCGATATGGATGATGATGAAAAATTCTAAGCGTAAATTATTATTAGATTAGCTTTAAAAATAGCAGAACTAAGCTTAATTTTTTTGTAAAAATGTATGTATTCTTGTTTGCATTTTATTGCTTTTTTTTTTTTTTAATCAACCGATTTATGTCAGAAAAAAGTGTCCCTATTTTACGCCATGTTGGGTTTAAAGTTAATTTTTTGATTTTCATATTTTTAATTTCTTAATACTTATTTTATTGTTTGAACTGGCGAAAGCTGATTCGGATGATGAAAAATTCTAAGCGTAAATTATTATTAAATTAGCATTAGAAGGGAAGAACTGAGCTTATTTTTTTATTAAACAAATGTTGTTTCGTTAAAATTTTATAAATTTATTTTTAAATCAAACGATTATTGCAGAAAAGAGTCTCTTTTTTTTCCCGCCACGTTGCGTTTTAAGTTAATTTCTTGATAATCACATCTTTAATTTTTTATAATACTTTTTTTATTGTTTAAACGGGTGAACCCCGATTTGGATGCTGATGAAAAATTCTAAGCGTAAATAATTATTAGATTAGCCTTAAAAAGAAAAAAACTAAGCTTCATTTATAAGCTAACCTTTAATTAAAAAAATTAAGCTAATCTTTAATTTTCATTTCTTTAATTTTTTAAAAATTTACTCGGCTGTAAACGCCTGAATTAGGTTTCCACCATCACAATAGATTTAAAAATGTTTGCGTAATTTTCTTAAAAGATTTGAATAATTTGACTCCGAAAAACAGCGTTAGATTTAGATAGGAATTATCCAAATTTTTATTCTATCCATATTTTTATTCTATTTTCAAAAACTTTAAAACTAGGAAACTCGAACCGAATCTTTACGTACTTCTTTCGGTTTAATCGTGCTCATATTTTCAAATTTTTTTTTTAAATATCTACTTAATTTTTTTAAAGAAAACAGAACATAAATAAGCATGTTTTAAGCCTAGAACCAATATTTCTTTTAAGTACAGCTTTCTCTAAAGTATTATCCATTTTTTATAGCTGAAATATTCACATTTAAGGATTTAAAAAAAATGCCATTAAAATCTTTGAGATTTACAAGGAGAAACAGAATTCTGATAATTTTTTCGTTTAAAATAACATTTTATTTTTAGAAAAGAGAGTTTTCTGACTGATAGAGTATTGCCTCTAAAAATCAATAATTGAGGCACACTCATACTTTATTTTCTTAGAAAATTAATATACCCTTTCTTTTTTTGCTCTACAGACTTCTATACTTAATTTCTTTTCTGATGGGCAACTTTTATTTTTCAATTTTCGTTACTGATTTAAAATCAGGTTTCACTTAATTTAAAATTTTGCATTTCAGAAATTTATTTCTTTAAGTCATCTTTTTAATAAATAAACTCCGAAGCAAAACTATAATTTTTAATTGCATACACTATTTCTTTCCGAAAAGAATTGCCTGAACTTCAAAACGGAGTGTTTAAAAATTTTAGAACGTTTTTAAAAATTGTCGAATTGGCGATATTTTCCCACTTAAATTGTCAATAAATAACTCTAAATTGTAGCATATTTTTATGAACTTATGCAATTTAAAAAATAAAAAAAGCATTATTCCAGTCGACGACAAAACATTCAAAGAACAGTTTTAAAAATGTTATTATAACTTGATATTATTGTTTATTAACTGAATAATAATAAGCAAGTAATAAATGCAATGGCTATTTGTAGCAAAATGTGACTCAGGAGTTATCTAGTCTTCTGAGTTGAGCTTAATATTACGCGGATAGGTCGGTGAAAGAAAGTTTAAACAAATAAGATGATCTTTACAAATTAAAGAAAAGCTATTAAAAATTTTTACTCTTAAAACACATATTTATATGATTTAAACTTTAAGACAAAATTATATTGAAGATTGGTTAGTTATTTGGTAAATCAAAACCTAGGAAATAAACGCAGCTAAAATAAAATCAGTCTTTTATAAAGGAATTAAAAAAAATAAAAAATAATAATCAGCAGTTTCAGAACTTCAGAGATTCTCAAACTGAGTGTTGCAAAGCAAAACCCAACATTAAGCGAAAAGGCATAGGGCACGGTTAAAGTTTTTTAAAAAAAAAAAAAAAAAATTCTTAATATATTTAAAAAAAAATCGTTTGCGCATTTTGTGTTTTTAAGAAAAGGAATATAAATAATTTATGGAACAGGTTAATGTAGAGAAAAATTCGATGTAAAATTCTCATCCGCCAGTCGACAAGACCAAATTTATTCGTCATTTACGCGCAGATCACGTCAACAAAATATTCAGTCAAAACTGTCCGAAATTCATTTAAATATGAAATCAAACATGTCTCATATTTCTCATTAAATTTCTATATCGTGAAAGCAAGTAGAAATATGTGATCTGCAATATTTGAACTGAATTTATTTTCAATTTTTTTTATCACGCTTGTGTTTTATGTCTACCATTGAAAATTGGTGCAAAAAACAATTTTTTTTTATGAAGTATTATGCCCTGCTGGTTTAAATGATGCTGGTTAATTTCCTACTACAGATTAATTGTAGATTCACGAAGCGCAAACGGCAACGTGAAAAAGTTACTTGCCTGACTGGGAATTTTAAAAAATCGAATTAAAAAGGAAAAAGTTTCAAAATTAGTGACTAAATTTTTCAAAAAATAGCCTGTTAAAAAAACTTGAAAACAAAGTTTTCAAAATAACCACCGTTTGTCGCCATTATGTGGCGCAGTATGAAGAAATCATTAGCAGACGAGACGACTGTGCTAATATTTAAATTAGAACAGTTAGAAAAC
Source organism: Parasteatoda lunata (assembly GCA_949128135.1). NCBI lineage: Eukaryota > Metazoa > Arthropoda > Arachnida > Araneae > Theridiidae > Parasteatoda > Parasteatoda lunata. The sequence goes on along the minus strand of OX421977.1, from coordinate 71,530,017 downwards.
ATAGTTCAGTAATTATTATCTAGTCAGCGCCATCTATTGATACCATTAGTTACTAAAGTTGTAGATTCACGAAGGGCAAACGGCTACGTGAAATAGTTGCTTGCCTGACTGGGAATTTAAAAAAATCGAATTATAAAAGAAAAAGTTTCAAAATTAGTGACTAAATTTTTCAACAAATGGCCTGTTAAAAAAACTTGAAAACAAAGTTTTCAAAATAACCACCGTTTGTCGCCATTACGTGGCGCAGTATGAAGACAACATTAACAGACGAGACGACTGTGCTAATATTTAAATTAGAACAGTTAGAAAACATAGTTCAGTAATTATTATCTAGTCAGCGCCATCTATTGATACCATTAGTTACTAATTTTGAAATTAGGTGAGGGCTAACTCGTTCTCTTTACACAATGCGGCAAATCAAATATTCTATCTGTTTTTAGTTTTGTTTGATTTTGCACTTTGTAAATACCGCATGAGTGGTAACGTTTGAGACTCTCTGCTTTGGCAACCAAGCTTGGGGAATCACTGCGCAGTTTAGTAATGAAAACAAACGAAGGAATAACTGTCAACCTCATTAATACTTTTTAGTAACTAGAAAAAAGAAGCAACATTTTAAAATTAAGTCATTCTGGATGCATTTGACGCTTATTTAATGAAACCACTCCATTCTAAGAAAAACACAAGAATTTAAACTAGCCATAGATAATGGAGAAATCAATAACAAATTTTCCCTTTTCAACAAGCATTTTTGTATTCATGGCAATTTTATTCTCTTTTTTTATCAACCAAAATGAAATTGAAGAAGTGAGGTCCATAACGCTTGAACGAAGCCCATTTCTTGATGAGGTTGTCGATTACAATATGATTAACACAGGAAAGTATGGGGGAAGTGCGCGAAAAAGACTACAGAGTCATAAATCACCGTCAGTTTTGCCGTCGATCAATAGAAAATAAGCGCATGCGCTCTTGTTTTCTAGTCGATTCCACAATGACGACCCGACGCCTGTTCTTTTCTTCCTTTTTATGTGGTTGCGAAGAAACTCAAAACTTGTTCCTGATTTCGCAACACTACTTCCAAACGTTGTTTTTTAATGCAGTTTTCTTTTTCCTCGTCTTCTAATAAGGAAACTTTCATTTTATTGTTACGAAGAAGTTTCTTTTTTGTGGTAGCCGCGGTTGCGGTGACCATTTGACAAAAAATTAAAATCTTCTGTTTTGGGGAGTGTTAGTCATACTTGTTTGAGCGAATTCTACTGCGTGTGTCAAAAGTTAAATTTTTGAAAGGGATTACACTATACCAAAACATAAAATTCATTTTTCCTTTTATTTGTATAAAAATAATTGTTTTTTTCTGGGTTTTTTTCATAATTAAAATTCTGAAATTCATGCCGCGTTCATTACAAGAACATCTTAAAGAATGACACAGTGATACATATTATTAATCATAAAAATTTAAATTTACTGCAATTTTAAGTTTTAGATTGTGAATAGGGCCGGGGTAGTTCAGTGGTTAGAGTCAAGAGTGTCCGATAGTCGATCCTCAATAGTGTTCATGTGATATACATGGTCGTAAAAATCTGTTGAATCAGTAGTCCTTTGGTTGGTCACTGAACAGTTCTGAAAAAAAAAAAAAAATCTCCTTCCCCTTCCCATGTTTTATAACTGTTGAACAGCCACCCAATTTAGGGTTTACGACAATTAACCTCAACTCCTTAGCCTTGTAACCAACCCTTCAGATATTAGTCAAAATTATGGAAGTGGGCTTACGAATGAGTGGTGCTGCAATTCATTTGGGGACTTTTGAGCTAAGTCGCACTTTCACCCTAGCGGTGCTCTCTTGTCAAACGAAACCTCCACTTCTTAATAATTCACAAGTCTAATGGCTGCTGAGCTTGGCTAGTCCAAATGTCACTAAAAATAACAACAGATTTTGAACTCTGAACTTTTTTTCAACACCGATTCCTGAAAAATTCCACTGGATGCTACAAAGCCGTGGCGGCTCAGGGGATAAGACTTTCGCCTTCCAATGAGATGCATCGAGTTCGAAACCCAGCAATGGATGGTCAATTCGAATTTTGCACCCATATCTAACCGACCACAGTGCTGACGTAAAATATCCTCAGCGGTAGAGGGATCATGGGTTAGAGTCCGTTTGCTGTTCCCGTGGGAGGTTTTCATGGTTTTCCTCCCCATAAAATGCAAATGCGGGTTACTTAGATCAAAAAGTCCTCCACGAAGGCAAGTTTCTCCATATTCTTGATCCAGAAGTTTCTTTGTCTTCCGGATGAGGTTCAAAATTACAAGGTTACGGAGTCGAACATTAGTAGTCGGAAACCCAAAAATTGGGTTCCCAGCTTTGGCTGGTTGATACAATTTCTGGTCCTTGCTTGGGCCAACCGCAGCACTTTCGTAAAATATCCTGAATCCCATATCGTAAGTTAAATATCTAATAAATTTCTCAATAAATTTCAGTCATCACCTAAAGTGCCCCACCCCCTCTTAATTTTCTTGATTTAACTATTTTTCTTTTCAGGTGTTACAAAAAGTAAAAGAAAATTATGTTTTCCTTTTTAGTACACTTGAAAAATATGGTTTTTAAAAATTTTGTATATTTATTTTACTATTTTTATTATGACGTTATTTTTCCTAACCTCAAAGGTTTTGCGTAAAACTTGGTTTTCACAGTTCTTAAAACATCAAAACTGGATTAATAATAGAAAACCCAGGTGGATTTGAGAGCCCCTGTTCACACACAATATCCCGATATTTATTAAAATTATCTTACGAAAGCTCATTTCATATCTATAAGAATAAATAAATTATTTAATTTACTCAAATTGGATTAATTCTTCGTATGGGAATAATAATTAAATAACTATAAAATAAAAAGACTAAAATCATAAATTATAGCTAAAATCATATTAAAAAAAATAGTGCGTGGAGTCCCTCCGCGCGGAAGAAGTGAAACTTCGTAATGTGGAAATGAAAATAGGAAAGGGTAGAAATCCATTTTTAGTGAAATCATATTGTTTCTTTAAGACAAACTTAATTAACATTGCTTACAGCTACCTATCTACATAACTTTATTTTAAAATGTAGCGCAGAATTATATTACAATAATAATAATAAACTTGTGGAAATGAAAATAGGAAAGGGTAGAAATCGATTTTTAGTGAAATCATATTGTTTCTTTAAGACAAACTTTATTAACATTGCTTACAGCCACCTATCTACATAACTTTATTTTAAAATGTAGCGCAGAATTACATTACAATAATAATAATAAACTGGTGGAAATGAAAATAGGAAAGGGTAGAAATCGATTTTTAGTGAAATCATATTGTTTCTTTAAGACAAACTTTATTAACATTGCTTACAGCTACCTATCTACATAACTTTATTTTAAAATGTAGCGCAGAATTACATTACAATAATAATAATAAACTTGTGGAAATGAAAATAGGAAAGGGTAGAAATCGATTCTTAGTGAAATCATATTGTTTCTTTAAGACAAACTTTATTAACATTGCTTACAGCTACCTATCTACATAACTTTATTTTAAAATGTAGCGCAGAATTATATTACAATAATAATAATAAACTTGTGGAAATGAAAATAGGAAAGGGTAGAAATCGATTTTTAGTGAAATCATATTGTTTCTTTAAGACAAACTTTATTAACATTGCTTACAGCCACCTATCTACATAACTTTATTTTAAAATGTAGCGCAGAATTACATTACAATAATAATAATAAACTTGTGGAAATGAAAATAGGAAAGGGTAGAAATCGATTTTTAGTGAAATCATATTGTTTCTTTGAGACAAACTTTATTAACATTGCTTACAGCTACCTATCTACATAACTTTATTTTAAAATGTAGCGCAGAATTACATTACAATAATAATAATAAAAAATAATAAAAAAACAATTATCTTAGTTTTAAACTCTTGAATTAAAAGCGTAATAATAGCGGTACAGGAAAATAACATTAAATTAGGGATGCAAAAATATTAATAGAAAAACAATACTTTCATGACTTTTATTAATTTTATGCTAGGGAGATCCAAAACAATATGGAAATGAATGAGGGAAAACTGAATCCTACCACGTGATTTTCCGGCCAGTAAAAATGTAGCGTTAAACGCTTAACGCAACCTTGTTGGAAGTCGCATTAGAAGTTTCACTTCAATAAATTATAGCTAAAATAATTTTATTATATTAAATAGAAAAAAGGTTATATAGAGAATTTTTGCAATTTTAAAGTTTAGTTATAACTTAATATTTAATCAAGGGTCATACAAATGACCGTTACTTTAGATAGTCTTATCAATTTTTGAATTCCACGTGGGCTTGCTGCCAGTTTTATATAAAATTAATGTTCTTTTAATAAACTAATCTACTTTTAATATAAAATGAAATGTAATAGCTAATCAATAAAATTAATGTTTTCTTTAATAATTTAATAAATTCGTATTATTTAGTTTGTACAAACCCCTTGAAATTTCGTCGTCGGTGAGCGGTGTGGTAATCAGCAAGGCACCTTTTAATCTTTTCCATTTTCGTTAGCTTGAGATTTAGTGTATAACCACTTGAATTCTTTATGTTAGAGTTCGTAAAGTTCTTTACGTTCAGCGCAATATAGTTCATCACTTAATTAAATTCCTCCTGTAATTTAACACTTAGTCAAAATGATTCCGTAACTAACTCTACATTTAATTGGTTCTTCCAGGTAATTAACATTGAATCGAATTTATCCCAGAATCAACATTTAATCGAATCCGTCCCGTATAACTGTAAATTTGACTCTAGAATCTTTACATTTAAACAAATTCATGTCATAACTCTACCTTCAATCAGATTCTTCGTGGAATATTAAATGTTGAGTTCCGGGATGAATTGATTGAATGTCGAGGCTATCTCATGTGGAGTAATGGGCTAATTTCTATTAAATGTTGAGTTTCGGATTGATTTATTGAATGTAAATGTAGAGTTATGGTATAGTTTCTATTAAAGGATGAGTTGAATGCCGAGGCTATTTCGTGTGGCTAATTTCCATTAAATGTTGAGTTTCGGAATTATTTATTGAATGTAAATGTAGAGTTATGGGATAGTTTATATTGAAAGATGAGTTCCGAGATGAATCGATGAATGTCGAGGCTATCTCATGTGGAGTAATGGGCTAATTACTATTAAATGTTGAGTTTCGGATTGATTTATTGAATGTAAATGTAGAGTTATGGGATAGTTTCTATTAAAGGATGAGTTGAATGCCGAGGCTATTTCGTGTGGCTAATTTCCATTAAATGTTGAGTTTCGGAATTATTTATTGAATGTAAATGTAGAGTTATGGGATAGTTTATATTGAAAGATGAGTTCCGAGATGAATCGATGAATGTCGAGGCTATCTCATGTGGAGTAATGGGCTAATTACTATTAAATGTTGAGTTTCGGATTGATTTATTGAATGTAAATGTAGAGTTATGGGATAGTTTCTATTAAAGGATGAGTTGAATGCCGAGGCTATTTCGTGTGGCTAATTTCCATTAAATGTTGAGTTTCGGAATTATTTATTGAATGTAAATGTAGAGTTATGGGATAGTTTATATTGAAAGATGAGTTCCGAGATGAATCGATGAATGTCGAGGCTATCTCATGTGGAGTAATGGGCTAATTACTATTAAATGTTGAGTTTCTGATTGATTTATTGAATGTAAATGTAGAGTTATGGGATAGTTTCTATTAAAGGATGAGTTGAATGCCGAGGCTATTTCGTGTGGCTAATTTCCATTAAATGTTGAGTTTCGGAATTATTTATTGAATGTAAATGTAGAGTTATGGGATAGTTTATATTGAAAGATGAGTTCCGAGATGAATCGATGAATGTCGAGGCTATCTCATGTGGAGTAATGGGCTAATTACTATTAAATGTTGAGTTTCGGATTGATTTATTGAATGTAAATGTAGAGTTATGGGATAGTTTCTATTAAAGGATGAGTTGAATGCCGAGGCTATTTCGTGTGGCTAATTTCCATTAAATGTTGAGTTTCGGAATTATTTATTGAATGTAAATGTAGAGTTATGGGATAGTTTATATTGAAAGATGAGTTCCGAGATGAATCGATGAATGTCGAGGCTATCTCATGTGGAGTAATGGGCTAATTACTATTAAATGTTGAGTTTCGGATTGATTTATTGAATGTAAATGTAGAGTTATGGGATAGTTTCTATTAAGGGATGAGTTGAATGCCGAGGCTATTTCGTGTGGCTAATTTCCATTAAATGTTGAGTTTCGGAATTATTTATTGAATGTAAATGTAGAGTTATGGGATAGTTTATATTGAAAGATGAGTTCCGAGATGAATCGATGAATGTCGAGGCTATCTCATGTGGAGTAATGGGCTAATTTCTATTAAATGTTGAGTTTCGGATTGATTTATTGAATGTAAATGTAGAGTTATGGGATAGTTTCTATTAAAGGATGAGTTGAATGCCGAGGCTATTTCGTGTGGCTAATTTCCATTAAATGTTGAGTTTCGGAATTATTTATTGAATGTAAATGTAGAGTTATGGGATAGTTTATATTGAAAGATGAGTTCCGAGATGAATCGATGAATGTCGAGGCTATCTCATGTGGAGTAATGGGCTAATTTCTATTAAATGTTGAGTTTCGGATTGATTTATTGAATGTAAATGTAGAGTTATGGGATAGTTTCTATTAAAGGATGAGTTGAATGCCGAGGCTATTTCGTGTGGCTAATTTCCATTAAATGTTGAGTTTCGGAATTATTTATTGAATGTAAATGTAGAGTTATGGGATAGTTTATATTGAAAGATGAGTTTCGAGATGAATCGATGAATGTCGAGGCTATCTCATGTGGAGTAATGGGCTAATTTCTATTAAATGTTGAGTTTCGGATTGATTTATTGAATGTAAATGTAGAGTTATGGGATAGTTTTTATTAAAGGATGGGTTCCGAGATGAATCGATTGAATGTCGAGGCTATCTCATGTGGAGTAATGGGCTAATTTTTATTGAATGTTGAGTTTCGGATTGATTTATTGAATGTAAATGTAGAGTTATGGGAGAGTTTCTATTAAAGCATGAGTTCCGAGATGAATCGATTGAATGTCGAGGCTATCTCATGTGGAGTAATGGGCTAATTTTTATTGAATGTTGAGTTTCGGATTGATTTATTGAATGTAACTGTAGAGTTATGGGATAGTTTTTATTAAAGGATGAGTTCCGAGATGAATCGATTGAATGTCGAGGCTATCTCATGTGGAGTAATGGGCTAATTTTTATTGAATGTTGAGTTTCGGATTGATTTATTGAATGTAAATGTAGAGTTAAGGGATAGTTTTTATTAAAGGATGAGTTCCGAGATGAATCGATTGAATGTCGAGGCTATCTCATGTGGAGTAATGGGCTAATTTTTATTGAATGTTGAGTTTCGGATTGATTTATTGAATGTAACTGTAGAGTTATGGGATAGTTTTTATTAAAGGATGAGTTCCGAGATGAATCGATTGAATGTCGAGGCTATCTCATATGGAGTAATGGGCTAATTTCTATTAAATGTTGAGTTTCAGATTGGTTTATTGAATGTAAATGCAGAGTCATGGGATAGTTTCTGTTAAAAGATGAGTTCCGAGATGAGTCGATTAAAGGTAGAGTTTTGACAGAAATTTGTTTTCAGAGATCGTGGATTAATTAGGTTGAGTTTACAGTTTATATGACATGAGTTCGATTAAATGTTGATTCTAGGATGAATTCGATTCCATGTTATGTACCGGAAAAAATCGATTGAATATAGAATACCTTTTTGATTTTAAATGAATGTTGAGTTATAGAATTATTTTGATTTAAATGTTGAATTGCTGGATGAATTTAAGTGATGAGTTCCGACATGGATTCAATTGAATCGAAATGCAAAGTGTTAACCATTTTAAAGATGAACACGAGTCCAAGCTTGTTTATGTCAAATAGAAGCCTCGCGGTTCAATCTTTTTAACTTAATTCTTTATTTCTCTATTGTATCATTACATATTATGCTTTTGCAGCAAAGTATACACTTGATTTGGTCGGGTCATTTAAATAAAAAAGTTGCAACTCAGAAGCAAAGAATTAAGTACCATTTTAAAGATGAACACGAGTGGAAGATATTTGTTATAAATAAATTAAAATTCTGCGTTTCAAATTTTATTGCATCAGTTTAAGTGCAAATTATATTATTACATTTTAGGTCAATTTTTCATCAAATTAAATACTTATATTTTTCTGCAACCTTCTTGAAAATATATACAATTTATATTATATTTATATTATATTTAAATTTTAATTTTAATGATGAACACAAATGGAGAACATTTTTTTCCCCTTCAAAATACTGAAAGTTTCAAGTGGCATATGTTTTTAATCAATTTTTCATGTGTTAACTATATTGTTTCATATTCCGTTACATTCTTATTAAATTATGCAGTTATTTTTTTTAACGTCATTTCATGAAAAAATTTATAGCACTGCGAAAGCTAAATGTAAAGTATAATTTTAAAGAAGGACATAAGTAAAAAAAAATATATATATATAATTTGTTGGATAATATTGTTTATGTTTTCAGAAGCTTTTTTAAAATTTTTCTGCGTTATGGGTTTTAGAAAGTTTTAATTGAGTGTTAAAACCATTTCTAGTCTAACCCTGTTTTAAAGAAGACTGGATATAGTGAACATTCAGGTTTAGCGAACATTATTTTTAATGGTCCCGTTCTGATTGTTATTTAACTAAAGTTATCTAATAGGCTTATGGAAAACAGCTAAAAAAAAAATTAGTGGTTCGTTTATAGTGGACTCAAACTTCGTTTTTGTAGGTATTTGAATTAATATCACAAAATGTTTATAGTGAACTCACGTTTCGTTTTTCCAGGCAGTTGAATTAATATTATGCTTATAGGACTCAAGTATAGTTTCTTCAGGTATTTGAATTAATATTAAGTTTATAGTGGACTAAAAAAAAAAATAATTTTTTTTGGTATTTGAATTAATATTACAATATGTTTAGTTTATGTAATAAGTTCAAAAGTATATAATTATGACTTGTAATTAAAAATGAAGATACAAATTATGAAGAGTATTTTAAATGAGTCATTTCGCCGATTCTAAAACAGGCATGGTAGAGCAACTCAGTTACATAGAAATTCCAACTTTTAATTCTACTTTCTTCGAAAATAATGGAAATAAAAACCATAAACATCTAAAAATTCTGAAAAATGATGAAAATTGTAAAAAAAGAAATAAACGTTGAAAAATGCGTTACAGTGAGACTATATCTTTGTAATATGGAAAGTTTTTCGAATGTTTTTTTAAGGAATGTTTTTACGTTATTGGTAGAAATTCTCTGTATGGAAGCTATGTCATAAAGAGACTATATATTTAGATAGTTAATGATTCATAAAGCAAATTTGGACTAATGCACTCACTTTTTTCAATAATACTACTTTAATATGTTAAAAAATATTTTTTCAAAAATTTCGTATTTGAGTCATTGTTTCTAGTGGTCCGCGGACGTTTTATTATAGCAGTGTTCGATTGTGCTATATTCCTATAAAATTATTTAATAATCTTATTATATTTATTAAAAAGGATATTTTTCTTGGTCATATTTATATGCATATTTAAAAAAGACATTAAAACAAAGCATAATGCATTAACTTCATTTAAAAAAGTTTTATTTCTAAAAATTATTTTAATAGTAAATCAAAACTCAATTTTCTGTTAAATTGTTTTGTTACTTATTTTTTATTGTTAGAGGAACATTAAAACTGTAGAAACTGAAATTGTTTTTTTTAGCACGACTCATTTTTTGTTGTCCTAATCGATATATACTACAACATTCGAGAATTCTCTTGAGAAATTTGGCTCTCGAAGCGTTTTTCGTTTTTAACAAACGGAAAACTTTAAAGACTTTCGATTTAAGTTTTTGAAATTTGAAAAATTACTTCACAAATAACCATTGACAATAAAAATAATTTTTTCGCGGGAATTTTATATATATAAATGGCGTCAAAAAAGTTTGAGTAAATTGTTTAGATTGTCTTCATTTTCTTAAATGAACATTTTGAAGTACTACTTATAATGTAATATCTTTATTCATTATTTCATTTTGTGTTTTGTTTACTTTATTTAAAAAATATTTTTTTAAAATTTATTTGAGGCATGCGTTATCAATATGAAAATGGGGACAAATTTTCCTCGCATATTCGAATACCCTGCTAAATCGAATAATGTATGTTCAAAACGATGATATTCGTTTAAGTTGGGCAAACAGTATGTTCAAATTTTAAAAAAAAAAATCATTATTAATAAAATACATTTATTTATTTATTTTTTTAAATACTGTTATTTAAAATTTGTGTGAAGAGAGAGGTTATGGATCGACCTGGTGTTTACTTTGGCTTCAGATTTAATTATTACATGTGCTCTGGATTTATTTCATTCTTGTAGTTGGCGTAATATCAGTATTAAATTATATTTTTAAAATACTCTTATTTAAAAAAAAAACAAACATATTTTTAAAATATAAAGAAAACACTATGAAAAACTTTAAAACTAAGATGTTTATTTTAAATAGAGTTCAAGTAATATCGTTTTATATGTTGTCTTGTAGAGCTGGTTATTTTTAACCTATATATTTTTTTTTTAAAAAAGTAGGACTTTTCCTACAAGATATTGAGTTGAATGTAGAACACATGAGTGCTTTTATAACTCTCATATTTTTGTAATTTTTTTTTTATATAGCCTTGCTGATTATATTTTTTTAAATCGTATAAAAACTTTATGTAATTCGATGACCACAAAGAAAAACTTATTTTTATGAAACTGTTCTGCAATTAATGTCTATAATTTTTAACATTTCCTTTACTTTCTTTTAACAAACAAACGATATTAATTAGGAAATTCAAGATGTTGCAAAATATCAACACTTATTATTTTTTTTAAATTAAATTTATAAAGAAAGTTTTTTCAAAAACATTATATAGAATATTTTAAAACGTTTTAAAATTTTAAGGTGCATTAGTGTTAAGAGAAATTTTTATTAACGCATTACACTATACATTACGCATTACATTATAGGTTATTATAAAATATATTGCAAAATCTCAAAGACTTGCTAAGTTTTTGAAACATTTCTATGTGTTTTTGCAGAGAGGTTTTTATTTTTTTATTTTTTATTTATTTATTTTTTTTGAAACGTTTTTTAGTAAATTATAGATTATTTTAAAATTATGCAAAATCTCAAAATGCACTTATTTCTTAAAAAAAGAAAAACAAATTTGAAAGACAATGTTTTTTTTTAACATTACACATTAATTGCAGGTTATTGTAATATGCTGTTAAATCTTAAAATGCATTTATGTTTTAAAATGTTTTTTAATATTTTTAGAGAAAGTACTTAATTTTGAAACATTACGCATTACATTATAGGTTATTGTAAATTGTTACGATGTTGATTTTTGTTTTAAAATTTCTTATATTTTTATGGAAAGAGCTCTATTATCAAACATTACGCATTACAATATAGGTTATTGCAAAATGTTGCAAAATCAGTCTTTAAATTTTTTTAAAGAAAATTCTATTCTAACTGGCAGTTTTTTTTAAATATTTTCATGAATGGAAAATAATCCATTGTAATTGGCAATTGTGTATAAATGTATGTTTTTTACAAGTTTTGATAACTTGTTGATAAAACTCTAAAATGGTCTTATCAAAGAGTTTTTTTTTTTATAATAATTTTTTTTATTATTTATTGTATTTTATCATATATATTATTACCTTTGCATTTCATCGTTTATATTATGTATTTTATTTAAATTATTATTAATTTATTAATTAACTTTATTATTTTAATTTTTAATATTTAGTGACATCAAAATGATGATAACTATTCCCTTTCAACCACTTACATGCCATTTAACTTAACTAATTAACTAATTTGGTAAAATACACATTTTTCTTTTTTCTTTTTCCCGTCACTTAATCAGAAATTAAAAACATAGTAAACTTTTTCATCGATCATTCCAGGGTTGGATTAGTAGGACGCTTATCGTTCAGCGTCCTACTAATCGAGTTTCTTAATTATATCGCTTAATGACCAAGAACATATTTAGCAATTAAAATCTATTTTATTACAGTGATTGTTTCGAATTGTACCATGTTTATTGTTTTTCGGCTCTGATTTAAAGTTTTGGGAAATGTAGGAAGTTGTAATGGAGATATTTAAGGGTATTTTTTGAAATTTTTTTTGGCCAAGTAAAATAATAAACCACATTTTAAGTATCTTAAACACGAAGCGAAATTGTAATTTTAATATATATTAAAATTATAAAATCAAGACTTTTTGAAGGCTCTGAAACATGAAATAATGCTTTTCAAGGAATAATATGGTGTTTACGTAACTGTTGTTCACAGGGTTGGATTAAGGTACGGTGGGGCGTGGAGCTGAAGTGTAACTTGGCGCCCTACTCATACCAAATTAGCCAAAATTTATTTTTATTTAGAAAGATTGAAACTTTTTTTTTATAAATTTGAATTCAAGTTAAGCTTGCTTTAAAGTTATTCAGAAAGAAAAAGCTTTTGACTTTTAAATTTTTTTTTCAAAACTAATCACACTAAATGTAAAAGTTTAATTAAATGTTTATGCCAGCAATAGCATCATGTATAAAGATGTAAATATATTAAGTGATTGTAAGTACTATCCAACGCACAAATTTTAAAAAACATAAGTTTTTAGTAAGTTACACAAATCAATTTTAACCTCAAAAACTTTTTTTTGCGGAGCCTGGGGCTGCAGCCCCCACCCCTTCTGAATCCGGCCCTGAGTGTTTAAAACAGTTATTCATGGCTCTGTTAGGTCAATTTTTGCATAGCTTTAACCTAATGGCAGGGATAATCTGGTTGATAGGGCACTGGGCCCATGTCCAAGAGTTCATGGGTTCGATCCCAGGCCAGCCGAAGTAAATGGTGACTGATGCACGTTAAATCTGTCGAGTCACAAAGTCCTTCATGTTCCCATAACAAATCAAAACCTCTGGGGCTACTGATCCAGGAGTTTTCTTGTGTTCTGCATTGGTTCAAAATTACAAGGCTACGGAGTTGAACATTAGTGTCGTAAACCCAAAATTGGGTCGGCTGTTCAACGACGGATATAAAATAGACTATAAAGTAAAAAGTGTTACATCAAATTTGCATCACCTCGTGAAAAATTGAAAAAAATTAAGAATTATTCAGGTATTTTAATAATTTTCATCTAGGTGGAAAAATCATGCCAAAATGGCTATTAAAAAAATAAAATAATAATAATAATAATTTAAATATTTAAGCTTTCTGTTGGTTTTAAGCCCAAATAATTCTTGGCGGCAAGATATTGTAGAATATATATTGTTTAGAATTATACCTTTGCATCCAGTGCAATTATTTACACAATTGCAATTGCATCAAGTGCAATTATTTACACAATTGCATCAAGTGCACTAGCAGGCTTATTTTACTTGAAACCAATATTAAATGCATATCTTCATTAATCCTGGTAATTTATTGAACAAAATGTAGTTCTGTTGAAAATATTCGAATTCTATTTGCAATCGATATTAAATAATGATCCTCACAAATCCTAGTTTTTAATAAACAAAGTGTAGTTAAAGCACTCGAATTTTTGTTTGCAATCGATATTAAATAATGATCTTCGCAAATCCTAATTTTTAATAAACAAAATGTAGTCAAAAAACTCATAATTTATTCGCAACCTATATGCAAAACGAGAAATATTCAACAAGTCCATTAACCCAGTAGCGAAAGAAAAATCACCAAAAGAAGAAAAATTATCTATGCAAAAAAATCTGTCCAAATGACCATGACCGGTCATCAGATGGAAGTCCTCGGAAAATCTACGCATCTCTATCTCACGCGAAATAATCTATCCCCGAAAATCCCGATGGATCAATAGAAGAAAATGCCGACGCCTTCTTTCCGAATGTTAAGAAACTTTTCGAAGGATGCAAAACTACAAGAAGAAATCGTCCGATAAAGAAAGTGTCCCATTTTCCAGACTTGTTTTAAGCCAGATGTATTGGACCTTCGCGCCGGCCGTTGTCTCGCGGAACGAGCGGGTACAAATGCTGAAAAGAAGAAGGTCACTAGCCTCTGGCTGTGACGTCACTTCCGGAAAAGAACTTCGGAAAGATCGGATGAATTTCGGAAAGGCAGTCTCATCCCCAAGTGATGAGGAAGATGATTAATTCCTTTTAGGGTTAAGGTTTATTGGGGGGTGGCTACTGAACTAATGATGAAACTTGGAGGCATTTAAAGTGTCGAGTATGCTAATGCTAACGTTTCTATGTTAAAATACGGTAAAAACTTGGCACATATGTTTTCTTTAAAAAATAAATTAAAATGAGCTTTTGAAGTTACCTTTAGTATTGTTTTATAAATGATTCCTCAGTAAAAAAAATCTTTTGATAAGCCTTTTTTAAATTAATAAACAAATAATTTTTTCACTTGGCTCGTACAGGGTGTTCCGTTATGTCCGCCTTTAATATATATTTTTAGAATTATTTGAAAAAAGGAGACTATTAAATATGCTTATTAAGAATGACAAATTAATATTTAAGCGAGGAAAAACAAAAAGGCTACCGAAATATCACGAATCATTGCTGAGGAAGACGGAATTAAGGACATTAAAAACCTGTTTGATTTCTAGAGAAAACAGATATGAGAAAAGTTGAATATCATAAGCACTTCCAAGTCTTATGAGACAATCAAACAGGTTTTGATATATTCGATAAAGCTTATCTATACAAAGATTCATTATGGATTATAGATCATTCGTTATAGATTTATTATAATTCAAAATTTTTTTTGTTTTTGTTTCTTCCTATCTTAAATTGTAGTTCGCGATCCCTGGGGTGCATACTTTTTTGACTTTTGAATAAAATTACACTACAGGAGAGTATATGTAATACGCGACAAGACAGGTTTGATTGCAGAAGAAAACAGAGGGGCATTAAAAGATGATTATTAGAAGCACCTTCTAGTTTCAATCTAAAATTAAACCTGTCATAATGTTTATTTACATCAAATTTCCTGTACTGCGATTTGTCAATCTCTATAGTGTTTTTGTTTTTTTACTAGCTTAAATAGTAATTTGAAAAAGAGTTTCAATACATTTTCAAAAATGAACTGTTTTTATCTTTGATGAGGGTTCTAAATATTAAGTGCAGTCTTTAATATATATATATTATACGACTGTGATGCCATGAGACAATGTTGAATCTCATTAGAGTGCCGCTACTCGGAAAAGTTTGATAGATTCTATTTCTAAGACATTACTTACATTAGGATCATGGTTGAAAAAAATCTTGCCACATTTCCGATGATGTAGTTTTGTAGTTAGTTTTAAGTCAGCTGAGGACAAACTGATTGAAATTAGAAATTTAAAAAACCGTGGATTTAAAGAAAGTCTTATGCCAAAGAGATGGCAGACCAATTTTCTATTTGATAAAGTTGTAATTAAAAATTTTTACTTGCCCGGATTTTTAATGTTAAGGGCCTTTACTTGGCATTCTCTACTTTTTTTTAATGTAAAAGACTACTGCCCGGGATAAGCTTACTGGTATTCTCTACTCTGGAATTATATAAACTCTATGGACATCCACAGATAGTACAGGTCATCCGAAGCAATAGATTAAGATGGCTTGGCCATATCTGGAGAGGTTCAGAAAATAATGCAGTCCGAATTACCACCTTTAAAAATCCTTCGGGATCTCGGGCTAGAGGAAGACCTCCAACTAGATGGCTGGATGACACTGCTAAAGATCTAAAAGTGTTAAAGATAAACAACTGGAAAAAAAAGTCGCTTTGGACAGGAGGCGTTGGGAGGCTACGTGTGGTTGAGGCAGCCAAGGCATGTAAGGGGCTGCCATGCTTAAGAAGAAGAATAAGAAGATTTTCCTAATCTATCTTAAATGAGAAATTATATTCACGTACAGACGAAAAAAAATAAATAAAATTTTAAAAAATAAATAAATAATAATAAAATTTTTTCTGTCGGCTTAAAAAATGAATAAATATAATAATATTAATAAAAAGAAATACAGAAGTGACAACCTCGAAGCGTCGAGAGATTTAAAATACATTTTGTTAATTAGGACGGAAAATGTTTATCTCAGAAATGTTACTTCTCCCGTATAAAGTTAACTTGACGCATGGGTAGATAGACCCATGTGTTAATGACCATTTATTTTTCTCTTTTAGATTATTAAGATTATTTAGATCTCTCTAAATGATCCCTTTTATTATTATTTAGATCTCTTTTAGATTACTTTAGATCTCTTTTACATTACTTTAGATCTTTAGATCTCTTTTACATTACTTTAGATCTTTAGATTTCTTTTAGATCTTTAGATCTCTTTTAGATTTCTTTAGATCTCTTTTAGATTACTTTAGATCTATTTTAGATTACTTTAGATCCCTTTTAGATTACTTTAGATCTCTTTTAGATCTTTAGATCTCTTTTAGATCTTTAGATCTCTTTTAGATTACTTTAGATCTTTAGATCTCTTTTAGATTACCTTAGATCTTTAGATCTCTTTTAGATTACTTTAGATCTTTAGATCTCTTTTAGATCTTTAGATCTCTTTTAGATCTTTAGATCTCTTTTAGATTACTTTAGATCTCTTTTAGATTACTTTAGATCTTTAGATCTCTTTTATATTACCTTAGATCTTTAGATCTCTTTTAGATTACTTTAGATCTTTAGATCTCTTTTAGATTACTTTAGATCTTTAGATCATACACAGAGTGAATTTCGCATTTGGGTACTGATCAGTGCGTACTTACTCCATTCTCCCACCCTTTAAATCTGAATGTGTTCAAATAGAGAAAAAAAGTTTTTTATATAAAAATATTCCGATTTTTGTAATTCGATTTTACCTGTAGTCCCGGTGGTTCAGAGGATAAAGCACCCGCGCCTCTTGACGAGGTGGCCCAGGTTGGAATCCCAGCGATGGCTGGTCGACACGAATTCTGCTCCCGGCTCGTACTAAACAAACACAGTACTGACGTAAAATATCCTCAGTGATAGACGGATCATGGTTCAGACTTCTCTTGTCGTCGGGTTAACCATGAAAAGTTTCGTGGTTTTCCTTACCATACAACGCAAATGCGGGTTAATTCCATCAAAAAGTCCTCAACGCAAGCTAGTTTGTGCTAATTTTTGATCCAGTTTGTCTTCCCGGTTGGACCCCAAGGCTACGAAATTGAACATTAAATAATCGTAAACCCAAAAAAAGGGTTTGCTGTTCAACACCAGCTATAAAATTAAATACGATTGAGCCAATTAAGTTGAACTTCATGCTTCTTTTATTTTCCTATGTTTTTATAATTAGTGTTCATTTTTTGCGTGATTTTATACGTTTCTTTAAGCATTACTTCATATTTTTCATGTATTCCTTCATTCATTTTTTTTCTTCTTTTTTTCGTATGCCTGTTTAGGCAGAGGGGGTGCGATTGTTCTTGTTATTCAGTGGCGCCATCTATTGCTAAGAATTCGACTTCTGCCACACCATTCACTCAACCACAAACCCGTTTATAGGGCGGGTCACATTCACGCACACAAAAGAAAAAGGACATAGAACACAGAGAGAGAGAAAGAAACATCCATGCCTTGCCCGCGATTCGAACCCAGAACCTTTCTGATGCAAGGGCAGCTCCCTGCCCCCTACACAGGCCGGTCGGCTCCTTCATTCATTTGATTTTGTTTTTATGTTCCTTTAATATTTAGGATTCTTTCCGCAAAAAAAAAAAAAAAAAACATTTCATGTATAGCTGCCATGAAAAATAGATCAAATCAAATTTTATATTTAAATTAATTAATTAATTTTATTCAAATTTTTCATAGAGATGTCTCAGTTGATGTCAATTCATTAACCTGCCTACTGAAAATTTATCAATGATCAATTAGTGTGAGAACAAACTGGAATACGTTTCATTTCAGAGTAAAATAGTGTAAATTACTGGAAGTCATCAACAACCACAATATTATGGCCATTGATCGGTAATAGTCAAGTGGTAATAGTTCAGACTCTGATTTGCACATCTCTATTTCTTTAGTAGTTATGGCGTACCAAAATTAATCAGATAAATTATGACTCATTTAGCATTTAGTACAGCTATAGTCAGTATTTTCTACATTCAATTTTAATAATCAAAACACTTTTCAAGATTCTTCTAAATAAACAAGTTCATCCTTCATTTTTTAGTTTCGGTTCAGCGCTTTCAGATGTTGAGCAATTCGTTCTAAAGTTCTTTCTACTACCTCTGCTATATGTATGATTAAAATTTTGACCTCCGTTGCCGTAAAAAGAGAAAATTTTCTGACAGCAGGAAAAATCTTCCATCCGTAACGAAGTAGACACGAGGTGGAAGTGTGGCTATGACGGAACAATAGTTGATGGTACGTAATTTTCTAATTTTAATAACACCCATAAGTTTGAAGCCTGAACATGTTAAATGCACCAATCTTTAAAGAACTGAAGTGCAGATTCGTAACGCCTGCATATCGTGCTTTCATTTTATATATTATATAGAAGTAGTCTTCAATTTTTATATTAATTGTCGTTTGCATAAATGTAGAATCTAGTGGAAGAGCATGTTTAGAGAAACTTAGAAAATCGGCTTTTTAAATGTACGAGAGCATTAAAAAGCTGTAAGCAAAACATTTTGTTCCATTGAAAACCAGCGATTACCAAATGATGTTCCTCGTAACCCTAGTACCCTCTTAGGGTCGCAGGGATTCCGAAAACAATTTTTTTTTTAAATCAGTAATAATTTTGGAAACTTGGAATTATATTTTTATCATAGCAATAAACCATAATTTCCTTGACAGTTTGGTTACTTTTCTGAAATTATTTAAGTAAAAACGCCATTAAAAAAAAGAACAATGCCGAAATTTATAAAAAAGAATTTGCTTCAGTATTTCTTGTTGAACTTTTCAATTCAAAATTAAATGACCAAATTCAAGAATATCGAATTTTGTTTCTCTAATAACTGTTCTCAACATTTATAAGAGTTCTTCTTCGAAAACCATAATTCAGCTTATTTTATTCGTCTTTAGCAAATTTATGCACCAAAAACAAATCCAGAACTAGACTAGGTACCTCTCCAGGCCTGCGAATTCAATTGCTTGACATCAAACCTTTTATTTTAAGAGTTTTATTGATAAAATTATTATTGAAAAAAAAAAATCATTCTTTACTTTAAATAATATCAAAATTATCTTTATTTGGAAGTCTTTATTTGGTCAATATGCTCACGGCTGTTAATAAATTTTATTTAGATGTTTGGGCTTTCGCTAAAAGATGCATTATCATCTAGGGTTCCGTAATAATAAAAATTTGGGAACCGCTGCCCTAAATGATCAACCTTCTTTTGGCGGAACAAAGACTTAATTTTGTGAACAAATTATAAGGACTGCGAATGTATTAACCAATAAAAGACTATCATCGGATTGAAAACTTCATAAGCTTCAAAAATATACAAAAATGAAATTGTTGATGTTTTTGACAAGTTTCAAGCGCATCAAAAATAGGCCCCCATTTTCAAGACTTGACAGACGTCTATTAAACGAAACAAAAGTGATTTATGTAAAAAAAAAAAAAAGCAAAATTACCAACTAAAAATGAAATAAGTAAAGGTAAGAAACAAAACTAGAAAAACCACAGAAACCAAAAGAAAAAAAAAGATGAAAAATAGAACAAGAGGCGAAACAGGGTAAATGCACTTCCACGCGTTATAGAGAGGTGGAGAGGAACTAATGTCGTAACAAGGAAATCAGCATTCAAATGAATAAAACAAGATTCCAGGGTATCAAGATGAGCTGATGTGGCTGGGGTGAAAATAATTTTAGCATTGTCGAAATTGAATTTATGCCCAAGATTCCAACAATGTGTAGCAGTTGAAGATTTTTCGAAATCTTGATAACGGACATGTATATCGTGTTCCTTAAGTCTGAATTATTAATCGAGCGTTTTATAGAAGAATTTTTTTTGCGAAAATATTGATTTAATTTGAGGAATTAAATTTTTTTGCTGTTTAATCATTAATAATTTTAAGTTAGGTTTTATGTCCGACAACTGAATTCGCAGTCTTGGAACTGATCCAGTTTAGTTATGAATTTATTTTTTATTTTTTGGTGTATATACATATGCTGAAAATTATTAAAATAAGCCGAATTATGGATTTCTAGAATTTTAACTGTTTCATTTTGATTCAAAAAGCGCAGAGGAAAAATACTACTGCAATCTTTTATAAATGCAATCTTTCATAATTTATGTGTTATATTATTACCAGAAAAATTATATTAAAAAAATACAGCCATATATTTTTCATTCGCATTTTATTTTAAATGACTTCATACAGGCAACTGAAATGTTAAAAAAAAATTTTAAAAAAAAAATGGATTATTGATTAGATCTAAATATAATTAAAGGTTTCAAAAATCATTATTGGTTCAAGAAAACTCTCAGAATTCCTTCATCGGAATCCCCCTAAGGTTCCGCGGAATATTTTTGGGGATCGCTGCACTCATAAGCCTTTTGATCAATTCTCCTAATGCTTCATTATTTTGTATTCATTAGGTCAAAACAAGTGAAAAATATTATTTTAATAATTTATAATTATGAAATACAGCATGAAACACTGGTTTCTTTTTCTTCGTTAAAGGTAAAATCTTACAAACATGACTCACTTCCGAACAATAATTTTTCAGATTTTCAATCGTTTGCATTAATAATATCAGCTGTATTTAATTAACTTCGTTTTAATTAACGTTCTAATTTATATGGTGAAAATGAGCTCGACTTTAACTCGGGCATTTTATTTATAAATAATCAGCTGAGAGCCGCGATGGCTCAGGGGATAGTTCTCCTTCCAATGAGGTGAACCGGGTTCGAATCCCAGCAATGGCCGGTCGATGCTTCCGCATCCGGCTTGCACCGACCACACTGCTGACGTGAAATATTCTCAGTGGTAGACGAATCGTGGGTTAAAGTCCGCTTGCCTTCAGGCTAACCGTGGAAGGCTCTCGTGGTCTTCCTCTCCATGTAACGCAAATGCGGGTTAGTTCCATCAAAAAAGTCCTCCAAGAAGGCAAATTTCTCCAATACTTGATCCAGGAGTTCCCTTGTCTTTTGGATTGGTTTCAAAATTACAAGGCTACGTAGTTGAACATTAGTAGTTGTAAATCCAAAATTGGGTCGGCTGTTCAACGACGGCTATAAAAAAAATGATCAGCTGGCGCTGATTTCATAGGTCATATATGCGGATGTTCGTGATCTTCTTCTTGACGTGCAAGTACCCAATTAAGGAAGTTTCACTTATGTATTTAAAGGTATCTAAAGAAGTTAGTCATACAATAGATCAGTTGATAAAATAAGAGAAGCACACTTTTGAACTTTAACGATGCAGAGATTGTTGATGCGCCCATTACCTAGGTAGATTACGGAAAACTCTTGAGTTCGCACTTTAACGGACACCTTCCTAGTTAACTTACAGACTAGCTGAGTAATGGGCATATTTAACGGCTTTCAAGCTGCAGCGGCAACATGTATGTTGCAGGCTAATTTTATTTCATTTTGAATAGTCGACCCAATTCTGGGTTTACGACTACCAATTTTCAACTCCGTATTGTTTTTGGCAGAGCTAACCAGCATTTGCGTTACATGGAGTGGAAAACAATGAAAACCTTCCACCGTTAGCCTCACGACAAGGGGACCCTGTTTCATGATCTGTCTACTACTAAGTCAGCATTGTGGTCGGTGTGTATCGACCAGCTATTGCTGGGATTCAAGCCCGGTTCTCCTCATTAGAAGGCGAGCTCTCTATCCCCTAAGCTACCACGGTTCGTTGTAGGTAATTAGAAACTTCGGCTCTTTTCAAACTAGTTGGTAGTGCACTGGGCCCATGTTTAAGTTGTCGTGGGTTCGATCCCCACCGGCCGAAGACTCCCCGTGCAGTAAATGGCGACTGCTGTACGTTAAATCTGCCGAGTCACAAAGTCCACCATGTTCCCACAACAAATCATACCACTGCGGGTACTCATTCAAGAGTTTTCTTGTCTTCTGGATTGGTTCAAAATCGCAAGGCTACGGAGTTGGACATTAGTAGTCGTAAACCCAAAATTGGATCGGCTGTTCAACGATTATTAAAAAAAAATATGAGTAATAAGATAAATAAATAAATAAAAATGTCGCCGTCATTTTGCAATGCACCAGAATAATTAAACAAATTCGCTGCATTTGCTAATCAGCGTAACACTTTTCAGACTTATTACAAGGAACCCAGATACTTTTAGGGTAATAAGAAAATATATATCATTTGTTGCTCAATTAGCCTGATTTATTTTAAACTATTTAGCCCAAATACTTTCCGTCTAATTAGAAAATATATCTAATTAGTTTAATTACCGATTTATATAATTGTCTAATTAGCCTTCTTCAACTTATTTGGTTGACTTATACTTTTCTATTCAAATAATACACCTTAATAAGGCTCATTGCAATATGCTTAAGCAAATTCAGGCTGATTGAGTAAATCTTCGTAAATTTATGAATTCACCTAACCCAAAATAGTCTGATTGTTATAAGCCTTACACATAATAGGTCTTTTCAAATTACCCAGCGAATTGCAAAATGCTGGTGGCATTGGCAAAATTTCGGATTTTTCAGCTAGTCCGCGACATGTACACAAGAGGTTCACTAAAATACTTTTGGAAGGTGGACTTAACTTTTCTTTAATCCTCTTAAGTTTTGAGCCACTGACGTGGTGTCCAGACGTAGTAAAGTGGCTATGCACAACAATATGAGATAGTTTATAGCGGCTACTTGTTAGAAAACTGCTTAGTTAGCGTTTCTACTATTATAATAATGATATAAGATATGGCGGGGGGGGGGGGGAGGAATTAAATTAAAAACTTGTACTTCATCATCGATTTATTGCAAATCGAGACGTGTGGGCATTAATGTTAAGGAACGCTTTGTCTGATAGTGATTTCGACCGATTTCGTTACTGTTTGAAGCGTACCGCATAGCCACAAATGGAATGTAGCTAGTGTGTTCAAATTTTCACTAGAGCCCTGGGACTTATACAAGTGTCAATCATTTCTTGATCATTACGAGCAAAATTTATCGAGAATAATAGTTTTTGTCAACTTTCCGGATGGCTAGTGTTCTCAAATTAAAACTGGAGCCAATCGGAAAACAATATAAGTTTCAATAATTTCCTTACTACTACTAGTAGATTTAATCGTCAATCAGAATATTGACTACTTTTTAAATAAGCAAATAACAGATACAAAACTAAAAATAGAACAAATAACTAAATAAATAAAATAAACCGGATTAAAAAAGAGAAAATAATTCTATTTTTGTGGCACCTTCGAAAATGAAATGCTCTACGTTTTGGGTGACACAAAAATCGAATTATTTTCTCTTTTTAGTACACTTGAAAAAACTATTTTTTATTACTATTTCTTAAATGTCAATAATAATAACTATTGTCTCTTCAATAACTATTGTTGCTATATTTTTATTTTAAAACAATTTTTAATTTTTGGAATCAATGCGTTTAAAAAAAAATCAAATTTTATGTTTGTTGTTGTTATTTTTTTATTAGAGATATATTTAGCGATTGCTTAATTACAGTACAAATAATAATTAGTTAATTATTTTCACTTAAAATATATAAATACGTAAAGCTTTTCCTTTTTTTATATATAAATAAAAAAGTAATTGACAGGTAAAATAAAAGAAAATACTCTTTTAAAAACTGAGTTATTGTCAGTTTTTAAATTATCGATTTCTTAGTGCGAAAGGTGTATAACACAACACATTACTGATAAGATAAGGTTGTTTTTATCTGAAAACAACGAACTGGTTATGTTCCCAAACAGTCTCAAAATCTATTTCTAATACGTCACATTACAACAGCTCATATTTATTTTCACTATCTATTTTTGCATAAATTATTTTATAATTTCTGTAATCAAATATATTCACCATCGTTAACATTTGAGTAGGACTTGTCATGAGTAATATAATAAATAATGTTCGCATGTTTTTTTGTTGTTGTTTTTTTTTTAAACATTTTGTATATTTCGCCTCCAGCACTTTTAATACATAATTTTATTAATATTTTTCACGTTCTTTAATTTTTATCCCTACTATTTATAATTAATAATTATCATCAACTATCTGCTTACGTTGTTGATTAAGGATAAAAAAAAAAATTTGTGTTCCAAAAATCACCATGAACGCACTATTTGAAAGGGTGCTCCATACTGTTAACGGACGTTTTCTGTAATCAGATGATGGGTATGGTATAATAGATTTAGTAGAAACCTATCCAGTATTAGACAATGAGACAAGAACTATTATTTTACTAAAGTCTTAACTTTATGCAGGTCCTCAGGCTACGAAATGCACAATATAGGCAAGTGTTGGGCACAGTCATACAATTTGGTTTATCTTTTAATTCAAAATATACTATCACCTGTTAAAAGTAATAAAATTCAAAAGATTAACCCTTTCACACCGACTGTCATGTATACTTGTCAGCATGAAACGCTCTCAATCAGGGTAAAAAGATAAAACCGATAGCCAAATTACAGGGATTTTATATTTTATAACCGTATTTGAACAGCCCGATTCATTTTTTTTGGGAGGTTTGCGACTACTAATGTTCAACTCCGCAACTTAGTGATTTTGAACCCAATCTAGAAGACAAGGGAACTCCTGCATCAAGTATTGGGAGAAATTTGCCTTCGTGGGGGACTTTTGTGGAACTAACCCGCACTTGCGTTACATGGAGAGGAAGACCACGAGAAATTCGCACGGTTAGCCTGGTGGGAAGGGGACTCTAACCAATGATCCGTCTACCACTGAGGATAATTTACGTCAGCACTGTGGTCGGTGCGAGCTGGATGCGGATTTCGTATCAACTAGCCTTCGCTGGGATTCGAACCCAATTCACCTCATTGGAAGGGGAATGTTCCATCCCCTGAGCCATCACGGTTCACTTACAGGGGTTAGACAGCTATATGGAAAAAATTCTATACTAACTTAATGCGACATTTTTTTCATTGAGCAGCAAATGATTTGAAGATTTTACATGGCAAAACTGCTGGCGCAATTTCAACGATCATGCTTCAAGCTTTCAGAAATGATGTCCTTTTAACCAATGTGAAATTCAGATCGATTAAAATAAGTAGAAGTTAACTTATTTCTAGCTTTAATACCAGCTATTTTGAAATCATGCAATAGGATCGCGATATATGTATAAAATGCTTTTAAAATTATAGTGGTGTAAAAAAAGGGGGGGGGTGAAGCTTATAACTTCATACGCTCATTTTAGTCACTGCAAATTTTGCATGGGTGAGAATACCAAAGACATAAAACCGTCCAAAACATTTGCTTGTGAAAAATAAAGTTGTTAGCATATTTTTATCTTACCCCTGTATTTCTTTAGAGCAGGGGTGAGCAACCTTTTTAATCAACGGGCCAATTAAAATTTTAAAATTTTTTGGCGGGCCGCACATAAAGTAACACTTATTAATAATTTACAAAACTTTATTTATAATAAACATTAGAATAAAAAAATATAAAATTAAAAAAAAAGTAAAGATTTCATATACAAATTTTTATGCAAAATAAAAACAAACAAGAAAAGAACAATAAAACGAATTTACTTGAAATTTTTAATGAGAAATTTGGCACTGTTTTTTTCGATACAAGGTGATCAATATCAGCCGGAATTGATGAGGTAGCTACACGTACGCAGCTTTCTAATCGTGCATCACTCAGTCTTGATCGGTGGTCATTTTTGATTAATTTCATGGTTGAAAATAATTGTTCGCAAACATACGTACTTCCGAACAGAGACATCATTTGTTTTGCATTTTTCGTCAAAAGCGGAAATTTCTCAGGGCTCACATACGATTTATAAAAAATTTCGATGTTTACTGAGAAAAATAATTTTTTTTAAAATCGGTATTATTCTGCATGTCAATCACTTCAATTTGAAAGTCTTCGGGAACTGTATCCACATCGATATTAAATGGCGAGGAAAACATTTTCATGGAAACCGCTGTCTTTTCAGCTTTGAACATTTGGAATCGTAATTGAAATTTGTTGATTAAAATGTCTATATATTGTGCGTATTTTTGAGAAGTAGTAGTGTTTTCATTATCTAAACGTGGAAAGTGAGACACATTATTCTGCAAAAGATGCTGTTTCCACAATTTTAATTTGCGCTCAGAGCCCTGAATTTTATCATACAAATCGTGAATAAACAGTCCTTTGCCTTGAAGCTCCACATTAAGATCATACAGATGCCGAGTCATGTCAATAAGAAACCCAAAATCGCACATCCATTCTTTATTACCAAAATGAGGAAAGGCATATCCCTTCATATCCACGAACAATTGTATTTCGCTTTTTAAGTTGTATACTCTTTTTAGCATATTGCACCTCTACTAAGCCAACGTACTTCGGTATTAAAAACCACGTCGCCTTATTCAGTTTCTAAATCTTTCAGGAATTCTTTAAATTCTCGGTGATTTAACGCGCGTGACTTTATAAAATTGATTAGTTTAATTATTGGTACTGTGACATTTGGCAAACTCAATCTTTTCGCACACAAATTTTCCTGGTGAATTATGCAGTGGTTAAAGAATATTTCCCTTCCTTTGACCTTCTGAATGTCTTGAAATAGCCTTTCCGATACTTCTACCTTGATATTGCTCGTGCTCCATCTGTCGATATACCAATAATCTTTTCTAATGGAATTGAAAAATTTTCCAACACAGACTTTAGTTCATCGTACAGGTCTTTGCCGGTTGTAGTCCCTTGGAATCTTGTGAACACAATTCTTCGGTAATATTAAATTTGGTGTCAATATCACGTAAAAATATAGCCAGTTGAGCTGTATCGCTAATATCGCAACTCTCATCAAGTGCCAAAGAACAGTATTCGAATTTTTCGAATTGCGTTCACGAAGCGTTGTTGCTATGTTCTCAGACAAGTCTTCAATTCTCCTTGCAATGGTGAATCTTGATAAACTAATGTTGGAATAATATTATCAGGAAATGCTATTTTTGCAACAGCAGTCAGACATTCTTTTATCATCTCTCCATCCGCAAAGGGTTTCATTTTTTTTCGCCAGTATTTGACTGCCAACAAAATTAGCCTTTACTGCCGTATTTGATAAAATAGCTTGATTTTTAAAAATAGCCTGTTGGTTTCCCAAGTTTTTCTCCATTTGATTAAACTTATCTATCCGGAGTTGTCCTCTTAAGTTTTTATATTGTTGTTCATGTTTTGTATCGTAATGCCTTTTTATGTTATATTCTTTTAATGTCGACACAGTCTCTGAGCATATTAAGCATACAGCTTTATCTTTGACGAAAGTGAAAAAATAATCAAATTTCCACTTTTTTAGAAAATGCCTGTGCTCACCCGCAACCTTCCGTGTTTTTGTTTGCTTTTCCGACATGCTATTATGGATTGCACTAATATTGCACTCACGGCTTTCAAGAAACACAAGAATTGTTAAAATTGCTAGTTAACAGCTTACCAGTCTGACTGATTGTGTGACAGAAGCAAACACAAACAAGCACAGACGCGGCGCCGATCAACAACAAGTCGCCGACAAGAGAGTAACTCGTCACAAAAAATTTCTTCGGTTTAGTATGCACTACCATTTTATTATAAATAATTTTATAACAATACGATGGGAGAAAGTCGATAAAATAAATTCAATTTTAGAAATGCTTGGCGGGCCGCAAGCGGCCCGCGTATTGCTCATCCCTGCTTAAGAGTATTTTATTTGTAGGCGGGGTAGTTGAATTATTTAATTCACCACTACTTAATTCAAAAAAAATTTATACTTTAAATTAGCATTGATTAGATATATGATTAGACTAACATTGATTAAAGTGAAAACAAAATAAATCTGTCAAATTAGCCCTGTCCACTTTCAAGCTACCGCTTTTTACTTTTTTCCGTTCTGATTCTGTACGAATGCATAAATAACACGCCCGTTCGGAAGAGGTTAAGTTAACTAATAATTGTTTTAAGCCCTCACTTTATTTGAAACAATGGCCGACATTTTATAAACTGTAAAAAATGT
Source organism: Parasteatoda lunata (assembly GCA_949128135.1). Classification (NCBI taxonomy): domain Eukaryota; kingdom Metazoa; phylum Arthropoda; class Arachnida; order Araneae; family Theridiidae; genus Parasteatoda; species Parasteatoda lunata. Next base: position 71,501,783 of record OX421977.1, on the reverse strand, counting down.
TTACGTTTAAAAGTAAATATTTTTGTGAAATAAAATCTTAAATTTTACGAACTTAACCAAATAGTTTTCAAAAAATAAACAATAAAAAAAGAAATTTTTTAAAAGTTATTTTTAGAGACACTTTTTTTTTTTTTTTTAAGTTTAAAAATTCTTTTGCTTTTGTTATGACTTGTAGTATTTCTACAATAGCATAATAGTCTGCTTAAATATTTATTACATACCTTGTGCAATCTACACTACTTATAATAAATTGTACAGATTACAATAATCATTTTTAAAATCCAAGCGTGAATTCAATAACTTTTCTTGAAATTTGTATGAGTTATGCTACTAAAGAGTATGTTATGTATTTGTATAGAGGCATGTTTCTTTTTTCTTTAAAATATAAAGATACTAAAAGAAAGAGAACATTGCGATCATGGAATTGATCGATGTTGCCTGACATCTGATACAATTTGTAGAAAAAGATTGCACTTTAGAAGTGAAATGTGGATTTTAGATTAAATTAGCGAACGTCAGTAATTATTTAGTTAATGAATACAACAGCATACATGTATAAATTCTTAGTTTTCTCGTTCCTTATATCAGCGGTCCCTAAAAGGTGTTCAGTGGGATCCTATAGGGTTCCATGGAAAATTCTCAGGTGTTCCGAGAGTTTGGGGGGGGGGAATAAATAAATTAAAAAAAACAAGTAAGACCCGGATTTTGATGAAATTTGCATTTTTTGTCCTTTAGAGCATTTTTTTAGATTTATAGGGCATTTTTGGGCATATTTTGCATTTTAAAGCATTTTTTAAATTTTTTGTTAATTTTTTTCCGATTTTTATTATTTTTTATTATTACACTGGCTTCCAAACAATGAAGAAAATCTCTAGGATATTAACAGGTGAAACAACATCTTTTCAAATTGAAGAAGAATTGTCAGTAAGTGAGACCGTCTTTTTTCAAGTACGCACCAATAACATCAGTAGACGTTGAAAGAAGCTTCTTCAGGTAAAAAAAATTAACTTTCAGACAAGAGACGCTCCTTTACATTTCAAAATATTAAAAAAAAATTAATAATCCAATGTAATTCTGATATTTAGTAATATTATGAGATGGAAGTTGTTATATTCATTAAAGTTTCTATACAAAATGAAAATGTTTAAGAGTCAATATATTTTCCTTTTTTTTTTTTTTTTTTTTTTTTTTGGTTACTTTAGGATATAAAACATATTTTTCAAACTTTAATGAACGTAGAACAAGTATTGCATTACTTTATATTTTTTGAAATGACTCATAATAATTTAAGAGTAAAAAATTGTTTTAGTTCAATATTTTTACTTTATTTAAGTCATGTCATAAGGCATTTTTAGCGCAATTTTCGCATTTTAAGGGTATTTTTTGAACTTTTTAAGGGCATTTTTTGCACTTTTTAGGGGCATTTTTTGCACTTTTAAAGGACATTTTTTGCACTTTTTAAGGGCATTAATTGAGAATTTTTAGGTCATCAAATCCGGGCTCTAGTAATGAGTATTGAAACTTCATTATATTAATACCCAATTGATAATCCATTATTATTTAATAAATATTTAGGACATTTATATGAATTTATTTAATGCCAGTGTAAAGTAAAAAAGCAAACTTTATAAAAAAAAAATTTTTTTAACAATAATATGAAAAAAGTCTGAAAACCATTCTCAACTTTTAGATTAGTGTTTTTTTTTCTTCTCTCCATTTCAACAAAAGCGATATTTTGTTTTATCTAATTAAAAAACTTCATTTGCTTCAAAAAATATGGAAATCGGCAATAGTAAGAAGACGTGTTTCAAGCTGTCAAAAGTAGACACTCATTCTCAAGACTTGCCTCACGTGAATGAGAAGAAACAAAAGTGATTTGAAAGAAAACGTATGTTGTCATCAAGAAAACGTAAAGCTGCCGACGAGGTGAGAAACCAAAAAAGAAAAACCACAGTGGCTGAGAGGAGCAAATCGGGATAAAATGCACTTCCACGAGCTTGCGTTTACATTTTTGAGGTCTTGAAACATGTCGACTGTTAATTTTAATTCGTATATTTTTGATTTAAATGAAGTTTTTATTTTTTTTAATCAAGTACTGTCTTACCGCTTCAGTTTCTTGGGATTATTTGTGAATTCAACTGTCAGATATGAAATCTGAAACAATAATTAATAAAAAAGTGGAAAAAAATTGCATTCTTCTTACTTAATTTTTTTTCAAAATTATTATATTTCTTTCTTTGATTAATGTGTTTGCTAATGAGCGTTATTTCAAGAGAAAGGGTTCCCCCAAAAGAAAGACAATCATATGGGTTCCGTAGCCGAAAAAAATTGAAAAACCGCTGCCTTTTATACCTAGTTTTTTTTTCTTCTTTTTTTTATTCATTTTTTCTGTATAAAAATTGCTTTAACACTGATATATAGTTTAGTTCTGAAACTTTTGGAACCCGTATTTTAATAAAGTGAAAGTGTTTTCGTTTTTCCACCTCGTTTGCTAATTTATGTTACATATCCCCTTCCATTATTCGGAATGTATTATTGGAATTCACATGAGTCGATTGAAGGTCATTAAGTTCCTTTCGAATTATGTAACTACCTCCCCTTATTTTTATTTTTGTTATTATTATTTTTTTCCTAATCGCCTGCAGTAACCATTTCATCCGCCTACAAAAACTTACTGCTTCGCGGTTTCAAGATATCCGTCCCTATCACGTTGGTTTTCGTCTGCCTGTGAATCTACATCATTTGTATTTTAAGTGCAATTCGGAAGATTTGAACACTTTTGCAGCAGCTAGTCAATCCATATATGTATACAAAACAAAGAGATTATAAAGAATTAAAGAAAGCCAACTTGTGAGAGATAAAATGAGTAGCATTCCACCAAATAAAAAGAATTTAGATAACTTATTTCGTCATAGGCTTTCAAAACTCTATTTTTGATTAGCTAAAATTCCATAATATATTTGACAACAGATAGAATTTGTTTCCACCAAAAGAGTCCAACATAATTAAAAACTAAAATTGTAATAAAACTCTTGATAGAACTATTTAAAATTACAAGCTCAAAATGCAGTAAGTATTTTGGCGATTTAAGTTGGCGCATTCTATCACGATACGGAATTATCCTCCTAATAAAGATTTTGCTTATCTTAACAAGTTCGTTGCTGCACTGAGTGCTGCTAGTTGAACTATAATATTTATCAGTAAGGATGAAAAGTGCTCATCTATAACGATAAAATCAAATTTAAGTTTTTTTTTGCAACCATTTTAGTTTTTAAATTTTACAAAAAGTTTATTTTAATGAACAATATGTTATTGTCGTGAGAAAAAAAAGGTTTTCTGCAAAAGTAGTAGGATAATATTATGCATCTTGCTACCACTTGATATGTTCTATTGACAGAAAGTGTACGAAAGAATTTTGTCACGCAATACCGTGTAATCGGTAACAAAAATGTTAAACAACATTCGGTTTAATAATATTGTTGAAATTGTCTCACAGATGGCAGCACTATTTATAAAATAATTATATTATAGTTGCTAATTCAAGTTTTTTTTCTTTCTTTACGAGAGTGAGCGAGTAGAGGTATCTTCGTCGAAATGGAAGATGGAAGGTTATTATCATCCAATCAGAGAAATAGACCTTGATGAACGCGCTCAGAAATAAACCTTTTGAAGAGAGTTAGTTGTTTTCATAAAATGTTTGTTGTCACAATTATAAAAGTGATGCTCTTTATCCATGATAGATACAAAATAATGGGACTTTAAATCGACGCCAATCAAGTGAAGAGAAAAGCTTTAATTTTTAAAATATTATTTATTATTGTTTATTAATGTTATTAAATTAGTCTACGATTAAATACTAAGACACAATATTTTTTAAAACGTTCTGCTTGTCACTTCACTATTCAATAGTTTTTAGAAATCCTAATATTTTTTTTAATAATTTATATTCTTTGTTAACAATTTCACAATGTTACACGAATTTTGATTCGTGGTAATCAATATCATTACTCATTTGTTCTGTAAATAATCGAAACATGAAAATTTTTCTGAAAAAACTTCCCATCGGGATAACACAAAATTGAAATTTTGCGTTCTTTCTCTCGTTTTAATAAATTCCAATAGCTAAAACACACAGAAGGCTGACAGGGGCTTGTAACTTCTTGAAGCCGTATAGTTAGTCCAACAGAATGGAAAAATAGACTCTCGCTGACTGTGGGTATCATGAAAATTGAAAGGTAAACTTTATTCGAATCAGACTTATGAAACAGACATTAATTTAATTTGTAATTGAATAAGAGTTCTACCCGGGTCTCTTGTGGCCATTTTCCCATTCATCAGGAAGCTGTTTGGTTTTCAAGTAGTTCTTTGTTTTTGAGATGATGATGATGAAGTAGAAATTGAGATGGGTAGAAGTCTGGAAAAGATTTATATTCAATGCAGGGTAATGTGTCTGTCATATAAGACTTTTTGATTATTATATTATATTAGAAGTAATTTTATTTAAAAAAAAAAAAAAAAAAAAAAAAACATTAGGAGAATTTTAAAAAAAAATGTAAGAGTTGGTAGTTTTGTAAATACCACTTTGATAGCCACAAAAGCGTCGTTTTATGGTGCAGTTGCTCTTCTCTATTTACTTATAGCTCAATTAATCAGAAATCAATCTAAATGAAAGGAATAATCAGAAGGAATTGAAGAGGAAAGTCATACTTGATAACGCAAAAACTTTATATGCTTCAAAATTTCTCTCTACCTCTCCATAGTGCGTGGAAATGCACCTGCTTTGATTTGCCTCTCTTCGCTTCTGCAGTTTTTCTAATTTTATTTCCTCTTTTATTTATTTTGATTGGCTACTTTGTCATTTTTGTTTTATTCTTGGCTTCCGTGGTTTTTCTAGTTTTGCTTTTATACTTTATTTTTCATTGGTAGCTTTACGCATTTCGTTTCAAATCAGTTCTCATAATTTATGACCTGCGACTCTTGAGAATGGGCGCGTATTTTTTGAGCTCTCGTAACATGTCGACTTTCACCATCGTGTTTTGAATTAAATCAATTATTTATTTTATCACGAAACCAGATATATCTAAGGAAACTTTGTTACTTAATGTTATTAACAAACATTTAGTTCTTTTGCAAAGTTGTTGAAGATTACTTATTTATCCTAACGTAACTTTTTATTTTACTTATCAAGCGTTACGACTACAGCTTGAATCCACGAAATGTGAGCATCGAAAAAATATATTTTGGAGATGCTCTGCAACTATTAAATTAAACCATTTTTTTTTTTTTTTTTTTTTTTGTCTGAAGTCAAGAGTGTGGTTACTATGGATGATTAAAAATAATAGGGGTAATCATTTTTTTTTCTTTTTCTGAGAGGATGAATTGAGTGTATAATGTCAGTGTTTGTGTAACAACATGTGTTGAACGTTCCATACTAACTTTAATTATAATCTTAAAAATACATCTTTAGAGAATTCAGATAAAAAAAAAAACGGACCTCCCAGAATAACTTTTGATCTAATGATCGGATCTTCACGTGCTAGGACTCAATCTTAATGGTTCGGGAAGGTGACCTCAAATATACTAATTAATTGGAGCAGATGATATTTTAAGTTACGAAATCATATACGAAATGTAATGAAATTTGTAAATATCTATTTTTTATTATTTTACTAAATAATAGTTGAAATTTTTTTAAAATTATAAGATATAAAATTTTTTACGTCATTTTAAAGCATGTTATTTTACATGGTAAAATACAAAATTTTAAATTCATTATAATTAAATTCATTAAATTCATATTTAAAATTCAATTTTTCAACAACTATTCAACCGGTTTCACTCAAATTTTGTATTTTACCATGTGAAATTACATGCTTTAAAATGATGTAAAAAACTATTATAGAATTGACTATTGTAGAATTGTAGGCACGGTCTGAAATCGCATAAAAACCTCAGTCCTTAAACTATAATATTATGGTTTATTTTACTTGTTTATCTTTACTTTACAATTTGTTTTAATTCTACAAAAATTTACTCCCTTTTTTTATAAGTGATAATAAATAGAATTTTTATTTTTGGTGTCCTTGGACGCCGATTAGAAAAGTCAATTAACGAAAAATGAAACGGGCAGAAATGTTCAATTTGACGAGTTAGGCTTAGGAAGCACCATGTATTATTCTCTGTTCAGTGACATCTGTTGATAAACTCGGTAACTAATTTTAAAAATTGGTTCGAATAAACTCTAGTTGATATCTAGTTCGAATAACCATAAAGACATCACCTGAAATAAATTTTGATTTAGTAATCGGATTCATTGGATTACATTTAGTATTCGGATTTTGATTTAGAATGGTTCAAAGGATGACACCAAGCATGCTAATTAATAAATGATAACTATTAATTAAGATGTGACAGAAGATCGTACTTTCTCGGAATAAACACACCCTTTTTTCCAACAGATTCGGATTTTCGATCATAAAAATTTGGAGGGTGGCTGCAAATAAGAAAACATTGTCCAAATAGTTTCCGCAGTAAAGCTATCGCATATCTAGAAAAGTGTTAAAGCGAATCAAAATATGTCTACATACATTTATAAAATACCTTAATTCGAAGAATTCCGTGCAAAAAAATTATTTTTAATAATTTCTTATTACTTTATTCAATAAGGGACGAACAAAATATTAATTAGTAAAACATAAAAATTTTTGCACCATTTTAAATTATGTCATTTTAAATGATATAATACAAAATTTGAGCAAAATATATAATTTATAAAACTCACACTTTTACGTTTTATCAAAATAACGGCCAAAACTTGTAAAATAAAAGTGTAAACAAACTAGTATCAGGATCTATGGTCGAAAAAGGGAGTCAACATTTTTCTCGAGTGTACGAGTAATTAGAAAAGGAACACAATGGTCTATTGTTCTGTTCTAAGAAAAAATAAGAAATTACAGGAGGAAGTCGATGTCAAGTTTTAATATTCTTATTTTCCTCTCTTTTACACTATCGTAGCGAAATGATGCTTTCACATTAGTTGCCTTTACGGTATATTTATATTATTTAATAGAGTGACAACAAAATTGGGATGCTCTTATACCTAATGAGGACTGAACCAGTGGTTCCAAAGTGTAAACAAACTAGTATCAGGATCTATGGTCGAAAAAGGGAGTCAACATTTTTCTCGAGTGTACGAGTAATTAGAAAAGGAACACAATGGTCTATTGTTCTGTTCTAAGAAAAAATAAGAAATTACAGGAGGAAGTCGATGTCAAGTTTTAATATTCTTATTTTCCTCTCTTTTACACTATCGTAGCGAAATGATGCTTTCACATTAGTTGCCTTTACGGTATATTTATATTATTTAATAGAGTGACAACAAAATTGGGATGCTCTTATACCTAATGAGGACTGAACCAGTGGTTCCCAATTTTTTTCAGCTGTAGAACTAGAAATGATCAACCTTATTTTGGCGGAACCCCGTAATTCATGAATAAATTTCATAAGCGATTGTTAACATATTAATTAACTGGGTTGCCGCTATGCAGGGAGAATAGGGAAAACCTCGAAAATAGAGGGAATTAAAAAAAAACCACCTAAAATAACAGGGAGAATGCAGGGAATTTTGAGTTTTTCTTTACAAACTGGGAAAATACAGGGAATTTTGTTTCTTACTTTAGTCTTTAAAGAAATGGTGATTACTCTTAGTAAATTAAATAATTTAGTATAGCTAAAATATCCACCTAAGACATTATTTAAGTATGTACAGCTATTTTTTTTCCCCTCTTTGTTTTTCCAGCAATTAAAAATAATATTGTTAGACCAATATAGCTCACACAAGAGCACAATAATTGTGTTTTCTCAAAATATATTGCGCATGATGTGTACAGGGAAAACACAGGGAATTTTTTTTTCTTTTTCCAGATTTGAGTGGTAACCTTGATTAATTATTTTGAAAATATGTAAGATTCTAAGTGTTATTTATTATTTCGTTAATATATAGTGAAATAATTGAGAAGAAAGTTTTTTATTTTTATCATATCTTTTCATCAAGATTAGTTTTAAAAACTGGGTTTTATAGACTGTTGAATTCACAGTTCTGAAGGGACATCTAGTCTAGTTCTAAATTTGATTATAGTGTATACATAAACTGAAAATAAATGAGCTGAAATATGGTTTCCGTTAAAACGAAAAATTGCGAAAATAAACGTAGAGAATGTGTCAGAAAAAAATTAGTTCTTCATTGTTGAGTTAGGTTATTTTTTTTCGATGCGAAATATTAATGCAATTTTTCATAAATCCAGATCCAATTTATAATTCATTATATTTGTATAACAAAGAATATATTGGTTTGAATTTTATTACTTAAGAATTTATGAAAATATGTCATGAAAATAACGAAAATATTAAATAAATAATGGATTACTAATTCGATACAAATTTAGTTACAGATTTCCATAACATTAGCTGTAAAAAAAGCTCTAACTCTCGAAACCCCTTGAACGTTCCATGGAACAGCATTTGGGAACCGCTAGACTAGACAAATGTGATTTGCAAAAGCTGAGAATAGATTTTTTAAAAAATATTTTATTTATAATTTATTTGTATTATTATGGGAAGTGCTATAAAATTCAATTCTAAATATGCACCAATCATAGCTTAATAACAAGCTTAATACTATTAAAAGAAACTAAATTAAAACTGGTAAAACAACAAAAAGTTACTAAATTAAAATTTATTTCCGAATATGCAGCAGATGATATTGAACAACAGAAGAAAAAGGTAAAAGAAGTCATGCTCATATCTTTTTGATTTCCCCGAAGAAAAAAAAACAACCTATTACCGGCCGTCAGTTACGAAATAACGTTCACCCCCCCCCTCAAAACATAGTAATTTAACGTATATCTGCAAAGGTGCTAACTATATACGTTTATTAACATTTTAATTAGTATGATAATAACTTCTTGTCTGCCCTTGTTTCGTTCACTCATTCCTTATATCAAGAACTTTTAAAAAATTAAAGAATAGAATTAATAAAAAAATAAACTACAAGTATTATTAACGCCAATGATGCTTAATTATTTGTGGTCATAAGTATTTAATATAGGCAGGTATTTTTTTTTATAGCCCTCTATGCTGGCAAGTACTATTTTTTTGAGAATTAAGATTATGATTGTTGCCAATCTTCACAGTTACGACTGACTATTGTGAAAAATGTGTAACTTTTATATCCCCCCCGCCGTTTTTTTGAAATTATAATTATTCTTCTAAAATGGTCTTTCGATAAATATTATAATGTAAAGTCACTGAAAAGTGGGAAAATGATGCTGTTTAAGATAAGAAATTACAGGACGTCTTGAGTCTATATCCCTGATATTTTGAAAATCAGGTTAAATTTTTTACTTTTTAAAACTTTTTTTTTTCCTCTTAACATTTTTGATATTTCATAAGCTGCATTATTTTTTTCCAAACAATTAACTTCAACGTAAGTAACTGCATACATAGAAACAAAGTTTAATAATAGATCCACATAGTGCACTTTAGCAGAATATGAACTAAAGAGTTTCCTCTTTTTAAAAATATCTTTGATTGTGAAACTGTTATTAAAAATGAAGATGTGGTTTAAAAATGCATCAGAAAATAAGGTTTTGAAAAACAATCATATGGACTTTTCAGCAGTCTCTCAAAGATTTCTATAGCTGAAAATGGTGGTACTCCTGAAATTATTATTATTTTTTTTCTATTAATATTTACTAACATTTCTTTTCAAAAAATTGGAGGCTCTACAGTACACCTGGTGTACATACATTTTTTACAGGCTCTTATTTTAAATTCTCTAGCAGCAATAGCTATCAATATTTACCTGTTTGTCTACGGAAAATGATGAGGTAGTACTTACAGTAAAACAAGAATAAGTGTAATACAGATTTGGTTGCAGAGTCTAACTATTGCAATATCCGATCATAATTGTTCTATTATCATTAGTTTGACACATGTTCCGGATTACTTTCGACCTCTCCCTTGTAACCCTTTAAATAAAGACAATGCGTGCGGTTTTTAATGCGATTTTGATATTCACTCTCTTCACCATAATGCTTGAGTGAATGTGCTTTCACTGGCCTATGCCTGCTTTGATTTCCAAGCTTCGCCCGACTGATATCCTTTGATATTAGGCATTTTAAAATAGAAAAAAAAAAAAAATTAGCTTTATCCTTTTAGCAGTAAACCCTTCAATCTTTCTTGAAAGAAAAGACTTCATAGATTATTTTTAAAATGAAACTATAAAATAATTTTTTTGTTGTTGTTCCCATTTTTAATACAAATCATAATATATACAAGTAACAACATCACTGAGTTTTTCCCCCCTTCAACTTACATGACGGCAATTTCAGTCACATAATTTATCAATAATCCATTATAATTTATTTGTAACAACTAACAGTATCATATACAATATTCAATTTCAAAGCTGCCTTTTATGATTATTTAAGAATTATAATACAATTGCATTTACCATACCGATAATGTCACACTGTTATTATAATATAAACTACTCGGTTGTTGGCTTTTTCTTAAATAATTGTGTGTACTTTCAAATACTTTACAATCAAAAATGTAATTAATTTCAGTTTGAGTAAAAGCAAGAGCTACATAAAGGATACATTTTTTACAGTTTATTTCTACTTTTTCATTAAAAAAATTTAGTCAGCTCAGCATCTTTGAGTTGATTTATATTCAAATAATTAATCTCTTAAAATGAAAGCATAAATGGTAGAACAAATAAAATAAATATTTTGTTATTCATAAAATGTTGAACTAAGTTTTAAATCTACAACATACAAAATATCAATCCATAAAATATAATCTACAACAGATATATACGTAAAAAAAATTACATATAAGCATTACAAAAATTAAGTAATACACAAGATTGAGCAATAAATCGTCTTTGGGTATTACAAAATAATTTCAACCTTTAAAAAAAAAAATTTCAAGGTAAGGACTAAAATAAGTTAACCACTAGACACTCCCTTTTTTTTTTAACTGTTAGATCATACGCTTAAATTGGAATCAACCTTAAGCATTAAAGCAAACCTGCACATCAATGTATTTTAAAACTTATAATCATAAATGTTATTTTGAAGGCATTATTATGTGATATAAATTTTAAACATTGTGACATTTGCTTTCTGCTTTACAAAATGACAATGAGTATAACATGACTAATAATGATGAATAAAAATAATTTTTTTTAATATTTTTAATTTTATTTATATTTAAAGCTTCAAAATATTAAAAGGACAATGACTGTTTGGAATACTAATGTAGGCGACAGATGGTAAGTGCAAATAATTATAAATTTTCATTCATATTTCCACTTTAACCATTTAATGTTGCATCTCATGGAGAAATTAAATTGTAGGTGTTCCCTCTTCCGAAAAAGATACATATTTTTGAGCACTAGCTATTATTCCTTATACAGGGTGCGTAGCCACATTTTTCAACAAAAAATAATTACCTTTTAAGTACTTTTTAAGCACTCAAAAAGTATTTTTAATCACTTTCATAAAAAAAAAAAAAAAATTCATAACTAGGATCTGTGCAGTAACAAATTTTTTTTTCTCTATCGTTTAAAGTTCTTAATTTATGAATGTAAAATCAATAAAATTCAAAAACATTTTCAAACACTTCACATAATCATGATGAAATAACTAGTTTCTGATAAATATTGCAGAGAAAATTATGAAAATCATGCATTTTTTGCAATTTAGAACGACAATTGATACAGCAAAGAAAAAATCTCTTTTCTAAAGAAAAGATCTTAAGCACTTTTAATAAACACCAAATAAAAAAAAAGCGCCTTTAAGGGCTTTTAAAAAACGTAAATCAAAAATAAGCACTTGTCCGTAGCGTAAAAACGCTACGGACCCTGTTATATAGACTATGGCTAAACATACTTCAATCGTAGTGCTTTTGAATTAGTTTATGGTTGAGAAAACTCTCATTTTAGAGCTTTTGTACTAGACACACAACGTTCATAACGCTGAATGGATTAAAGAGTAATTTTTAATTCATTGATTTTTAGCTTTTGAAAATGTTATATTAATAACAAAAGCAGTAGCTCCAGAATTTTAGCTAGTGCATTTCTTACATAAAAATCGGTTTGGTTTTGTCCATGTTACTTAATGGAAAAGAAGCCTGTAGTAGGAAATTTTAGTACAATTTTTCCCACAAGCTCTACGTTCAGAGGGTTAAATTATTGGCAGTTTAAAAATTAATAATAAATAATCCAGCAAGAAAATAAAATTTATAAAATTATAATACTACACAGAAAATTTACATTTAGCAATATTAACCCTTTTATGGTCCACTGATTTTATTAGAGGATATATTTTAATTAACTGATCACAACCCAAACTTTGGTCTTAGTTCAAGCTAGATGGGTCACTAAAGTTTTTTGAAATCTAAGCATTTAAGTATTAATTACTTTTTTTCATCTTTTGCGATTTGGAATATAAAAAATCGTAGAAAAATTACACCATTTTGAATCAGTTTCCGAAAAATAAAGTTTCTCAAATTTTTGTAAGTGGTAAAATAAATTATATGTATACCTATATACAGTCGACGCTCGATATAACGACTCTTATGTTAAAGGCCAAAACAAACGTTACTATGCGAGGTCGTTATATTGTGAGCGCATTAAAATACCATGACTATTAACTCATAGCTAAAAATTACTTGACCAATTTTAAAATTTTTTTTTACTGTTATAAGAATTTGGCAACTAACAGAAAAATTGGTAATAACATAACTTTTTTTTCTACATTAATATATACGTAAAAGTATACTTTAAAAATAATATGCTGATTTAAAACTGCCTTTTTCTATAACATTCATCAACGTAACTTTGAAGACCACATGTTTTAACTCTAAAATAAACCACAAGGGGCCTGACATTTCACAAAATGAGCAAACACAATTTTCTAATAAGAAAAGTATGATTGATTCTTTGAAAAGAAAGTTACACAGATTATGAACAACTATATATTAAAACCATTGAGAATAAGAATTTAGGGGGTCATGTCATTCTTTTTTCATTTAAAGGGTACTCAAGGTGTTTTACATTTATAGTGTTATGACATTAAAAGAAATAATGGTTTATTTAATTTCTTTGAAACTTTTTTTAAAAAACTAAATGACTATATTTTGGTCACTATATTGAAATGAATGGTTGAGTGTGGATGGACAATGAAATAACATTGTGCCTACAGAACAGTAAAAGGTATATTTTTTCATTTATTTGTCATAATAATGGAAGGGTCACTATAATAGGAATCATACTAAAGAGCAATTTACAAAGAAATTAAGAATTAATAAATTTTATTACCTGCGCATGTACATAAAAACAAAATAATAAGATAAAAATAAAGAAAACAAAAGAGAAAAATATTTTTCTTTAAAAAAAAATAGTTAAAAATTAATAAGCCACATAACAAATAACGAAAAAGAAGTCATATGTTTTACTTTAGTACAGATTTTTTTTTTTTTTTGGTTATCACATTTTTCTATTGATATATTTTGCTTTGGCTATATTAATAGAATATTAGAAAGCGCTCTAATTTGTGGATATAATTGTGTGAGCTGACGATGCGATAATATCTTTTCATTATTTTGTTCTGTTTTTTTTAAAAACTTTTTTGAAAATGTTTTTTCAATTTTATTTCTTTCCTTGTTTTCTTTGTATCTCTCACTCCCTCTCTCTATATATATGTAATGTCTATTATTAAAATTTTCTTAAAAGGGCAATTTTTTAAAAGATTGGAGTTTTAGATATCTCAAATTATTCCGATTTTTCCAGATTGATAAAATCCCTGTTTTTAAAAACAAAGATAAAACATAATTAAATATTTGTACAAATAGAGCCAGAGGACAAGTAAGCACCAATAGCTATAAATAGCTAAGATATAAGAAAATAAATATGAAAACAAAATTTCAATTTCATATTAGAGTTACTATAGACCAGGGGTTTCCAACTTACATGAGGCCAGGGGCCACAATTAAAAACACAAATTAACTGGCGGGCCGCAACTTTATCAAAATTTTATGTAGGACTCTTTTATGTTTGAAGGAACGTTAAATATTAGATTTTTACCAAGTTGTACGTAACAAAAGAATTGAATTACAAATTAAAATAAGAAGTAGATTTTTAAAAATACTAATAATATTTTGAAAACTATTAAATAAATAATAAAAATTCAGGCTACAATAACTTTAAAGTGCACCAGATATCTAATTGTTAAGATATAGAACTTTTAAAGGTTGGTATTTAAACTAACATAGTACCACACAAAGTGTTCAATGAGAAAATTGAGATTTGTCTGCTACAACCACCAGAGAATCAATATTTACAAATGTGTATGTAAATATTTTCGCCCAAAAAGAGTGGTTTCAAAAAGTTAAATAGAAGAATTTCTTCGAGAAAATTTCTGATACACACACGCTGAATTATATTCACAAAATACAAAAAAATGAAATAAAAAAGAGCAACATACACGATTATTTTGTATTTGAATAAATATTTTCTTAGATTCAAAACCCGAGAAATAAATGTTTTTGAACCGTTGGTATATTAAATTTCACAGAAACGAAGAAATTAGGTTTTTATTAATGAGAAAAGCATTTTAAACCCATAGAGATTTGTACGAAAATTGTCCTAAAAAGAATGACAACTAATATATTTTAGTTTGAGAGCCAGAAAAAAAGGCTTAGCGTGCCAGATGCTGCCCCCGGGCCGCCAGTTGGAAACCCCTGCTATAAACCATTCCACTTTAAGCAACTTTTGATTAGTTAAATTTTGATTGCTCACTAAAAAAATAACACAATAAAATTTAGCATGAAATATTTTTATTATTTTGTCGTTTCGTAATATGTATCTAAATGAATAACAAATTTTATTATTTAAATTGTTTCTAAAAGTATCTTCAATAAAAAGAAAGTTACTAAAACCATTAATTTTTTAAATGTATCAAGCATTGGTGTAAGATTCAAGATTATCTAAACATCAACATTTTGCTTTTCCAGCGACCCAATTGTGATAAGTACATAAAAAGCAAAAAATTTCCTGAGCAATTTTACATAGGATTTTTTACAAAGATTCATTCAAAAATTTAATGATTTCTATTTTAATTAGAAGAGTAACTTTACAGTGAATACTTACTTTTATGGAAACAATTACGCAGGTATTTTTACAACAACAGGTATTTCATATATATACAAGTCTAAAATAATAAAATTTTTGTTATTATAAAACTAAACCACCCAGTTAATTTAGAACATTGCATTTTGTCCTTTTTTTTGTTTGTTTGTTTGTTCTTAGTACTTTAAATTGTGACCTTGCAAATAAATACAAATTTTTTCAACTAAACATAAACAAAATTCTGAGCAATAACTCGAATAACATGATACTCCTTGTTTCATGAATTTTCAGTGGGCTTAACTCTTCGATTTTTCAATTAATATCATTTTAATGAATGATGGCTATTATACTTAACCCTCTGAGCATTAGCAGATGACACTACTAAGAAAAACTATAAAACATATTTAAAATAACCACAATGTAGTTCAGCCAGGACAAAATTAGCAAATGACCAGGTAATTATTTCACTTAGAACATACTAACATTAAGGAGAAAACATTGTTTTATAGTTTTCCTTGCAACAACGCCATCTGCAAACAAACTTACAAAGAATAGGCTTTTTTAAGCAAAACCCAGTAAACCAAACATTTTTATCTATTTCTGCTTTTGTATGATTCTTTAATCACTGATCATTTTTAAAAATTTGAAAAATTATCAAATAGTCCGCTTTGCTTAAATGATGCCATTGAATTGGTGCATCACACCACAAATCGCGCACATTGCATGTCGGTAAGTTTTCTTATTTAAGTGTTGCATAACAATAGATTTTGAGATTTTGCTAGCATTATAAATAAAAATGCAATTTAGGAAAATTTAAAAAAATTTTTAGTAATTTAATTCAGTATGATAAATTTGAAAACAAGAGAGACAAACTCTTGCATAACTTCTACCCTATGTGCAAAAGTGTTGGCTAAATACGGCGTTTGTAATGAAAGGGTTAATCGGATAAACTTTTGATTTGACACACATTTTTAAAATCTTTGACTATCAATATAAGAAAAACTTAATATATCTTAATGATGCTGCAGAGCACATTTTGGAAACCATTTATAAAAACAACAATGAGTTTCATTAATTATTTTTTAAATAATGAAATATACAGAGAAATTTAGAGATCGGTTAGAATTCACAAAAATAAAGTTTTTTTTTTTTTCAAATATTCAAAAGCACATTGTCATTTCATTCAAGGTAAAATATCAAAACTTTTTCGAAAACATCCATGATGGTAGAAAAGCCTTTCAGCATCTTTGTTTTTTTAAAATAATAGCAATTCTTACTTTTACAGAGATAAGTGTATGCATCAGCTCCTAAATCCATAATTTGGACTGGATGTCAACATGGGATTAATAATAAGCTCTCTACTATATTTACTAGGATTAGATATACTTTGCAAGTCATAAATGTGTTGATGAGATGACGTCCCCTGACTGGAGTCGTAGGCAGGCTTTGGTATAGGACTGATACCAGGGCTCATTTCTATTGAAAATTCCCGCACTTCAGTGTTCGGAGAATGTGAAGATGATAGAGATGGAGGTAAAGGAATAGCAGCAAATACACCAGGTGACTGTTTAGTTTCGTAAGTTCTCGAACTAGAACTGGAGCTACTAGATGAGTAAGAACTGGAACTTGTACAGATGGTAGTATTTGGACTGCCCACATTAGGGCTAGGGATAGCAGCTGTGGCTGGAAATGTTTCATTTTTGGAAGGAAACTTTAGAAAAGGATCATTTAAAATCTGCCTCGTGGTCGAGCTCCATGCCCATTCATCTTTGAAAACCTATAATGAATTAAACAGTTTATATGAAATCAGCAAGTCTAAAATACTTACCAGCTGTGATATTAATAATTTTAATGTCATAAAATTGCATTTTCTGGACATTTCACTGTACACTGACGAATAGTAACAATCATACCGTTGCTTTGGTAAATGACTGAAATATATGCTAAAAGTGGTTTAATTTTAATTTATTCATCAATATTGAAATATTTATCATATATTAGGAAAACCATCAGTATTGGGAATACTAGGCAGGCATTTCTTGTTCTGGTGTTTTATTTATATTTTTTAAAGGAAAGTGCCACACCCAGTATACATTTTTCTAGCATTTCCGATCAATCCCAATCGGATATTAAAATATCGAATTGAACATAAATTTTTTTTTTCAGAAATGACTATATGATTGTCTATATACAGCGGTCAAAGTAAACATTCTCCACATTTCAGTCTTTCACAGGTTTTTTTTTAATATATTTTTTTTTAAAGAAAATAAAAACATTTCAGTAAAAGCAAAACAGTTCATGGTTAATTTTAGTAGTTCCATTGGAGTTTAGATTTTAGCTTTCTTTCTCATAAATTCTTAAATGTAAAAATATTTTATATAATAAAAAATAAATAAAAACCAATTATTAAAATAACTTTTGCCTAAATTTAGAATTGACTCTAAAACCTCCTTTTCTTTGCATGACTTTTGAAAGAATAACTATCGTTCCTACCAAAACGTTCTCAAAGATGGAACAGCTGCATAACCATTTAGGAGCAAGTAAATTTGGTTTTTGGAGCAAATACTTTTTATATTCAGAGCAGCACAATACTAGTAAAATTACATTTTTGAGCAGATTTGACATATAAATTTATATTTATACCATTTTTAACAGAGTTTTGCATTACTAAATAAAAAGAACATAACGAAAAGTAACTTAAATAAATACATAACAAATAAGACTATTATAAAGAAATTTACTGCAAAAGAAAAACCTAAATGAAATAGAATATATAAAAAAAATTCTTACTTTAAATTTTACAAATTATCACCAATAATACATATATTTTTCCTAATATAACCGACCCCAATGTCCAACTCCCTAGCTTTGTAATTTTGATGTGCTGTGAGTAGAATTTAAATCACCCACCCACAGCTGCGATTTGAACCTGGGTCATTTCATAGGAAAGCAAACGCTTCATAATTTAAAATTTTGGAATATTACTTTAGATTATGCCATTTGCCTTTAATGGGTCACAGTACCCTTGCAAAATTTTTTTTAAATAAAGGTATAATCATTCATTTTGTGGATGCTTTACATGCTCATTTAACTTATAATCAAAAATTTATCTTCAAAAAATAATTAGTGTTTATTTTTTTAAATCTTTTTTATTTTAACGTATTTTTCAAAATTTTTTTTTTTCTTAGTTCTTACAATAACTAATCTTGACAATTTTGTGCATTCATTTGTTGATGTATCAATTGGAATACTTTTTATAGACTATTTTGTGAAAAAGTGGAAAGAAAAAAAAAGGTTAAAAATTTCTGTTAGGTATATATAACATACTTTAAAAATTGCAGTACCTCATGAAAAGCTTATTCCATGCACAGTTTAAATAAGTGTATTATACTTAAGATAAAAAAGTTTACTTCAAAGCTTTATCTTAAATGGAAAAAATTCTTAAGGGATTTAATTAAGATTAAAACACAAAATTATTATCTATGAGAAAAAGCTTAGTGTGTCTGCGGATTACGTTTCTGTATTAGGGCAATCTAAAATGATTCGTAACTTTTTAAAAAATGTAGATAGAGAGATGATTTTTTTTCTCAGTGCATTTGAAATTAGTTTGAAGTTTTATTATAAGCAATAAAAAACCCCCCGATATTTTGGTCATTTTTTGGGTATGGTGACCCCTTAAAAAAAAAAAAGAATATTGTTTTATCATATTCGCGATATTCTAGACCAGTGTTTCCTAAAGTGTAGTACGCATACCCCCAGGGGTACGGGAACAGTTTAGAAGGGGTATGCATTCTTATGCGAAATATCTTGCTACCAAAGAAAATTTCAAAAAATTTTATATAAAATAAAAAGCTAGCCATGAAAATTTACGATTACATATTTTTCTATTGGCAATTTTTTGCAGAGTTAACAGTTAATACTTAATGGTGTCAACCATAGAGTTGAAATACTGGTGTCTTATCAACTCTATGGTGTCAACAGCCAGTTGTGATTTTTTACTTTATTCTCCATTCTAAATAAACATATTTTTTAAAAAAATACATAAATCTTTTTATTAGGGGTACACAGCGTTACAAAAATTTTAGAGAGGGTACACAAAAGTCATAAGTTTGGGAAACATTGTTCTAGACGATGATTCTATCATCGACAGATGGCAGAAAGGCATTTAAAAATATATTATTTTTGAATGTTTTCATTTATTGATAGTATGTTATGAAAGAAAAGATTGATGTTAACACCATTTCTTTGATCGTTGTGTAAAATAAAAGTATTACATAATAATGTGAAATTAAAGTATTTCTATGTTTATGTGGAGATTTGGGAGTTCAATTAAAACATTAATTTTAGTATTAAATAAAATAATAAAACCCAGATCCTTTTGCTTATCAATACAAGTCAGCTTGAAAAACAAACTTAACATATTTTTCACTTATCCAGCAAAAGAGTGATACAAGTTTAATCACTCAATAAAATTTTGTTAAAAAAATAGCAATGAAAGATGAACACTGTTAATAAGGCTTTAAATCTACAACTGAAGTGCAAGTTAACAGTGAGTCCAAAACAAGTGGTTAAGAAACAGACTGTAAAAAAATAACGAAGAAACACTTTAAGTCTTATGAAAAATATTTCAGAACTGGGTTTTTTGCAATGAGTCAGTGTCAGAGGTGAATACGGGGCTAGAAACCTAGTTTCCCAATCAAAAGATTTTTATTTACATAATAATGTTTTAATTGTTTTGCGGTGAGTAAAACAATTTTTTTTTTTTTTAATATTTTAAACTAAGACTTATACATGAAATCATAGATGCATCTATAACTAAAAATAATTTCTAATAAAATAATTCTAATAATAATTTCTAATAAAATAATTCTAATAATAATTTCTAATAAAATAATTCTAATAATAATAATAATTTCTAATAATACAAATACATAAGCAAGAACAAATGAACAACAAGAACAAATGTATCAATATAAAAAGTCAAAATTAAATATAATATACTGTTACTTGAAGGTATAGGCTTGAGAGAGATGATTTATAACAATAAACTCTCATGGTTTATTGTTATAAATCATCAAATCAAATTTTTTTTACAGGCCCACAAAATTAATTAACATACAGAAAGAAAAAAAAATTGCTGTAGTTTTAAATTTAAGATCAAAAGTAATAGAAAAAGAACTTTACAAATAATAAATTGATATATGTAACATTGTATTTAAGAAATTTCTAAATTGTTAATTTTAAGTTCATTAATTATTGCTAAAGAAGCTTACTTGAATAGTAATATCAGTAACAAGAGATGACAGCTTATTCAACAAATGAGATAAAACTATTTGTTCATTTGCATCACGTCGTACTCTAACATGTATTGTTCCCACCTAAAAACAGAATTAGCAATTAAAAAAAACAACAACCTTTCATATGATCAAAGCAAGGACAAAAGAATGTTTCGTTAAAACTAAAACAAGTGCCAATAGTAAGTACTTTTTTTAAAAAATTGTAAAGATAATTTATAACTGAAAACTAATACTTTATAATATAAACTAATAATTACAGAATTTAAATTTACAACAATTTTACAGCAAATTTGAGAATGAGATTAAATGATATCAAATTTATTCTTTTTATAAATTTGATTTTGGTACTCGCATTTCAAGAAGATCACAGATAGCCACCCTTGTGGCCTGTGACGTCAGCTGATCGTTTTTAAGCAAAATGGCATGTTAAAGTTAAGCAAAGTTTCTCCACAAAAGTTAATTAACAAAGTTGAATACAAGGCCGTATCGCACATCGAATTTATTGAAATAAAATTCTTTCTTGTCTACATCTTTTACATAACTTAGATTTTTTAATTGTTTGTGTATTTTATTGTGTAACCATGATATATTTTTGTTTTGTTTACCTGGCAACTTTGATGCATAATTAATTTATGTTCTACATGACTCCATGCCTATCTTTGTGCTAATTAAGAAATAATAGTGAAAGAATTGAAATCTTTGTGTAAGAATAAAGAATGTATAATTTAAGAGAATTGATACTTGACAGGCTTGGCTTACTCTAAATAGAATAGAAAGAACAGTTGCTACTTTAAACAAATGCCACATTTCAACAACCAATCAGGATCAAGATACCTTCACAACATCACTTGCAGGTATTCCATTGTAAAAGAGTCATTTATTTGAGATAACCAAAAGTTTTTATAAAAATTACCACATTTAAAAAAAAAAAAAAAAAAAAGAAATTAAACTAATATAATTAGCCAACAGAGCATTTTTGGATTTTTGATCCATTTTAATCTCACTTACATTTTTAAGCTAGCACTTATTAAAATTTTTATTCAAGCCATAGATAGAGTAATAAATAAAATCAGTAGGGATGTTTTTCAGAAGTTTTCAAATTTTCAAAAACTTTTTAAACTAAATAAAAATCAGAAGATTTAATTAGGTAAGGTGATCAGTAAAATATCTTTTGTTTATAAAAATCCAGTATAATAGTCTGAAATGTAAAAGTTTAGATAAAAAATAAATAAATGAAACAAATATCAAAATTAAAGAAGATGAACATTAAAAAAAATTTTGTACAAATATTTACTATTTTGTCAAATCCCAAAAGCCAGAAATGTTCATTTCTGAATTCTAAAACTCCATCTAAAGTAGACGCTTCTCTTAAATACTTGTCTAAAAGGTCAGCAATATGTGGAGGTGTAGCCTAAAGGAATAAAAAATATAATATATTATTTAAAAAAAAATTTTTTTTTTGTGAGAGCTTAAACACAAAACATTATTATTAAAACAAAATATTCAATTAATCTCTAAAGTCATTAAAACAAGAATAATGGTGAAAAAGTGTTTCTTTTAAAAAATATGTAAATATTTTTTTTATTTTATTTATATCCTTTTACTTTAAGTTTAATTATGGAATATATATCTAGTATTGGAAGTTTTTAATTTACTAAATATTTAAATAATTATTTCAGGAAATAATATTTAAGTTAACCTTAATTTAAAATACTGAAACTGTGGTTATTTTTCTATCAAAGTTGGAAGTATTTGAGTCATATGCAAATGCATTCATTTTAATGTCACCTCTTAAAAATACATAAATACATCACACATAGAAAAAACTACTGAATTTTTATTCTTGAATATTTTTCACAGAGACATGTAATTTTTTAATGTTTTTTTTCTTCAAAAGATCAGATAGATTGCATAAATATTAACAATACAACAGGAATTTTAGATTTGCAAAGATGGATTAAAATAGTTTTGCGAAGTATAAAATACCTTTGTATTAACATCAGTGATAATTTTGTTTAATTTAAACTTTATAACAAAATAATTTTTTAATGAAATTTAAATTGGCAATTATCTGAAGTCAAATAGCATAATTTAAATAAGAGAATGTTATATTTTTATATATTCTTTACTTTTTTTTAAAAAATTTAACAAATTAGATTTTTTTTATTAAAACAAGAATTTGGAAGCATATGGCATTGTGTAAGATTTATCTTTTTCAACTTAGAATGAATTTAGACTGTTTTATGTGCATGGGTGCCATTTAAAAAAAAATTAATATCAAGACTAAACTTTTTTTTTGACTAATTAACACAACCTAACGCATGGTTTATACAGAGATCAGAAGAAGAAATCCAAGGAGTCCAAAACTTTAAGGATTTATCAAAAATTAAAAAACTGTGCAAAAGATAACTAGCCAGTTTTTTTTTTAATTAAAAAGCAGTTATTATAAGGAACTTGCAAAAATGTATAGGTTGCATATTTTTTCTAGCCCTTTTGAAATAAAATTTAACTTTGTCAAACTTCATCAAGAAAAATAAATAAAGTTATCACTTTTACACATAGATACATTTTCCAGTTTCAAATATTTTAATAAATCTTGTTAAAGTACAGATGTTAAAGATTAACATAAAAACCTACCAATCTTATATTTTTAAATTTGAATACATAAGAAAATCTACAACATTAAAAATCACAGTAAATTATTAATTAAGTTTGCTTCCAACATGTAAAATTAAAATTATTTGCTGTTATTTTTTTCTTCTAACTCTTACAATTCAATTTTTTTTCTTTTAAAGTTTTTCTTAAACTATTAGATCTGACAGCTAATTTCATTTAGTTTCCCTATTTGGACAACAAATTCATCAGCGTACTTAGTATGTTCATCTATGCAACACAATCTAAGGAGTTTCTAAGCACTAATTTAGAAATCTAAGTAGTTCCAAGTACTACTTGGAGACTTTATTTCCAAGGAGTATAAGGAGTCTGTACGCACCCTGACTATATATTATTCAGCAGAATTTTTCAGAAGTTTTTATAGCTCACTTTGCACTAGAATGATTCATATATTATATAAATAACTTGATTACTTTTTCTAAAAATATAAATTTATTTTCCTTATTTCACCTTTTTCAGAGCAAACAAAACAAAAATAACAGCTAACCTCATATCTTTTTACACCAATCTCTATTCATATCTTATTTTTCACTTCATCATTAATTTTTATCATTTCTATAAACTCAATTTTTTAAAAATATAATCCTATACTATTGATTTGGTAGAAAATAGTAGTTAACATTTTTTTAAAGAAAAATTTAATTTTTACTTTAAAAACTTAATTAACTAGATGGAATTAAATATTAATTGGAGGTTAGATTTCATCCCACTCATCTTTTCAAGACTGATTTCAATCCTCAGAACTGAAGATTGCTACCCCTGGTACACATGATTTGGAAGTTAAGTTTAAACTCCAACTAATACCCTTAAACTAGTGATTTCCTACCCTAAGCATGGTACCCACCAATGATCATATTTGCACTTACTGCTGCACAATCATAAAAAATAAAAAAATACATTTCAATTGTTAATAAATGATAATGATTATAAGAGAATTTCAAACTATAAATTCAATTAGAAAAAATAAATTGTGCCTGATGTCCAACCCTATTCTAGAATGTTCTCTTAAACACAAATAGGTTGATATTCTTGCCTTAAATCCTTGAAAGAACCCTTAAACAATTCTTTTAACAATGTTCACTATTATGAATTAAAGTTAAGAAACCAGTGGTATTGCACTAGAAGTTCTATTAAAAATTAACTATAGAAATGCTAGTTTATGAGGGTGGGCAAAATGTTCACTATATAAGGTTATTATTATTATTATTTTTTTTTTTTTATACCTTGTTAAAAAAAAAAAAAAAAGGTTTACTGTTGCTTGCCTTGTGTCTCAATTCAGTTCAAGATTATATAAATTACACAAAAAAAGGTTGTATTGTATTTTATCAGTCAAAAATTTAAATTGATATCTTTTTTACTCTTTATGGGAAAGATTTTAAATAATTGTGCATTAGCTGTAAGCTCTACTTATAAATTAATATATTAAATTTAATGAGTAGTATATGATATATATTAAATTGAAAATATTTTAAATAAAAATATTATAATTAAAAATATTTTAGTCATAACATTCATTTAAGTTCTGGAATATGACATTTTTAAATAAAGAAACAGTATAAAACTATCTTTTATACAAATGCATTCTGAGAGAATATGGAAAAACACAAAATATTTATTTGCAGATTTTTATCACTTTGGATTGAGGGGAAAAAATATTTTTTTATGTGTTTGTAAGTAATCAATTTCAAGAAATAATGCTTGTATATTCATTCTTTATTGACTTAGAAGAATTCTATTTTGCTTCTAATTATTATTCAATCTTTTTGAAAACACAATATTTCTTCATTGTTTTTTGCTTTAATAATTTAAATCTCTGATTTTTATCATAATTGTCAAAATAATGCTTTTAATAAGTTAAAAATGTAATTAAAATTTTATTCGAATTTATGAGTTTTACCTGCAATAAGATTTTTCCAGTATAGACACACACAGGAAACATGGTTAAAGAAATGAAGAATGATATAATAATTCCTGCTATTGCATCTGCACTATGGTAATCACTATACAAAAATAAATATGTACAAAAATTATTTCAAAGCAATAATAAGGTCTAAAAACAAAATAGAAAGTTAACAGCTTAGTCAGATTTTTAATCATCAAATTTAAACTTAAATGTAAGGAACATTAAAAATAGGATAACAGGGGTGATTGTGGCACAGTGAAAAACCCTGAAAATTTTATGTGCAAAAAATCAAAATTAATTTATATACCATACATGTTTCATATTTAACATAACTTTTTGAACTAACATTTGTAATTAAATGACTTACTAATGCAAAATATCACACCTTTAGAATAACTAATTCAAGAAAAAATTTACTTCTCACAATAGAGATATTAGGTTTTAAAACTGCATTAATATGAATCGAGATATTGGATTTTAAAATTTCGGGAACATGAAACGCGATATTGAAATTTTTAAATCGCATAAATACAAATCACTGTGCAGAATTATTAAATCTCATGAATACGAATTGCAATACTGGATTTTAAAAACGCGTAAATGAATATCGTGACATTGGATTTTTAAATCACGTGAATATGAATCGCAACATGAAGCTTTTAAATCGGGTAAATTCAAAAATCGATGTTTCATATGAAAATCGCATGAATAAGAAACCAAATATTAGCAGATTCTGGCACGGTTCCAAACATTTAAAAAGGCAAATATCCACCAAACCAAATGAAACAAATTCACGAAAGATTCATGTAAAATTCATGTAATTTTGTTAGATTGTAAGTTTTTCATTAGCTGAAGCCCGCAACTAATGGTCTTGATTTATGCAGAAGTCTGCCAAATTAGCGCAAAAAACCACATGCCACCCTCCCAGTTTTTTGACCCGAAAGACCAGGAATTCCTGGGTACCCTCGGAATACAATCGCCCCTAGAATAATTTAAAGCTGAACCAAGAAATTTGAGTAGTGCAAATTCAGTTATAAAAGGTAAGTGACAAAACTGACTGAAGAGAGAGCACCTAGCTTTTTAAACACTTAAATAGCCTTCCAGCATATAAAACAAATTTTCTCTATGTCACACAAAGAGAAAGTAGTGTGTGACAAGGAAATATTAACACAATTTTGCTCAGATAGGCTCAATGCTTAGTGGATTAAAGGCATAAAAGATAAAAGTGACTAAACTCTGTAATACTCAAATGATGTTACTAACTCAATATAATAACATAAAACAGTAATAAAAAATAACTAATATAAAGGGAATAAAATTAATACCAGGAGAGACCCCTTATGACTTTACTTCAAAAATTATCTGAGAGAACAAAAATTAGATATTTTAAATTAAGCTTTAAGTTTAAATTAAGCTTTTCTGCTGACATTTTTACATTGTCGTCAAGCTCTTCACAGGCTTGACCAACACAACAAAAATGTCGCCATGCAATGGATACCAGCGCACTGTGCACTTCAAGGTAACGAAACAGCAGATTTCTTGGCCGAAAAAGCCGCTAAGATCCTACAAATACCTCTTAAGCCAGTTCCTTTCTACACCGCAAAAAGGCTAATAAAAATCTCTCTTCGAACAACATTTTAGGAAGCAAACAAAGCAAGCAAAGATAAGGACTGGCCAAGAAGCAAACAAAGATAAGGACTGGCTGGAAGGAATTAAATATATTCAGTCATAACCAAGAGAAAAATCTGTGGCCCTTTTTCGCCTTGCCCCTGGCCATGACTGTTTATCAAAACACCTGTACAGTATCGAAATCTTTTCAAGCCCCTTTTGTAACCTGCAAGAAGAAATGGACGCTAACCATCTGAGACGTTGCCCTGCATGCCTCCTGGGCCCTTGTGGGAACGTTATTGGCGGGCGAGATACATTATTAGAGACCTATAGACTTTCTTTTTGTAGCTTTTGTTTCTGTTTTTTGTTCTTTCTTTGTATTGTTCTCAGCTACAAATTTGTCTTTCATGTCTGCCATTGGAAATTAAAAAAAACTTAAGCTTTAAGTTCATTGAGAACATAACTTTTTTTAAAACTTATAACTTGTTTTATCTTTAATTATTTTTACACTATTTCCATTCATAAAATGATGAAGATAGACACACTTATAAATTATTTTTTTGTACTTACAAAATATCTATGAAGAATACAGCAATGATAAGAATTCCTCCAGCTGCACAACCCAGAAGAGAGAATGGGTTTATACGCGGGCATGTATTACCTGAGATGCCAGGAACAACATGACTTAAACTACAAAAGTATAGAAGAAATATTCAGGTTTTGCAGTGGTTCAAAAAAATAAAAAATAAATGAATAAATAAAAATTAGGACATAGTTTGGTACAATACACACTTATGGAGGAAATGAAGAGCTAAAAAAATTGTGTGATTGAAAATTTTGTTTCATAGGGCATATTTCTGCATTTTTTAAAAAACAAAAACAGGTTACACTCAATGTTTTAAGATAGCAACAAGTTTAATAATTATTTTAATATAAGGTGTTATTTTACGCATTTGTACATGAAACTTAGAAAATTTTTCTTGCCTTCAGAGATAAATTTACATGCAAAATTTTGCATGTAAATTCAAAAGGGCTCTATCTGTAAACAGCCAAGACAAAAATGCCTCTTAATTTTGACCCAAATCAGCTAACATAATTTGATCCCTTTTTTTCTACTATAACAGGATTCTATTTTTTCTTTTTCTACTATAGCAACAGGACTTTTGAGTCAAAATAGAGTTAACTTGCCCCTTGTAGCACAGGACAGTTGTTTAGTTGGCCACTAAATTCAAACTCACAACCTTCAGCTTAATAACCAAAAGTCTAAGCTATGCCCATACCACTGAAGCACCTTACAGACAACAGCATGTGGATTGAATTAATAACAGCTATAAATTGTAATTACGTTTCACATAGCTCAAAAAATATTTCATATATGTTACATTAAAAAAATAAATCTTGCTTTTGAAAAAAAGAATTCAAAATTAAAAGATTTCCTTTTCAAAATTCAAATGTGAGCGTATAAAAAAAAAAAAAAAAAAATTTAAGTACATACAAAATAATTTTTTTCTTTTGACAGAAGAGATTTTGATTATTATATAAATTTCATGTGAAATAATTTTGTCAGTTTACCTCTGGTTAAAAGATGAAATCCGATTTTGAAGCCAGCTTGAATCAGATGCACAAATCACCAAATTGAGGCCTTTATTTTTCATGCAATGTGTCACTAATATGTGACAAATAAAGGCAATAAGCACGCCAGGAAACAACCTGCCACTAAATAGAAAACATAATTATAATTAAATGCACTTTTTTTTCAAAAAATAATCACACAATATAATTAATTCAATAACGACCTAAAATATAAAAATATTTTTTTGTTTCATTAGGATGTCTAAAATTTATGATGTTTTAACCTATAACTATTAAATTTAGGACTCTCAATAAATGTAAATTTGTTTAAAGATACTGGTTTATGGAACTTATATGTATTCTTAATAACACTTTTTAAACTTTTATTCCTAGTAGCAACCAAGGTAAGAATTTTACCAACCGCAAAAAAGTTGAATAGCATTTTTCAAAAAGAAATTAGATTTTAAACTTTAAAAGTAATGTTTTTACTATAACAATAATTTGTCTGTTATAAAGAACTTTCATGATATTTCAAAATCACAGCTAGTATTGATTCCACTGTTGTTTGAAATGTTACAGATAATTATGATCAGTGTTGGCTTAATTTTACATTTATACAATCGTATAGCTGCCAACTAGTTAGGAAAGATTTTACTAAGTGGTAGTAAAATAATAAAGCAGGAAAAAATTTCTTAACAAAGGCTTTTAAACACTTTAAATGCGTAGTTTTGTTTTATCTGTCTAATAAATTGATCTTATACACATGTTTGAACTATTGATTTGTGGTAGTGGGAAAAACAATAACGTTTGAAACTTAAGAAACCAAAATTACTACTTTAAAAAAAAATGTTACTACCATTAATTAATATTTTTAATTGATGGTTGTACAAGTTGGCATGTCTGTAATTGTTTATACAGAATCTCTGATATTAATAAAATCAGAAAATGTAAAAAAAAAAAAACTATTTGGGTTAGGACATTTCGTAATCACCTCTGGGGGCATCCTTTTTAAATATCTCTATCCAAGTCCATTTTGTAAATAAAATAAAATATGATGTCAAAATATTACATAATGCTTACTAATTCCAACATATGTCTATACATAATGGATGATGTAGTCATGCTTAAGACTTATAACCTTATACACACAAATAAACCTTAAATTTAAGTTTTAAACTAAATTAAATTAAATTCAAAAGACTTACGTGTGAATTTGAGTTTGTTGAACCCATCTTCCAATGCTAGAATAAAAAAAGAATTTCATTTATGAATAAAATAATACAAACAACTAATACTTTATAAATATAAAAAATTGTACCCTTTTTTTATTGTGAAGAATGAACTAATGAATGAAAAAGATGTTGATGCAAAAACAGCAAGAACTTCTAGTCTTTCATATCTGTATTTAAATATAAAGAAATATTAGTTGTTCATTCAAAAACGTTTTGTTTTTTAATTTTCACACATTTACGATTTCATTTTTGTTACACATAACATAAACAAAAAAATTAAAGGAATCAATTTTCTTTTGTAATTAATAAAGTAAAAAAAAATATTTTAGTTACTTTATTTTAATGAATTAATTTCTAAACATTTATAATATTTATATATGTAAATATTTAGTTTATATATATGTGTGTGTGTGTGTGTTAATATGTGTAAATATTTTAGTGAAACTTTGTAAAACTTCATAGTATAAAAAGAAATGTCTTCATTTTTATTGAAAGAATTAAATGACGTAAGTGTCCGAATCAGCTATATTACAACAAACAGTTTTATACATTTAAGGTAAGAAAAAAAATTTCCTTTGCGAAGACACTGGTGAAGAAAGAGACTGGTTTTTATTCAGCACACTGAGGTTCAGAACATATGTTTATGTGAAAGTAAACCTGTGAGAATCTGCTACATAAAATAATGAATTTTTTTTAAATTATGCTATGCTGTTGATCAACATAATTGATACTTAAATTTAATTAGTCGAAAAATATCTTAATCTGCAATGCTAAAAAAAAAAAAAAAAAAAAAAAAAAAAAACTTTTAAATAAAATTTTAAAATGGCATTTTTTAATCATAAGGTTTTACAATATAAATCAAAATCATAAAATGTACGAGGGTTGTCCATAAAATAAGGTTCCCAAGGAGCTGCGGATGCTAGGAACGCTGTTAGGCGGGAATTGGCGAGACTGGCGTGTAGCTTGGCTCCGTTTCTCCCAGTTCCCGTCTTGGCGAGCTGTCTACAACGACCATTCTTGTCTTGGTAGCCGTGAAAGATGGAGCTTCCATTTGTTTCACACGCCAGGTGCGAATTACGCTCTGTGATTCGTTTTTTGTGTGCAAAAAATGTTCCTCCGGTGGACATTCATTCCCAACTGTGTGAGGTGTACGGGGAAAAGTGTATGAGTGTGCAACATGTGCGCAAATGGTGCAGAGAATTCAAAGACGGACGTACAGACGTCCATGACGAACAACGTTCTGGCCGACCATCGTTTTCGGACGAAGTGATTGCGAAAGTGGAAGAAGCAATGCTGAAAGATCGAAGGGTGACGATTCGGGACCTCAGCGAGATGATCCCTGATGTCAGCAAGTCCTGCCTTCACAACATTTTGAGTGACCGCTTAGGATATGCCAAGGTTTGTGCCAGGTGGGTCCCGAAAATGCTGACGGATGACAACAAGCGGCAACGTGTGGAAGCGGCCCGCAAATTTCTTCATGTCTACGAAACCGATGGAGAGAAATTTTTGGACTCTTGTCACTGGGGACGAGACCTGGGTCCACTACATGACACCGGAAACAAAAGAACAATCTCGTCAGTGGAAACATCCAGGCTCACCGAAGCCGAAGAAGTTTAAGCAAATTCTGTCTGCCGGCAAAGTGATGGCGAGTGTCTTTTGGGACAGGAAAGGGTTGTTGTTGTGCGAATTCCTGCCTACCGGTAACACAGTTAATGCGGATCGCTACTGTCAGACGTTGAAGAGCCTTCGTCGCGCGATTCAAAACAAGAGGAGAGGCATGCTCACAAATGGAGTGCGTCTCCATCAGGACAACGCTCGTCCGCACACCGCCCGTGTCACAACTGATCTGATCAACAGATTTGGATGGAATACTGTCACACACCCCCCTTACAGCCCAGACTTGGCCCCCAGCGATTACCACCTCTTCCCTGAATTAAAGAAACACTTGGGAGGGACGCATTTCACAACCGACCAAGAGCTGAAAGAAGAGGTTTTAAGCTATCTTCGCGGTGCGGCGGCAGAGTTCTACGACTCAGGCATAAAGAAAATGGTACACCGCATGCAAAAATGCATTGATCTAAACGGCGATTATGTCGAAAAATAGAGGGAAGTCTAAGCTTTCCAAACATGTATTATCGAGCCGCGATGGCTCAGGGGATAGAGCGTTCGCCTTCCAATGAGGCGAACCGGGTTCGAATCCCAGTCGATACGAATTCCGCATCCGGCTTGCACTGACCACAGTGCTGACGTGAAATATCCTCAGTGGTAGACGGATCATGGGTTAGAGTCCCCTTGCCGTCAGGCTAACCGTGGGAGGTTCTCGTGGTCTTCCTCTCCATGTAACGCAAATGCGGGTTAGCTCCATCAAAAAGTCCTCCACGAAGGCAAATTTCTCCCAATACTCGATCCAGGAGTTCCCTTGTCTTCTGGATTGGGTTCAAAATTACAAGGATACGGAGTTGAACATTAGTAGCCGTAAACCCATTAAGTTGGGTCGGCTGTTCAACGACGGTTATAAAATAAAATAAAAACATGTATTATTCAATGCCAATATACATGTTTTTCATTGTGAAAATTCGTTGGGAACCTTATTTTATGGACAACCCTCGTATTTAAAACTTAATGATCCCGAAATGTTTTTTCTTTAAAGCCTATAACATATGAATTTTTTTTTTTTTAGTTTAAGTAAATTATTTATTTTTTTTAGCTATGATTTTTATATAAAACTTACCCAAAAGTATACTGATGATTGGGTTTCTTTTGCTCTACCCATATACTAAGAGCACAAATGCATAAACTGTAAAATAAGATAGAAATAAGGTTTACAATTTTGCCTTGTACTGATTTCACATTAACTGATTCAATAAATGTTAGGGCATTTATTGCCGCATTTTTAAAAAAATTTTACTAATTATTTTTTTTAATGAAAAATACAAGAAGTTAGGTAACATTTTTGTAATTATTAAATAAGAATATCTAAGTAACAAATAAATTTTTTTTTTTTTCTTTTTAAAAGTGACAAAAGTAAAAGTATTTTAAGAAAGTTTTTAAAATAAAGTTATAATTATAGCTTGAAATCTTTATTGTTAGCAATTCATATCATTAAGTTTACGAAATTGTGGTCATTTTTATGAAAATTATCAATATTATTATTTTTAATGAACAGGAAAAATTGTCTTAAAAACATTCACAATGGAATTCTGAGTTAAAAATTTACTCAAGTTTCAAATACACAAATATAATTAATTATGATGTGACCCCTTAATTATGCATAAAGATGTCATCACAATTACTTATAGTTTGTATACATAAATAATGAAAAAGGCAAATATTAATGATTTTTTTAAAGGAGTATCATGTTTACAGAATAATTATATTGACCTTATTAATTCATTCAATATTTCAAGATCAAAGAATGTTTGTCTTTATTACTGGAGTATAAATAGACTCCTTGATTCTTGTAAAATTTTGATTCTTGTAAAGAAGTCTACTTATACATCAAGATATACAATAAGTGAAAAAAAAACAACAATTATTTTCTTTAAAAAAATATAATAAAATAAATAATGTCATTATCCATTAATGGTGTTCAGAGGGAGGTTGAATAAAGACGAATAATTTGTATTTCACTGTAACATTTTCATTTTATTCTGTCATCAAATTAAGTAATTAATAGTTTTTCTACTGGTCGGGATAGCCTAGTCGGTAGGGCGTTGGGCCCATGCCCGAGAGTTCGAACCCTGCTGGTCGAAGACTACCCGTGTAGTAAAGTGACTGATGCACGTTAAATCTGTCGAGTCGCATAATTCCTCCATGTTCCCATAACAAATCAATACCTTTGGAGGTACTGGATTGGAGATTGATCGTTCTCTGATTCAGGTCAAAATTACGATCTGTGGATGTATGAATGGCTCCACCCTATAAACGGGTGCGACGTATGTGTGGCTGAAGTTGGATTCTTGGCCATAGGATGGCGCCACTGAAATAATAAGAAACGCACCCTCTGCCTTAAATCTGCTTGGTTTCACCAAGTAGGCTTGCCCGTGTGGTAAGTAGCATAAGAAACAACAACAACAGTTTTTCTACTAATGTTTTGAAGATTATGATTAAGATTTTAGAAAAAATTAAATCTAAACTGAAGCACATTAAAGATACTGATTTACTTTTCTATTTTTAGAAAAGCATGAAAACTAGCCATATCTGAAGGTGAAGGAGTAGAACAACCAGAATCAGTAATCATTCATTGAATAAAATGTATTTACTGTTATTTATGGGGTCACAGCTAACTGATTGACAGATTTTTTTAATAAAATTGAAACAGCTAATTTTAGTTTAGATATGATATGAGGAATGGGAACAATTTGGTTACATAGGACAGTAGTTCTTATATTTTTTGGCTGTGGGACTCTAAATCTTTTTTTTGGCAGAACCCTAAGATGTTATGAATAAATTTCATTAGCAATTGCGAAAATATTAACGAGAGACTATTAATTATTTAAAAATTTGTAATAATCTAAATTTTTTAATTATTTTGGAAAATATTTAGTGAATGAATGAAGAATGAAATTTTTTCAGCATATCTTTATATCCATATTAGTTTGAAAAATGGGTTTTATGTCAGAATTTAGTAAATTCCCCAAGGAACAGTAACTAGTCTAGCTCGTAATTTAATTTTAGTTCATGCTTAAACTGAAAATGAATGAGTTGAATATAGTTTCCTTTAAAATAAAAAACGAAAAGAAAGAAAATAAACATTGAGAATGGTTATCAGAGAAACATACTTCTTTCACTTTTAAATTTGGTTATTTTCCTACGATGGGAAATACTAAAAATTTTTTAAAATGCATATTCATTTTATTGTTATTATAAAAAACATTGTTTTGAAATTTCTTTCCTCAAGCATTTCAATTAAATAGTTTCATAAATGTGACATTAAATATTTCATAAATATAAATAAAAAATTATTATTTAAATATAAATTTAATTACAGTTTTCAGAAATGATAACTAGTAAAAAATTTTCTAACTCTCCGAACCCCTGTGATCCATCCACAGAACCCCAAGGCTCCGCGGAACACCATTTGGGAACCAATGATGAAAAAGAATTCTGCAAAGTTGGTATTTGTTAGACTGAGATTTGACTGCAGTCATGAACTTGCATCATAACATATTAAAAACTTACCATAATGTATCGAAGAATATAAGATATGTGTAAGACAAAAGACCTAAAACAAAAAAGTACAAGTATAAAATAGAATGTGAGAAATGTAAACATTTTAAAATATAAAACAAGGAAAAACGTTGTTTACTTGAATGAAGTTTGTGATTTTAAGGACAAAAATAAGTTTTTGAATACAAAAGATGATAATTATTTTAAATAAAACATTTAAAATAAAAAATCCTAATTAGTTTAATTTATGCAATATCTAAAAATTGGTACCTGAATATTGTAAATAATGTTCACCGAATGGTAATTTTTTTAAAAGTATATTCCTACAATCAAATCTGTTGCATAATTCTGTAATGCAAAATGTTCTGATTATTCTTCTAAATATTTTATTTCATGGCTGTTACTATTTTACCTAACTCAAAAAAATCCAAGTGGGTTTTTCCACAAGTGCATTTTAATACGAACAAATCAGCTCTCAATATTAAGGTTGTAATAGAATAAAATACAAACTGCATACATTGAAATATTTATATTTCCATTACTTCTATATTCTGTGCTTTAAATTTTTAATTGACCTTTTTAAAAACACATTATAAATTGCAAATTATTTACTAAGGTATTCTCACAAAAATTTGAGATACTAATTGAAACTAATGTATTGATGATTACAATATATAATATTTTTAGCAAAACATAATTATAGGAAAATAAAAAAATTTTTTTTTAAAAATTTCCTCGACTAGTGAGTCTTACTACATGCATTTTTAAATAATACTTTTAAAATAAAACACCTTTTAACAGATGAAATGCTTGTTTTAGAATTTTAGATCTGATGTATTCCTTGTTGTTGAAATCCTAGAACTTATTTTAGAAATTCTCTTTCACTGTACGTAACATAGGACAGAATATAATGTTTAAAATACAATGTGAACATAGGTAATACAATGTTTCATTGCATACACATTTTCCTGTTAAAAATTTGAAAATTGATGTTTTTTATTTGAATTAAAATAAATAGTTTATTTATTTACTAAAACATTTAGTAGTTTTTCATAATTCTAAAACAGAATCGGTCAATCTTATAAAGAGAATCGAATCCTATTAATGTTGGTAAAAATATTATTCTTAATTTATCATTGTAAATTAGCGTAATTTTGCGGAGATACGCCGGTCTGGGATATATGCTGCATCCATATAATTAGACTAAAAAGGAAAAGTTTTTCATCAGAAAGGCCGCACAAAATTTTACTGGGTGATCGATCTTGGAGTTAAAGCATTTATTTCAAATAACAAGTTGTGCAGAAAAGAAATGATTAGATGTTTAAATATCGTTTAAATAATTATTAAATTAACGTATGCGTACTTACGTAAAATCAGAATTTATGAATTTCGATTATTTACATCATGACTTTTCAAATGTACGCAAAATTGTACCGTGAACAATTGGACGCAATTCAAATTAAACACAATCGCAAACGCGTAACATTAATGAATACCAATTTAAAATAATCGAATTTTATGTAAACCAAGTGATTAAGAACCTAAATATCAAAATACAATAAATTGACGAAAAGAATCTAACGTAATATATAAAACAACCGCATTACGTTGCTGCATCGTAATTTGATTTGAAATACCTAAATACAATTAAATCAAATGATTAAACTGTTGAAAAACCCTTACAATAATTTAAAAATATTAATAATTAAATAAAATAAATTAAATCTTGTATTGTGTAAAATTGAACAACACAAAACAATCTGGAATGCATCCTGTTTCTATTGACTAATTTAAAATTTCTAAAGTTTTAACCTATCAAATGCTAAACAGATAAAAACCTTTAGAATAATTTTTTCTAAACATATAGATATAAAAAGTAAACAAATAAAATAGTTTTGTGCAAAATTAAAGCATATAGTGATCAAGAACGCATTATTTCTTTTATAATTAATTTTTATTATATCCCAGTTATAAATAACTCAAATGAATCAACAGCTAAAAATTGTTAAAATAAGAGTAAAATATAGAATAAATAAAGCAGTTTGCGCACTCATCTTTTATCAACGTGCTCATCATTTTATTCAAACATCTCAAAATTTCTAAATCGTATATTTCCGAGAGTAAAAATAGTAAAGTTGAGTAAAAATAATACGTGGGGATTAACTTGACCTTCAAGGTAGATTATTTAAGCCTTTTACCCCACTCATTCGGGTTAGAGAATGACCATTTTTTTCTGTCACCCATATTTTTCTTTCATATTTTTTTCTTCACACCTGCATCAGAAAAAAGGAGGAGGGGGAATAGTACTTCTGTTGATCCTTGTAAGAGACTAATAGCGGGATGATTGCAGAAGGGGATTTTGTCAATGGCTTCTTTGATTGAAGGGAAGAGTCTGTTGCACTACTGTTACATTTTTGCAAACTGTTTTTCACCTCCATTGTTAATTCTTAAAATTATTATTGATCGTAAATTATAAAAAAGTATCGCTGTAAAATATAAAAAGATGAACAGTTATGAAATTTTGGAGAATCAATTCAACAAAATAGAATTTGTAAGTTTAAATAGTAAAAAAAAAAAAAAAAAAAAAAACCCAACTGGATAGGCCATCCTATTAGATACGTCGTATTTATCAAAATTTGATTTGAATCCTAAAAGCCACCACGTATCTCCTCAAAAATTACGGTACATTGATAATAAAATGTGTTAATAATTATGGTTATTAATAGCTTAATTATTAATCATATTAATGGTATTAATTAATGCAGCAAGACTTCTTTTTAGATTATAAAGAATTAATAAAAAACAGATAAATAACTCAATTAAGTTTGAATAAACCTGCTGTAATCCTGAAAAAACTCTCATTACTTTGAAAAAAAAACCACCTCGGTTTTTCACAATTCTGCTTTACTTGCATAACTCAACCCCCTCACTATTCTAAATGCTTAATATTTAAATTAACAAATAAAGTGCTATAAGTTTGTAAAAGAGCAAGATCTTATTTCATATATGTTACAAACTAAAAAAGAAACGGCAAAACTATATTTACCATAATGCATTATTAAATTGTTTTTTTTTTTTAAAGGGAAAAAAGTTATTTGTACTTACCAACACTTCTTGTACTATTGCACCAATTTATAAGTAGCAATAGAGAAGAAACATTCAGCAAAGTTAACCAAATTATTCTTTGAAACTATAAAATAAAAATTCTTTTTTAATCAAATTGTGCAAGAAAAATAATAGTAATAAAAAAAGTCAGCAATTAGATAACTCTTAACAATTATGTTGATTCATTATGAATAATTTTTTGTTTTGTTAATTGAAAGATTAAATTAAGCAAAAAATAATAATATAGCATAATACAATTTATATGTATTTTGATTCTATTACAGATATTAGCTTATATGTAATAATTTATTTTATGTGTTGCAAAAATTTGATATGTTACTACTAATAAGTCAATAAACTTACAACAAAGGCAACTTTTGCATGGATTTAAACAAATGTATAGAATTGGGGGAAAACTCAAGATACATTAAATTTTTAGTTTGCTGCTTTAATTATAATTCAATAACTGCAAATTAAATTTTTTATTTTACTCATTACATCCTCTCAGCTCACAAGAAATTAAACTTAAATTGGTCTCATTGATTTGTTGATCTCATTGTGGAACTTTAAAAAAGTTAGTTTATAAAGATGATACACATTAGAATTTCAAATTAATCTTTCTTAAATACACTTATTATTTATTAATATTTATCAAAAATCAAAATTTTATTTTAAAGATAAGCTAATTTCAAGATATTTTCCTTTTTTACTGATGCTCTTGTGGCTGGCAACAAAAGTATGTGATATCCTCCGAACATTATAGTAAATAAGCTAGCAAATTATATTTTTACTGCTAAACCTAATCCTTTAATAAATTTTTTATTGACTAATTTTATCCGCAAATTATTTTAATTCTTAGCAAAGCACACTCAAATATTTTTCATTTTATACAGAAAAGGAACCAAATTACTTTGGAAAACTGTACCAGAAGAAATTTTATACAAGTTTAATTAGTTGAAAAAAAAAAATCAAACAATGGAATATTATAAAATAGAAACATGTTTTATTGTAACCTAATACAAAAGAAAATCATAAATGATCTTATGAAAATACATACTCTACTATCTTTATAAACCGGCTTTATCTCACGAAGCAATGATGAAAACAAAGAAAAAGTATGCTTTCCAAGTATTTTTCTGGTGACCTGTTAATAAAGATGCACAAGAATAATAAATTATCTTGAGTAAATTTAAACCATTTTAAAGCAATTTGATATCAAAATGAAAATATAAAATTGTTTCACTAAGAAAATAATTTGAATTAAAACATAATAATTCATTTGAATCAAAACATAATGAATATAATAATGAACCACTTGCAAAAATATAACTAAACACAATAATACTAACTGATAGTGTTTTTGTAGAGTTGCTCCTCAGACGCAAATCTGAAAATAATTTTTTTTTAGTTAGTCATACAAATTCTGAAAATGATGTCTTTATAAGCAATTTTGTACAAAAAACAGCTTAATTTAGTTAGATAACAGAATTCTAATTTGAACTTTTTAAAAATATAATTTTTTTAGTTCTCTGGCATTCATGTATCTTGCATAGTAAAACCCTTTGTAAATATGATATGAAATGGAAAGGACATGCTTGCAAACATCCCAGATGGTCAAGTATCTAAATTTAAAAATAAATAAATAAATATATTAAACATTATAAGATTTTAGTCTTTGAATAGTTTTTTCCACTCATCCAGATAAGATATATTAAGAGTAATTTTAATTATCTCCATGTGCATGAAGCTATAAACCACAGTAAGTTAGATAATATTACACATAAGACTATAATAATATTTTTCATTGAACACTTAACAATCTAATAAAATATTACTAACATTAAAAAGCTTAAATTTGGAAAAATTTGTAACATCACAAAATTTTTTTTTCCATTCAAAATTAAAGGCTCAAAATTTACTGACTTATGTAAATGATTTATTTTATATGCAAATATTTTAAATTAATATATTTTGATACTTAAGACGGACGTTACAATTATTTAGCAAAATAATGATTTTCCGAAAGTACAGTAATGTCTTGTAGAAAATAATAATACTAAAAGAATACAATTAATATCTAAACAAAATGAACAAAACCTCTTTTAAAAAAATGCGCTAAAAAGCAGCAGAATTTTCAAAAAAAGAGAGAATAAAAATAGAAATAAATGTAGAAAAGGAAAAAAAAAAATTAAAAATATGACCACTGAAGCCGACGTCTTCAGGGGGTACCAGCCCCAGTGGCCAAAAAACAAAACCTTTTCTATTGAGGAAGAAGGCAAAAGTCTAAAAACCTTCCTCAGTACCCCGAAGGTTTTGTTTAAAAGTACAGGAGAAAAAAACATGCAAGACATAATACTAATACAGAAAAGAAACTCATA
This sequence comes from Parasteatoda lunata, assembly GCA_949128135.1. Lineage (NCBI taxonomy): Eukaryota > Metazoa > Arthropoda > Arachnida > Araneae > Theridiidae > Parasteatoda > Parasteatoda lunata. The sequence continues at coordinate 71,461,650 of OX421977.1, read as the reverse complement.
CAACTCATCAGAAACTCAAATTCTTCAGAAAATAAAAATCAACAGAAAATAAAAACTCACATAAACAAGGTCAGACAGCGAACTCTATAGATTTTAAAATTGTTAGTTTTTTCACAATTGGTTAGGATTAAAAATATTTGCAATAATATTGAAAGTTTTCAAGAGGCTGTGAATAATTTTTTGAATAATTTGAGTAATAATGATTTTCCTTATAATTTTTGTAATGTTAATTAAGAAAATGATTGAAGAATATTAGTTTTTTTATTTCTTTTAACAGGGCGCAATTCAAGACTTAACTGAGCAGCCCCAGTTAAGCATTCTATTAATATGTGCCGTAATTTTTCTTTGACAACTTCTTCCTATCATTTTCTCAATCTGCGCATTTTAAAAGAGGGCGTTGTTTTTCTTTTGGTTTAAGTGATTCCTTTTCATTTGGTTTGCTTTAGAGTTCGCTGTCTGACCTTGTTTATGTGAGTTTTTATTTTCTGTTGATTTTTATTTTCTGAAGAATTTGAGTTTCTGATGAGTTGTATGAGTTTCTTTTCTGTATTAGTTTTATGTCTTGCATGTTTTTTTCTCCTGGACTTTTAAACAAAACCTTCGGGGTACTGAGGAAGGTTTTTAGGCTTTTGCCTTCTTCCTCAATAGAAAAGGTTTTGTTTTTTGGCCACTGGGGCCGGTACCCCCTGAAGACGTCGGCTTCAGTGGTCATATTTTTAATTTTTTTTTCTTCCCTTTTCTACATTTATTTCTATTTTTAGTCTTGTAGAAAAGCTACACCTACACTCTTGTCAGGGGTTTTGTCCAGACATTTTGTGAAAGATCCGTTTTTGTAAAATTGTGAAAAAATTAATCGTAATTTGCGAACGTAAAATAAACGTTAAGTCACATTCTTTTAACCAGGGACCTGCTTTTGAAAATTTGTGCAAATAGGGTCCCGTTATTGCAAAAAACTTTTTCAAGGAGTTTTTAAATTGTAAAGACATACAAGATTATGCTCAACACTGTAGAATTATAATAAAAAAAAATTAAATTTTAAAAGAGAAACAGCAATTGCTGCTACTAAATTAGAGATGCAACATACAAATATTTGGTATTTAGCCTATACTGCTGAATGTAGAATATTAATTTTGGACGAATAAAGGAAGAAGCGTCTGCCAAAGACAAAACTAAGTTCGTTTTTATCTGTCTTTCTTTCCCCTCCTGGAAAGGGTTTATTCGATTAACAAAACAATAATGAAGAAAAACAAATTTGTGAAGGGTCCAATTAGAAGAAAAATTATTTTGCAAAGGGTCGGTTAACAGACCTAAATTTCTTCTAAACAGACCCCTGCTTGTGTACTAATGCAGCATTCGGTCCAGGTCAAATTTACTACCGTTTAGCGGTATCTTCACAAATTCAACTTTAGGAAAAACTTTCACAAAATACTTTTTTTTTAAATTTTATTTTTGTATCCCGTAAGAAGCGATAAATCCATATTTTTGTGTTGTTTTTTTAATATAATTTTTCACAAATAATGTCACTTTCACAAAATAAGTACCTCTCAGAAAAACCTCGACAGTCCCCTGTTAAGTTATATTACATACTTGCACTCACAAAATGCTAAGTTTTTTTTTTTTTTTTTTCAAACTGTTCAATTTAATAAAAAATTTAAGCAAAAAATTTGAATTCTTTCTGGTAATTTATCTTTTTTTTTTAAAGATACGTGAGGTATTTGATGAATAAAGTCATATAAAAAATGACATACAAATAAAACAAAAAAGGAATAAAAAATAAATATTAAAGAATAACATAATATAAGAAATTATAAGGAGAAATGTTTTTTTATCTCACTCTATAAGTTGACCACTAAGCACTGCACTGGTCAACTTACATAGGTTTTACTGTGTATAATTTAAATTAAGAACCTTATAAAATACTAGGTAATCATAAATGTCCAAAAAAGCTTTACATTTTTACAAGTGATTGACTGATTACGATTTGCGTGCGTTGCAACAAATCATTCACAGTAATATACCTTCCACTTTGTTAACCTAGCAGCTAATTATATTTTTTTCGGATGACGTAGAACAAGGCAAATATAAAATAAAAATATTACGAGAAATGTCAGTTTATGTTTGTTAACAACATTATATTTATAAAATGCAGTCTAAAAATTTTAAACATAGAACTAAAGCCAAATATAGCCCGAATAAGAAGTTCAAACTGGAGTTTTGAACAAATTTAATTGAAACATTTGATTTGTTGATAAATTTAAAACATATGTATCGAATATAAAATTATCTACGAGAATAGTACTATAGTATAACATAAACGAAATGAAAAAGACACTTATATCATAGGGTAAATTAGTTTTCGAAGAAAAATATCAAGAGATAGGTATTTATTTGTTAGATATTAAGCGGCGACTTCTGTACGTTTCAATAAATTATTTACACTAATTTACCTTCCATTTTGAATATAACTTTTTAGGAGGGAAATAAAGAGGCAAAAAAATTAAAAAACATTCTAAACTGTAAGTGTTATTAAACACTCTAATTAAATCATTAAAAACATTAGTCGATTCACCAATCCGTCAACACGAAGACAACCAGACACTTTTGACTTTTTATAAATAAACAACCTGATGCCATCGAAGTAAATTTTGATTCGTAAAACCTTTTTAAACTATTTGACCACGATAGCTCAATTTTTATTAGCTCAAGACTCAAACATTGACTGCGCTACCTAGTGCAGTTTTAAAAGAGCTACAAAAGAAGTATTTACATTTATGGTGCAGCCGGCAAAACTTTCGTATCTATTTATTTGATTTGCGTGAAAACACAACGAAATAATATTCACTTTATATTTAAACGTTTTTACACTTCTTCATATAATTTTTATTATGAATTTTATATTTTTAAAAGAATCTGGTATTCGTTACAAATTTATGAAAATTAATATATAATATTTAATTGATAATTGCAATTAATTGGCTAAGTATTCTATGAATTTCTCAGATATGCTGTTCATAGTTTTGTATCATAATAATTATATCCAAATAGTGCAGGATTAGGATCCTGCTATAACATTATACTGCTCGATTTTTTAGATTTAGGGAAGCCACTCTTACTTTCTATGTAAATTGTATATATAAAAGAAATGAGTGTCAGATATAAAAACACTGAGTATATTTCAAACTGTGGTGATTTTTTTTCCTTACCAGAGCAATAATTTTTCAACAAAGGGAGAAAAAAAATTATTTCAAACTATGTATTATCTATAACTATCGTTGTCATCCATTATGCAGGTAAAAACAGGTATGGGACAAAGTAAACCACTTGAAAAAATTAGTTTAGATATTTTACAGTCAATATGTTTTCGAACATGTATATACCATAGAAAATTTTATAAACAGCATTTATTTTCTAATGAAATGGACCAAATTTCATCTTTATGGATGATTACGCCCGTCCACACAGGGCTCAGTTGGTAGACGGATATTTCCAATCTGAGGATATTAAACGATAGGAGTGGCCTGCAATATCTTCTAACATTAATCCCATCGGATGCATACGGGATGCTCAGTCGCAGCTTGAGGACCGGATCTAACGACCATTAATAAGCTCAAAGGAGCTTTGGTGCAAGTTTTACAAAAACAGATTTCTGGTTAAATATGGTAATATATCTGCTTTTTTTATATTTTTAGTTGATTCATCTTACAGTTTATTCAATTTCAGTAATGTGCAAAAGTATGTATATATTTGGGATAATATGTTTATTAAATATTCAAAATATATTTGAATAAATAAACTGTAAAAACTTAAATAAAGATACTAGTTTTGTGAAAAGTATCTTTATATCTTCGTGAACAAACTCTTGAAACGTCAACAATGATTTATGATTATCTGAAATGGTGTTTCGATGTTTTAAGTCAATACAAAGGGTATGGAGTTGCCGAAATTTTTAATCATTTTAAAATATCTCAACTTTAATCCCAAACGTCATAAGTTCAAAATTAAATTTCTTATCTTTTGGCCACGCTTGTTTTGTAGAACTATTCAACCATTATTTCATTATATTTTCGCATTTTCCAAATTATTATTCTTTATGCTACCACATAGATTATCCCCCCTTAATATATTAATCAATTTGGCTTTATTCTTTTTAGTATTTAAATTTACGGTTTCTTTAAATGAAACATTCGTCCTTAATAATTGCAGAGTTTCCTAGATCTATTGCCTGATAGCTGAGAATTAAACCTTGTTAAGAAATTCAGAATATTTTCCTATTTTAAAATTACTCGGTGCACAAGTCAGATTGATCTTATTAATTAAGCGCATCCTTTTTCTTTTTCCTTTGAAAAATAAACAAATTATTTATTATTTTTTTATTGTTTCTTCTTTGTTACGAAAAGTAAATGCATATTAGTGCAACTCAAAAAACTTTAACAGCTGTTTCGATGTTAGATAAAGAATTCGAATTACAATTATATTTTGATGTTCAAACTTATTTCACCGCTAACTTTAAAGAAGAACAAAAAAGTAAAAAAAAAAAAAAAGATGACGTTGAAAAAAATTTACTTAAAAAGTTGTTAAGGTTATTTTCCAGTTCTAATACAACTCAAGAAATAATTGATTATCAGAAAAATGCCTCGATATTCTTAACAGCAAATACTAAAATTAGAAAATTGAAAAGAGATTTCAAAGCCTTGGTATTTTTAGAATTATCTCAAATAATAGTTCCTTTTTACTAAAATAAGATATGTTAAGACATTTTTTGATAACAAAAGATTTTTATAGATGAAATAGATACGTTCTGATCAGTTAATACTTTTAACCCTTTCACTGGGTATCCCACGTTTTCCACGAGCGTAACGTGGGAGTAGATGTAGAAGTTTAATTATTTATTCAGATCTGGGATAACAGATGATACTAGTTGTCCATATATTTGTGAAATATGTAAGCAGGTTTTGCAACATTTTATGTGCTCTTCTCAAAGTATACTGTTTGCTGCTTTAAAAAAAAAAAAAAAAAAAAATGAAACTGGCAAAAAAAATTCCCAAAAGAACGCAAATTTGGAGTAAAGATTGCTAGATAGGACTTCTAGCCTTGTTTCGAAGTTTGTCATACTAAACTTCATTTCATATAAATGTTTTGTAAGTACTTTGCATTATTACATTAGTATAAGAGCCTCACTTTCAGTGGAAAAATTAAAATTTTTCCAACTTTAAAAAGTGCAACTCCAGCGGGGCTAGTCCTCACCATTTACTTGATTGTCTGAATTTCACCATGGAAGAGGTTCTTGATTGACCTCTCCTTTTCCTCGATTTTTTGAAGACTCACGGCCTCATGGATCTGGTATAGCTCCGCTATCCCAGCTGGGATTGGAAACAACAACAGCAACATTTGTGTAGAACGTTTTACCTTTATATTTCATAAAATAAATCATAATTTAACCAATATTATTTTCAAAACTTTGCTTTTATATGATTATTCTTCAATTTCCATTTTCCGACTACCTTTTTTAATGATATAATTATATAATAAAAGAAAAAACTCTAAAACAAACACTTTTTGAAACTCTTAAAAAATATGTATACTATTTGAAAAATGTAATGAAAAATACGTAATTTTGAAAGAAAAAAAAATACGCAGCGAGATTACGAATGCAAATTTTTCTTATATTTCGTCGTAAGGAAACGAGAATGCTAATGCTCCAATCAATAATTTCAAAAATCCTAAAATTAAAATAATGCCCTGTTTACCATGTCATGGATGCAAGCATTAAATCATATACCGTAAACCGGGGCGAGTCTACCCATTTTTTCAGTTTGTCAACTTTCAAGTGGTCAAACTTTTGTAAATATTAAAGAAAAAAGGCTTTTAATAGGTGTTTCGGAATCGCTATTTATCCCTCTTTAAAGCTGTGAAATCGATTTTAGAAAATATCAACAGTTACGCTGTTACTGTATATTTTTATAGAACTGCTGACAAATCTCTCGCATGGGGCGAGTCTACCCATTCTACTAAAATGAATGTTAACATTGTAAACAATCAAATTTTACGATCAAATTGTTATTTTAGTTACTATATAGGATATTTATGAAGTAAAATTCATAACTTTATTATATATTCAATTTTTTTCTCATAAAATAACACAAATTGAGTATTTGATCGATTATCACATTTTGATCACAGTTTTGTTTTTATAATCATTAACATTATAAAATAACATTTTTTTCTGATTATTGTTGATAAAAATAAATTAAAATTAATATAAATTTACAATTAAATAATTAATAAATAATAATAATTAATAAATAATAATAATTAAAGATTATTAACAAAATCGAAATTCAAACATTGGAAATCATGAAAAATCCTTTTTTCTTATTAATGATAAATTTATCAATGCAGAATTAAAATAATATACTCAAATTCATTTAAAATGACTTAATTTTAATATAAACAAAGTTCTAAATTATATTATTATGCTTTATTAAAACTAAATACGAATGGGTAGACTCGCCCCGCGAATTCTGGCTTTTTGTTTACAACAGCAAAACTTATTCTTTTTATTTTTTTTCATATAAAATTAATGTAATCTTAGTCTTAGATAAGTTTATCACTTAACCAAAGTGAAAATAGTAATAATATTAATATACTTACGGAGCACCAACTAAAAGTTTGCTGATTTTCAATACAAATCTCTCAAAAGACGTTTGAACAGGTCGGTTAAAAAGACACCAAATAAATAAAAACTGATCAAACTACTACAGTGCCATCTTCCTTAGAGTCTGAACTAAGTCCTCCGTCGGTAAAATTTTTTTTATTTGCAATTTAAAATAGTGAAAATTAAATAAAACTAAAATGGGTAGACTCGCCCCATAGGGTTTTAAAAATTAAAGGGTGTAAAAAATAAGTTCTATCGAAGTTCGTATAAAGTATACCCTTAAATATATCTAGAATATATTTTGGAATCAATAAATAAAAAATTACATTTTCAAACAAATTTGAGTAGGATGAAGATGTTGACCTGTTCGAAATAGCAAATGTTTCATCCCCTTAAAAATAGGCGCCCATTTTTAAGTTTCACCAGACGAGAATGAGGAAAAAAGTTTTTTTTGAAACAGAATATGTATGGTTGCGAAGTTGACAAGAAAAAAATACCAACCATATAACGGTGAAAAAAACAATTATTAACCCCCAATTTATGATCCAATTTTCTCTACCCCTCTATTTTGAGAGTAAGCATCTAAATATGTTTAATAAAAAAACAAGTTTATTCAGAGAAAGTCCGTTTTTATGTCTGATTTCGTAACAAGTAATAGTTAGCACTAATTAATTAGCATATTTGAAGTCACCCCCTGGAACCATTAAGATTAACGTTTAGTACGTGAAAATTCAATCCTTAGAACAAAAGTTATTCAGGGTGACATTTTTCTTACGTACTTCCCTTGTAAGAGGGAAAAATTATACCATAAAAGAGGGAAAGAACCATAATTTATAGGAAATAATTCTTATAAATTTATAAGTTTTGGATGTGTTCAAGATTACCAACTTCGAGTATTATTTAGATAAATTTGATAAACCTATCCAAATAATTTCTCTAAGATAACAGCTTCAGATCTTTATTTTTATGAAGTATAAATAGCTCAATACAGAATTCCAAAGAAATGACTAGTACATAAAAATTTCAATAACATTTTCTCAAAATAGCTTATTAGAATTTGAACGAAAATACACTGTTTCTTTTTAAATATACAGACTCTTTGCAACAATTTCGTAAAACAAACAGAGGGAAAATATATTTATGGCAATTTTATGAAACTTGGCTTCAGAAATTTTAATTTTCAGACGTGCTGGTAGAAGTCAAACTACTTTGATTTGAATCACTAGTATGAACAAGTTCTGACGAAAACACATCCACTGAGGATTCAGAGTCAGATGATGATGTGCTCCACATTTCAGCTACTTTTTGTCGTTCATCCTTTTTCAACAAATCATCGTTCTCTGCTTCATCGCTATCAGAGTCAGACACATACTCAGCCCGATTATAACCATCTACTTCATCAACATCGACAGTTTGGGTGGAATTTTTAGCAGCATCTGCATATGGAAGGGTAAAACTATTTCCTTCTGTGAGTACCACACTTCGATTAGGGTTAACGGTAAAAATGTCCGGGTACTTTTTTAAAAATTCTATGAACTGCGCGCCAGGGTATTTGTCTTCTACGAATTTATAAAGTTGTTTATTTTTGCGTTCTTCCTTCACCAAGCCTCGAAGGTTCATGAAGTCCATCGGAATAATTTGGTACTTTAATATGCTTTTGCAGTAAGTTATGAGCTGAGTTTCTGTGTCAGTAACTTCGGTAGCCATTGGTGTAAATCTATGAAATAGGAAGAAAAACAAAAGTTATTGTCGAAATAAAATAATTAAAAGAAACAACTGAAAGAATTTTCGCTTAAATTAATACCATACAAACATTGGAAAATTTTTGTATCTGTCACAGTTTTTGGATAGTCAAAGTTACACTGCTGTTCAAAAGTTATGCATAATTGGTAAAATGTAGAAGAATGTGAGTAAAAATTTTATTTTATAACCGTCGTTGAATAGCCGACCAAAATTTGGGTTTATGACAACCACTGTTCAACTCAGTAGCCTAGAAATGTTGAACCCAATCCAGAAAACAAGGGAATTCCTGGATCAAATATTGGGAGAAATTTGCAAGACTTTTTGTTGGAATTAACCCGAATTTGATTTACATTGACAGGAAAACCCCGAAAATCTTCCAGCTTGATGCTAGGTGACTCTAAACCATGATCCGCCTACCACAGAGGATATTTTGCATCAGCACTGTGGCTGGACGGCTGGTGCGATCTGTGTGCGGAACTCGAATCGACGGCCATTGCAGGTATTCGAACCCGGTCACCTCATTGGGATGCGAGGGCTCTATTCTCTGCGCCACCACGGCCCCGTGAGCAAATAATGATAAAATTGTCAAAATTCAATGTGGAGAATCACTGTTTGAAGTTGAAGCAGTGTGCGTATGCAAAACATTTCACAGAATGTCGGCATGTGCAAAGCATGCGTGCAGATGACATTTTACCTATTTTTACAGAAATGTTTGGAGAGTATCCTTTAACCAAAATGTAATTGATTTGTTTATTACTTTGAGTTATTTTATGTCAAAGTTAAAAGATCACTTCTTTGCGCCGCGTAATTCAGTTTAGCGAAAATTATCAACAGGTGCAAATAGGGATTTTTTTCCAGTTACGTACTTCTATGTCCTCTTACGTGAGCTCATAAACAAAGTTGATTTAAACTGGAGTTTGAAACCTTAGCAATGGAGTTAGCAACAGTGGGCCGATGGACGGTTCAGTGACAAACTCGTTGGATGATATAGATAAAACTCAGGATACTCCCCCCCCCCCCCCATGAAACATCACAACAAAAGAAGTCATCATTATCATTCAATGGGAGTTAAGGTGTGGGTAGGCACAATGTTGAATGGTTACATAGGCCAACATCTCTTTAACAGAGTTCTATTATTGCTGTACGATACAGAAACGAAGTTTTTGAGCCTTACACCCCATTAACACTAGGACTGAAATAAGGCACTTGACAGCAGTTTTCTAACGCAAAGCAGCCTGAAAAAGTGCTTGTCAAATTTACACCATTTATGGAATTAAGTTAAATGTACACCTCCATCTTGCAAGAATAGGTGAAAAATTTATCATGTGACGAAAGGTGCCATCACGAGCTTGATTCCCGATCTGGCCGTGAGTTGTCTTCCCCGAACAATGCTTGCCTCATAGCATGTAAGGATAGTGGTCGGCAAATTTAGTCAACAGAACCAATTATCAACAGTTTAACGATTAAAATCTCTTTCGAGGGCCAAACTTTTGAAATTTAAATCATGAGCCGTGATGGCTCAGGGGATAGAGCTTTCGCCATCTAATGAGGTGAACCGGGTTCGAATACCAGCGATGGCTGGCCCATACGAAATTCCGCATCTGGCTTGCACCGATCACAGTGCTGACGTAAAATAACCTAAGTGCCCCGTGGCAGAATCGCAGGGACACGGCGGCGACATCGTCGCAGAACGCTTCAGTCTTAAAGATTTTCTTTTGAAAAGTAAAAAAAAAAAAAAAAAAAAAAAAAACTCTTCTTTTCTTCATAAATTTGCACGTAATATTTGAATCATGCATTTAGATAATCACTTTTTGACGCGTTCAATTTACGCCGATAGTATCGTAAATTGATGTAACGTTTCGATTGTATTTTTGGCAGTTATTGATATTGATTTTCACGTGGATATAACGAATACGTCTGGTATCACGTGGATATTTCAAACAATATGGAAAATTCGAATCGTGCATTTGAGTAGTATTTACTTTTTAAGGCAATAATTCGATCGAATGTTCGGCAATTATTGCTATTGATTTCTCCATAATTTTAAATCCAATACTTTTCATACGATATTATTTATCACAACAGACTAATCGCGAAACGAAACACGCATTTGAGGAGTCCGATTTTCGTGATTTCGCCGTCGATCTTTTTTTTCGGCAATTACTACTACGGATTTCATGATTTTTAATTAATTAATTTTTATTTTGATGGTTATTTACAAAATGCGAAGAAGGAAAATAAATTGCGCCCCCCCTCCAACAAAAAGCGAGAATATCACCCTTAATATTAGAATAGAAATTATTACATGTTCAATTAAAAAAAATTATATAGATTTTTGTAAACACAGCGCTTTTGTTATTTTAATTTAGTAACATATATGTTTGTTATTATTAAAAGTATCTTGCAGAAAGATATTAGTGCCAGAGAGTTTTGTCGCAGATAGCTCGAAACAATTCTGCCACGGTAGACGGATCACGGGTTAGAATCCCCTTAACGTCAGGCTAACCATGGGAGGTTTTTCACTCCGTGTAAGGCGAATGCAGGTTAGTTCCATTAAAAAGTCCTAAACGAAGACAAAATTTCTATCAATACTTGATACAGGAGTTCCCTTGTCTTCTGGATTGGGTTCAAAATTACAAGGCTACGGAGTTGAACATTCGTAAGCGAAAAATTGGGTCGGCTGTTCAACGACGGTTATAAAATAAAATATAAAAACTTAAATAATATTTTTATTCACTTAATTAGGTTTCTCTTATACAGCCTTTTACTAAGAACATGCTCAAGTGATCAACGAACGTTCTCTGAGTTTGATCCTCTTTCAATTCTTCCATTCACGCTTATTTTGTATACACTCGTTTTGTGCATCTTCTTTCGTTCATCCTTTCTAGATGTCCAAAGCAATCTTAACTTTTTTTCAAATCTCAATACTACATTTCTTTTTTCACTTCACAACACTCCTTAAAATTAAACTTAATACTTTAATTTTTAAGTCCTAGTTAGTAAAACTATATGTAGGTATGTCTTACAAAACTTGTTTTTCACTTAATAACGATACTATTTATTGATGAAATGAAATTGTAAGGTATCCGAAAACTTAAATCATGACAATGACGAACAAACACTGTAAACAATGGCCATGCATCTTCTGTGAAAATATGTGCAACTCAGGTATTGTGTTTAATTTTCAGCTTGATTTCAAGTTCTCGTTAATAGGACGATTTCTCAATTTACTCTTGATAAAAGATCATGTATGAATAAGTAGATCCGAATAAGGGGGAAAAAATAATAAAATGCATAAAACGCAAGGAAAAAAAAAAAACCTGTTTTACAATAGTATTATTATTTTTTTAAACAGAAAACTAACGTTGTTTTGTTGTTTCTGAATCCCTGAAATCCGATTAGAAAAACTCCTCACATTTAAAACTGTAGTTTTAATATGAATGTAAATCAGAATTTTTTCTTGGAGATATTTCAACAGGCTTAGAAAGTGAATCAAACTTTCTAATGAAGTAATTCCGTCCCCTCTGCAGAGGATCAAAATTGTGATGGTATGTCTTCGGATCATCTTCAGGGATGCTTCCGGGACCGTCACCAATAGCCCATTGTGCAGCTCTAGTGCGACGTAAATGAACTACAACATCAGCACATGCAGTGGCTCGCTCACTTTTCTGATATTAATTCTATTGAAAATTGGGTACTTGCAACTCGTGAAATGATTATACCTAACAAGTGATTTGAATCAGATTTAATTGGATGACTGTAAACGACGTCACGCATGTGTGCCGAACCTGATTGGTTTCTGAATCGACAAAAGGCCACGTCACTTGCAGTTATCCTATTAGTGGAGTATGCTTGGAAAACAAATTGCAGTTTCTCCACCGCAAATCTACAAACTCCGTTCAGGAATTGAAAACTCCATATTGAGGGTACAAATCTTTCTTGAGGGCCCAAATTATCTACATTCTCTCATAGCACGTGTAGGAAATTGATGTGTAGTATACAAGGTTACTACGGGGGATCAAAACACCTAACGTAAATGCTAAATAACCTTTTTATTTTGATTTTTTCCGTTAAAGTATAGACTACTAGTTTGCACTATTTTCTTTCGAATTGTTTCTTTGGGAAATGAAAGTGATAAAAATTCTTCTTTTGCATTATTTTCTAATGGTACTATCGTTTTACACTTGCTTACCACACTTCTCACCATTCTGATTTTAATTTCTTTAAATATTCACGTGAATATCAATTATGCTTAATTTTTGGACGCTAGTTAAGTTCTGACGTTTTTTTTTTTTTTTTTTTTTTTTTTTATTTTTTAAATGAGATCTTTTATTTAGCGTGTCTCAAAACAACCAATAACTTCAAAATTTTTGGGGAAAAAAAAACAAAAAAAAAAAACGGAAAGAATAGAAATGCACGGTATTTATTAGAACGCGGTTTCAAAATTAGTTACAAAGCTCTTCCACAAATGGGGTTACTGATAAATAAAAATTATAAAGCAATAGATCATGCAGATTGATATCTATACACAGTGATCTGAATTCTGTCCTCCGGCTGAATCACGTTGATGCTGCAAATGGTGATTGTTTAGAAATCATTATTTTTTTTTTTATAGCTTTTCTCAGTCAGCAACGGCACATGTTGGCGAACTTTCAATCTAATTTTGAGAGAATAAATTAATCGCTTTTTAAGCAGAACGCAGCAAGCACTACTTTCTTATATCCAATCAGTTTTCTGAAATTGATTTTTTACATTGTTGGTCAATTTTGGGATGTCCGGCGTGAGCGGAAGACTTCGAGATCGGAAATTGGTATAATTAACCTTCGAAGATTCATGAAAATTGTTTCATATAGATTCTAATTCGTATGCACATTTATCAGGTATGCGCAATCTTTTTTGATAGAGAGCCCAAAAAAACTAAAAATAGAAATGTTGGAAGCCAATATGAGTAAGATAAAACAGTAATCGTGAAAAATGCAATGTGTGTTCAGATTCTAATTGAATATAGTATGTATAGGGGAGAGTCGGGTAGCCCCGCCCACTTAAGGAGTATTGCTTATATTTCTGTATAATATTGAGTAATAATCAATATTTTTGTATGTTTCTATTGTTTGATCATCTAATTTAATAATGCAAAAAGAATCCAAAAAAAAGAATAGTTTAACTCAAAAAAATAGAAATTTAAAAAATTTGACTATTGTATTCAACATATTTTCAAAACTATTGTTTACCATGTTACCAGCTGCATAAATACTTGAAACTTTGAAAATAATCTTTCTTTAATATAACAATTAATGCCCGATGGCCCATTGACTTGAAAAAATATTCTATACATATGAAATTGACAGTGGGCGGGGGTACCCGACACTCCCCTATAAGCAATAGAATGTAAAATTAGCAAAAAATGATATTTAAGTATTAAACTGATAATCATGAATAAATACAATATACAATAAAATGAAAGATACAATGAAGTTCAGGTTTCACTAGAACAATAAGTGAAAGTGAATAAAAGATAAAATCACGTTTAGAAAGTAATTATAAATAATATGCTAAATATTATAAACTAGCTGTTTTCTCTTTTCAACTTTTACTATAAAGTAAAGACGGAGGTTATTTTAATTCTTCTTATAATTAATTTATTTGAATACTGGCTAATGTAAACTTTATGAAACTAAATTTAACTTAATGCTTAAAAAAAAAAATCATCCAGACTTGCATAATAGGCATTTTTTTGTTGTTGAAACTTTCAGGACATATCTTTAATTATAAAATATAACACATATTTTTGTTTATTTTTAAAATTCTTTTTCATCTCTTCATATTTATAGGGGAGGGGGGACAGGAAGTTATCTTGTAATTAAAATAAATATAAATATATATATTAGTGTCATTTAGTTGTATTTTTAGTGTAATTATTTTGTGTTCTACTAGTTCCACATAAACTATTTAAACATAAAAAACTTATAGTTGACTCTTGGCGATAAACTTATCCAAAATTCAAAGAAATAAGACTTTTTTAAAAAGATTTGTCTAAATCTAATTGTACCAATAGCAAATCACATTCAGTGAATGTATTTAACGAGGCACAAGAGTATAAAAAGAAGCCTGTACTTCTAACACATAAAAACGTTTAAAATTTTTGATCTACAATTATTAATCTACAATAATTAATCTCATCAACTTGGGTTTAATTTCATTCGATTAAGACTAAATAATAATAAAAGATCGGAAACAATATTTTACTAGTCTAATTAGTTTGGTGGAACTGCGCTGCAGTACGCGTCGAAGAAAATGTAATTTTTAAATTGAAGACTGAAAACAACAGGTGCTGCGCTTGTGATTTTTTAATATAGAGAAACAATTTTCAAGTTAAAATGATTAGCGCAATATAAATTTGCTCATTCTGTTATGCACAGAATAAACTAAAACTTCACAAGGAAAAAAAAACTTAACTATTACTAATTAAATGCAAAGTAGAAATAAGGTCTCACTATATGCATTTGGATATATCGGAGAGAAATTGGAAAACATAAGCAAAACAAGTAAACTTACGATATACAAGCGATGAAATATTTTGCTCTAAAAAGTAAGTCAAACATCAATAGCATGGCAGAACATTCTCAATATTCTCCGATAAATTCGAGATAAAACTTTTTTTTGCAATAATTTCTTCCTTGGTATTGTAATATTTGTATCATAAATCAATCAAGATGATGGGCACACACAACCTTAAACAGTTTCCACGTCTTTTTTTCCCTCTTTCTCCCAAATAATGTTAACAATGACACGAACTCATTTAATGTGTATAGTTGAAGACGAAATTGTAAGAATAGAAATAGCAAAGAGCACAATAGAAAGCCAAATGTAAAGGCGGATAATTGTTTTCGTCGAGTAACATTATTTTAGGACCAAACAATATACCAGATGCTTTAGTTCAAGCCTAATGACTTTTTTTTTCTTTTACATTAAAAAGTTTCTAAAATGAAATGCCTTCCATGTAAATATTTATTCATTATTTTAATTTTGTGTAAAGCTATTTTAGAAGTTTCAAGTCAAAGAAAAAAAAGAGTTATTAATTACAGAACCTTCTGCTTTAATTCTAATGCTGGTACGTAAGTAGATATTAATGAAAAACATCGAGAAATCTTTTTTTGTTGTTTCTTTGCAAATATCAATAAATTTTTATTATTTTAATCTATGCGTATAACTATTTTAACAGTTTCATCGAGGCAATAGCGCGGTTTTTTTTCATACCCTCTGTGCTACGAGTTCCACATTAAGAGCTAAAATTAAAAGAGGACGAGACATCTCGTCATTAGCACACAGGGATTTCCCGTGGAAGACGCTATATCTCGTCCTTAACGTTGAAAGAGTTAAAGCATTCAAATATCAGGGAAAAAGACTACTCTAATTATTTAATAAAGCTAATAACTTTTTTTTATTGTTAGTACATATGTAGATTTTAGCATATAACATCGAGGCATGATTTTTTTTTTTTTTTGCAGTGTTACTGTTTCTCTATAATTTTAATTAAGCTATAAATAATACAGTCGAACTCGTTTATAACGACACAAAGGGACCGTAACATGAACTCGTGAAATCCGAGTGCTCGTAATAAACGGCGTGCAACCAGAAGAGAGGGGGGGGGGGCTTGGGAGGTCAAATGATTGTGTTTACTTAAAATTTAATTAATACTTACTTACTTTAATACTTATTACATTAATTAATTTAATTAAATACTTTTCTTAATTTAATGACAACTACCCCCCCCCCCCCCCACACAACCAGCCGATAAGCCGCGAAATCGATACTTCACCGCCTACTCTCACGTGACTTTTTCCATGCTTTATATTAGAGCAGTGTTTCCCAAACTTATGACTTTCGTGTACCCTTTCTAAATATTTCGTAACGCTGTGTACCACTAATAAAAAAAATGAATGTATTTTCTACTATAAAAAAATTGCACAAAAGTTAAAAATCACAACTGACTGTTGACACCACTAATTATTAACCGTTAACTCTGCAAAAAATAGGCAATAGAAAAATACGTAATCGTAAATTTTCATGGCTAGCTTTGTTTTTAAATAAAATTTTTTGAAATTGTCGTTTGTTGCCAGATATTTCGCATAAGAACGCGTACCCCCGCTAAACTGTTCCCGTACCCCTGGGGGTACGTACCACACTTTGGGAAACACTGGATTAGAGCGATAAGGGCAATTAAGTTTCAGTTCGCGTTTTTTTTTTATTTCGCGCGCATTTCTTATCATTTTGAAAAAAAGATGAGACAGAAAGACTAGAAAGATGAGAAAAAAGATGGCAAGACAGAAAAATATTGCTCGCTAAAACCGGGTCTTGCTCGTTAAAAGCGACTTCTGTTCCATAGACTTAACATTGATCCAACCAAATATTCTAGTTTCCCTCGGTAAATCCGAGTTCTCGTTGAATCCGAGCTCGTTATAAACGAGTTCGACTGTATAAAACTATTTAATGTCTCATAGAGCTGTGAGTTTGTTTCACTGCTAAGTATTTTGGTTTATACTGGTTTCATAATCCTAAACATCTTTTGGCCATATTTATTTTATTCCAAATTTTAAATGCTATATCACTTTAAAATCTACCCAAATATTTAAATTCTACAACCTCTTAAAAAATTCCGAAAACATAATCATGGACTAATAGTTTCTCTGAATTGACTGGAAAGGCCAATATTAATTTCTGCCTACTCAAAATTTTTCGATTGTTGCTTTAGTTCTATTCAGGATATTATTATTATTTGTTATTGCAAATCCAAATTTGCTTTTCATATTTTCACAATTCATTAAAAAAACTCTAACCCTTACTATTATTAAATTTACCACTAGACCGCCAAATATTGAAAAAAAAATAGGAATAAATAATTCATTTACGGAGGTTAACATTTTATCAAAAATATCGGTTAAGTATTTCTTAATATCGGATCTGCATCAAAATATATTATATTTTCGATATTTCGAGAATTATTTACAATTTATAAGTACATGCAACTTCTTTGCTTTAAGCACCAGAAGATTATGCATAGAAGTATGTACAGTTCAAAAAAACACAGATACAAGTGCACATTTTGCTGATATTTATGCTGTCCACCAAACTATCGAAGAATTTGTGGAAATAAGTAATTTCAAGTTATTAAACTTTAGTGTTTTAGTCTTTTGCAGATTCGTCGCCAGGATGGAAGTGAAGAGAAGTCAAGAAATAATCAGTTAATCAATATGACGTAAGACATCGTGTTCAATGAAAGAACGAACAATCTTTTTCATGGATGTATGAACAGCCCGCCCTTCTTTTTAGTCTTTGGCCGATGGCCTGATATCCGTCATAGGATTAAGATTGTAGATGATGATGATGATTCTGTATAGTATATTTATTCAACATTACGATTTTTAGATTTAAGTTAAACATTTAAAGTATTAATAAATGTTGTGTTCCAGTTTACTTGTGTTTTCATCATTTTAGCGTACTTTGCTTTGTACCCACAGAATTCTTGAGGGATATTGTTCCACTCTTCTCTCAAGGCGGTTTTCAGCTCTAAAAACGGCGTGTCCTTAGTGAAATATGTCTACCAAGAGCACCTTAGGCACACTCTATAGGAGTTTAGGTCAGAGGAGTACACAGGCCATTGCATACGGTCAATATCTTTACTTTCTCTAGTTTGTTTAAAGTAAGAACTCCCCTAGCCATTCGTCTGGACTCGTGGCGGTGACTATGGCAACCATGTATAACTTTTTCAAGTAGGGGTGTGGAGTCACTGTTTAGGTCAGGTTTTGGCTCGGGTTGGCGAGTGAAAGGAATATTTTTCTTAGGTCTATTGTATTAGCCTTTGAATAAAGGGGAGATACCATCCCCGAAATGTGCTATTCTTGTTTCCATAGCAGCAGACGGCCTCAGATTTTGTGGCGGGGAGAGTTCTTACCGTAGATAAACTATAGTGTGTCCAATACCTCAGCGCATCTGTGTGGTCGCGCATTGTAGTCCATATAAACAGAAAGTCTGGACCTACCACACCTCTAAAAAGACAAAAATGATCCATAATAATCTCTCTGTAATACCACTGCGATGTAACGATACCTCACTCAAAGATGTGAAGTGGTACTCAGCAAGTGCGCAAGATGGATGCTCACTGGGCCATACCGATCACGTTCCTATCTCTCTCCACACTAACTGGTAGCCAGAATCACTAGTCATAGTGAATAAGGGTTTGCCGGCAAACATCACTCTGGACCACTTCTGGTTACACCAACCAATACATTCCTCACACCAACGTAATCTTTTTCGACGATGGCGTGGTTAAAGAGGGTAGCATAGTACAGGTTTTCGAGCATGCAAACGAGCTCGATTTAATCGCCGTGAGATGCTTCTAGCAGAAACATGTGTATCAGTAGTGGTTGCAGGGTCTGCAGCTCGCTGTCTAGGATTGAGATTTCTGTTCTTTTTCGCTATTGGGAGTTCATATCGTTCCTCTTGTTTGGTGTTCGTATAGCATTTTCCCCTCAACGGTCTTTTTTAATCTCGAGATGACTCCTTTTGAACACTCCTATTACTGCGGCTACAGTGGTGCCATTTTGACCTGCTTCCAGTCGTCTAACTGCTCGTTCACGATCGTAAGAACTCAAATTATATCTCGTTAACATTTTCCACTTAATAATTGCTACACCATATTGAATTTCTCTGAAATAACAATCTACGGTGCTATTTAAGTCAAATACCTAACAGCATGAATTTTCGAATTAATGAAGAGATTGTGTAGTTTGTCTAAAATAGGAACTCCTCCAGACATTCGTTTGGACCTGTGGCGATGACTATGGTAACGAGGTATGACTATTTCAAGTAGGGGTGCGGGGTCCGTGTTTTGAAGTGGTTTCCTGTCGGGTCGGCGAGAGAAAGGGAATCTCTTCGGTCTATTGTGTTAGCTCTAGAGTGTATCTACCCTCCTTAAAATGCGCCATTCTTGTTTCCATAGCACTAGATGGCCTCATACTTTGTGGCGGGAGGAGTTCTTAGCTTAGACAAACTATACACTGCCTTTTATATACATAACAGAAAATCAAAAAGTGTCATCACAGAACTTTTAAATGAATTAGAGGGTCGATATGTATCTCGCAATGAATAAAACAGCATTATGGTTATTCTGTGGCTTAAGGAACTTTATAAGAATTCGCCATTTAAATAGAAATCTCTCCTTTACTTCAAAAAGAAAGACAGGCGAAAAAATTAAAAAAATGTATAAAGTCTAAGAAAATAAAAGCTTAAAGGAAAAGTATAAATAATTAATAGTTAAAATTCTTCTAATTTCATAGCATATTTTTTAATGTAGTAATTCTAAATATTTATGATTTTTTTTAATTATATTCTCTGAAATGTAAATATTTATTAACAATTGTAAAATTTCTCATATTATTATGATGAACCTAAATTATTATTTTGTTTCAATAAATAGCATTTAACGTTGTTGTTTCCTAATTATTAAGTATAAACAAATTGCTATTGACAGCATATTTTATGATCAGGATTCTAAATTTAACAAAACTATACAAATTTTTGTTATCGAACAATATGTAGCTAAAAAAGTGTCGATCTATGCTTTAATTTTTTTTAATAATAAAAGTTAAACCTGAAAATTTTAAAAGAAAGTATTATAGTGTCATTTACGACAGCTAGTAAAATATGTTTATTAGTTTAAAATTGTATTTTTTTTTTTTTTTTAATATTAAAGGCAAGAAATTTTTTTTAAACTATGTTTTTGAACAGAAATATTGTGTTAATTGTGTAAAGTTTGAAAGCTAATTTCAAGAAAAAGTCGAACTCATTTTTGCAGAATGGTGCAAGGTTTTCATAATATCTTTGCTTGTGATCTCCGAGATCAGTGTGCGGCGTGACGTCATGAGGAGGGAAATCGTAGCTTCAGCTCTAAGAGAGGAATGAACTAGCTCTTCTCTCTTTAGCCCTGAAGTCAATTAGTTCTCCAGTTATGGCTGATTAAAAATTTTAAAAAAATTTTGACTTTAGAAAATTTCAAAAATAAATAACTCTTAAACAAAATGGTAAAAAAAACAAAACAACAACCTGAATATTGATATGTTTCATGCATTTTCTTAGATCTACCTACCAATGCGGGGAAAAAAAACTAAATACAAAGATTAGACTTAGAGGTCGGGCACATACAAAGAGCAGGGCACATCGACCAGAAGTCTATTGTACCCAAACCCTAAATCATGATTAACAAGAAAGCCTTATGGCTGTAATTACCACCACCATTAAGTTATTTTTCAATTTACGTTTTTATTGTTCAAAATACAGTCGGACTTCTATTTAACGAACTTCCATTTTACGAATTTTTTCATGGAACCAAGAACATTTTGGAAATTTCTTCGGAAATAAGTAAATAACCTTCCAAATAGCGAAGTGAATTTTTCATCAAACGAATTTTTTTTTTTCTTTTTCAGATCTACTTTCCCTATTTTCCATATACAGTAGTGGCCAAAAGAGTGGACATTTTTTGAAAGTTTCATGTTTTTCACCTTTGTGTGCTTGTAGAATATATTAATTTTCACTTAAATACAAACGTTTATATATCAAATTGAAGGTAATTTAATGTAGAATTTAATAATAAAAACAGAATTAAAATATTTGTATAACAAAAAAAGTTATGCTCATTTTAGTAGAACAAACACAAATCGTTTTGAATAAGGACGTGTTTTGTAATAAAAGCGTACTAGCCAATCACAAACACTGTTCTTAGGACCAATCAAATGTCTGTAACTGTAGTTTAGGTTATTTGGATGGTAAAAGAGTTCTTGTTGTGGAAATATTTTGCGGAATGATGCATACTAGTACAATTAAATAGAGTATTGCTGTTTTTTTAATATTTAAAGTCCTTTTTTTTAATTAAACTAATTTTAAACATGTCATCAACAAGAAGAACTAATTGGACATCTACAAAAAGAAGCCGAATTGTCATATTGAGAGAAAATGGTCTCTCTTTTGCTGAAATTGCAAGACAAGTTGGTGGTTCAGTGACATGTTCTGGTGTACGAAAGTTCTGTTAACGTTATGAAAAAACGAAATCAGTGGAAAATAAAGTCAAATCAGACCGAAAAAAATTCACAAGTGCTACTGCCGATAGAAAAATTGAACAGCTATGCCTTCAAGATAGAAAAATTAAACAGCTATGTCTTAAAGATAGAAAAATTTCATCAGATGCCATTAGATGTGAAATGAATGCAGCGGGTATTGCAGTAAGTTCAAGAACAATTAGAAGAAGGTTATCAAGATTTGGACTGCAAGCTAGAATTCCAAGGAAAAAACCATATTTAAATCAAAAGCAACGCGAAAAACAAGTTAAGTGGGCAAAAGAACACATTAAATGGTCAGAAAATCAATGGAAGCAAGTAATCTGGAGCGATGAGAGTAAAATATCGTTCTTTGGTAGTGATGGTAGAAAATACGTGAGACGTAGAGTAGGTGAAGCACTTCATCCTGATTGCATTGAAGCAACTACAAAAAACCCAACAAATGTCATGATTTGGGCATGTATGTCTGCAGATGGTGTGGGCCGAATTCAAGTGATTGATGGCATCCTGAATGCCAAAAAATACATCGAAACTGTCCTGAAACCAAAATTGATACCTTCCATCAGGGATCTTTTCCCCAACAACGCATCATTTATTTTTCAGCAGGATTCAGCTCCATGCCCCACAGCAAAAGTATGCAAAGCATGGTTTCAAAATAAAGGCATAGATATATTACCATGAACAGGAAACAGCCTTGATCTCAATCCAATTGAAAATTTGTGGCGACGTTTGAAAATTCTTGTACGAAAAAAACGTCCATCCAATAAAAGACAACTAATAGCTGAAGCTATAATTGATTCTTGGCACCATGTGATTACGAAAGATGAACTCCAAACAGTCGTTCACAACACTCGTTCGAAAAGACGCTGCGAAGCTGTCTTAAAAAATAAGGGTTATCCTACTAAGTATTGATTGTGTAAGTATCACTTTAAAAAAAAATGCAAATCTAAGATAGATCTTACTATTAGTAGCATAACTTTTTTTTGTAATACAGATATTGTAATACTGTATTTATTATTAAATTCTACATTAAATTACCTTCAATTTGATATATAAACGTTTGTATTTAAGTGAAAATTAATATATTCTACAAGCACACAAAGTTGAAAAACATGAAACTTTCAAAAAATGTTCACACTTTTGGCCACCACTGTATATATTAAAAATTATAAACGCATTTTATAGGGGAAATGAACTTGAATTGATTTTGGCATCCACTTAACTTTTAGAGAAAGCAGTAAAATACCTTTCCATTTTTGTTTGCATTTTATACAGGAAATGCAACACCTCTAGAAAAGGGGGGAAAGGCTCAAATTCCTTGAATAGGAAATGAGCTGGGAAGATACAAGGAATGGTTCTTCCAAGTGTGTGGTCCCTGGTCCCTCATTGACATGTCCCATGCTTCATGGTGTCCTCATTCCCACACTGTTCACTTCCTATCTGGAAAAACTTTCAACATTCCCCTTTTTCACTCAGTAGAGCCCTCCGTTCTTTGAAGTCGCCTCCTCTTTTTAGATTGCTGATCAGAGTGCTGCTTGTTGCTGTTCTTGCGGCTGGAAAATGTCAAAGCGAAAGTGCCTGACCACTAAAGAAAAAAGTTTAATTCTTCAAAAGATGGACAAAGGTTTGAAAAAAATAGATGTTGCTTCAAAATTTGGTATTAGTTCAAGGAATTATAATAAGAAACCGTGATAAAATTGAAAACAATGAGTTACCGAATCCTTGTTAATAATATTTAAAAACATGTGTCTATGAAGATGTAAATGAGGTAGTTTTGAAGTGGATACACGCCGTGCGAGATAAAAACGTTCCGATCTCTGGACCTTTAATAACTGAGAAAGCTATTCAATTTGCAAAGACACGATGAATTTCGAGGAAGTAGTGGATGGTTTGATAAGTTTAAGAGAAAACTGAGAATTATGGCAAAAGTTATATCTGGTGAAAGTAATGACGTCAATAATAAAGATTGCGAAAGTTGGATTACAGAGACTCTTAATAAAATTTTAAAAGACTATAAGCCAGAAAGCATTTTTAATGATGACGAGACGGGATTATCTTTTCAGTGTTTGCCTCAAAAGACCTTAATATTTAAAAATGAAAAATGCTTTTGGGGAAAACATAGCAAAGCAAGAGTAACTATCGTGCTAGGTGCAAATGACTGGCCATCAAAAATTAAAACCATTAATTATAGAAAAAAGCAAAACTCCAAGATGTTTTAAGGGCACAAAATCTTGGGAGGATGATTATGAGTTCAACAAAAAATCATGGATGACGTCAGAAATTTGTGAAAAATGGATTCAAAAGTTGGACACACTTATGATTGCAGAGCATCGCAAAATTGCCCCAATTTTCGACAATGGGTGGTGTTTTCAGTAGAAATGTAAACAATAACAATCACGATCTGTATGCCTGCTCTAGTTCCGGTTAGAAAGTTTGCAGCTGCTTACTACATGTTATTCTGCAAGGCGATATTTTCAAACGGATAATTTTGATTTCAATAAAAAGAAATAAATTAGATAATTTCTGAGCTCAAATCTGCCGTATTTCATAAGATATTAATGTCATTATGTAATTCTGGTGAGTTTGAAGTGAAAATTTGTTTTAGTTATTTAGAGATATATTGTTAAAAAAGGTGACATGATTGCTAGATTTTGAATAACTCGCTTTTTTGGCAGTCTTGATTTGGCCTCTTTCCATTTGTTTATTACTGTTTGTTCGTGTTGCAAGCTGTGCACCATCTTACGTTAGTGTTAGCATATTGTTCAAGGAGCAAGATTGAGTTTAGTAATAAGTATTCAAATATCACGTTGTGAGCCAAATGGCTTTAAAATACACCGGAAACAGTAACCCGGAAGTATAAGCGGCATACAGCTTGCAGCGCTCCCTAGTGTCGAAAACACAACCCAATGCTCTGCCCATCCAAAGGAAATCAACAAAAAACTGAAAAACTTTAGTTTTTTACTTGCCTCCAAACACTACATCGATCACTACATTAAGTGGATCGGATTAACGGTGTGAAATATAAAAAACAATAAAGTCATAAATTGTGAGGAAGACGAAGAAGATGAAAACGGAAACGGTGAAGAAATTAGCAAAACTTCATATTATGACATGTTAAAATCATTTGAAACAATTAGACATGTATTGCAGTTTGAGGAGAATAGGCCTGTTTTTGGTGCATTACAAAAATGCGAAACCTATTATGAGAAAAAACACTTTTTCAAACGAGAAACTGAGACAAAATTCACAGACTTTATCAGTAGCAATTAAAATTAAGAACGCATGTGATAATTAAAATTACTTTTATAATAAATGCAGCAATAATTTTAATATATAAAAATTTAGCTTTTTTATTCAGTGAAAAATATATGTAGCATGATAGTGTTACACTGGATAATGTTCTGTTCTTATCTTACTTTCTTTGCAGATTTCTTTTATGGTTAAGATTTATAAAATAAATAATAGATAATAATTTACAAGATAAAGGTGTATCAATTGCTATTTTAATTATATCTAATGTTTAAGAATTTATAACCTGTTTTGTATTGTTTGAATATTTCAAAAGGTGATTTTCTATTTAACGAATTTTCCATATAACGAACTTTTCTTTCGGGGGGGGGATTTCGCGACTTTGTTAAATAGAGGTCCGACTGTATTACTTTTTAGCCATACCGTTATTTCAAAATTTAAAACCATTTGCACTGTTTTCATAAAATTGCAAGTAAAGGAACATAGTCGCCACAAGTAAAATTTATTTCTTGTATTAAATCGAAAATTTTTTTCGTTCAATGATGTATTGAAACTTAGGGAAAAAACTGGCATCACCTTCCCCCTCATCCAGTAAGTGATAGATCCTAATTTTTAGTTCGAAAAAATCTGGTCACATTCGCCATCCATATCAAGGAACCAGCATTGAACGATGCTTATGAAGAGAGTTACTGTGGAGTGTGGACAATCAAGTTGCAGTATGTGATGATTATCAGTAAGAATATCAAATGAAAAAGGTGATAGAACTACATAAGAATTTTAGAAAAATGTAATTGCAAATGAAGAAACCAAGTTAGACATGATTACATTGTATCTGCATCTAATTCGAAAGAAAACATTTAATGCTATGTCAATTTGGAAAACGTAATTGACAGGGGAAAAAAGAAAAGCATGCAAAAAAATACAGTCAGATCTCGATATAAGGTCACCCTAAGGGACATCACAAAAGTGACTTTATAAGCGGGGTGACCTTTTAACCGATTCATTAGCAGTTCGTAACTAAGCACGTAAATATAGTACACATTATAATTTTTTAAAAATGGTAATACAAACGAAAACGATCGGCCATAAATTAAATATTTATGTCAATAAATTTTAACAGAATTAGTAGAGAATTAAAGAAAGTTAGATTTTAAAAAAAATTAATTTAAAATAAAGCTGTTTACAAATTTCCTCAAAGTGTACATACATAAATTACATCCCACCTTATTTAAAATAATCATTTATACAGGTCTGTCCCGTTTTAGGTTTCATCTTTCGAACTATGTTTTCTAGATTTTGTAACTTCTCAAAATGTTCCTCAGCTCCCTTATGGTTTGTAAAAAAATTTAGTATTACATTTATTGTTTTGAAGGGTTCCGCTTGGGTTACAGCTACAGACTCAGGATCACTGTCATTGTCCTCACTGTCCACAATTTCAGAAATTGTAGCTTCAGATAAAAATGACCTTAAAAGCGATAACGATTTTTAAAACTTGACAATATATCCGATAATCTATAACAAAGAATTCCTATTCAGTGAGCCGAGACTTTGGAAAAGTGACCTTATATCGAGGTCTGACTGTATTTTGAAAAATAATTTTAAATGTAAGTAAACCATATGACAAATGATCTTAACACATGCTACATGACTTTTAAAATGGCAACACACTTATTACTTTGCTAAAATTCTAAAAGTATTATGGAGGGCTCACCGAGCTGTGCCGCCAGTAGTGTAGCTATTGGTAGGGCCTACTAAGCGGGACAGATCGGTGTGGGTACACCAGACTAAGAGTAACATCTTGTCCATCCAGGATGGGGGTTGAGCAAAGGGTTAACAACCCCATCACATAAGAAATTACTTGTTACAGAAATCGAAATCATAGCATATATATGTACTAACATATCACAGAAGCATATATACTAACATATAGTTTTCTCTATTTCGGTCTTTAGACACAGGTCTTAATTCTTGACATTTCATTTTAATTGCTGTTAAATAAAAATATTTTCTAATACCAAATCAGAAATAACACTAGTAGGACAAAGTTATTTGTTATTTAATTTATAAAAAAAAAGACTATACGAAGAGAAGTTAGTTTTTATCGACAATAAAGTTGCAGTATATGAAAATTTAAAAGAATTGAAAATAAAAGAGTTTAAAACACTTGGATTATTCGATGGCATAAAAAAAAATGACAAGAAAACCCTACAACGTCCAAACCAAAATCAGTATTTTTCAGTTAAAACTCTGCTTATTTCTAAAAACTCTGTTTTTTAAGTTTTTGCTTGGCTTGTCTTGAAATTTTTATTAGCTGTTAATTCTATTTATATATTAATAAAAAAGTTTCACTTCTTTATGCAAAGAATGAGTCTGTATAACTTTTTTTTTTAATCGGTTTTGTTAATTTCAAGCAGATTTATTCAGCTATTTGCCTTTTATTTTAGAATTCAATGAAAAAATCTGCACAAATAAAGTGTTTAAATCTTGGAACTTAAAATTTATTTCAAACGTCTCCTCATGTCAGTTAAATATTCATTCATTTCAAAAACTAATTTTATGAAAGAATAGAAATTAAACTAAGATTTATCTCTTAAAATCTATATCCTTTCATTTCATACATAAATGCTAAACTTCCATAATATTCAAACATCTGATTTCGATTTTTTTCCTATCCTACACTGATTTCTTCACTGTTTAGTATCCGATTTTTTTTCGGAATATCCTACACTGATGTTTTCTTAAGGTTCAGTGCCACAGCCCGGTATTTATCTTCTAATCTATCATCAGTAAATATTAAAATATTGAATAAATGTAATCTATCGTCAGTAAGTATTAAAATATTGAATAAATGTAATCATATCATCGAATAAATGTAATTATATTCCGCCAATTCCCGAAATCAAGAAAAGATCGGACACTGGCCAGTCATCCTATGCCACTTCGCAATCTGGCTGGCCAATTCCCGAAATCAAGAAAAGATCGAACATTGGCCAGCCAATTTACAGCGTTCTTGGCCAATTCGCGAAGTGGCCGTAACATATACATTTTAAAACCTTATATAATAAATTTGAACTAAACCTGCATAGTTTTCATTTGCTTGGTTATGCAATCATACTTCATATATTTAAGTTAGAGATTTTAATTTCAAAGAGCATAAAGAGATTCATAATACCATCCAATTTGAATATTAATCGATTATTATATTTATTATATAAAAGCTAGCAAAAAATACTTTAAAATATATGTTCATAATTTATGTTGAATAATTATTATTGTACTAATTTGATGTTTTACCAAAACAATTTTGTTTACCTTGCATTTACCTGAAATCCGTAACATTATAGTTAAAAAATATTTCGCTAAAACGTAGAGAAAAAAAAATAATAATAAATGAATTAAACAAGTAAGTAAAAATATAAGAATAACTGATTTATGATTGATTTACATTTTGTGAACAAATTAAGGAGAAATGATGTTGGGGAGGAGCTAAAAAGATGTAATAAAAGGCTTTGATGAAAAATAAAATCAGAATTCTCAAAATCACTCTAAACAAACTCTAGATGTAAAGATAGGTTACATGCAGCCGGGTGCAAAGAAATTCAACAACTTTTTTTATATATTAGTTAATTTTTGCAAACATTCATTTTATTGTTTAAAAAATAAAATAATAAAAAAATTAAAAAAAAAAAGTTGGCAGATTTTTATGGAAACTTTTTACCGACATTCTACTTGCACCCATCAAATCAAAAAGTCACTCAATTACCATTTTGAATGTAAATAAATCCTTCATGATAAATAATTTTACATGTATATAATGCTTAGAAAATTTTTTTTTTTTTAAATAAACACATGTTTTTTAAACTTTCCAAATTTAAACTAGGATTTATGAATTTCTTTTTAAAAAAACCTGATTGATTTGATAAAAATTTAAATCCAGTTAATATGATTTAAAAAAAAAATTAGATTTTTTAAAGGCATTTTTTTGGCTTTAAATTTTATTTAGCTAAATTTAATAAACTGAAATATTCTTAAATACAAATAGTAAAACTATAATACAACATTGAATATTGTTTTTTAAAAAAAATACCGTATATGCAAATGGCCAATTAAAATTTATTGAAAATGGAATATGAAATTATCTTTATTAACTACTGAAAACCAGATAAAAATAAATAAATCACAAAATTAATTTCACAGATACAATTTAAACTTTTGAAATGACAAAAGTGTGATGCTGATGCATCACAAATAACTTTTGATCTAATGATCAAATTTTTTCGTACTAAGATTAAATCCTAATGGCTAAAATGTTAATTAATTGGTGCTGTCGAAACTGCAAGTTATGAAATCCAATACAAAAACAGACTTTTTCAGATTAAACTTTTTTTTTTTACAATTTTTTTAAATTTTTAACCTTTAAAACGGGAAAGGGGAGAAAGAGAGAAGATAGTAAGAGTTTAGAGAACATAATTTATATTAATCCAATAATTTAGACTAGGAAGCATTTGAAGGTTTCAGGGCTCAGCGCAGCTTGTTGTAGAAAAAGTAGTGAAAAAATTCACCAAATTTTCTTAGAAAGTGACAAATAGCGACTTAATTAAAAACAGTTGTAATATTCAGGCAACATCCTATTTATTGCTTTAAGTTATTGCTATTGAAATTTAAAAAAAAACAAAAACAAATGCATAATATATATTTTCTAATTTTTCCCAACTAAAAAAAAATTTCACGTTTAATTTAGCTACTATGACTTAAAGTATTATATTAAAGAAGCAGGGAAAGTATACAAAAAAAATAAATAAATAAATATTGTTGCTATCATGTAAAGTCAATACACATTTATTTAGATGTGCTTCTCTTCAGGAGTAAAAAAAACGATGTGTTTTTAAATACGATGTGAAGAACTGAAAAAGCGTTAAATAACTATTTTTGAAAAAAAAAAGTACTTTTACAATATAAATGAAGCAAAACGAATGTGGCAAAAAGTGATTAATGAAATAAAAAATAGCAATATCATATTAAAAGTGTCAAAACTGGAAATATGTGCCAAACTGGACACATTTGATCATGGTCCTAAAGGGATTAAATTTGAAATATGCATTTGTAATAACATTGTATAAAAAATAAAATTAAAAAATATATAAATAGTTGAAAAAACTCTCAGGGGAAAAAAAGGGAAATCACGATAAAAACAATCGTGTTAAAAGTGATTTTTGAATAATTCATTAACAAATTCTCGTTACTGAAACCTGAAAATTGAGAGTCGTTACATCATTGCATTAATCAAAAATATAACACCATATTAATGTAAAATTGACTGCAAAAAATGTCAGAAAACATCAATTTACAATGTAATCGCCTGAAGAGTTTGTAAAAAAAGTTAACTCTAAGGTGAAAAAGGCAAGCAGTAATAACATCGTATTAAAAAACCACGAGGAAAGGGATGAAAAAATTATGAAAATCTGCTTGAGCGCCTAAGATAAACACTGGAAATAAAATTATAAGAAATCATGATGAAATCAAATACAGCCAAGAGCGATGTTCGAATAAATCATTAAGAAATAGTTGTAACTGAAATATACGTAACATAATAAACATCGTATTAGTTAAAATACGGAGATTTAAAAAACGATGTTAAATTTTTTTTAAAGCGGAATTTGTCAATCTTTTGACTGATAAAACGATTATAAAATTAAGTAAATTTACAGTGAATCAATTTGAAATTCTTCAATTTAAATTATGTCACAACATTGTATCAAAAACAGCACAATTTGAAAAACCACATAGAAGTGGCTGAAAAAATTCTTAATAGCAACATCAAAAATAATAAAAAAACATCAAAAAGTGTGAAAATACATGTCAAAAAGAGATTACTCAAACTCGCTTGACATAATAACATCTTATTAAAAAAGAATCAAATTTTGGAAACGGGGGAAAAATATAAGATAAAAGTGAACATTTTATTTAATTTTTTTTTTTTTTTTGGAAAAAAAAGTAAGAACTTTTAATGTAAAATACGAACTTTTAAGAGTGCTTAATTTCTATGATGCAAAATTATGCTCTATTATATGCACATTTAAGGTATGTATGAACCCTACAGAAAAAGAAAATTTAATTCAAGGTGAAATACACAAAATTTCCTGTTCTGCAGCTCCACAACAGATAAGAAAACTAAAGTCAAGATAGACGATGAATAAAATTATTCCTCGATACAGTCAAGAGGAATTCATTAGAAAGTGTGGAAATTGTCTATTTTTTTTTTTTGTTGCCAGATCCTCTTCTATGCCTCACCCCCATTTGGGTGAGTCCTCTTTTACTAGAGCAAGAGGATTGTAATATTATGGGATTAGGGAAATCTTTCTTTTGATTCAAATGGGGGGGGGGGGGGGGGGAATTGTGAAATTAAAATGTAAAAAAAAAAAAAGTGAGATAAATGACTAAGCCTTAAAAACAGCGAATAAAAGTTACTATTTTTTAAGATAGTAACATTAAGTGAGACGCCTAGCCCTGAGGTTTGGACCAATTAATGTTAATTTTACTTTTTGTACATTTAGCTACATCTAAAGAACTTATTTATACAAATTAAAAAAAAAATTTATACAATAAAATTTGATTCTCCATAGATGTAAAAATAATGTTTAGTCATTTTTTACTAAATCATTAAATTATAGTCAAGAAGATTTTGAATTATACATCACATATTTTAATAGTCCAGAATCTGAATTCCTTAAAAACAGGCATATTCAGAAAAAGCTTTTTGTACATAAAAATTCAATGAGTACAAGTTCCTTGTACAGAAAAATTCAACAATTAAATCAATAGTTATTATGATGTTCACTTTTTATTTTGTGCAATTATAAGGTTTTTGAATTAAGGTAACTATTCAATTAAAAGCCTAAATATTTTACAATACTAGTCCAAAATTATCATTCGAAAACTAAACTAATTTTTTTTATTGAATTCATTAAAAAAAAACAAGAGAATATTTCTACGAGAAAACAACCTAACAGATTAGTTTTGCATAACACAATTGGATTGGATTAAAAACATTAGTTGGATTTGCTCTCATTAATTTCATCCTCATCAGCAGTTTCCTCAGCAAGCACACCATTTTCAGGATAATTGGTTAAATAGTTCCAATGCGGTATTTTAAACTTTTCTCTAGATTTTTCACACCACAGCATTGTTCGAATAATAAACAATTGTTCTTGTGTACCAGCAGGCTTAAATTTTTCAATGATTTCTAAACAGTGTTTTAAATTTTTTTCCAACTCTTCTGTTGGCATATTTATTCGCCCAAAGCAAATATCTATCCAACCAAAATCAACTTCAATATTACTTCTTTTCAACTTAAAGTCAATAGCTTTTAAGAAATTTTTAACAGCTGGCTCAATATCTAACCTTAATAGACCATTAAAAGTGTTGGGAAATTTTTTACCCAAAATCCCTCGAAGAGTATTTGCTTCCTTAAGCATATCGGGATGACATATTACATAATCATACTCATCACTTGATATAGTACCTGATAATATTTGTTTTATCAGTGTTTGCGACCCAGAATATACAGCACCCGCATCTGTAGCTAAAGTTTGGTCTTCTGTATTTTTACACAATACGATGATACGGTTGTTACGAAATGCATCAAATTGGTGAGGAAAAGTTATGCTTCCACTCAGCTCTTCAAGGTACTTGTCCTTTTTCTTA
This sequence comes from Parasteatoda lunata, assembly GCA_949128135.1. Classification (NCBI taxonomy): domain Eukaryota; kingdom Metazoa; phylum Arthropoda; class Arachnida; order Araneae; family Theridiidae; genus Parasteatoda; species Parasteatoda lunata. The sequence continues at coordinate 71,429,190 of OX421977.1, read as the reverse complement.
AGTTTTAAATCCAATTCGATATTTGCGTAAATTAATGCCTTAGAGTCATCCAGCATTTCAGGCTGATGAAGCTCCCTAAATATTTCAATAGCTTCAGACACAGAATACGGCTTGCCTCTGTACAATTTCATATTCCAAACGTTATCAATTGGCTTTGCATCCAACCAATTTTCATCAACGCATCTCTTTCTTTCCAATTCTGCAGATATCTTGATTTTTCGCTGGAGATATTTGGGGATAGGTTGTGGTTTACCAGCTTCTTTGAGTTTTCTAGCCTTTTTTGCTGCAAGTTGTGCAGCTCTAGTTCCTTTACGAGCAGCAAACCTTACCAAATCAACATTAGGTGTTATGCGATTGTTAATAATAGTTGAGCGGATGTTTTTTCCAACCAGTGCCGCGTAGTTCGAGAAAGACGGAAACAGTTGTTTTGCAAACATTTTAAACTAAATGTTATAGTATTTTGAAACAATTATAATAAAAAATAGGAATTATTAGAGTGTTACAACAATAAAAAATACATATTTCAAAGCAAAAACTTTACCTTAATTCGGTTTATTTACAAAATGTAATTGCCATCCAAGGGAGTCAGTTTCTTCTTCTGAAAATTTTTATTCAGAAATAGATGGCGCTATTAAGGTGTGGCACATAGCATAATACGTAAAGACATGCGCATCTCTCATCGAAGTTTTTATGCTTTTATTACTTGAGTCTAAAAAGAAATGAAATAATAATGTCAAAACGTAGAATATTTTCATTAATAAAACATTGTTGGGTAATTTTAATCACTAAAATTTCAAAAAATATTTTACAATATTAAGGATCATTCCTACTGCACAGAGCTCAACCGAATAGCGTTTAAAAACCAATCAGATTTTCAATTGTTTCTGTTATCGACTGGAAACTAGGAAGCTGATTCGCGCAAAGGTTCGGAGGAGGAAATTGCACCTTGGCATTGACAAACCTGCACGTAATTGGATTAGCGATTTTTTCAACATTTACGTGTCCCGCAGTGGACTGATGGTTAAGACACGGTTCCCAGCAGAACACCGAAGTCAAGTATCACTGGCTGCGGTCAGTGTGCGGGTGCGTGACCACTTGGATCAGTTTGCGTAGGGAACGAGGGTGTGCGGTATTGGTCCTCGTTAAACTGTTCTACCGTAAAGTGCTCGACTTCACGCGCAGGTCGTCGGGCTACCGAAGCGGGGGTGCCATCCTCTCTGCAGAGGATCAAAATTGTGATGGCATGTCTTCGGATCATCCTCAGGGATGTTTCCCAGACCGTCGCCAATAGCCCATTGTGCAGCTCTAGTGCGACGTAAATGAAATCCAACAACAACATCTACATTTAAGTGGTCAAAACCTAAAGGGTCGTTCTTACTCAAAGCGATTTATTCGCTTGCGAATAAAAATCTTATACAATGTAAATGGCTGTTCATTTCGGATGCGACTGAAAACCGGATAGGTAAAGTGAAAAACACAAGTCTTCTGACCTTTTCAAACAAGTTTTGATGAAAAACACCATGAACCGTCAGGAAAACAAATTTATATAAATAAAGGAAGAAAAAATAAAATTTTTAATTCACATTTAAAGAGGTTAAATTTTGTACAAGTTGAAAAATGGGTACGTAAAGTGTGAAAAATATATTCATGGGATTTGCTTATTGGCGATCGTAACACTCGAATACACCATCTGGGGAGAGACTGGCTTCATGCCTTTAGCCCTTCTCTCTTCCCTCTCCTCCTCTTTTCAGTTGTATAGGAATGTACTACGATATTTTCCCTTTTCTTAATATTTTTCCTTTTTATTTTATAAAGATATTTTTTTTAAAATTCCCCTGATACTTTTATTTAGAACTATGTTTAATGTAGTTTCCAGTTCCATATAGTTTTCCAAGTTAAAAGACTTCAATCTATATGAAAATCAAGAGAGAAACTAACGTACTTCCTTCCTCTATGACTTTCCACACCACGCTAATGGGGAAAGCGTATGAAGTGTTGCCATAGGTAGAGAGTTCTGCTCTACGCCACCTGCAACCCATTTCGATCGCCAATTATTCAGCATCCAATCAGGACACACAACGATGTCGCAGGCAGGTACCCAATTAAATATGAAGATCAAAATGTTTTCTAGTTTGGGGGCAAATATCAACTTAAAAAAAAAAAAAAAAGCAACGTTGAATTAAACAATTATATAGGTTGGTGAGCAGAATAAATATAGTATATTGGCATTTTATAAATTTATTAGTCGACTCCAATCAAACAGGGTCTGCCTACAAGAACTCACCGCTTTGTGATTCCGTATTGCTTTCAGTTGAACTCACCATCTCGTAGCACTATGTTGATTCCTGCTGCTTTCAGCAGAATTGCTCAGGATCCTTGTAATTAATAATTTAGGTGGAAATCGGAGAGTTATAAATATTTCTCAGACTTACCAGTTATATTTCTCAGCCTACACAAACTCACCGCTTCGCGATTCCATTATCTAGTTCAACTGCACAAACTCATATCTTCGCTGCACAATGACACAAAAGCCAAGCCGGAATCGGCTATGCTATGCCAAACATTCAGTGATAAATAAGGAGAAAGTATTTTTTTGTCTATTTATAATATTTACCAAATTTTAAAATAAAGTGATTTCCAATTTATGCATATAATTTAATAAGAAACATATAGTTCAAACTTGAGATTCCTATTTTGCTTGGAATGTGCTATTTCAATGTCATTTAAGGTAATTATCCTTAACTAACCGGACAATTATTGAATTCATTGTCCGAAATTACGACTTCTATCTTGATAGCACTATGCTATTTGTAGTATTACTGTCAGCTACGGTAATACGCTTAACTTACCAGATAATTTCAAATAACAAAATAAAACTTTTTCAGTTTTTTTTTCTTTATCTGGTGGGGATAGCGTTATCGACAATGCCAACCTTCACCTATCAAATGGTACCTCAAGATTGAATCGAGTTAGCATATCTTATATAGTGAATTGATGTTTAATAATCGCAGTGGTATTTAACGGCACAATACTCCATCACCAGAATTTTATCAGGGATAGAATTCGATGAACGGATACTACTAGTTGCCGTATTTGTGAAAGACCAGGAGAGCTGTATTAAGTTCACCGAGTTTTGAGCGTTTGTCATGAGAGCTGTAATAAGTTCACGGTTGTGTATGTGGTCTCTCCTTTGTTGTTATTAGCAGCCGAGTGTGTGCAGGATCCCGTTGTGGGTAAAAGAGACTGGGAAGCAACAGCGTGAGAAGGATGATGACGCAGTCACAAACAGCAAGTCAACTTTTGAATGTGGGACATCCATTGAAATAGGCGTGCTCATATTACGTCCGAAGGTCACCAATATGGGTATTGCGTTATCGACAATGCCAACCTTTATCTATCAAAAGGTACTTCGAGATTGAATGGAGTTAGCGTGTCTTATATACTAGTAAATTGATGTTTAATAAACGTAGTGGTAGTTAATGCCACAATCTGTTATCGAACACTTCTGTTCAAATTTGAAAGACAATTATTAACTAAAAATCAAAAGCGTAGATTACAAAAGGTGGCAAATATCATTGTTTCAATCGGCTGAAAAAGTTAAAAATAAACAAGTAACTAGTGGTCGGGACTTTTTTTTGAAAAAATTAATACCCAAGATACTGTTTTTATAAAAAGCTTTGTTATGTTATAATTAATGATTCCTGAAAACTTCTTTACTTTATTATGTACTCTTTCCCCTTTTTTAAGAGTAATTTTGAGGGTAATTATCCTCATTAAAAGTAAAAGAAAATGAATGTTTGTTTCAAAAATATAAATCGGAATTTTTTTTTCCTACTACGTATTCCTTATTAGATAAAGGAAAAAAAAAAGGAGAAAGTTTCATTTCGATATTTTTTAATTCTCGGGGTAATAAAGGGACAATTAATTGTTAGAAATGTACGTTGTAATTTCAGTAGATAACAAGTTCATACCAAGATTAAATTCTAAGATTTAGATCACGTATTCGTTTCCATATAAAAAGAAAAGTTTCATTTCCTTATTTCGTAATTATGGAGTAAATTAGGGGTAATTACCCAATTGAAAGTTATGAATAAAACTTTTCCACAAAGAAAGAAATCTTAAATATTGGCTTCATGTTCCCTATAAGAAAAAGGGAGAAACTAACAAGTTTCATTTCAATAATTGATTATTATCGGGGTAATTAGAGAGTTTTTAGCCTGACAAAATTAGAAGTCTCAAATTTCGATCACTTGACCCTAAAGAGATAAAGGGAGAGACTAAAAAAAGTTTTTATTTCGATATTTTGAATTTATAGGGTAATTACCCAAGTAGCACAGAAACATCGATCTATACCGTGGCCGTTCCTATCAATATTTTGAAAGCGGAGGAATATAGATACTGTGAACAAGTTATTGAATGAATTCCGTCAATAAAACTTTAAAAGTATTTTTCTTAAAACACTCTGTATTAAATATATTTTAGTTCCATAGTTCAAAATATTTGCTAGAAAGATAAAAATGAGTAAAATTTCTTTATACTTGCTCATATACTTAGTGAAAGTAAAAAATAGAATGCCGTGATAACTTTATGGAACGGGATTGGAAGGTGAAGCGATCTCAGTATTGCTATCAACAAAGTTTATCCGCTTGTCACGTGATCTTCAGCTCTGACGTCGCGCTTTACGATCCATATTTTTACCATGATCCATGAATTTTTAGCGTAATATTGTCGTCAAAAGTCACCTTACTGATTTAATTTAGGTAAGCAAAGTTTATTCATCTTCTATTTACTTATATAAACTCTATTAATATCGTGTCAGGTCTTCATTTCTAATTGCAATGTTTCACTTTTATATTTAGGTTAAGCCTACATTACCGAAAGAACATTCCATTATAAAAGATCATATGTAGCTGGTTTTGAATTATAATTAAGTAAGTAGTTTTTAACTTTTCGCTAATTTTAAATATTATTATCGGAATAATTTCTAATTAATGACGTAAATTTATTGTCAAAGTTGTTTGTTCTGAATTGTTTACTTCTTGTTTGCTGGGATGTTAAATGTTATGTTTTACAATCTATTTAATTTTTATTAAATAAATTCACTAGGTTCGTAAATAATTTTATGTAAGATGAAATGTTTCTAATGTCATTTGTTGTGTGAACAAGGTTCATAGCATTGTAGTTATGAGTGTATAAATACTTTTCATAAAAATTAAGCCTGTCAACGTTAATTCTGTAGCTTATTAACAGTTAATTCGTTTTAAAACATTAAAAATTGTGCTCAAAATGATATAAGTATACATAATTTATCAAAATATTAATGTAAGCGAATTGTAAAAGGTTATATAGATTTTAAAATTACGTCTAAAAGTAAAATAAGCAGTATGAAAATATTAAACAATTTTAAAAAAAGAAATAAGTTTAACTTTTCAATTTCTGAAAACAATGATATTCTATTTACCTAAATTTAATCCAGTCTTGTAATATAATTCTCTATATAAAAGTTATTAATATAAGATTTAGTTTATGGTACAGGAATGATTGTTATTCGTTACTACAAAAATTTTTTTTTAAATGTGTCAGATATCAAGTAAGGTATGTGTTATGTATAAAGTATGATATGTGTTTGTTATGTAACAAGAGTATACTAAAGGAAAATTAAAATAGACACTAAAGGCTCAAAATCAAAATAGAGATTTATATGTTTATTAAAACTTCTTTAAAGAATTTTTTGTTTGCTGAAAATTATTAAAAAAATTTATAGATAAAAAGGAAAATTTAATTGTCAAAAATAATATCAAAATGTGTTAATCTTTAAAATAACTTTAAAAACTGAAGTATAATTTGGATAAGAGCACAACAACTAAAACTTATAAGTTTCTAAGATAATGATTAGAAAATATTGATCAAAGCTTTTCTAATTAAATATTTTATTGTTTTTCAGGCTTTGAAAAAACCCGGGGGAAATTGGGTTTTTTCATTTTGTGGTCATAAACTTTAAGTTTTACTGTATAAATATTTTTATTTATTAAAAAGTGTTGTATAAGCTTAAAAATAGAAATAAATCTGAAAAGTTATTTTAATTTTATTATGTATTTTTTTATTATGTTTGAATAACACTTTATCACTAATACATAGGTTGAATCTTCTTTACTGTTAAATACATAACGTTTCACAATTTTTAACCCAAGCATTATAAAATATAAATACAGTATTATAAAAGGAACAAGTTTATTAATTTTTTGGTTTTCACGCACATATATTTACTACACATATATATATATCTTACCTATTGTAAAGTTATAACCAGTAAATATTTATAATCAGTAAAAACTAAAATTTCATTTGACTTTAATAAAAAACTGAAATAAATACTCAATGGTCTTCCATGTTTTTATAATAAAATTAATAGAAAGTGAAATTAAAATTACATATAATTGAATAAAATTAGATATAGTTTCAGCAAATACTTTTTCTTAAAATTTTATTTTTGTGTCTCGTAAGAAATGATAAAACCATATTTTTGTGTTGATTTTTTAATTTTTACAAATTATGTCTAAGTTCTTCACGAAAGGGGTACCTCTCAGAAAAACCTAGACAGACCAGGTATATATATATATATATATATATATATATATATATATATATATATATATATATATATATATATATATATATATATATATATATATATATATATATATATATATATATATATATATATATATATATATATAAATAAATATACATGGTATAAGTATATATATAACACAACAGGTCTATATGTGATTCTTATTAAATAAGATTAAAACTTAGCTGTGATTCATTCTAAAATTAATGTGTAGAAATTTATTTTCTAATGTCTAATCTTATATTGATATCTATTTACAATATATATCGAGTAGAAATTTTATATTTTGATGTGATAATTTGTTACTGTTTTATCTTTCAGTTTGTTACTGTTGTATCTTATTCTCAATGCCTTCTCGTAAATGATTAGAATTTATTTAGAAAATGAGTGCACTTGTTTATTTATACCACTACCAGTAATTTAATGAATAAATGTCAGACAGTTCTTTCATTGTGTTGCAATTTCACCAACATAGGTGTATATTTTGCTCTACTCAGCCTTTTAGCTTTTAAATAAGTAAATAAATTATGACATCAGACTATTTTATTTTGTTGTCACTGCACAGAGCAATTGCAAGATGAGAAAACTAGTATAAATTTAGGAGCCTCGAGTAACATTTTGTGTTTTCAATTTTTTTTCCTAATTTATTTTTCATGAAAAATTTGCATGTTATAATATTTACAAAAATGTATTTAGTTTATGTATTAGTAAGTATAATCATTCCCTAAACTTTTTCTCCATAGAAAGCATTTTATTAAAAATGGAGCTATTATTATTATGATAAAAAAAAAAACAAGCTAACAATTAATAACTAGCAAAAAGAAGAAAAAATAACTGTTACTAACTAATAAAAAATCACCCAAAAGAAATAATCCCTTCATAAACGTGCTTTTGTAGTACTTATTATTATCACAAACTATTTAACACAGTGTGTTGTAGGTAAGTAAACAACTTTTAATCTAATTTTTTTCATTGTGTGCCGTCAAATTTCGAAATGGTTAAAAGTGTGCCGTAACAACAAAACAAAAAAATGTTGAGAATCATTGCTCAAAGCCCTTATTCAATTAAGTTCTCTAAGTTTCGTTATATACTCATTAATAAATTGTGTTTTGTTAGTCTTTCAGTTTTTATTTTTTAAATGTTATAATATTACTCAATGTTTTGCTTCCAGCTACAGTTCTCGAACGCTTTGAGACCAAGAGCTTGCGGAAAAATTTGGGAAGGTCTGCTTCAGCCACTGATTGGGAAGGACGGAAACCTAAGATAATTGACGTGACCAATTCTTTGGACTTGGAGACCTAAGAATGTGCCAATTTGTTTTAATAAATTTTTAAATGTTTATTCAAATAAAATATTCATAGCTACTTTTTGTTTTATTCCTCTGCATTCACACCTTCTATATTACCAAGCACGTTCATATCAGAAGTGTAAATTTTATTGAACCCATAAAATTATAATATTTTTTGAGTTTTTAGTGCTATTGTGCAATATATTAAATTATTAATTTTCAGTGACTGAATCCTGTCTGAAGATCAAATGTACCTTGCAAATGCTAAAAAATAAGAAAACTAATTTACATACATGTTAAATGTGGTAATTTTTAAACAAGCAAATTGTCTTTGATTTATAAATCATAGTTGAGCTGAAAATAATTATCATGCCTTAAATTAATATTCACTTCTTACATTCCATCTACAGTGCTCACACTTATTCCTTTTCACCTATTTTACACTTAATTAATTTTTAAGCTTATTACTGCTCAAATCCTAATTATATATATATTTTTATTGTTTGGAAACTGATTAAAAATATTTTTGGGTGCTTATTATTATTATTTTATTTTTTTGAAAAATCTGGCTACACACCTTGAACTTTGAAAGTATGACTTAAATACTTGCAGATATTTTATTCTAAGGCAATATTAAATCTTTGCTCACTAGTTTGCAGAATGCTTATTGTCTAGCATGCAAGGAAATGATTAATTTTCTGCTAAATAGGCATAGACTGAGCAGAGCATGTAGCTCTTTTCAAGTTATCCTTGACAAAAAATGAAGGATTTTTTTTTACTCATTATAAATCAAATTAATTAAATCTGCAACTGTACAGCCTGGAGTATAATTAGCGAAATGAAATCTGAAGTGCAAAACCATATAAAATAATTAACAGACGTGTACCTATATCCTACAATATCCAGTGATAAAAAATTTCTTGAATAACGTATTAAAATTATCGATCGGCGTTCTGCCGCATCTTTAAATGCTTATTAATATTTGTTTTACGAATAACGTGATAAAAATATTCATCGACATTCTACTGTATCTGTAAACGCCGTGGAATATGGTATTTTCAGACTCGACATTCTACGGCGTTATTGAGATATCGATCTATAAAAATTTTACAATGTCGTACAATATAAAAAAAATCTGACGTTTTTACATAGATCGATGTTTCGGAAGAACATAGATCGACGTCGTAAGCGAAGTTTTTTCGAGATCAATCGATATTGAGTGCTACTTGGGTAGCGTAATTGACAGTAATGCTACATAACACGTTTTTCGAAAACAGAAGTCTTAAATTTTGACCACATGCTTCTTATCAGTGAAAAAAGAAAAACTAAAAATTTTTATTTTGATAATTGTGGCTATTATGGTTAATTAACCTAATTAACAATTACGCTGAATTATACGGTTTTAACAAGATAGAGGTATCAAATTTGGACAATGTGTTCTTTATAAGATAAATAGAGAAACTGGAACGCTTTATTTTGTGTGTTTCGTAACTATCGGAGTAATTAGGAGTAATCATCCTAACTCACTGTAATGCGAAACAACACTTTCCAACCAAATTAGAAATATCAAACTTGAACCATATGTTCCTTATCAAATTCCAAGGATAAAATAAAAAACAGTTCTATTTCGGTATTTGAAAATTATAGCAGTAATTAACCCAAGTGAGTGTAATGTTATATAACACCCATTCCTTCTAATTACTAACATGTGAGTGGCACAGCATACTCGATTCCAGCTGTTGTGCTATTAGATCTCGGCGAAGTGAGTTCGTGCAGGTGGAAGACTATGTGGAGCCGATGATTCGCCCTATTGCACTGAAATGCTTATATTGAAGAGCCAGAGCAATGCTGCCTTCGTCTTCAGATTGACATAGTAACAACCTTAAGCCACGAAGAGTTAAACTCATGCAGGTGAAGGGCAATGTGATTGTGGAACTGCGAAGAGATGAGTTTGTGTTATCAAAGTGCAGTTTGCGTGGTCTGGTTACCACAGTAGGCTAGTAAGTAGAAAGTTCATAAACTTATAGTCTGTATTAGGAGTGTCCTTTCCCCTCAAGGTTTATAGGGACATACCCCCAAAATTCGAAAAATCTTTCTTCCCTATTTCCACATGCAATAAAAATTCATAGGAAATTTTTAAATGCATTTAGATATATTTGATCCATTTGACCCTTAATTAGATACATTTGATAAAATGCATTTTGGTATATTAGATCCATCTTAATTAGATTCTCTGTTAGAAATAATTTGCAGAGCATTATTTTCAGAAGAAAAAAATAATATTGTAAATAAGAATCATGGAAAAAAAAAAGGACCCATTTCAGATCGCAATCCAAAATTAATACACAAAATTGTGGTGATAGGCAGTTCTCTTAGAAAATTATATAAATTTAACATCCCATACCATTCAAGCAATTACCGTCTGCTCTTAATGTCATTAAGCATTTATGCAAACGTAACTAGATATTTTGAAAAAAAAAAAAAATTAGCTTAGATACAAGGATTAATTTGAAGAGTGTAAAAAAAAATTTCTTACACTTTTTATATTTTTTAAAATTATCTATCCTATAAGGGTATTGTATCACATATTAGGTAATAAATAGTAATACTTTCTCAGGGTGTTTATCTTATAAGTTAAAAATATTAGCAAATATGATGCACTGTAAAAAATAAATATTCAAATATTACGAAACTTTTCTTGTTTTTGGCAAAGCTGTTTCCTGATATATGCTGAGAGCAAACATTTTTGTCAAAGTGACGAAATAGCTATCACTTCTTCGAGGAAACAAATTTCGTCAAAATTTAAAAAAAAAAAAAAAAAAAAAAAAAAAAAAAAACATTTCGTCATACTATTTTGTTAAAAAAAAAAAAAAAAAAACTTTAAGGAGCATAATGATTTGGCCTTTTCTTTAACATAGGCACCATATAGGTGAAACAAGATAATGAAGACAGATAATACAGATAGATAAATATCTCCAAAAAAAAATTTTCTTCTGAGATCATATTGTATGAAAAAGAGAAACCAATTTCGAGTAGAATTCGAATGAAATGGTATATATGCATAATATTCGAGTAATCTCCCACACTTGACCTCAAGAAAACAGTTTAACCGTGACCGTGATGAACTCGAGATCGGTCAATGAATTTTGTCGACTTGTTTGTTTCGAATAAAAAATACAAGAAAAATAAAGGCAACTTTTTCAGAAATTCGATTACAAGGCAAAGTGTATTAATGATAACAATAATTTATATTGAATTAAAAAGATAATTAATTTAATAATAGTTAGAAAAAAAAAAAAGGCTTTTAAAATCTAAAAGTTTTTTAAAATCTCCAAAGGAAAAGTAATATTACAGAGATAATTACTAAATTATTTGCTGAGTGTAAATAAAATCAAATTCACACTTTTAAGCTAGGCATTAATAAAAAAATAAATAAATAAATAAAAAAAACACTAGGATTTGAAAACAAAATCTACATTATCTGTTATTATGTTTCAGCTTCTTTAATGACAAAAACGAGGGAAATCGATGTAACATTTTCAGATATTTAATCACACAACTCATAATAAAACATTAATTTATATAAAATTTTAAAAAAAAGATCAATATTTTTCTATTGCAATAAATATTTTTTACGTGTAATTAAAAAAATTTTAGTTTTTAAAATAAGATTATGGAAAAAAATTTTCAAATGCTAAGTAAAATAAAAATACTTGCTACCTAATTTTTTCTAATTTTCAAATTTTTTTTTCTAATCTATCTAATTTTTTTTTTGAAATTCCAAGAAAATAAAATATTGATACAAATGTATATTTGTTAAGTTATATACAAATGTATTTGCCGAGTAAATAAAATCGGACCGGAGCGAATTTTGTTGTGGACATACACTAGTTTAGAACTTGAAAATAAAATAAGGCAATATAATCGGTCATCTGTTGTTTCTTTTGTTTTTAATGAGAAATACGAGAAAAATCGAGGTAACGTTTTTAGAAATTTTATTACATGGCATGTAATAAAATTAAATTTATATTAAATTAAAGAAATATTAGCTGCTTATTGATCTAAACGTTTTTGTAAATCTTATTCATATTGAAAATAACATTAATTCGAAAATAATTTTTAAACTAACTGTACAATTAAATTTTGAGAAACAGAAGAAAAAAAATCTAAGATGGAAATTTTGTGAAGTTTCAAGAAAAGTATTATTATGAATGTAAGTACTAAATTATTTTATGAATGCACATAAATAAATTTCTGAATAATTAAAAGAAACAATTTAAAAAAAGCGAACTTTTGTTTGGCATTGAGAAAAACTTTTTTAAGGCTTGAAAAGAAAAGAAGTATATATTATCAGCAGATACTTGTTATCACTGATATTTAAAAGAAATGATTACTTGATAATAATTAAGTAAAAATTAACATAAAAATAAATGATAATGTTATTAATTTTGTAAGATTTTTGTAACTTTATAATGTCTCTAAAACGGAACATTGAACAGTTGTGTGCATAGAGGTATCCAACCAAAGGGGCATCCAATTTAGGACAAAGGACACTCTAATTTAAGTCTATTACAATTTTTATTATTAAATTAAATTTCAAGCATCTCATGCAAAATATTTTATAAAAAATTAAATATGATAAAAAATTGAAAATATTTTGTTAGAAATATTAAATTTCTATCTGAGGATTCTATTACTATTAATTTAAAGCATGGATTTTATGTATTCATTTTTTTAGAAAAAAATTAAATTGATTTTGTTCCCTACATTGCGTACACTTCTTTTTTTTTCAGGGGCATTTAATCTAGGAAATCCTGAGCATCCGCATACCTCTGCAAGCTCAAGACACTGGGCGAAAATACCATTATGTTTATAATTACAAAATGCCACGATGGTTCAAATAAAAGTTAATCTAAACAAGTGCAATTTGTAGTTTAGTACCCAGTTGCATATTGTTAATTTACACCCTATTTCTCAAAAAAAAAAAAAAAAAAAAAAAAGGTAGAGCAAACAAACTTGCATTAGATAGGTAGTGTCGGATATTAATTGCATATTCCATTGTTTTTTATTACTCTTATGATATTGTATGGGTGGTAAATATATCATGTGTACTAGACTTACTTTTATTTAACCACGAACGGTAAAAAATCATAAACGTCAAAATCGTATCAGACAGAACAGTGAACAAGACAAAACCACGTGATTCGAAATCATGATATATTAAATTAGGATTAAGATTCGTATTAAATTTGACAGCAAATTAATAAAAAAAAAATTTCAGTCTAGTGAATGTAAGAGAATATCTGATATCTGAAGATTTATCTATTTCTCACAAAATGCAATGCCATTTTTTTGGGGAGTTATAATTAGAAAAGAATATACATATTTCGGTAAGAATTCGAAGTGAGGTAAATCTTAGGTTTTGCCGGTAAAACCAGCTTTTACCTAAATGACTCGTTAAAAGTAAGCTTTAATATAATTCCATTTTGGTTTTTTATCAAGCCTTTGCTGTAAATCCTTTTGTTTGAGAAAACAATCTTTTGCACATCCTTTCATTTGTTGTTCTCCATTGATTTTATTTATTTTTTAATATTTAAAAAAAAATAAATATTATGAAAATTATAGAATTTTTATAATTTGTGTTGCCAATAATTTGCGAGAAATTTTATAAAACGATCAGGAGAAAAAATGTGGACAGTGGAAAGATTCGTATCATAAATAATGAATTGTTGCGAATTTATATAAAATATAATGTTTTTCCATATATTTTAGAATTATTCTTAAATCAATTTGCCATGCAGAAGAAAAAACATTATTTGAATTATAAATTAATAAAAAATTTTTTTTGATAAGTTTGCAATAATATATGTCTTTTGAAATGTGAGATTTTTATTGACACGCTTGGTTTCTGCTGAATTTTTTAAACTTACAAAGAAAATTAGAACCTTCTTTGTTAAAGATATGAAAACGATGTTTTTTGAAACGAGTAGAACAAATATACTTTAAACTCATTGTTATGAAATACCTGCTTTCAAACTTGGCTTTCATGGAATCACACAAATATACAAAGAAAAATCTGACCTTCAAATTTACAGCATTATATATTTTTTGAATGCGTCATTCAATAATTATAAAATACAAGATTTAAACGACTTTCCGTGCTTCGAAAATGGTCATACATCAATTCACATACTACCAATTGTTATGTTTTACACAGAAACGAAAACGGGGAGAGCGGAATAAAAAGCAAATAAGTTTTTAATGTCTCCTGTTTGACACGAAGTCTATTTATTTTTCACAGAAATGTCTAATGTTTCAAAGTCGTAAAATAATTTCTATGCGCTATGTCCTCTTCTAAAAAATAATGGAATTAATCGGCCTTAATATAGATTTTTAAATTGCTTGTCAAAAACGAGAAAAAAGTATAAGCTTTCAGAAAAGTATAAGCTTACAAAAAAAAGTATAAGCTTTCAGGATATCTAATTAATATTAGAGCAGGGAAAAGACAAAACTCTATCAATTTTTAACGAATTACAACTTCAGTAATCGGGACAAAGCCCTGTTTGATTGCTAGAGGAAACATCGACGAGTTAAACGGCAATCATTAAAAAAATAATAATAATAAAAATAATAATAATAAATTTAAAAAAAACAGCAACCCAAGTTTAATTACTCAACCAAATCTTAGAGGAACAATAATGGCATTTTAGTCCATTTAACTTGTTCTATTTGGTATATTTTCAAGGATTTTGTTGTGCCAATAGACTCTTGGCCAGGCAGAAAAAAATGAATGACTTAACATTAATTAAAATAAACAAGAATTCTAGATGTTTTATATCATTCTGTCACACTATATCATTGAGTTTTTTCTATTTCAGTTTTTCGTAGGTTCCAACATGCACGTTTTCTGGGGGCCCATTCATAAGAAAATTGAGCTGGACTTCGAATCGAAGAGAAAATGGAGCTGGACTGTATGTACTATTAGCTTAAAACGGGGTAGGCATGTTAACATCGCAATTACTTGGGCACCCGATGGAAAATGTAAAAGAGGAAGGCCGAGACTTATTTCGAAAAAATGCATTTTCCAAGATCGCTGCAAAGCATAACTAAATGGATAGGAGGAGGCAAGAGAACTGGCTCAGGACAGGGGTGCCTGGAAAAAGGGACTTGAGGCCTTATGTGCCTGCTGGCGCGAAGAGGATAGGTAGGTATATTTACAAGCTCAGTATGAGGGAACAACATCTAAAAAACTTGTATATTTGTCTGGTATGAAGAATTTTCGGGCAGGATGTGAGAAGTCGAGAATCAAAGTCGAGTTAGACTTGAACTTGTTTAAAAAACGAGCTGTTTTTTTATTTTGTGCAAAGATACTAAGCAAAGATGCGAGTTTTTCAAAAGATGTTTTATAGATTTATTGAAAAATTCAAAAAAGTCAGTCCTATTAAGAGGTTCATCGTGGGTGAAACTTTTCACAGCAAGTGAGTTCAAAGTATAGAGAGAAAAAAAAAAAAAAGGAATTGATAAGCAGTCTCTTAAAAGCATAGAAAAAGTGAGTTAAGGATTTAGCTTAGAGCAGCGGTTTTTAAATGGTGTTTCGCGAGTTGGCACTTTTCATAACCAGGGATGAGTTCTGAAACCTCTGATTGTATTTAGATACGACCCATAATTCAAAATTTATTTCATCTTCTGGTTGCCTTTAAGTCATTACTTCAAATGAAGTAGAAATGGGATTTTTTAAAAAGAAAATATAATATTTCTAATAACAGTATATTGAACAAACTGTAAAAAGAACAAGCATTTATGAAATATTGCATTAGTTTTTCCTATCACGTTTTTCAATCCAAAGTGAAATAATTAAATTCATTAATGAAGAAACATAATATTTTCATTTTGAAGGGAACAATAATTCGGTTATTTTATTTATTTTCAGCTTATGTATATTCACAAAAAAAAAAAAAAAAAAAAAAAAAAAAAATTCTTATTTCAATCGACTTACAAAACACAATGTGTTATAATATGAATTATGATATATATCTATATAATTGATTATATCGTATGTATATGATTATAATTCAGTTTCTAGCACTTTACTTATTCAATGTTTCATAATAGATTAAAAAGGGCAATAAGAATTGGATGTAAAATAGTTTGTTGTTTACATTTTTATTATCATAAATTCAAAAGGAAACTTCCAGAATGGCGGATATAAAATTTCCGTTTTCATTTCGTTGAAGAGTACCATAATAATAAATAAAAGATGAAGTGCCTGTGGCAGGTATTGCATTTAGAATTCACCTGATAACAAAAGATAAATTTTGTCGGCTTCCTCTTCATAGGCGGAACAATAGGGTGTAAAAAAAACATTCTGTTTAACCTTTTATTTGCCATCTTCTTTGTCCTTTTTCCTTTACTGGGTGGCAATACCTACACAAAACCAATGGGCAGTTTCACTCAATTAACGGACTATTAGACTACTTTTATAGAACAGTAGCAAGATCATAGAATAATAACCAAGGTGAAACTGCAAGGTAAGTCTTTTAATCCGAATCTTCACTCACCACGAATGAGATACTGCGTTTTTTAGCAACAAAATTTAAACAAAAATTTGGTATTAATTGTTTTACCACCTACATTATAATTTACAAGAATTTTTAGTTGTTGATTTTAAAAGTTAATTTAGGAACAATTAAAAGTGAAAGGCAAAGTGAATAAAAAGCTATTTCATTCGCTTGAAAAGGTAGCTACGGAGCTAGGATTTTATTTTTGTCATACTGGTTTAATCATTTGTTAGTTATTTGTCCAAAAAAAAAGTGAAAAATAAAAGAGAACACAGATCAATTTTATGAACATGAAAATTCAGATAAGGAGCAAGAAGTTTATTTTATAATTACTGATTCCACTAATTGTTAGTTTAAGAAGACAAAAAAAGGAAGCAATTCAGTTTCTTAAATGAGGTTCTAAACAATGAATTGTGTTTAGTTAACAGAAAAACAGGGATTCCATTTAAAGTATTGCAAAAATTTATGAGGCGTGTTGAATCATAATACCGTTCAAAAATGAGTTGAACCCTATTATCTTATTATTACTTAAATTTGATGACAGAAAAATGAAATATTGTTCAATTTAACAGTTTAAGGTTGCAGCAAAATTTATCCACATTGCTTTTCAAAGTATCGATGTTGCAGTACATCGTTGAACTATTTTTCTGAGAGTGTAATTAACACAAAAGTTACGTTTTCATAAAGTAGCATTTCAATATGATTTTCGTTAATATAAAATAGAAGTTTAGGCGAATCCATCTGTGTTTAGTTGGTTAGAAGAAACACTTCTTGAATGTTTTGCTTACAAGTTTTGCTACATTTTTTGCAATCGATTACCTTTTGTTATGTTGGTTTTATACGTATTTAGCATATTTATAGTTCTGTACTTTTTGTAAAGTTCTGTAAACTGGGAATTTTCACTTTTAAAACCAGTAGGATTTGATTCGCGAAGATGTAATAATAAAGCATAAATGAAAGTTAAAACTAATCATAACTGTTCCAAGATGGAGTTTATCAATCAAAAACCGATTAAAGTTCTACGAATCTCTGATGTTTTCATTTTTTTCCCAGCTAAAGGTGAATATAATCATTTTTAGCCGGTTAAAGATTGAAGCGAGTAGTATCTACAATATTCATCGTTATCTATAGGCGATGGGATTTAAGCATTTTAAAAGAAAGAAAGAAAAATGAATGAGAATCGTAGACAGTATATAGGGCAAGGATTAATAAAGTTTGATCAAATTTTATATTCTATTTTGATATATTCCATAGCTTCGTGCTTTAACTAGCTAGAATAGGTTAGATATAGTTTTAGCTGGTTAAATGTGGAGGCGATTCTTCGGGCATTAGCCCTACAAGACTTGGTAGTCCCTCCCTTTCTTACAGTTAGAATTTTTAATCTAAAATTAAGGTAAAATAACCGGCAACAGTCTGTCCATCTAATTAACCATAAAGTTTAGTATAAAGAATATTTTTTACCTTTACGGTTTTGAAACCGTTTACAACTAGCATGGTTTTAAAACCAAAAAAAAAAGATACTTAACTAGACATTGGAGATAGGCGTTTCGTTAGGTAATAGGCATTGGAATTAGGTTTTGGTGGATTTGTGTTTTATCAAATGAACCGTGAATTGTAGTTTAATAAGTTTATCTGGTTGTCTCACTTAACGTAAAAGACAAGGAAATACTAAACCGTTTTGTGTTAAGTAACTTAATGATTCAGCCATGCGTAAATGAGAGTATAGCGTTCTAATAATCCAAGGTCACAAATTAGGGAGTTCGGGACTCTGCAAACTCTTCATGTGTTGAAGGGAATGGAGAAAATATTGCTGTGTCAACGCTGGGACTCGAATCCCCGTTTTTTCGGTCATGAAATTGTCAGATTTGCCCACTCAGCTACAATATGTACCCAGCTGAAAGAAACTAAATGGCTTCAATAGGTTTGCCTAATTAGTGAGATAAAATTCTGGTTGTTTAACCGTATTAGGTAAAAACAATTAATAAACTGTTTTTATCACAGATAACAGTTTGAATGCCATCTTGTTGATGGTTATTTGACTGTTTCGTTTAAATATGGTAAAATAACAATTAAATAAATTGTTATTTAACCATTTTATCCCCAAAAATTTCTTACAATGTGTATTAATTTAGAAAATATGTATGTTTGAAATTGAATTTGGAAATATCTTTCAAGTTTTTGACTAAACTTTTCAGAGTAGGAAACATTCCGCTGATTATTTTAGTGCACACCATTTTAGTACAGTATTGTAGTGACGTAAGTGTTGTAGTGACACATAACTTTTTTTTAAATATATTTGCAAGTGAATGTATTGTTATGTGTTCCATGAATTTGTATCAAGTAAGTCGTGGAAAAAACATATTTCTTTAAACGAATCATCTTCAATGTAAGTGCATGGGATGATTTACTGTCTTTTTGTTAAATTGGAGTTAATGTTGTCCATAACGTAACCTTGTGAGAAAATAAAAGACCTTTTTACTACAATCTTTTCGAAGAAAGATAAAGAGGAACGGATGGTATTTTATAATCCAGTCAAGATAGAGTATTTTTGAAGAAGGGCATTGTTCTAAGTGGATATTATTGTGAATGAGTTTACAAGGTTGGTAAGCAAAGTTTTATTAACTTTAACTAAATTTATTCGCGTATCAAACATGAATTAGAAAAATTATTGTTTGCATTTTCCAGTACTTGCTCTTATTATTGTCTAGTGACACAAAACTAATGTTGTTTCTTGTTGTGTAGTTGTTTGTCTATGTGCATAAATGTTTCGGATAATTCCTTAAAAGTAAGTGTTAAAAATTTTGTAATTAAACGATGCATGTACTTTATTCATTAAGTAAACTGTTTATCTTTTTCTATATCAGTTAGCTTTTTTTGTACCGTAATCAAATGAATTTCTTTAGTTTAAATAATTCATAGCAATGCATTTAATTTGTAAAATACATTTATAAGAAGGTTTGATTTCTATCCTCTTCTCTCAATTCAAATAATAATAATAATAATAATATACCAGCTTTGTCAATTTGGGAACGTTGACTTTTGTTGAGCTTTTGGAGAAACTATCTTATTCAGCAATTTTGTTGCAATAAATGCTATAAGTAGTTGTGTCTATGAACTTCATCTTTGTTTTATTCATCAAGAATTTTTTGGGCATTTTTTCTATGCATTTCAAGTGAAATAGTATTCAAAGCGGTAGTTCTAGTCTATGTGCATAAACGACTATTCTAACCGGGATAAAAAAAAAAAAGAAGAAATTATTGACCTGAAAATATAATTTATTGATGATTTCCCCATTTTTTAGAATTACCAAATAACGCTTGTTGAAATAGCATATCACACAGTTGGTGTCATAATTATTCCGACAGAGAGAGTGAGTTTTACAGAATACTAACTATATCACATTATTTCTGACAAATTAATAACTATATTATATTATTTCTGAGGAAGTATTAAGTGTATCGCATTATGGTATTATTGCTATGACACCATTACTTTTGTTACATATGTATATATTTTCAGCGTGGTTTTTGTATTAGTTTTTAACCATTTATTATTTAGAGGAGATAATTTTGTTCCATTTTTGATGTCTTAAATAATTGTCTTGTTAGTTATTTTTATTCTCTAAAATTAAAATTGGGTAAGCCGTTATAATAATAATGAAGATTAAGATGAATTTAATGTATAAATGCATAGACAGTGTAAAAAAAAGTAAAGCTAGAATTTTTTTTTTTTTTAACTTAATTGAATTTTACAGGCTTTCAAACATCATGTATCCAACTTTTATAGGATTTCATTTATTGTAATATTTTGCACAGTGAGCAAAATAACAAAAATATCACCCAGCATTACTTTTTTTGGTAAGGATCAGATTTTCATGAAATAAGTTGCGATAATTTTAGTTCAAAGGAGTAATTTCAAATAAACAAATAAGAAAACATACTTTTTTTTAAAAAATAAAAATACTTTTTTTCCCCTATAGATTTGAATTTTTGCCTATTAGTATAAGGGGAGTAGCTGCAATCTGGAAAATATAGCTCTAATAGTTCAATTAAGAGAGCGGATTAGTGTTTAGATCACTTATGTTTAATTCCCATAGAATCTAAATTAACTTTTGACCAAAATATAAATATATGACGGCTTAGATGGAGATTGGAGAATATATTTATTTTTGTTTCTTCTTAACTTTGTAGTTTCAGCTAAGAAGATAATATAGCGACAGTGGTACTGTTAAGAATACCCAAAATAGTTCTCTTAAAAAAATGATATCAGCATTTTGATGGTTATTAGAAAACGAAAAAACACGTTACTTGAAAAGGATACGTCACTGAAATTTTTACTGTCACGAAAATTCTACATAATTCTATACGTGGTTGTTGTTGCTGTGTACAAAGAATTTGTGGTTTTCCTCCTATTTTGTTCGTGGTAATAATTTTTCTCGATAACTTTTCCTTTTATTCATCTGTTCTAAAGTATAAAAACGCATTCATAGCATAATGTTCGACATTTTCACGGAATGTCACACAAAAAATAATCATAAAAAAAACAAAACAAATCTATTGCGTATATTAAAATAATGTCGAAAGATGATGAAATTTGTGTTTAAAAAGTGAAAATGATATCTAAAATATCGAACTGTCATTGTCATCTAACGGAGAGACACTTTTGATTATTTTAAACAATAACATTGTTATTGTTTTCAAACAGTTATGATTCGTCATACCAAATATAGTCACGAAAACAAATTACGTGAAAGTTTTTTTTAAAAAGAATTGTTGACTTTTTATGAGTCGTCTGACTTCCGGATGTCTGTCCCAAAAATGACTAAGATTTAATAAATCAATGAAGGAAAAATGGAAATGCATATAAAAACGTACAGTGCGCAAAAAAATAAATGGACCCCCCCCCCCCAAATTACTTTTGATCTAATAATTTGATCTTCACTTTCTAGGACTCAATCTTAATGGCTCGAGAGAGTAACCTCAAATATGCAGAAGATTTAAATTATGAGATCAAGCATAAAAACGTACTTGAATGTACTTGAAAAACGAGTCTTGAAACTTGAATCGAGTCTCTGTATAAACATACTTTTCTTTAATGATTTGGGTTTCTCACCCCCAAAATGTGAGAAATCAAATTTCGAAGTCGTATATTTAAAATTCGATTTCTCGGGAACTGTTCGACCGATTTCTGACAAACTTTGTATTTTGCCATGTCAAATTACGTACTTCAAAATGATGTAATAGTTGTATTATAATAATTCAAAATTATTACCTTATAATTAAAAAATTTTGACACTATTATTAAATAAAATAATAAAAAAATAATGAATATTTACTATAAGTTATTTTTTGTATGGAATTATCTCTGGACAAACGAATTTTATAATTGCGTGCAAAAATATACCTTCTCATGTATTCAAATTCATGCAATTTTTGCAATAGTTTTAAAAGATAGTGTTCATCGATGTTCGGCCGATTTATTATGATATCATACCAAAAATATAGTCGGAAATCAAAAATTTAATATAAATATTGAAACTTTAATTAATATACTCTAGAAACTCTTAAAACTCTAGAAACAATAAAATTTCAGTTATATACATAAATTCATTCAAATCTATGTATAAAAATTGAATGTGGATGATAGACGCAGCAGTCACACATGACTGATTTCATCAGTGGCGATTATTCTATCATCTCATTTGGTATTCCGCATTATAAAAAAAGCGAAACTTTCTTGTCAGCGATATGTGTTCTTTGGCGGAAATAGTAAAAAATGCCCAATTTAGTATTTTGTTTTTTACTCTCTGTCAACCTATCCCACCAAAATATATCAAACCGGTTTCCATTTGGAAAGAATTTTGTAGATAGCACTAACATATCAAATCTGCCGCAGTTAAGTAGCAATTTTAGTTGATCAGTCATGGAACTTTCTCGTTTGGGAATACTGAGAATATCGTTTGGGAATTGCCCATTAATAATGTGAGTACTTTTTTGTAAAATTCCTTATTAAGTTTACACAATCCCATTCACATAATTAGCAGTTATTTTTTAATAAAAAAATTCTTTCTATACACGAAAAGAATTATTCGAACATATAGAATTTATAATAGGCTTATATAGTTTAAATTTTTTTTTTATTTAGAACAATATTATTTTAATTCGTAATGATAAAAATTATGGGAGATATCAATTATTCACAACCCTACTTTATTTTTCACAATGAGTTCAAAATTGAATTCATAGATTAAAATTAAGTATGGTTACTATAAAATGGATAATATCGGAGGTATTAATTGAATTTTTGCTTTAAATATTTCTAAATATAGAAATAATTATTCAAAAATTAAATGACGTCTTCCTATAATATTATAATTAAAGTAAAAAATTTCAAGTAAAGTATTATTACTGTTAATAACAATGATAATAATTATAATATTCGCAAAAGGAAATATTTACTACTTTATATTATTTCGTATAGTGAGTGCAAAGTTAAAATCATTGGATAAAATAAGCTTCTCATACGATAAAAAAATAGCATTGGGGACATTAATTTTATCATTCACTATTATTAAATACAGTAATAATTAATAAAAACAATTAATATTTGAGTTATTAATAAAATTTATTGTAAGTAATGTTCTTTTTTAAAAAAATCAGACGATCTTCAAAATTGGTAATCAATTATAATGTCAAGCAACTATTTATTTATAAATTCTAATTTTACAAACATATTTATACGTTGTAATTGAGATCTAAATCTTGCCCGATAATTAAAACAGCAGAAAAACAGAAGTTAAAAAGAATTTGTGATTTTTCCTGGCATAAATTTAAATTGCTGAATTAAAGGTGATGAAATAATAAACAGAAACAATAATTTCCTTATGAGAGTCCTGGAAGGCAAAAACCAGCTTCCTCTTTCTTTCATAAGAATTACATAAATACCAAGTCCTTGTTTATTTTCGCTGCTATGACAAAGTTTAAAAAATACTTTAAACTTTAAAAATTAAAACTATGAGTAACCAAGTTCCATAAAATACATTTTAATAAATAAAATACAAAAAAAAATTCTAAAGTACAATTAAAAGACTGAATAAATATGGAATTTCTATTCATTTAATTCTTCATATGGTAAAATAAGTAGAATGTGACTCCATGACAATTTGAAGTAAGTTTCTTTATTAGTTTAAAATTGTAGAGGACTTTTTTTTACCCCATAACTATCAAATTTACTAAAGAAGAGATACTACATTCGATATCTTTAAATAATACTAGGTGCATGCGTTATTAAGTGAATGAAATTTATGACCTCTGTGTTACGAATATTTTTGATTTTAAATTTTATTCTTGAAGCTTTAAAAAAATTCGATACTTTGAATAAAATGTTAAAATTTTTGTGAGAAAAATTACTTATAATATCACGAAAAAAAATATAGTAATATAAGTGATAAAAAACCCAAATAAATTATAATAAAAGCTGCTAATTTTGTGCAATTTCTCGTACCATTTAAAAATTCAAGAGGCGAATCGATCGAAATTCAGATTTTTTCTTTCAAGTTAATAATTATAAACTGATTTTCAAATTTGAGTAAACTTACTTATTAATAATACAGATATTACAGATTATAATACAGATATTACAGATATTAATATTACAGATTAGAAGAATGATTTTTTTTTAAGAAATACTATCAGTGTAAATAAATAAATTAATAAAAATCTACTGAGGAAATAAATAAAAAATAATAAAAATTGCCTATGAAACGCATGTAATTTAGTACTGAAATTTAGATCAATAAACGTTTTAACACAAAAATCATTAAAAATTCAATCTGTGTTTTCTCTCAAATTTTGTTTTAAGGCTTACTTTTGAATTTAACCAGGCACATACAATGAATGAAAATTGCTTTTTCAAGAAATATAAGATACTTTTATTTGCAGAGTGAATAAATAAATTTAAAAAATGATGAAATAAATGAAAACTAAATATATAATGATTTAGTAAGGCAATTACAGAACTTAGCCGTCTGTGCTTTTCATTTCAGATTGTAATAAATAATTATCATTTCATTCAATAAGATGACATTGTTGAATATATTCCTCAAATCTTTTGTCATTCATTAATTAACTTACTACTTTTGTCATTTCCCTGTATTAATTAAACTCTCATGTTTTGTCATTTACCCTTCAAAATAATGAATATATTTTGATTTATACCTGAACATGGTACCGGGACAACACCTGAGTAAAAAAACCCTACCAGTTTACCTTGATAAACTTTACCATTTGTAGTTTATTTTAAATCAAATATTTCAAGGCCTGACATTTACGATATTTATGTATACACCAGCGTGCTAAAGATTTTGGTAAACCTGTAAAAGGCATTTTGAGCCTTCCCGTTTTTTTTTTTTTTTTTTTTTTTTTGTTTTTTTTTTTTTGTTTGTATAATCTGTTTTCATGGTTCTGAATGCAGCCGACATAAATATTACACATTTCGGAATTTGTAATCTTTTTACTATTTAATCGAAAATGTAGCCTTCGTCGGATAAAATTTGAATCTTTTCACCCAGGTATTCCTTTTTTATATATATGGTTCGAGTCTTGTAAGAACAAATTTTGCAAAAACAAATATCAACAATATCAAATTAATAGTATACTATTAAAATTGAGTCAGGACTTAGCAAATAAATATGAAAAACTTATAATTATTAGTGAAAAGTGTATTTTAACTAAATAATATTACTAAGAACAAAGAAATTCATCCGCTATTTACTTTGGTGTACCAAAATCAATTAACATGAAATATACTATTCATTTAATACCCGACTGATATGAAAATTGCTGATTTAAAGTGACTTTCAAAGTGCTGACCAACAATCTATAATATTGAGTTTGACCAAAGACGTTAGTGTTAGACAAATAAAATCACGCAATTAGTTGTAAATTGGTCATAATTTGTATGAAAATATAATCATGCATTTAAATTTTAATCATGAAGCATTTTAAATCTATCCGTAGTGAATAGAATTTACATATTTTCTTATTGTAAAGCTGAATAAAATGTTCTCACAGTTTTGTTTTTATTAAAATAATGTTTATTTTTAGATAATTGCAAACGCAGTTTTATAACTCAATTAAAACGGTTTTGAATAATTCTAATTTAAATAATTAAGAAAAAAAATTACAGGATTCCAACTTTCGTGTTAAAAAAAAAATTAAAAATTTTAATAGCAACGACTTTTAAGTAAAATAGAAAAAAGAAGAAAATCATTTTATTTCTGTCAGATTTGAAAAGAAAATCATATGCCGCACAACTTTCGTAATTATACGCTCCCTAAAAAAGCTGCTAGTTCCGTGGTTGTGCTCAGCCTAAGACAGGGGTCGCCAAACTTTTTTGATCATCGACCCCTATATAATTTTTTGAAATCTCCATCGACCCCCCATAAAAGTAATTTTCTGTTAATTAAAATAAAACTCTATTAGATACTGCGTTTGTACATTTATTTTATGATTTTAAACATTTATTAAAGTAATAGTACATTGTGTAACAATAGTTTTATGAAAAATATATTAATGTTTAAATTTAAATACCTTAATATTTACTAAATAATAAGTAATTATGAATAAGTAGAAATAAAAAGTTAAGTAAATAAAGATTTATTGCTTCTTAATCAATGAGATGGGTGTGCCGAGTTTCTTTCTTCTTATTATTTTTATTTATTTATTTATTTTTTTGCAAGGTTCGCTATATTGGGTTCAAAATTGGTCAATTTTAATTTTCGTCAAAATTGGTACATTTTGTAATTTTCGTAAAATAATACAAAGTATGCTATAGTTTTGTCACGAGCTGTTCTAATCCATATTATTAATGCTTACCTTCTTTTTTTTTTTTTTAACATGCATTGATAATATTGACAATGCAAATATTCAACACTGTTCACAGTTTGCAAAGATAGCTGAAACTGCGTATGATATTTGCGTTTGTAACGTCAATGCTCGTCACGCGTGACATTTGGACAAGCGCACATATGCATATGATTTATAAATTGTGCTGAGTTCGTACCACTGCGCGCTGGTATGTAAATACTTGTTTCATCCGAATAATATACGTTTATTAATTTATGTTTTATAAAGAAACTGGTATTAAGTCAGTTATAAAAAACAATCAGTCAAACAGGGAATTATTGAAATAATGGAACGCCTTTTCCTTACAAGGGAACTTGACTAGACGGCGTCAACAAATGTGGGCTGTACAATTAACGAGCTCTATATTTCATGTAATGCATTAATTGTGTCTCACTGTTAACAATTTTCTGTATGCTAATAGTAATTTTATTATTATTATTATTATTATTTTTATTTTTTTTTCCTTTAAATTTTTTTTATTTATTTATTTATTTATTTACTTATTTATTTAAACTTCGCAAATACTGTATTTGTGTTCTTTAGAAATGATTTTCGAATTTTTGATTAACTTATGGTTCAAATATTGTAAAGTTATCCAACTATTCATGTTTTGAGTTTCCTCTTGTTTGAGGATTTTTCTTTACGGCTGTCTCGCCGTAACTCTTCTTTTTGAAATTGTATCTGTTTTTAGTTTGTTAATTTTAAGATTTCCCTAAATTCTTTGAGGCCTTCTGGTGTTGCCATGAATCGCCACCAAGCCTACCTTTTTTAATCCTCTTTTTTATTGAGATGTCACGTGCGTGCACTTAGAGTCTACAGCAGTGTTTCCCAAACTTATGACTTTTGTGTACCCTTTCTAAATTTTTCGTAACGCTGTGTACCACTAATAAAAAAATGAATGTATTTTTTACTATAAAAAAATTGCACAAAAGTTAAAAATCACAAGTGGCTGTTGACACCACTACTTATTAACTGTTAACTCTGCAAAAAATAGCCAATAGGAAATACGTTATTGTATATTTTCATGGCTTGCTTTGTTTCTAAGTAAACTTTTTTGAAATTTTCGTTTGTTGCAAGATATTTCGCATAAGAACGCGTACCCCTACTAAACTGTTCCCGTACCCCTGGGGGTACGCGTACCACACTTTGGGAAACACTGTTCAGTATTCTACGGATGACCGGGACGGGGTTAAACTTTGATACTCAATTAGGTATCTGTTTTTTTGTTCGACCCCAATCGACCCTTCCGATTCAGATCGACCCCCATTCGACCCCCTGTCTCAGATCGACCCCCGCTTTTGTTAAATAGACCCCTGGGGGTCTATATAGACCACTTTGGCGACCTCTGGCCTAAGATATCGAAACCCTTCGATTGCCTGTGCCACTCGGAAGTTATAGGCCTGACTAGTAACATACTTTTCTTCTTTTTATTTCACTCGGAAGCACAATATTTAAAACTCTCAGTTAATTTTATTCTTTTTTTTTATAGTCTCGTCTCTGTTTTTATGCCGGAAAGCTGTTAAATTTTCGATTGTTGACAAATGGCAATGAATTTTTTTGCACCATTTTGAAAATGTTTTGAAAATGCACCATTTTGAAATGATGCCACTGCAGATGCAATCTGCAGTGCCATCAGGCGCAAAGCTGATGTAAAAATTTGAGTACCTGGAGTGAGTATCAAGTGGTCGAAATTTCGTTTGACGATGGATATTTTTTGATAATAACATAGCGGACTACTATTTGGATTTACCGTGGACAATAATATAGCATAATTTCTGGTTGTAGAGGTTGGAAAATGATTGAAACTGACAATAGACATACAGCCCCTGTGGAGATTTAAGAACTCTAGTTGAAAATCTGGGAAGAAGGTCAACGTGGAGGATATTTTTTTTTATAGCAAAAATGACGATTAGATCATTATCTCTATTACATTTCGAGGATTTCTGAGTTTTGACAAATCAATAAAGTGAAAAATTGGTTCTCCTCGACAGTTATAATTCATTGAAGATGGGCCGTGCTGGGGATAAATCGTTCCTGTCCGCCGTTTTTCAGAATCAGCTTTCTTGGATATAATTATTCTTTCTCCTTGAATTACTGTTGACATTTTGAGATCCGAGCATTAAATATTGTCCGAAAGTGAGACTTTTACTTAGAAATATGTAGCTTAGAAGTGTTGTATCGGTTTAAACGAAAAAAGAATTTAACGAAAAGGCCGCACTAAAATATTTGATCGTATAGTGTTTTACTAAAAAAGATACAACATAAAGGAATGCAATTCAAACGTGATTACAACTAATGAGAAAAGTTAAGCTGAAAAATAAGAATATTAAGTCGAAAATAAAACACATCCGTTAAAGAAATAAATCATTAAGTTTATTCATTTTAGAAAAACAAAATCATCTTGATTATAAAATATTTAAATGAATTTCACAAATTTGCACATGGCTTTACTAGCAGTGTTTTGGAATACATGATTAAATTGGCACTAACTTTTAGATTAATATTAACAATTAAATTTTAAGTTTCATTTAGAGATTAAATTTTAATTTAGCTGCAGCTAAAAAGAAAAATAAAAGAAAAATATAACTTATCGGGACAGCATGCTTAAAATCGGGTAGTCGCTAGCGACCACACCTCCAAGGAACGTCTCCAGTTGATGCTAGAAAAAGGCAGAGTCTGAGAAAAAATGGTTTTTCTGCCCTAGTTTGCAGGCGGTGGCGCTGACAGCGGTCCTCTCCAATTGGTCCAGACAACAGGACTCGACCATCATCCTGGAGGGGTGAGCATTTGGTGTCGCCCTCTATTGACGATGAACCGAACTACTTAAGCTTGTATTATAATTACCTTGGTTATTTAAAAGTGCCAATAAATGTTAATAAATATAAAGTGCCAATAAAAGTTAATAATTAAGCATACAAAAATATAAACTGGCCATATTACAAAAGTCTAACACCCATCCTAACATTCCATCCGGGCAAGGAAGAAAAAAAAAAATCAAAGATTTTTTTTTTTTTTTTTTTTTAAATAAACAAGCAACCAATTGCTTGACAAAATCCATTTACTATTTAATTTTTTGAAAAACTTTAAAATTCCAGATGGAAAGTAAGGGAACAAAACTTTGGTTGCAATAGAGTCTAGTAGGTCGAACACTCACATAACAAAATTTCTTACCAAACTGCCTTTCAGCCACACTACAATTTTCTTCGGTTTCCAAAACCACGTAGCCAACTGTTCCACAAACTAGTCTTTCCTAAACTGATGCTGTTTTTCAACTGTCAACCAACGGTAATGGCTTTAAAATATGTGTTACACTGTAATGGTTATAAGTGTATGTGCCAGGTTGATGCGATACACAAGGTTTGACTCGCAGGAACCAACCGCTGAGACTGGAATAATGGCAACTGGTCTGCTCATGCCTGTTGTGGTGATGGTCTCCACGTCTTTAACAACCTCAGAGACGGCAGAGGGCCCTTTCTGCTTGGCTACTGAAGAAGTTATTGGCTAGGATGTTACTGGCAGAAATGAAAGCAGGCTGTCCAAGCTTGGTAGGATCAGACTTACAACTCTGAACTTTTGTTGACATTCGGCAGCAATAAACCGGACTGACCACACACACCCTCACCGCACAGTTTCACAACATACTAAAGCACTTCAACTTTTTCAACTTGAAAGTTCATATACACTAATCTCATCCTTCAAAAGTCTATAACAAGGAACACACATTTTGGCTGAACACTATACTTGTAAAATTCTCACTATACTTGGCAACACACTTTGAACACATTTCAAAAAAAATTTAAAATTTTTCGCTCAACCCAAAACTCCATCACAACCAAACACAGAAAAAATTATAATACAGTACAGTTTGTAAACAGGGGAACAACCGCAACTGCTACCCCAACAATCAAACATTTGTACCAAAAAACATTTGTACTAATAACAAAAAACATTTCGACTCAAGGAAAAACATTAAAAGGTTGTTTCTATATATAAACAAAAAAAAATTTTTAGAACTTAATTTAATTTAGATTTTCCTTTAACATATATTATCAAATTTTGCTTTAAATTAAATAATTGAAATTATTAAAAACTTTATCTTCTAGGTCTTAGATTGTATCTTTGCTGTTGCTGCGGTCGAGGTGTTATTAAAAAATACCTTCTTTGTTTACGTGGAAATTGATTAGATTTTGGCAGTACATCGTCCCTCCCCAGGGAACCACCCGGAAGATTCAAATTTCCATCTAAAACTAAATAATTCTGAATATCATCGTGACGTTTTTCCACCCGTTTAACTCTATCTATATGAACTCTTTTAATGACTTTGTTATTACTTTTTAATTGAATTTCCACATTAACAGGGGATAAAATCTTTGTAATCACAAAAGGACCTTTATTTGGTTTCGATAATTTCTTAGATAAACCTGGCTTGTTTGTGGGCTCATGTAAAAATACTAAATCATTTACTTTTAATTCCTTATTTTTAGCAACTTTATTTCTATATCTTTCCTGATTTTGTGCTGCAGTTACTAAACTTTCACTTACAATTTTAAAAGAGTCTTTTAATCTTCGTGTTAAATCATGGGCATAGTCTTTGTATTCGGCATAAGAATGTCTAGGTTCTTCAGTTAAAATCTGATGTGGCAATGTTATCTCACGACCATACAATAACTGAGATGGTGAAAAACCTGTTGTTACATGGTTAGCTGATCTATGAGCCATTAGGGCAAATTCTAAATGTCTATCCCAATCAGTCTGGGTTTCATTAACCAAATGACTCAGGGCATTTATAAGTGTACCATTTAACCTTTCAACAACTCCATCACTTTGAGGATGATAGGGGCTTGTGGAATGCTTTTTAATTCCCAATTTAGAATAAACTGTTGAAATTGACTGTGATAAAAAATTTGTTCCTCTATCTGAAATTAAATGATTCGGTACACCATGGCGACTGATAAAAAGCTCTAAAATTCTAGAAACCGTATCACTTTTAATATCTGCAGTAGCATAAGCTTCTGGCCAACGTGTGAAGTAATCTGACATTACCAGGATATATTTATTTCCAGAATAAGTTAAGGGTAATGGACCAACCGCATCAATAGCTACATATTCAATAGGTTTTGAGGCAATAGGCATTCGCTGTAATGGGGCAAATTTTGCTGGTAAATGAGCTCTTCGCTCGTTACAAGAATTACAAGATTTAATAAAGTTTAAAATATTACAATACATACCTTTCCAAAAATAATTTAATTTAATACGCCTTAAAGTTTTACTAAATCCTTGGTGAGCCGTTGTAGGTGAGTCATGACATAAAGTTAAAATTTCGGGTACAACAGTTTTTGGAATAACTAACCTATCTTTCATTTTACTATCAGAATCGTCAAATTTAGGTTTACAATACAGAATATCCTCCTTTAAAAAGAATTTCAATTTATGTTCAGACATATCATCTTTTGAATTAAGGTTTGTCACAATTTTAACACAAAAAGGGTCAGACTTTTGTTCTATTTTAACTTTTTCTAACAAAATTGGT
Source organism: Parasteatoda lunata (assembly GCA_949128135.1). Taxonomy (NCBI): domain Eukaryota; kingdom Metazoa; phylum Arthropoda; class Arachnida; order Araneae; family Theridiidae; genus Parasteatoda; species Parasteatoda lunata. The sequence continues at coordinate 71,397,278 of OX421977.1, read as the reverse complement.
TTAATGGAGGTAATGTTTACATTATTAACTTGCTCAACTCCTCTGCTTAAATAATCTGCAGTTACGTTTAATTTTCCTGGCTTATGTATTATATGATGGTCATATTGCTGTAAAGTCATCACCCATCGGGCTATCCTAGAAGTTGGATCTTTTAATTTTAAAGTTTGAGAAAGACTAGCCTGGTCACAATAGATTGTAAATTTACGACCTAACAGATATTGTTTAAAATAACAAACACCATACACTACTCCTAATAGTTCTTTTTCTACAGTTGAATAATTAACTTCAGCTCCCTTTAATTTTCTACTGGCATAAGCAATTGGATGTAAAAATTTATCTTGGTCATATTGACATAACACAGCTCCTAATGCATATTTAGATGCATCAGTACTCAAAACAAATTCATTTTGAAAATTTGGAAGTATTAAACAAGGAAACGTTTTAAGACAATCTTTAAGTTCATTAAATGAATTCAATGCATATTGATCAAATTTAAAATTAGCTTTTTCTTTAGTTAATTGTGTAAGTGGGAGAGCTTTCTCTGCAAAATTTGGAATAAATCTCCTATAAAATCCCACTACACCGAGAAAAGATTTAACCTCAGACTTAGTTTTAGGAATTTTAAAATTGTTTATTGCAGAAATATTTGAATCATCGGGAAAAACTTTTCCATTATTTACTTTAAATCCTAAATATTTAATAGTAGTCATAAGAAATTTACACTTTGATGGTTTTAACTTTAAATTATGCATTCTAAGTCTCTCAAATACTAGCTTTAGTTTATGTAAATGTTCCTCTACATTATCCCTGGATGCAATAATAATATCGTCTAAATAAACACCTATCTGATAAGGATTAAGTCCTGACAAAACAATTTGCATTAATCTTTGAAACGAATTAGGGGAGTTTTTAAGTCCAAATGGTACTCGACACCATTCATAAAGACCGCTTTCTGTGGCAAAAGCTGTTTTATACGTATCCTTAGGATGAATTTTCATTTGGTTAAAACCACTACAGAGATCAATGGTCGAAAAAAGGAAAGAACCTGATAAATTATCAACTAATTCAGTTATGTTTGGAATAGGGAATGAATCTGGAAGAGTTTTTAAGTTTAATTTACGAAAATCGGTACACAGCCTATAACTACCATCTTTCTTTTTAACTAAAATTACAGGAGCGGCATACGGTGATTTACTTTCTTTAATTATACCATTCTCTAATAAATCTTCAATTTGATTATTTAATTCAATTTTTAAATGATGAGGAGCTTTATAATGTCTTTGCCTAACAGGCACCTGATCAGTTAACTCAACCCTATGTAAAAGAGTATCGCAACCCGTTAAATCCCTAAGACCAAAAGCAAAAATATCTTTGTATTCACCCAAAAAATTTTTAAGTTTGATTTTATTCTCCTCATTAAGGTGGTCATATGAAATTCCATTTTTATCAAAATCAAAATCCTCTAAAGATTGTTCAATACTATTACATTTTAGAACTGGTACTTTTTCTAAACACTCTAAATAAGCAAGCTTTGAATTTTTGTTTAAATGGTACGGTTCATTATTAATATTCATTACAGTTATTGGATATGAATTTTCCTGACACTTATTGTTTACAGTCCTATTTATTAAAAGACCTTTTGAAAAAAAATTTTGGTGAGGCTGAATCAAAATTCCTTCAGAATGATTTTTCACTTCCCTACATGTTCTAACAAAAAGAATCTTTTGGGAATTTGGTGGAATAACACATTTACTTTTTGTATATAAATTTACAGGGTTTTCTCTTATACACACATTACAAGTATCAACTTTCTCATTTTCACTACCCAAAAATTTTGTAGTCACAATTTTATTTTCTAAACAATGGTTATCGAAATCAATTTTAAAGTTATGCTCTTTAAGAAAAGATGTGCCTAAAATAGCGAAATAATCTGACGATCCTAAGCATGGGGTGACATAAAAATCTTCATTAAAACATTTATCTTTAATCCAAAATCTAATTTTCACCATTTTGTTAATTTTAACTAAACCACCCGTAAAATTTTGAACGTTCAAACTACATTTTTCAACTTTTAACCTACAGTTTAATTTAGGTAAAATTTCCTCTGAAATTAAATTAAGGGATGAACCACTATCAATTAAGGTTGAAAATTCAACTTTATTTACACTAACATTAACTTTCGGTAAAGATACCCATCTATGATCTGCAAAATTTACATTTAAAGTCGGTACTAAAGGGGTCTCCAAGGGAGAAACGTGTACTACTGTTTTCCCACCCTTTGTTAGTTTAAATTTACGCGACACCTGTCTGTGGTGTGGCCAAATCTGCCACATCGTTGGCACATGATAACAACGCAGTTTCTTGCCAAATGACCTTGCCTGCCGCAACGGAAGCAGTTTCCTTTATTATTTTGATTATTGTCGCGGCGCGAAGTTTGTGCCCTTCTATTATACTGCTGTTCCCTACTTGTACCAGAAAAATTATTTTGACGGTTAGGCCTAATTTCATTTTGGTGACATTGATTCTCCCGCTCTTCCAATTTTAGAGTTAATCTCTCAACCATCGATCTAAGCTCCTTAACTTCGTCTGATGGTGTTGACCTTATAGCGCTAACTACATCCACGGGTCTTGCAACGGCAATAGTGTCTACGTAATTTATGTCATTTCTTTTAAATTCATTATAATTATCCGCACCTGACGCTATAATCCCTCTCAAAATTTCACCTTTTACTCCCTGTTTAGCAGTTGACAGCAAAAGCTCTAATCTATAATTCTCAAAATCTCGCGCGTCACCCGGGACACAACTAAAAGATAATCCCTCAATTCGTGAGAAGAACTGTCTGACCGACTCTGTGGGAAGCTGATATGATGATGTTAACCTAGAAATTGATGTCGCAATCGACGTCGCATTGTTAAATCTATTTCTTAATTCAACCACCACTTCGTCAAAATTATTATTTCGTCGGATGTCTCTTTGAGAATTAAAAAACTCAAGCGCTTCCCCTGTCAACTTAAGTTTAAGGACTAAAATTTTATCTCTATCCTCCCAACCGCAGTAATCAGCAATTTCATTAAGTTTCTCTAAAAAAACTTCAATAGGTGAATTTCCACTAAAACTTGGGATAACTGGCAAGAAATCCGCTAAATTGTTCGTGACAATCATTTGAGGACGCAATTCGTCAGCCATAACTGAACTAAGTTTGCAATAAGCAAAAAAAAATTAATTTATCTTAAATTTAAATAGTATTAACAGCTAAAAATCCTCAAAAATAATTTTAACTCAAAATTTTCGACAATAATAGTCTATACACCTTAACATCCTCCAAAATATCATGAAAATACATAAGAAATTTGCAGTGAATAAGAAAAAAAAATTTCATGAGATAAGTATCTCCTCAATTTGTGAAAATAAACATTCTTAAACATTAACGAAGGAAAACATTCAATTTTGAAAATCAACACTTCCAAAATTCTAAGTCCCTAACTTTTTATAATTAAAAGCAAATTTTACAAAAAGTCTAAATAAATTCCTTTAGTGAATCATAAAATTTAGTTACTATTTAAAACCATTACTAAAAATATAAATAACTTAAATAGATGCTAAAAGATTTCGTTCTTAACAATAACACGCTTTTTGCTCGCCATTTTCAACAATTCTTATCATTTTCAAAATTTTACTAGAACACAGAATAAATACTATCAATATAAAAACAATGTGGTAAGCAGTTGGAAAAATTTGGGTCTATGGCCTTACAATTAACATTAACAAAGCTATCGAACCATGTGCATGGAAATTAACGAACACGTGGCATATCAATCAACCGCAAAAATCAAAAATAAAATTTAAGTTCCTTAGCAAAGACATTAGAAAATTTCATCAATTACTTAAATTAATAAAATAATTACTTCTCAAAGAATTTACACCGCAATTACAAAAAAAATTTTACTGACCAGAACTTTCCTAACATATTAAATTTACCGCGTGGGCCGCTGGTCACGGCACCATTTTATGTTGTATCGGTTTAAACGAAAAAAGAATTTAACGAAAAGGCCGCACTAAAATATTTGATCGTATAGTGTTTTACTAAAAAAGATACAACATAAAGGAATGCAATTCAAACGTGATTACAACTAATGAGAAAAGTTAAGCTGAAAAATAAGAATATTAAGTCGAAAATAAAACACATCCGTTAAAGAAATAAATCATTAAGTTTATTCATTTTAGAAAAACAAAATCATCTTGATTATAAAATATTTAAATGAATTTCACAAATTTGCACATGGCTTTACTAGCAGTGTTTTGGAATACATGATTAAATTGGCACTAACTTTTAGATTAATATTAACAATTAAATTTTAAGTTTCATTTAGAGATTAAATTTTAATTTAGCTGCAGCTAAAAAGAAAAATAAAAGAAAAATATAACTTATCGGGACAGCATGCTTAAAATCGGGTAGTCGCTAGCGACCACACCTCCAAGGAACGTCTCCAGTTGATGCTAGAAAAAGGCAGAGTCTGAGAAAAAATGGTTTTTCTGCCCTAGTTTGCAGGCGGTGGCGCTGACAGCGGTCCTCTCCAATTGGTCCAGACAACAGGACTCGACCATCATCCTGGAGGGGTGAGCATTTGGTGTCGCCCTCTATTGACGATGAACCGAACTACTTAAGCTTGTATTATAATTACCTTGGTTATTTAAAAGTGCCAATAAATGTTAATAAATATAAAGTGCCAATAAAAGTTAATAATTAAGCATACAAAAATATAAACTGGCCATATTACAAAAGTCTAACACCCATCCTAACAGAAGAAAGTAAACTCATAAATGCTATAAAATATTTTTTCAATAAAAAATTTAATTAATTAAATTTAATTTGCGCTTTTAGTTATTATAAGTTAAAAACGGATAAATTTTAATATTTTTAGTATTTTTTTTTGCATGTAGGATATTTTTATGGCGCATTACTTCACCTTTTGGTTTTGAAACAAAGTTCACATTACTAAGATACTTGTTAGCCATAAACCTGCCCGAATGGTTACTAAAACCGAATTTCTTACTTTTTTAAAAAAATAATAATTTTTTGTTGTAATTAAACTTCTATTCTAAGAGAGTACAGTTAATTATATATTTATATAAACACTTGTTTTGAAAAGGCACGCGAACAGTAAACTATAAAATATTATTTCTTAATAGATAATATTGTACCAAAATTTGTGCAATCTGTAGGACGCTGGGTTTCTGGAGGTTAATCGAAAATTGGAAGGTTTTGACGGTCATGATTGAAATTGGTCATGATTGATGATAATTTTTATTTGACGATAAGATATTCTGATTATAGCAGTCGGGAAACAATTACAACTTGCATTGTTGTAGGCACAGAACTCCAGAAGAAATTTGAATGCTTGAATGCTCTAGCTTATCAGAAAGTTGTCCAGTTTCACCCCCTTGAAAATTTCTGTCCTAAAATGATTCTTTTGTATAGAAAGTTAACACAAATGGGAAGGTAGGCGTTCTATACAAAATTACGGCAAATGTTATATAGCAAGGAAAGACAAGAACTTCGAAATTTTTAAAGAACCAACTTTCAGTTTATGTTTACATAATTCGAAATATGCTTGAGCTCATATCATAAACTTTTCTTAAAAGTATCAGCTGGAAATTCAAATATTGTATTTGTGTATTAATTGTATATTGCATTGATGCGTGTATGGACAGAAAAAAAACTCATAAGTTTTATACTTAATAGTTTTTTTAAAATTCTAATCCACTTTTTTTTAAAATTTACTATTATTACATACATTCCACATTCCGTAATCTTCACCCTTAATAGATACTTTTTAAATTCTTTTGAAAAATTAGGCAAAACATATTAATGGACACAAAAACAAAAACGTTATATAACTAATCACTAGTGTGTAAGGCGGGATGAAAAACATCAATACTCGTTAAATTGCTATGGAAGCAGGTAGGAGATGGAAGATTTGAAATATCTCCAAATTCCATCTGACAATTAAACTGGTTTTAGTATTTTTCACTATACTTAGTAATATTTCGATAACACCCCCCCCCCCACGTAAATACTAATTTGCCACCCCTAATGTGTATACTATCTTACTTTCTTTTTAACGAATATTGTAAAAACATACATTAAGGTCAGCAACTACGGGACACTCTACCTGGCTAGAGTGGTTTAATTTTATTTTGTTTATAAATTTTTTCTGATTTCAAAGAATTTATTTTTAATTAAAAATACTAAGTAATTTATTAAAAAAAATCTTTGCTACGCAAACTACATAGCAATAAATTACAGAGTGTTAGATAACTTTTGAAATTTTTAGCAGACGTCATGGTCTGTGCTCTGATTTAATTTTAAATCTTCTAGGTTCGAAAACTACACAGCTTTCTAATCCCTTTGTTTGGTCATAACAATAATAACTAAATAAATAAAAACAACCGATTTAAGTAGTATGAGGGGCTTTCTACTTTGGATATTTTGTCGGATAAAAACTTTTTTTTAGTTAAAATAGAATTAAATAAGGCAAAACAATGTAAAGATTATCATATTAGTAAATCTTTATCAATAAAAGCTTCCGATACAACCCTAACTTTACTTTTAATGGACTCAACAAATTATTATTATTTTTTTTTGCCGACCTCTTTAGACTATTTAAAAATAAACACATAAATAAATATAGATTGGATAACAGACAAGGAAGAAAAGATTAATCTGTTATTGAAGTTTCTTCCCAAAAACAGTTAGTGCAGTTGGCTAACAGACACAAAAAAAAATCTTAAGGATGACTGGACACAACTGAAAAACCGTGCTTAGGGGACTGTGAAATCTGACCGCTGCGGAAATTCAAATAAGTTTCGTCAGGTACTAAGAAGCTTTATGTGGGTGGAATTATTGGTGTAATCGTCTGCTAAGGATAATCTGTTTGCAACCAATTAGAGTAATTTGAATTTGATTAATGGTGCTTTGCAAAGAAAAATAATGTGTTTCACATCTGAAGTGAAAGAGAAAATGGTGTAAAGTTTATTGGAGAAAAAACAAGAGGAATTATTAGGCGAGTGAACTCTTTTATTTACTTTATGTTGTAAGTAGTAGTTTTTTTTATTTTTTATTATTTTTTTTTTAAAGGAATAATTTTTTGTTGAAAATCTTAGATTTTTGCGATACGATTTTAAATATAAAAAATTCATTTAAAACTTGTCATTGGTTTTAACATTAGAAAGAATGAAATTTAGTATATACCTATATTGCCCAAAAGCAGTCAAAATGACTGGATTGTGAAAGAATAAATAATGTGTAAAAAACTTGTTTAAAAATTAATTTTTAATATTTTTATTATTATTTACAGTTATATAACAAGTTATTAGTAAATGCTAACAATAAAAAAATTATATGTTGAACAAAAAGTCAAAAATTCTAAGAAATTGTGTCATTATATACATCATTGTTTTTCTAATTGAAATTAAAAAGCAGTTAAAATGACTTCCTTGGGCAATCTAGTGTTAAAGTCAAATTTTGTAAAACTAGAACAATTATATTAACTGTTAACATTAAATTCTTGTAAAACGTTTGCAAAATAATAATAATGAAGTAGAACTATGATATAAGCTAGCACTTATAATTAAATAAATTTTTTGTACTAAATAAATAACTGGCGAAAATTGAATTGCCTTAAAAATGCATCAAAATAAGGCAATATATTTTTATTCGGATAAAAATAATAATACCAATGTGCATGGTTTTTATTTATTTTGTATTTAAACCAGAAAAAAGTGTAATTCATTGATGTTTTACTTATTTGTGATTGCTTCTAATAAATAAATTTTTGTTTGCTTTTAATTTAACTGTTTAGTATAGCAAGACAGATGAAATGGTGTTCTGTTTTATCACGTTTTGTTTAACAAAAACTGGAGAGCTGATTGATTGAACTGTACACAATTAGAAATTGTGATTTATCAATATATAGAATTAGTCCTTACATTGTACTTTTTAATCCATCCAACTAAATATAAGTAGGTTAAGAAAAGGAAGAACAAATTTTGTTTTTACAGATATATTTCAAATAATAGTGATACGTTTTTGAGTATAATTTAAAAGAATTAAACATGAAATTATATATTAGAAAGGATAAAAAAAAATATGTAATCTATCCCAGCTTTCACAGACATTCGTTGCAGACGTAACAACAATGTTCTACTTTATTGAATAAGATAAAAATTGGATTAAATTGAAGATTAAACAAAAAACAGGCAACTCGTACTTAGTTAATCGTTTATAAGCTCTATACTTAATTGATGCTTCTTGTTGCAATTAAAACTTTTTTTCCGCATCAAAATATAAAAGAACTACTGAAATATAAGAAGCATTATGTTTTTTTATAATAAATGAAACAGTATAGAAAAGTGGGACACATTACAAAATAAATAAATAATTGGGAGTAAATTTCAATTCTATTTATTCTATTTTTCTCAAAAAATATAAATTTGTAGTTTAGACACTAATGGATGAAATAAAATTTCTTTCAATCAAGCTAATTGAATCAATTAATCAGGAAGAATTATTTGAATTAATCAGCAAGAATGAAACATTAGCCGATATTGCTATATCTAACAGAACCCCTTTTACTTCTTCGAATTCAAAGAAACAATATGCAGTTCCCACCCCTTAATATTGTTCCAACTATCTAAAAATAAAAAACGATAAAATAAAAAATTGTGCAAAATTTTATTTGAATGTGACAGGTACAAAGCGATCCTAAATCTCCTTGACATATGAGCACTTAATGAAAAATTTAAAATTATTATGTTTTTTCAATAACACAACAATTTTTACAAGAGAACCACAATGAACAATTTTTTATAAAATTAAAATTTGTGAGAAAAAAATGAATCCATTCATTCATCCATCGGCGTTTCACAAAACAGCAATGAATCAAATAGTGGTATCCCTTCATAGAATTCTATCATAGATATAGTATGATATTTACAAAAAAGATACAAGTTTCGATTGAAAATTTATAAACTCACCATATATTTAACCAGAGTTTCTCTCTTTTATTTCACGACTAAGTGCCCGTCTTTTCTTTGTTGTATTCCTTATTTTCCTTCTGAAGATGTTGGAATTTCAAATAACCCAACCAATTCTTCCTTCCGTTGTAAAGTTATAATAATTACCAGTCTATGATTCTTTTCAATACTTTCAAGTGCAAAGAGCAATTTTTTATCGTTTTGGTTAACTCTAATGAATTTCTCCGCTCTTTGCTTCCTTATATTTTTTCAAAGACATTATATTTAATATTAGGTTTTTAGTATCATATCCAAAAGCTTCTGCTGCACCAATGAATATGTAAACCCCATTTCTATCAGCGATTTTTTGTTATTCAAAAATTACCCCCAGCCGTGTAAATAAAAAATGGAATTATTCTCAAGTTTCTGAAACTGCTTCTGTGGCAGTTGCGTACATTCGCTTATCGATGACAGGAGAAGTTTCACAGCTTGATATTAAATCACGAGTTTTTGATGCATCAAATTGATCGTCTCTAAATCACGTGTCCAGGGAAAAACATGCAATGTCACAGAAAGGAAATATTTCAGAAAATGTAAAAGTCAGGGGTAAAAATCACGAAAAATAATAAAAATTTGGCAGAAAATAAGGTAACAAAAGAAAAAAAAAGTGTCCCAAAAGAGGCTCTTTAGTCCAAAATTACTATACTTCATCTTCGATGAGGGTAATCGACTTGCAGCTGTCGGATTTAATGAAAATAATTTTAAAAAAATTCAGCACAAATCAATTTTTGTTGATATAAAATTTGCTTTTTTTTAAGTAGTTTAAATAAGGTTTATGTACAGCACTAAGCTAAGACTTTCTTTATTTGAAATGATTTTTCAATTAGTTTTCATGATAGTTCAAGTAGTTTTCATGATAGTTCAAGGGGAATCAAAAGTTGTCTGTGAACTCTGAATAACCTGTGAATTTAAATTAGTTTAAATAACATTACAGCAATTGCTTATCAAGAAAAAAACTTGAAACATTTGAAGTACAACGGTTAGGGAATTGAAAAAAAAAAAAAAAAAATTGGGGCTGTTTTACTACAGAAGATGTTTAATAAAATATTTCTTTTATCTAGTTCAAAATTTATTCTGCTAAAATAACAGTTTTATTATCTATGTGAAGTTCATGTTCGGTTTTTCGTTGGGTTTTAATGAAAACTGCTCAAAAATCACAAGATTAAGAAGTAAATGTTTGTTGCTGTTTGTGGATATATGATGCAGCAAACTGCATAGAATAATATTAGTTGGTGTGTCTAAGAGAAGAAAAAAAAACGTTATTTTAAATAAGCATCCGGGCTCACTGAGATCTATAAGAAAATTTGTAAAACTGCAATTTTTAAAATTTCTTCACCTTCATTATACAATTTTCTCATTCTTTTTCTTCAAAAGAATACTAACACGGTGCATAAAATAAAATGAAATCACACATTTTAGATCAAACTAAATTATGAATAGAAATGTCTAATAAATAAGATAAAAGTTAAAAAGTATTATAATTATTAGCATTTAAAAATTGAAAATCAGTCATGTGAGCATTTTTATAAGCAAGAGAATTATTTATGCAGAGTGTTCCATAAATGACTGCCCTTAATGCACATTTTTTAGAATTCTTATAAATACGAATTCTAAAAATCATACACATTAAAGATCACAAATTAATATTCGAGTGAGGATAGAAAAAAAATATCCCCTCAGCTACCCCGGCTCTTCTAATGCCACTTGCGAATATCAACAAACCTGCTAGGTGATTTAAAGCTTAGGATGCGTTTATTGTTTTCAGTGGCGCCATCTATGGCAAAGAATACGTCTTTACACACACACATACATTCGTCGCAACACCGTTTAAAGAACAGACCCATTCGTATATCCTTTTATTCATCCACAGATCGTAATTTTGACCTGAACTACTGGATAACGATCAAGACCAATTCAGTACCCCGAGAAGCATTGATTTGTTATGGGGACGTGGAGGATTCTGTAACCCGCCTGATATAACGTGCTCCAGTCGCCATTTACTACCCGGAATCTTCGACCGGCAGGGATCGAACTCACGACCTCTTGAATTTGTGCCCAATGCCCTACTAACCAGGTTATTCCGGCCCGCAATTACAAAGTGATGGATCGAACCAAAAATAAAGTTACTTTTCATTTTTTTTTTTTTATAAAAACCACTTAAAAAAACGAAGGTTTAAAATTCTTTTATTTCATTTCATAATTAGTTTTACTTATTTTTTATTTCTACTTCTATGAATTGATAAAGGAAATTGAAACTTGTAGTACCATAAATCACAAAGGTGCATTTGAAATTTGAGCCTTTTAGCTACTGTGAAAGTGGTTGGAATTTGGATTTATAATAAGTTCAATTTGGCGTTTAAATTACTATAAGTTCTGTTTAAGGTCATTACAAGATTAAAACAGGAACTATTCTAGTAAAATTACCGTATTGTGTGGTAATGAAAATTTTAATAAAAAACAACAACATTATTCTGGTTAATAAAATCAAATTTTCAAACCATTCATTTGGTAATATTTCAGTTCATATGGTAGTGGTGTACAGGAAATACAGGTTTTCAAAATTATACACACATTAGTAGAAAATACAAAGCTGAAAAGTAAATTTAATCAAACAAATGGTTTTTATAGCATGCTCTAAGGTATCATGATAAAATTACTGAATTTAACCAAATTTACCAAATTTTATCACAGATAATAAAATTATATTTTATCATAAATTTTACAAAAATCATTATCAAAATGCCCTGGGAAAAAAATACAGAGCTTTTCAGTGTTCCCAAATTTTACCATATTCCGGTAGTTTGGACCAAACTGTTTTTTTTCTTCAAGGAAGTAAAAATTTGAGTTCTGTTAGTCGGAAAGAAGTGGGTGGTAATTTTAACTGACAATAAATTCTCTTTGCCGACAAAATGACAATAAGTTCTAATCTTAGCCGCGGTCAGGAAACAATTGAAACTTAAAAGGGGGAACAAATTTTTTCTTGCATTTATAGAAATACTTGATCTTGCCTGTGTCGGGTATGGAGATCTGAAATTAGTTTTGCTCTTATAGCTGCATTTTTTACTGTCATTTTTAGTTTATTTTCTGTCGAAATGAAAAAGTTTAAAATCGTTTTATATAACACGGAGTCACGTAAATGCTGCCTTGAACTTTTGCAGGCATAGCTTCAAGATTAAAAACTGCATAGGAACCCAAATTTCGTCATTTGCGGCTAGGGGTGCTTCCCCTATTATGACCTGCTCAGAAGCACGCGAAAAAGCAGCTCGTAATAGAGAAATGCCCTTTGACGCATGACAATATTTTTGGCTTCGACGGATAATGGGTCAGAGCCCCCTTGCCGCCAGGCTAACCGTGGGAAGTTTTCGTTGTTTTCCTCTCCATGTAAGGTTATCAGTTAATTCAATAAAAAGTCCTCAATAAAGACAAATTTTTTCCAATACTAATCTAGGCGTTCCCTTGTCTTTTGGATTGGGTTCAAAATAAAAATGCTACGGAGTTGAACATTGGTAGTAGTAAACTCACAATTGGGTCGGCTGTGGGTTTTCAACGACGGTTATAAAATAAAATATTCACGGGTATGGGTTCTTATGCAATTTTCTATGCTGATGGTGTGCCTTAACTCCCATCCTATAAGAGTTTGTTGCAATATTTACGCGAAATCCTCGTTATAGATAACGTTTTTAAACCTATACATTTAGACGAAAAAAAAAAAAAATAGACTAGAAGTCTTTAAAAAAATTAGCTGAGAGAAACCGATTGCAGTTTTAAAATCAGCGATAGATCAGCAAAATCTCCGATAAAAAAAAAAAAAATTGCTCTAGATAGTTTAAAAACGTTTCTAAGATTCCATTCTAAAAGACGCAAAAGCGTATGAATAAAAACATAATGAGCATTGAACGTTTTTGCATCAACAAAACGTTATAGCATTATTGAGTCGTAATATGATGCAATAATGGTAACAAACCATAATTATAATCGAATTTCCGAAGCAATTTATCATTTCTAAGTCTGTAGTCTTTCATCTAGTTTGTAATGTTCTTTAAATCTTTAAATAACCGTAATAAAAATACATAAAAGAAAAGATTAAACCGTCATAGTTATCAAATTTCCTTTAACATTCTTCTTAAAATAGAAGACAAACAAGTCAAGTGGAATAAGAAAGATGTATTGTTTATTTTTCCTCAGGGCGCTGTCTGTTGGCGGAAACGATAAGGATAAGAATTTCGAACTTGTTTTTTTCCGATTGCTGTGAAATGTTTTCGTTAATTTTTTACGATTGCGGCACTGATCTATTTAAAGATTTAAATTTCTGTCTGATTGATTTATAGATAGCTTATTTATTTAGATTATTAATTGTTTTTATATAAACAATTATTAACAATTTCTTACCTGAATTACACTGGTTGTTAAAATTAAAAGAATTTTCAGATTTGATATGAATGGCTTTGTTCAGAACTACAAGGTAGAGTTTAATGAAATTTTTATAGAGACATGTTTATATAAAATAAATGTAATAACTATTAAACGGTTATTATATACAAGTATGGTGAAGTATCCATTGGAGTACAAAAGAACGAAATAGTAGTTACAGAGCCGAACCAAAATAAATACATAAATGAAATAAATAAACAAAAGTAAATAAATAAAGAAAGAACGAGAGAAAAGTGAATGAAATAAGTGCATAAAATAAGCAAATAAAAAAAAAAAGAAATAAATAAATAAAAGGCAAAAGCGTAAACAAATAAATAAACCAGATATATAAAATAAATAAATATATAAAAGGGTTAGTGGAGGTATGGCACTCATTCAGTGAAACTGTTTTCAATGTCTGAATAGTTGTCACGGGGATTTGGAAGTAGCAGTCGCTCTCTCATGAGCGTTACTAGTCTGTTCTTTAAAATTGAGGTCTGGAGATCTGGTTGGCCAATCCATACGAAGATTATCTTTCTTTTCTAAAAAAATACATAACAAGTGAGCTCTATGTGGACCCGCGTTATCGACCACTTAAATGAAATCATAATAAACTGTAAAAGAGGAACAGACTACATTCCCATATTTCTGATCAATCACTGAGCTTCTTTCAAAAGCATCCATGGATGTGAGCCATTTAGCATAAAACCGACCCATAAAACAATTTGTAATTTTTTTCATTTATTGTAATTTTTTTAACAGCGCCATTCATTTGAAATTGGTTGCTTATTTAGGAATAATTGTCATATTTTCAGAAAACAATCTTACGTGTCTAAAATATTCATAGAAATATTATTTTGAAGACCTTATCTTGCCCGATGCGTGGGATTCGAAAAATAGGCTGCATCAAACTGGAAGAAAAAAAGTAGAAGCGGTTATAATTAAAATGACATAAGTGTTACTGAATTTAATTTTATAAACAGGATTATAATGTGACAATGGCTAGCGGGCAGGTATATCTTTACAATGTAAATACATTGTAACTTTTGTAGTCCCGCAGTGGACTGATCGTAAGGACACGGTTCCCAGTAGAGCACCGAAGTCAAGCACTGGCTACGGTCAGTATGCGGGTGGATGACCACTTTGATCAGCCTGTGTAGGGACCGAGGGTGCGTGCGTCAATCCTCTTTAAACTGCTTTACTGTAAAGTGCTCGACTTCGCCAGGTCGCCAGTTACCAACGCAGAGGAGCCATCCCTTCTGCAGAGGATCTAAATTGCAAATGGCATGTCTTCGGATCCTCCTCGGAGATATTTCGCGGAACGTCTCTAATAGCCCATTGTGAAGCTTTAGTGTGAAGTAAAAAAGTACCAAAAGTACCTACCTAACGTTTGTAATTGCCAGTATTAATGTTGAACGGGGTGTTCTTTCAAATTTTTTTTAAAATTTTTAGTACACATCAGAAATATAATTTTATGACTCTCTTACTTTTTCTTAAAAGATTAAATGTCTATGATTTTGTAAAGGTTAATAATTATTTTTTTGTTTCTAGGTCCTGAAAGCTACGCTGCTTGTAGCAGTTCAACAGCATTAAAGATATGTTCCGGACAGATCATCCAGACTAAATGAATAACTAAGATAGTATCTGCAGTGCAATTTGTATCACTAATCAATCGTCAAAAAAAAAAATGATGGCTACTAACAGATCGCACTTTCAAATGAAAAACTTCATCCGCAAAACGGAATAATCACCATACAATAAAAAAAAGAAAAAATAATGTGATCTTTTTCTTTGAAGTAACCAAACATACCACCTAGTTCCTCTTTTCTAAGTCCCTCATATTTTTTATCATAAAAACTATGATAAATCATACTCATCTGCGTTATACTCATGTATTGACTTTTATACTGTTACATGCTTTGTTGGCCAGCACTGCACATGCGGACAAGAGACCATTTTATGTTATAGCACATATGGTGAATGAGCTTCGTCAGGTTCGACACTACCTGGATCGAGGTGCGAACGCCTTGGAAACGGATATTCAGTTCTATTCAGATGGATCAGTGAAAGAAGTGTATCATGGGTTTCCTTGTGATTGTTTCAGGACTTGCACAAAGACTGCTGGTTTGTCAGAGTATTTGCAACACGTGCGGAAAATTACGGATCCCAACGAACCAAACAATTACTACGATAAAATGGTGCTGCAAATGCTTGATTTAAAGATGAGCTCTTCCAACAATAAGAAGAAATCGGGGAGGGATATTGCTAGACATATTCTTGATTATTTGTGGACTCCAGATGGTAGCAGAGAACAAGAGGTAATCGTTAATCTTTAAATTGGTCATACAAGCGATTTGAAAATACATAACAGAAAGGAATGATTAGCATTCTGTTTAGGATACAAAAAATATATTCACACCAAATTCTAAAATAAGTTACGAATTTCGTTAACAGGTAGCGCTGATGTCTGAGAAAAACTAAGAAAACAATGCTCTGTGTCAGATCATTCCAATTGAAATGCACGAGCGTCTGTTAAGTTTGTCCTCAGACTGCGCCACTGCATTGCTGAGAAAGGTGATTATTTTCAAACCATTGATTGATTGTTTTCCCTTATAACAGCGCCATCTGTTAATGAACGTCGTAATTAATTTTGAAAGTTTGTTAAGATATATTGATTTATTTTATTTCTCCATTTCCTTCCAATTTATTTAATTGATTTTTAAAATCGTCAGTCATTTCTGGAATATTCGGTACGGTACTCCGTTTAGAATATTGATCCTCATAAAGATAATAACTAACTTTTTTATCTTATTAATGATAATTTGTTTGATATTTTTATAAATATTTAAAAAATCTTTTCAATAAAGATCTAAATGGATGTATATTAGGAAAAAACAACACTTTAAAGTAATGTCGCATTGCAATATAATATAGATAACTTTAATAACTTATACAACAAACTCCATTTAGAAAAAAATATATTTTTATTTTTATCAAAATTATTGCTTTTATTACTGTCAAGTAATTCAACAGAATGTACACCTAGCAACACCTTTTTTTACTATTGTAGGAT
Source organism: Parasteatoda lunata (assembly GCA_949128135.1). Taxonomy (NCBI): domain Eukaryota; kingdom Metazoa; phylum Arthropoda; class Arachnida; order Araneae; family Theridiidae; genus Parasteatoda; species Parasteatoda lunata. The sequence continues at coordinate 71,380,719 of OX421977.1, read as the reverse complement.
TCTTTTTCTAAAAAGATTGATTAAAACTCTCCTAAGAGTATAATTGAAATTCTTGGACTACTAGACTATACTTCAATTTCCACCAATATATATATATATATATATATATATATATATATGGGTGATTCTCACGAAATATGATAATTCACTGTCCCTTGCTCCAAGATCTAATACTATAATACTAAAAGAACTTTTTTTAAAAAAAATGTATAAATAGCATTGTTGTTAGCATTTTAAAATAATTTTGCACTAGCATTGACTGTTTTGTATACTTAAAAAATTGGCAACAAACTGGCATGTCCCAAACAATATATCCAATGATAACTAGCTTCAAAACTTCCATACTTTTTAAAAATCTAATTTTTTTTATCTCAACCTACGTAAGCATTCCTAGAATATACGCAGAGGGCATTATTTACTATAACTTCGTTTAAAATAATTTTTTCTGTCAATAATTTGTTTGTCCCATAAAAATCTGTCATTTTCCTGGCTACTTTTATTTAGTGATTTATAACCAAAATAGATAGAGCCAGCAATCAATATCTTATGTTAATAGATTGATTAGATTCCCTCCCATCTGAACATATCTTGTTGCATGAATAAAGAACCAATTTTCTGGCTCAAAATCTATTTCAAAAAATTTTTCAAGGTGAGTAGGTTTTTATGTTGTCATTTTCCTGGCTTCTTGAAATCATTAATAGCATAAACTACATAGATTTATCTGAGTTATTTTAAGAAATCCTGTTGTTTTCTGCAAAATATAAACGTCTAAGGCCAAAATATTAAATTAAAGTTATATGCTATAAAATGGCGAATTTGTCATTATCCTGGCTTATGAATGCCAGGACATTGAAGTGTTACCAGAAATTCTTTTTAACTGCTAATACTGTAATAAGAGGGGAAGCAAATATTAACCTAATACCAAGTTTATGTATGATTGTAATATGCTTGGATGTAATCAAAGTTATTTATTTATTTAATGATTGATTATTATACACAATTTTATTCTGTACATATCAGCAACAAAAAACTTTTTGATTCTTTCTACAGTGGATAGAAAGAAATAATTTAAGCAATTTATGGTCCATCTAACGTAAAGGCTTAAGTTGAGTTACTTACTATTAACTTAAAATGACTGTTTTTTAAGCTTCTAAGCTAAATATGTCATTTTCCTGGCATTCAAGATTTGGCGAATTTCTATTTTATTTTTTTCCTCGAGCAAATCTCAATAAACTACACAGCTGTCTGTAAGATATTAATAAATGTAACTAAAGAAGTATACAAATTAAAGAAAAGAATTTTGGATGTTTATTTATACAAAAAACAAATAGATAAACTCTTTCAAAATTTGATAAAAAAAAAAACAATGGATACCCAGCTAAAGTAATTAAATTCTATATAAAATCATTGAGTTAACTGTATATTACTGTAAATAAATTTACAAAAAAATTTCTTTGTTAATTTATATAATTTTTACCATGTGAAAATCCATTTCGGGCAAATCCGAGGCTAAAACTATGTGCAAAACAAGCAATTCATGTTTCTTTTCTTTTTCATTTTTTCTTAAATAAATGTCAATTTTCTAAAATTATTAATGGTCAACTTCTTTAAATTACCCAGTATAATATTACCTTGCGCACATCCATTTTCGGGCCATCCTTGGTAACTAACAATTTAAACGCACTTTAATACAAAACCCCTCTATTTACGCTTTTACATCAATTAACGCTTTTGGTTTCATATTTTGCAATCTGGCAATCTTGTTTCGAAATTATTTTAAATTATTCTTAAAAAAATTCCCGTTAATGTAAGTAGTTCATTTGAATTCGCTGATCGCTTTATAGATTTCATTTCATGTTTTATTCTGTTTCTTCTTTATATTTTATTTTCTGTTTTTGTGTGATATTTTTACTTATTGTGTTCTTTTTCATTTGTTGTAATTTTTTTTTTTTAGTGCTATTCACATTATTGTATCAATATATTTTGCTTTGGCTATATTGATACAATATTAGAAAGCACTCCTTTTTGCGGATTTAATCGTGAAAGCTGATGAAAAGATTAAATCTTTTATTATTTCGGATGTTTAATCATTTTTTCCTTTTTTTCGGATTTTTTTTCCAGTTTCTTGTTATTTTTTCTTCTCCCCCCCCCTTTTTTTTTCCCTTGTTCTGAAATTTTTTCCATGCTTTCTCTACATTTTGAACTTATATACATATATGTGTGTGTGTGTACGTACCGTACTCAAATTTGCAATTTTCATCAGATGAGCACCAGTGTACAATGTACAGAGCAAAAAAAAAAAAAAAGAAAAACAAACGGACCTCTATGAATAACTTTTGATCTAATGATGGGATCTTCACGTTCTAGGACTCAACCTTAATTGTTCGAGGGGGTGACCTCAAATAAATAATTTTAAAACCACTCAAATTATAAATTTTTTACATCATTTTAAAGAATGTATTTTAACATGGAAATATACAAAATTTAAGCAAAATCGGTAGAATAGTTCCTGAAAACACGTTTTTTCATAATATGATTTCTCAGAAACTATTCGACTGGTTTTGCTCAAATTTTGTATTTTGTCATTCAAACTTACTTTTTTTAAAATGATGTATAAAACTGTATTTCTTAGAATTCAAAAGTTTTTCGACTATTGTTAAGTAAAATAATAAATAATAAATACTCAGTAAATTTATTTTTTGGGTGGAATTATCTGTGGCTAAATTAATTTTATAATTGTGTGCAAAAAATTTTCAATTCGATCAAATATTTCTCAAGAAATGGCAAAAAAAGTAAAATCAACATTAAGGGGAACTTGGAACCACTCTCCTGATTAAACTATTGGGAACACATTTTCAATTGCGGCTACCTGCTGTGTTTTTGGGGTCGAAAATAAGAATTCATAGAAAAAGCGGTATGTTTATTCAGAGAAAGTACGTTTAAGTGCCTGATCTCGTAACTTAAAATATCGTTTGCACTAATTAATTAGCATATTTCAGGTCACTCTCGTCAATCATTAAGATTGAGTCTTAGAACGTCAACATTAAATCAAAAGTTATTCAAGGTGGTCGATTTATTTTTTTTTTTTTTTTTTTTTTTTTTGCGCTCTGTACATACGTTGGAAGATGCGACGTACCTGTCTACTTTAAAATTTTCTCTGATCTACGCTTCACGCATTACATTCCAAATTTTTTTTCATAGGATTTGATAAATATTATATCAATTGGGTGACTTGCTAGCTAAAAGCTCCATTCGATCAAAAATAAGTTTTATAACACGTTCCTGTAAATTATTTAAATTCGGTTTCATGTGTTAGGCTATGACAAGTAAAATCAACGTTAATAATTTTGCAACGTATATTGGCCGAAAAAACTGAACCAAATGGGTATTTTAAAATGTACATGAAACTACGTGTTTCTTACATGAATACTTTATGCTTTTAAATCTTTATAAATTTAAACAAGAAAACTCAACAAGAGGTAATAAAATAAAATTAAAGTTATCTATTAAAGCTTGGAAAAATTGAGATAAATTTTGAATATCTCAAATTAAATAATATTGTTAATCTTTGAATGTTTATATAATATAACGTACGTATAATAAAACGTATAATATACGGTTATTAGAACCATCATTAAATAATTTTAATGGTGTTTCCAATAACTGTCTAACACCTCCTCTTAATTTCCTCAGCAAATCAAAACGGGTTTTGTTAATTTTGAAATCCACCTTTCTCGTTGATGATTCGTCAAGCCTTGATAACCACTTTGTTTTTTAATCGTTTGAATAATAGTTGGTGACTTCCAAAAATATTTCAAATGTGGTGATTGCAGAATCTTCTTCTTCAGCACGACAGCCCCTTACAGGCCTTGGCTGCCTCAACCACATGTAGCCTCCAACGCCTTCTGTCCATGGCGACTTTTTTCCAGTTGTTAATCTTTAACACTTTTAGATCTTTGGCAGTGTCATCCAGCCATCTCGTTGGAGGTCTTCCTCTAGCCCGAGATCCCGATGGGTTTTTAAAGGTGGTGATTCGGATCGCATTATTTTCTGGACCTCTCCAGATATGGCCAAGCCATCTTAATCTATTGCTTCGGATGACCTGTACTATCTGTGGCTGTCCATAGAGTCTATATAATTCAAAGTTGCATCTGATTCGTGATTAAAGAATATTATGCCTATAAAACTGCAATTAGCCATAGAAATACTGTATGATCCAAATTATTCGATCCGAATACTGTACGATTCCAGTTATCGTTCCGAATCAGGTCAAGAAGACATTTTAATGCGTCATCATTTTAATCAAACAGTTTTATTTGTATGAACATGCTGTACATCTACTAAATTTATTTTTGTATGTTCAACAGGTAAAAGTCCTTATATACATTGAGTCCATAGACAACAAGGACGTCATATACGGTGTTCTAGAAGAATTCCAGGAGAGGGGACAGGAGTCACGATTGAAGGACGTTGGGTTTGATGGTGGTCAAGATGACATTTTCGCCATTCGCAAAATGTTTGTCGACGAGTTTGGGGGCAAGCTCAACGTCTGGCTTGGGGATGGTAAATCCAACTGTATCAGTGCTTTCTATCCAGATGGCAGACTCAGAAGAGAAGTGTCGATGAGAAATTCTGTGAACAATGATTTCGTCGGCAAAGTCTACCACTGGACTATTGATCTCAAATTGCGAATCCGATTGTCGTTGAATTTAGCCGTTGACGCAATTTTAACAAATGACCCAGAAGACGTCATTGAAGTTTTACAAGAGTCATACTATAAAAATGACTTCAGATTGGCTACTCCGTATGACGATCCATTTTCTACTTTCAGAAATTGACTCAAGAATACATTCTTCTCTATTTTGAAAGCATGGTTCTCAGTGGTTCTCCAGCAATTTAACCCGTTAAAATATAATCGTATACTTGTTCTTGTAGCTGGTAATTTAAGTCTTCATTTTTTTAAAATTTATTTTGGTAAAAAAAAGAAACTTTCCCCAAAATTTATTAACAATTTAAGAAGTTGCATTTTGATCAGAAACGAATTCGTCAAAATATCAATGACACGATTCTATTATTCATTATTATAAGACATTGCATCGTGTTAAGATTGTTGTACAGTGCGCAAAATAAAAAAAGGATCACCCTGAATTACTTTTGATCTAATGATTGGATCATCACTTTTTAGGACTCAAACTTAAAGCTTAGAGGATGTGATCTCAAATATGCAAATTAATTACTGGAAACGATATTTTAAATTACGAAATCAGACACAAAAACGTACTTTTTCTGAACAAATGTAATTTTTTTTATGGATTCCGATTTTTGATCCCCTAGATAATCTGGAAAATAGGCTCGTAATAGTTTGGTCAGGAAAGTCGTCCAAAGTTTGGACCCTTAACTGTTAATTTTACTTTTTGGGTATTTCACCATAACTCGAGAACTTTTAAACGAATCGCAAAAAGTTTGCACTCAATTATAAAACTCATTTATCAAAAGATAATTCCACGTAAAATATAATTTTTAGTAACTATTTCTTATTATTTTATTGAATAACAGTCAAAAATTATTTGAATTATAAGTTACATAATTTTTTTACATAATTAAAATTATGTATTCAACCTCAGGAACTATTCGACGAATTTTGCTTTCGTATTTGCTATTTAAAATTACATTCTTTAAAATGATGTAAAAATTGTATACATTACATGTCAAAAAGTTTCGACTGCTTTTAAATAAAATAATAAATATTTACTAAAAGTTATACTTTGCTAGGAGCTATTGGATAAACGTATTTTATAGTTGTGTGCTAAAATTTTTCAATTCCCTTAAAAAGTTCTTGAGATATGGTGAAATACACGAGAAGTAAAATTAGCATTAAGGGGTCCAAACTTTGGACCGCTCTCCTGACCAAACTATCGGTACCATATTTCCCAGATTGCGGCTATCCCCTATACTTTGGGGTAAGAAATCCGAATCCGTCGAAAAGAAAATATGTTTATTCAGAGAAAGTGCGTTTTTGTGTCCGATTTCGTAACTTGAAATATCGTCTGCACTAATTAATTAGTATATTTGATGTCACCCCCTCGAACTATTATGATTGAATCCTTAGAACGTGAAAATCCCATCATTAGATCAAAAGTTATTTAGGGTAGTCTGGTTTTTATTTTGCTCTCTGTACATTGTTTTTGTTCAAAATTGAATTTACTTTCACAGTTAACAAAAAGTTCTTTAAGGGATGTTTCATCTCTATGCGTGTGTTTGATTAATTTATTTGTTGTGACTGTTAAGAAACTTTCAGTTCAAAATTATGAAACTAAAATATAACTGGAAAAAATATAATGCTTGGTACCAATCTGTTACCAATTGTTGTACCTTGGTATCAATTTGTTGTTTTTAGCAGATTATTCTGAACATGAAAAATTAATATTTATATGTTGTTAAAATTTCACTTTTTAAATATTTGTTGTATTTAATTTTTCTAGTTGTATTATGTATTCTTTTTACACATTTTACGAATAAAATTGTTAAAAAAATTTAAAGTTTTTGATCATGTTTTTGCTTTACTAATAACGTATTAAAATTGCCTAATTTATTGATTAAGACAGCATTGGAGTGTTCTATAACAATGCAGACTAATAATCGTAACTCAAAGTTTTAAGATTAATCCTATGACGCAGAATTTTTACTAAACATATTTCTCATACTTTTTTTCCCATTAATTAGGTTAAAATAAGGGGAAAATATTATCCTTAGCATTTTAATAATTTATGGTTATGAAATACATCATGAAATACCGTTATCTCATTGAAACTATTTATTCCAATTTGCTATTATTTGGATCTAAGAGAAACATTTATTTATTAAGGAAATTTCTTCAATTTACAAAATCAATTGATACATTTTTGAATATAAATGAAAAAAAAAATTTTTTTTTTCTCCAAGAAACTTTTTTCGATTTATATTTTATTACAAATATATATCCGATAATCTAACTGATTTTTAGTGACTATTAGATTGTTTTTTTATAATTAAAAAATACCGAAATATATTTTGCTTGTAATTAAAACGTCTGGAAAAAAATAGGTAAAAGAGACACTGGTGTCCCATTTGCATCAAAGGGTAAAGTTAAGCACAATTCAGCTGTTTCCTCTAGTTTCTCATTGAAAAATAAAATACAACTTTTTTTTCTATTTTGAATTACGGTACGAAATAATTAATTAATTAGTGCAGGCGATACTTGAAACCACGAAATCAGACACAAAAAAATTTTCCGACGTATTTGGATTTTTAAACCGTAAAATATCTACTGTCTAGGAAATTTGGTCTTAATAATTTGGTCAAAAGAGCTGTCAAAATTTTGAATCTCTTATTGTTAGTTTTACTTTTTGCCTATATTTCGCCATATTTCAATAAATTCTAAAGCGTATCGCAAACTTTTGCACATAGTTTTAAAATTCGTTAATCAAAAGATAAGATGCACAAAATTATTTTTAATAATCGTATATTATTTTATTTAATAATAGCCCAAAAAACTTTTTGAATTGTTAGGGATATAAATTTTTGCATCACTTTAGAGAATGTAATTTTGTATAAGAAAATACAAAGTTTGAATAAAATCAATGGTAAAATGTTTGAGTTATAAATTTTTTTTTTTTGAAATCGGATTTTTAATAAAAAAAATTATGAAATTAATAAAATGTCAGGTTCACGAAACTTTTTCTTAATTAAAGTAAGTGTCCCGAATATGGCAGTGTTATAAAAACAGTTTAGTTCCGAATTATATGGCTTTACAGCTGTATAAATGAAGTAAAGAAGTAATGGGAGTTAATACAAAGAGTCAATAAGCGATTTTTTTTACTATTCAATGCTACATAGTATCGCAACTGACGTAGCAGTATTGTACGTGGCAAAACTTGTCCTTCTAAATTCGATGCATAAACGTTGCCTTTTTGTTTAAAATAATCTAGCTTTGTTATTTAATCCGTATTGAGGAAATTAAAGTGAGTTCTTTATAGTTTAAAGAACCTTGTCATAATTTTTGAATTTTTTGACCAATATTGTTTCCGAATGGATGGTGTTTTCAATACAAATGTAAACTGAAAACAAATCTCGAGCTCTTTACGTTCACCACATCCGGTTAGGAAGTTTACAGCTTCTTACTACAGAGACGATATTTTCAAACAGATATTTTCATTTTCAATTAAGAAATGAATAATATAGTTTCTGATCTGAAATATGCTGCATTTCATAAGATGTTAATGTAATTAAAATTCTGGTGAGCTTGAAGTGTAAACTTGCTTTAGTTTTTTTATTCACCTTATTTCTGACGGTGGTTTTCAGTACTATAGTACTCGAGGGGGTGACTTCAGTACTTTAAAACTTCCTCTTGATGGTACGAATGCATTGTTTTACACTAATCTGCGCTGCTATGACGTCATAAGAGGACCGCGAGACTTCCGGTTTGATTTGTTTTTTTTTTTAGGATACTGTGTGAATAGATATATTGTTAAAAGAGGCGACATGATTGCTACATTTAGAAATAACTCTTTTTTTGGCATTCCTGATTTGACTTCTTTTGACTCGTTTTTAACTATTTGTCCTTGTTGCAAGCAGTGCACCGTGTATACGTTAATATTAGTACTTAATTAGAGTACCGAGACAAAGTTCATTTAACAAATTATCATTTAGAACAAACTCTACACTATGCACACGTTGAGCCGAATAACCTTAAAATACACCGGATATAATAATCCGAAAATATAGGTGGTAAAGAGCCTGCAGCGCCCCCTAGTGCAGAAAATACTGTCCATACAGTCACCGTAAGAAGCCAATTACTAAATCGAAACCAGTACCCAAGCTAAAACTCATGAAAATAACAATACCACCGTACTGCAGTCGTCTATACAGCTCAAAACGGCCTCGGCATGGGTGGTTGACCGTGCAAAGCTAATCGCAGGGGGCGCTATGGGTAAAAATTCATCGTAAGACTTCCGGGTTATTATTCCCGATTGATTTTTACGTCTAAGCTAGAAAAAGGGTGCCATCGATTTTTATTATACTTGTAGTGCTTACAATATAACGCGTTTTGTAAATTTAAATGTCAACGAAACAAACAACATAAGAATTTGGAAGACTCCTCGAGCATGCTATTCCCTGCAAGCTACTACCTAAATGACTAACCATGATATTTTACACAAATACAGCCAAATAAGGGATAATACTCAAAACATGGCAAACCTTACACTTTATGTTGTGATATTATTTATTTTAAATTTGTCTTAGGCTCACAACCAGTTTCTAAAGTACAGTAAACCTATATGAATGGTAAAATAAAGCGTAAATTTAAATATAAATCACATTAATAAAACTTTCTAGAATATTAAGCCTGTTCATACATAGCCCAGTAAGCATAACATAAGCGGAGGGGTACACCGAAAGTTTTCTAAACTTTTTCCCTGTTTTAGGAAGACCGTTATTGTTTACATTCCATTCAATCAACCATTGTACACTGCGTCCTTAAGAAAAATAGTTAGATACGGTAAAGCATGCTCCCATCAAATATTATAAAGGAAATGTTTGGGTGCATGAAGAGTGCTTGTGGTAATAGGCAGGCCATATACTAAGGAAGCAAACGGAAAGAAAGAGGTACACAGGCATGATGTTGCGTAGAGGTGATGTGCGCATGATAATAAAAAATATTTAAAAAAAAGTATGGGATTCTGCCTCTCGAATGCCTATTACTTACCGCTCGCTCCATCTGACTGTGGCCTGCCTTGTATCAATTAAAAAAATCTATTATTGTAAGTCCATCTTGTGATGACTGTGATTAAAGTTTCTCCGTCGATTTTAGGCTGTAGGCACTGTCCATTATTGCTACTATCTGAAACGTTATTTACTTATTTATTTCGTCCTTTTTAGAAGACTTAAAGCAACAATTTGGTTTACAGGCTATTTAGTTATTCTCAAATGCCATCGATTCATGATTCAATTCAATTTCAAAGATAGATATTAGATTTCGATCACTTCAATTTTTCTACATTGAAATGATGTGAAATAAACTAAATATATATATGTAATACAAAAATTATAATACTTTTGTATTAATAAAAGAATTAAAACTCTTTCGTTTCCTTCATAAAATGTCTTTGTTAAAGAATAAGTGTAGAGATATTCTATTTTGGGAATTCAAGGCAGAAAACATGCATTGAATTATAATTAGATTTATATTTCTAAGGAGGAGTTATTTTTAGAATCTTTCCCTCCGTCACTTCCATATTAGGAAGCATAAAATGATTTTCCTTGAGGTCTAGGAATACAAGGAATGTAACGACTGGCCTTTTCACCCCTTTGGATTAATAGTATATAATGCAGAACAATTGTTTTAGCGTGACTTTTTGCTGTACGATGTTGTCAACCTAAGCTTCGGCACTACTGTCTGGATGTTAGTCCACCCCCCTCCAGCTGGGTGAGTGGATGAGACTTCTGTTGTCACCAATTGTCATCTAAATAAAGCTTGATTATAATTTATTTTTTTAATTATAGCTTGTGCGATTTCTTATCTAGAAAAGTTTTAAGTTTACTTCTCAAAAACATCTAATAATATTGATACTATTTTATGAACTAGGTTTTTATGAATCTGCTTTTGTGTGTGCAAAGGTGAATTCTTGCGTTTTTATCTTTACTAGAACTCTTTGTTTGATTAAAGTGCAATTTAATCGTTTATTGAGTACTACTTTGTACCTTATTTTTGATTAAAATACAAATTAATCATTTTTAAATACTACAAGCACAATTTATTGCAATATTATCACCAAATAGTTAACACGATATTCTTTCTGTTATCTTTATGCAAATTTCGAGTAATTCTTTTACTTTGTACAAGTCATTTTCTTGAGAAGATTCAGATCTTAGTAAGTTACCTAATAAAATTTCTGAAATATGTTTTTTAAATCGAAAAATGATACATGTCATAGAAAAAGATTTAGATAGCAGATAAGAAATGTGCCTGTCATGTTTATACTCAGCAAACAGACGATAGAAAAATTTTCAAACAGCACACGGGGAGAAATAAATAAGTTTAAATCAGTTTAACATGGTTACTTTTATCTATAAAAAGACTGTAAAACAATAGGTTTGATTGCTTTCAAATTATTATTATCACCTTCATTCATTGTATTGCTAAAAATAAACAATAATAACAACACAACTCCGTTCCCCCCGAAAACTTTCATTTTTATTCTATTGAGTGTCTCAAAATTTTGTCATGATTTCATCAAACGGTAAGAAATTGAAAGGTACTATTTCATGCCTTTTAATTAAGAAGCTAGATATTTTATTCTTTTTGAGTTTTAAAATTCTTTGCAAAGTTATTCCACAGATAGCACTGTCAATTTAGTAAAGTTGTAAAACAAATGTTTTAAAAATTACCAACAATTCAAGAAACAACGTGATATAGTCTGAGAACAGAATAAACATGCCTTCTTTCCCATATTTCTGATTAGAATGGACTGACTTGCAATTAAAAACAATAATTTATCGTTTTTCTAGATATCTAAATATCTAGAAATATATATCCATCTGTAAATAAAGTTTACAATTAATTTCGAAACTCGGGAAGAAAGATAATTTCCTAACCAGGTAAACAACAATGGTGTTATAGGTACATCTGGTAAATAACAAATATCATACATGGTATACCATAACGAAAATATACAATATGCATTTGTATTTATTGATAAATATGATTCATTTATTTTTCGTATTGCCAATGCAATATAATTAATGAACTGTATTTGTTGTAGAATACTTTTGCTTTTATATTTTATTAAGCAAACGAGAATAAAAGTGGTTCAAGTAGCTTGGAAACTTAATACTTTTTAATCATAATCAATATATGTATATATATATATATATATATATATATATATATATATATATATATATATATATATATATATATATATGCAGGATGAGAAGAATTCCATCTCTCACCCCTTCCGCTGCTGCCATCATTCCAGCGCAACACCTTCCCCGCCTCACCGTGTCATCAACAACTTCCCCCCCTCTCCGCCATCAGATCGATAGACTCACTTTTTCGCTTGCTGCTGAACTGCGAACTTCATTGCCCAGACGGGGCTAATGTGTCTCAACTTCCTAGTCTAGACGGGACTAATGTGTTTCCATAAACGGGGCTGAAGGCCCATATTCCTGTGACCAACAACCAGGCAGACGGCCCACATTTTCCTGAACATTTAATATTTTTCTTCATAAACATCTAATATTTCATCACATATGTAAATTTCATTCCGTCATTAAATTTGTCTATCATTGAAAAACTGTCCTTCCTCGAAAACACCCCACATATATATATATATATATATATATATATATATATATATATATATATATATATATATATATATATATATATATATATATATATATATATATATATATATATATATATATATATATATATATATATATATATATATATATATATAAAATTGTATTCTTGGTCTCGGATAAAAAAAAGTTTCTATTTATTATTGTTAATTTCTTATTATAACTACTATGTATAAAAAGTTTCTTATTTTTATTTGCTTCGTTTTTTTTATTTATTTTATTTACTGAATCATATTTAATACAATAAGCAATAAACTGAAACTGTATGAAATTAAAGCTGGAGATGAGAGAATGAACAGAAAAGTTCAGTTAGTTGAGTTTTCAAACATAGCTTTAAAGAGGGATTCGTAGTGTGGAAAAATACAAGTTAACACAGGTGACAAAATACATGAGGCAATGCTAGGCAAGGAGCCAACTACCCGATAAACAGATTTTCATACTGAATTTCACCCACTTTTAGGAACAAGGAAAATAGAACAAACAATATCAACAGAGAAAACTGCTTTTACGATCGAAAAAAACGAAACTACTTATGATTCCTGAGAAGCATTTGAGTAGATAATTACATGTATATTTAAATAATAAAAAAAATCAACGATATTGTAAAAGGCATAGATTGCAAGGCATAGATTGTATTAATTACGAAAAAGCACAACTGAATCTCATTTATTTAAAACCAAATACCTACTAACTGTGATTTAACGAAAACAATTTTTACGAAAATTCTTGTTTAATTTTTTTGGGCCTTGTATCTTGAAACTTGAAAAGCAAGGTAAGTAAAATATTTATTTTTTAGCGAATCTAAAATAAATAAGCAAAATAGCAGATAGTTTTAAAATTGTTATTCGATTAAGATCCAAATGATTGAATATTAATTAAAAACAAATAAAAATGTTCGATGTATTCTTAACCGATTTTATACATTTTATATAGATTTTACACACAAAAGTGAAAATAATAATGTAATGAATAAAAAATAAAACATTTGAACTAAAAATCAAGTGATATAGAATGGATATTATGTAAAAATGTTTAAAATAAACCTTTATTGTAATAGAAGAAAAGTTTTATTTGGAATTAACATAATTGGATTAAACGTTAATCATATATGAATAAAATTTAATGATAATAAAAAATCATATGCGAAATTTAACTTGGATTTTATACTAAAACTAGACAGAATAAAGATTAAAAACGAGCTTACCGAAAAAAAATTATTTTAATAACCCTTATTATGACAATATTTTCAGATAATTTGTTTTAGTACTTTAAGAGGTTCAACCTTTAATTATAAATTTAAAATAAGATACTTATTCCAAGCTTTATCAGTACTAATAGTTTCTCCGCGAAATTTATTTTAATAACATTTATTATGACAATATTTGCAGATAATTAGATTTAGTACTTTAAGAGGTTCGACCTTTATACATAAATTTAAAATAAGATACTTATTCCAAGCTTTATCAGAACAGTTAACTATAAAGATAAAAATTGTTTACGACTATGTCAGACACCAGTAAGAGAAATCAAATCATATTGAAAAAAATATATATATATGAATCATTATTTCATGAACTAATCTTTTTGTTATCACAACTTAAAAATCACATTTCTTTCCAAAACTTGCTTTGCGTTTTTTTTAATGAGAAAATTTATGTAGAAGTTTGTTCACTTCGATAGTTGCAATTTGTGATAAGCTTTTTTTTTCATTTATGGGACACTTTAAATGAAAATAGAGTCAAACATCTTTATGTTCTGCTGCAAACATACAAATACCAAACGGTAAGATCATTTATAGATATATTTCCAACTTTCAGCTATATTTCAAGTATATAGATAAAATTTTTTCTCTAATCCAAAACTCATATTTTAAAAGATAATTTAAAAATGATCAGTTGCTAATATCCTTTTCCCTTAAATTTACAACAAACAGATAGATAGTTTTAAAATTGTTATTCGATTAAGATCTAAATGATTGAATATTAGTTGGAAAAATGTTCGATGTATTCTTAACCGATTTTATACATTTTATATAGATTTTAAACACGAAAGTGAAAATAATAATGTAATGAATAAAAAATAAAACATTTGAACTAAAAATCAAGTGATATAGAACTGGATATTATGTAAAAATGTTTAAAATAAACCTTTATTGTAATAGAAGAAAGGTTTTATTTGGATTTAACATAATTGGGTTAAACGTTAATCATATATGCATAAAATTTAATGATAATGAAAAATCATATGCAAAATTTAACTTGGATTTTATACTAAAACTAGACAGAATAAAGATTAAAAACGAGCTCACCGAAAATAATTTATTTTAATAACCGTTATTATGACAATATTTGCAGATAATTAGATTTCATACTTTAAGAGGTTCACTCTTTATTTATGAATTTAAAATAAGATACTTAATTCAAGCTTTATCAGTACTAATAGCTTCTCCGCGAAATTTACTATGGCAATATTTGCAGATAATCAGATTTAGTAATTTAAGAGGTTCAACCTTTATTCATAAATTTAAAATAAGATACTTATTCAAAGCTTTATCAGTACTAATAGTTTCTCCGCGAAATTTATTTTAATAACCCTTATTATGATAATATTTGCAGATAATTAGATTTCATACTTTAAGAGGTTCACTCTTTATTTATGAATTTAAAATAAGATACTTAATTCAAGCTTTATCAGTACTAATAGCTTCTCCGCGAAATTTACTATGGCAATATTTGCAGATAATCAGATTTAGTAATTTAAGAGGTTCAACCTTTATTCATAAATTTAAAATAAGATACTTATTCAAAGCTTTATCAGTACTAATAGTTTCTCCATGAAATTTATTTTAATAACCATTATTATGACAATATTTGCAGATAATTAGATTTAGTACTTTAAGAGGTTCACCATTTATTTATAAATTTAAAATAAGATACTTATTCCAAGCTTTATCAGTACTAATAGTTTCTCCGCGAAATTTATTTTAATAACCCTTATTATGATAATATTTGCAGATAATTAGATTTCATACTTTAAGAGGTTCACTCTTTATTTATGAATTTAAAATAAGATACTTAATTCAAGCTTTATCAGTACTAATAGCTTCTCCGCGAAATTTACTATGGCAATATTTGCAGATAATCAGATTTAGTAATTTAAGAGGTTCAACCTTTATTCATAAATTTAAAATAAGATACTTATTCAAAGCTTTATCAGTACTAATAGTTTCTCCATGAAATTTATTTTAATAACCATTATTATGACAATATTTGCAGATAATTAGATTTAGTACTTTAAGAGGTTCACCATTTATTTATAAATTTAAAATAAGATACTTATTCCAAGCTTTATCAGTACTAATAGTTTCTCCGCGAAATTTATTTTAATAACCCTTATTATGATAATATTTGCAGATAATTAGATTTCATACTTTAAGAGGTTCACTCTTTATTTATGAATTTAAAATAAGATACTTAATTCAAGCTTTATCAGTACTAATAGCTTCTCCGCGAAATTTACTATGGCAATATTTGCAGATAATCAGATTTAGTAATTTAAGAGGTTCAACCTTTATTCATAAATTTAAAATAAGATACTTATTCAAAGCTTTATCAGTACTAATAGTTTCTCCATGAAATTTATTTTAATAACCATTATTATGACAATATTTGCAGATAATTAGATTTAGTACTTTAAGAGGTTCACCATTTATTTATAAATTTAAAATAAGATACTTATTCCAAGCTTTATCAGTACTAATAGTTTCTCCGCGAAATTTATTTTAATAACCCTTATTATGACAATATTTGCAGATAATTAGATTTCATACTTTAAGAGGTTCACTCTTTATTTATGAATTTAAAATAAGATACTTAATTCAAGCTTTATCAGTACTAATAGCTTCTCCGCGAAATTTACTATGGCAATATTTGCAGATAATCAGATTTAGTAATTTAAGAGGTTCAACCTTTATTCATAAATTTAAAATAAGATACTTATTCAAAGCTTTATCAGTACTAATAGTTTCTCCGCGAAATTTATTTTAATAACCCTTATTATGATAATATTTGCAGATAATTAGATTTCATACTTTAAGAGGTTCACTCTTTATTTATGAATTTAAAATAAGATACTTAATTCAAGCTTTATCAGTACTAATAGCTTCTCCGCGAAATTTACTATGGCAATATTTGCAGATAATCAGATTTAGTAATTTAAGAGGTTCAACCTTTATTCATAAATTTAAAATAAGATACTTATTCAAAGCTTTATCAGTACTAATAGTTTCTCCATGAAATTTATTTTAATAACCATTATTATGACAATATTTGCAGATAATTAGATTTAGTACTTTAAGAGGTTCACCATTTATTTATAAATTTAAAATAAGATACTTATTCCAAGCTTTATCAGTACTAATAGTTTCTCCGCGAAATTTATTTTAATAACCCTTATTATGATAATATTTGCAGATAATTAGATTTCATACTTTAAGAGGTTCACTCTTTATTTATGAATTTAAAATAAGATACTTAATTCAAGCTTTATCAGTACTAATAGCTTCTCCGCGAAATTTACTATGGCAATATTTGCAGATAATCAGATTTAGTAATTTAAGAGGTTCAACCTTTATTCATAAATTTAAAATAAGATACTTATTCAAAGCTTTATCAGTACTAATAGTTTCTCCATGAAATTTATTTTAATAACCATTATTATGACAATATTTGCAGATAATTAGATTTAGTACTTTAAGAGGTTCACCATTTATTTATAAATTTAAAATAAGATACTTATTCCAAGCTTTATCAGTACTAATAGTTTCTCCGCGAAATTTATTTTAATAACCCTTATTATGATAATATTTGCAGATAATTAGATTTCATACTTTAAGAGGTTCACTCTTTATTTATGAATTTAAAATAAGATACTTAATTCAAGCTTTATCAGTACTAATAGCTTCTCCGCGAAATTTACTATGGCAATATTTGCAGATAATCAGATTTAGTAATTTAAGAGGTTCAACCTTTATTCATAAATTTAAAATAAGATACTTATTCAAAGCTTTATCAGTACTAATAGTTTCTCCATGAAATTTATTTTAATAACCATTATTATGACAATATTTGCAGATAATTAGATTTAGTACTTTAAGAGGTTCACCATTTATTTATAAATTTAAAATAAGATACTTATTCCAAGCTTTATCAGTACTAATAGTTTCTCCGCGAAATTTATTTTAATAACCCTTATTATGATAATATTTGCAGATAATTAGATTTCATACTTTAAGAGGTTCACTCTTTATTTATGAATTTAAAATAAGATACTTAATTCAAGCTTTATCAGTACTAATAGCTTCTCCGCGAAATTTACTATGGCAATATTTGCAGATAATCAGATTTAGTAATTTAAGAGGTTCAACCTTTATTCATAAATTTAAAATAAGATACTTATTCAAAGCTTTATCAGTACTAATAGTTTCTCCATGAAATTTATTTTAATAACCATTATTATGACAATATTTGCAGATAATTAGATTTAGTACTTTAAGAGGTTCACCATTTATTTATAAATTTAAAATAAGATACTTATTCCAAGCTTTATCAGTGCTAATAGTTTCTCCGCGAAATTTATTTTAATAACCCTTATTATGATAATATTTGCAGATAATTAGATTTCATACTTTAAGAGGTTCACTCTTTATTTATGAATTTAAAATAAGATACTTAATTCAAGCTTTATCAGTACTAATAGCTTCTCCGCGAAATTTACTATGGCAATATTTGCAGATAATCAGATTTAGTAATTTAAGAGGTTCAACCTTTATTCATAAATTTAAAATAAGATACTTATTCAAAGCTTTATCAGTACTAATAGTTTCTCCATGAAATTTATTTTAATAACCATTATTATGACAATATTTGCAGATAATTAGATTTAGTACTTTAAGAGGTTCACCATTTATTTATAAATTTAAAATAAGATACTTATTCCAAGCTTTATCAGTACTAATAGTTTCTCCGCGAAATTTATTTTAATAACCCTTATTATGATAATATTTGCAGATAATTAGATTTCATACTTTAAGAGGTTCACTCTTTATTTATGAATTTAAAATAAGATACTTAATTCAAGCTTTATCAGTACTAATAGCTTCTCCGCGAAATTTACTATGGCAATATTTGCAGATAATCAGATTTAGTAATTTAAGAGGTTCAACCTTTATTCATAAATTTAAAATAAGATACTTATTCAAAGCTTTATCAGTACTAATAGTTTCTCCATGAAATTTATTTTAATAACCATTATTATGACAATATTTGCAGATAATTAGATTTAGTACTTTAAGAGGTTCACCATTTATTTATAAATTTAAAATAAGATACTTATTCCAAGCTTTATCAGTACTAATAGTTTCTCCGCGAAATTTATTTTAATAACCCTTATTATGATAATTTGCAGATAATTAGATTTCATACTTTAAGAGGTTCACTCTTTATTTATGAATTTAAAATAAGATACTTAATTCAAGCTTTATCAGTACTAATAGCTTCTCCGCGAAATTTACTATGGCAATATTTGCAGATAATCAGATTTAGTAATTTAAGAGGTTCAACCTTTATTCATAAATTTAAAATAAGATACTTATTCAAAGCTTTATCAGTACTAATAGTTTCTCCATGAAATTTATTTTAATAACCATTATTATGACAATATTTGCAGATAATTAGATTTAGTACTTTAAGAGGTTCACCATTTATTTATAAATTTAAAATAAGATACTTATTCCAAGCTTTATCAGTACTAATAGTTTCTCCGCGAAATTTATTTTAATAACCCTTATTATGATAATATTTGCAGATAATTAGATTTCATACTTTAAGAGGTTCACTCTTTATTTATGAATTTAAAATAAGATACTTAATTCAAGCTTTATCAGTACTAATAGCTTCTCCGCGAAATTTACTATGGCAATATTTGCAGATAATCAGATTTAGTAATTTAAGAGGTTCAACCTTTATTCATAAATTTAAAATAAGATACTTATTCAAAGCTTTATCAGTACTAATAGTTTCTCCATGAAATTTATTTTAATAACCATTATTATGACAATATTTGCAGATAATTAGATTTAGTACTTTAAGAGGTTCACCATTTATTTATAAATTTAAAATAAGATACTTATTCCAAGCTTTATCAGTACTAATAGTTTCTCCGCGAAATTTATTTTAATAACCCTTATTATGATAATATTTGCAGATAATTAGATTTCATACTTTAAGAGGTTCACTCTTTATTTATGAATTTAAAATAAGATACTTAATTCAAGCTTTATCAGTACTAATAGCTTCTCCGCGAAATTTACTATGGCAATATTTGCAGATAATCAGATTTAGTAATTTAAGAGGTTCAACCTTTATTCATAAATTTAAAATAAGATACTTATTCAAAGCTTTATCAGTACTAATAGTTTCTCCATGAAATTTATTTTAATAACCATTATTATGACAATATTTGCAGATAATTAGATTTAGTACTTTAAGAGGTTCACCATTTATTTATAAATTTAAAATAAGATACTTATTCCAAGCTTTATCAGTACTAATAGTTTCTCCGCGAAATTTATTTTAATAACCCTTATTATGATAATATTTGCAGATAATTAGATTTCATACTTTAAGAGGTTCACTCTTTATTTATGAATTTAAAATAAGATACTTAATTCAAGCTTTATCAGTACTAATAGCTTCTCCGCGAAATTTACTATGGCAATATTTGCAGATAATCAGATTTAGTAATTTAAGAGGTTCAACCTTTATTCATAAATTTAAAATAAGATACTTATTCAAAGCTTTATCAGTACTAATAGTTTCTCCATGAAATTTATTTTAATAACCATTATTATGACAATATTTGCAGATAATTAGATTTAGTACTTTAAGAGGTTCACCATTTATTTATAAATTTAAAATAAGATACTTATTCCAAGCTTTATCAGTACTAATAGTTTCTCCGCGAAATTTATTTTAATAACCCTTATTATGATAATATTTGCAGATAATTAGATTTCATACTTTAAGAGGTTCACTCTTTATTTATGAATTTAAAATAAGATACTTAATTCAAGCTTTATCAGTACTAATAGCTTCTCCGCGAAATTTACTATGGCAATATTTGCAGATAATCAGATTTAGTAATTTAAGAGGTTCAACCTTTATTCATAAATTTAAAATAAGATACTTATTCAAAGCTTTATCAGTACTAATAGTTTCTCCATGAAATTTATTTTAATAACCATTATTATGACAATATTTGCAGATAATTAGATTTAGTACTTTAAGAGGTTCACCATTTATTTATAAATTTAAAATAAGATACTTATTCCAAGCTTTATCAGTACTAATAGTTTCTCCGCGAAATTTATTTTAATAACCCTTATTATGATAATATTTGCAGATAATTAGATTTCATACTTTAAGAGGTTCACTCTTTATTTATGAATTTAAAATAAGATACTTAATTCAAGCTTTATCAGTACTAATAGCTTCTCCGCGAAATTTACTATGGCAATATTTGCAGATAATCAGATTTAGTAATTTAAGAGGTTCAACCTTTATTCATAAATTTAAAATAAGATACTTATTCAAAGCTTTATCAGTACTAATAGTTTCTCCATGAAATTTATTTTAATAACCATTATTATGACAATATTTGCAGATAATTAGATTTAGTACTTTAAGAGGTTCACCATTTATTTATAAATTTAAAATAAGATACTTATTCCAAGCTTTATCAGTACTAATAGTTTCTCCGCGAAATTTATTTTAATAACCCTTATTATGATAATATTTGCAGATAATTAGATTTCATACTTTAAGAGGTTCACTCTTTATTTATGAATTTAAAATAAGATACTTAATTCAAGCTTTATCAGTACTAATAGCTTCTCCGCGAAATTTACTATGGCAATATTTGCAGATAATCAGATTTAGTAATTTAAGAGGTTCAACCTTTATTCATAAATTTAAAATAAGATACTTATTCAAAGCTTTATCAGTACTAATAGTTTCTCCATGAAATTTATTTTAATAACCATTATTATGACAATATTTGCAGATAATTAGATTTAGTACTTTAAGAGGTTCACCATTTATTTATAAATTTAAAATAAGATACTTATTCCAAGCTTTATCAGTACTAATAGTTTCTCCGCGAAATTTATTTTAATAACCCTTATTATGATAATATTTGCAGATAATTAGATTTCATACTTTAAGAGGTTCACTCTTTATTTATGAATTTAAAATAAGATACTTAATTCAAGCTTTATCAGTACTAATAGCTTCTCCGCGAAATTTACTATGGCAATATTTGCAGATAATCAGATTTAGTAATTTAAGAGGTTCAACCTTTATTCATAAATTTAAAATAAGATACTTATTCAAAGCTTTATCAGTACTAATAGTTTCTCCATGAAATTTATTTTAATAACCATTATTATGACAATATTTGCAGATAATTAGATTTAGTACTTTAAGAGGTTCACCATTTATTTATAAATTTAAAATAAGATACTTATTCCAAGCTTTATCAGTACTAATAGTTTCTCCGCGAAATTTATTTTAATAACCCTTATTATGATAATATTTGCAGATAATTAGATTTCATACTTTAAGAGGTTCACTCTTTATTTATGAATTTAAAATAAGATACTTAATTCAAGCTTTATCAGTACTAATAGCTTCTCCGCGAAATTTACTATGGCAATATTTGCAGATAATCAGATTTAGTAATTTAAGAGGTTCAACCTTTATTCATAAATTTAAAATAAGATACTTATTCAAAGCTTTATCAGTACTAATAGTTTCTCCATGAAATTTATTTTAATAACCATTATTATGACAATATTTGCAGATAATTAGATTTAGTACTTTAAGAGGTTCACCATTTATTTATAAATTTAAAATAAGATACTTATTCCAAGCTTTATCAGTACTAATAGTTTCTCCGCGAAATTTATTTTAATAACCCTTATTATGATAATATTTGCAGATAATTAGATTTCATACTTTAAGAGGTTCACTCTTTATTTATGAATTTAAAATAAGATACTTAATTCAAGCTTTATCAGTACTAATAGCTTCTCCGCGAAATTTACTATGGCAATATTTGCAGATAATCAGATTTAGTAATTTAAGAGGTTCAACCTTTATTCATAAATTTAAAATAAGATACTTATTCAAAGCTTTATCAGTACTAATAGTTTCTCCATGAAATTTATTTTAATAACCATTATTATGACAATATTTGCAGATAATTAGATTTAGTACTTTAAGAGGTTCACCATTTATTTATAAATTTAAAATAAGATACTTATTCCAAGCTTTATCAGTACTAATAGTTTCTCCGCGAAATTTATTTTAATAACCCTTATTATGATAATATTTGCAGATAATTAGATTTCATACTTTAAGAGGTTCACTCTTTATTTATGAATTTAAAATAAGATACTTAATTCAAGCTTTATCAGTACTAATAGCTTCTCCGCGAAATTTACTATGGCAATATTTGCAGATAATCAGATTTAGTAATTTAAGAGGTTCAACCTTTATTCATAAATTTAAAATAAGATACTTATTCAAAGCTTTATCAGTACTAATAGTTTCTCCATGAAATTTATTTTAATAACCATTATTATGACAATATTTGCAGATAATTAGATTTAGTACTTTAAGAGGTTCACCATTTATTTATAAATTTAAAATAAGATACTTATTCCAAGCTTTATCAGTACTAATAGTTTCTCCGCGAAATTTATTTTAATAACCCTTATTATGATAATAATTGCAGATAATTAGATTTCATACTTTAAGAGGTTCACTCTTTATTTATGAATTTAAAATAAGATACTTAATTCAAGCTTTATCAGTACTAATAGCTTCTCCGCGAAATTTACTATGGCAATATTTGCAGATAATCAGATTTAGTAATTTAAGAGGTTCAACCTTTATTCATAAATTTAAAATAAGATACTTATTCAAAGCTTTATCAGTACTAATAGTTTCTCCATGAAATTTATTTTAATAACCATTATTATGACAATATTTGCAGATAATTAGATTTAGTACTTTAAGAGGTTCACCATTTATTTATAAATTTAAAATAAGATACTTATTCCAAGCTTTATCAGTACTAATAGTTTCTCCGCGAAATTTATTTTAATAACCCTTATTATGATAATATTTGCAGATAATTAGATTTCATACTTTAAGAGGTTCACTCTTTATTTATGAATTTAAAATAAGATACTTAATTCAAGCTTTATCAGTACTAATAGCTTCTCCGCGAAATTTTCTATGGCAATATTTGCAGATAATCAGATTTAGTAATTTAAGAGGTTCAACCTTTATTCATAAATTTAAAATAAGATACTTATTCAAAGCTTTATCAGTACTAATAGTTTCTCCATGAAATTTATTTTAATAACCATTATTATGACAATATTTGCAGATAATTAGATTTAGTACTTTAAGAGGTTCACCATTTATTTATAAATTTAAAATAAGATACTTATTCCAAGCTTTATCAGTACTAATAGTTTCTCCGCGAAATTTATTTTAATAACCCTTATTATGATAATATTTGCAGATAATTAGATTTCATACTTTAAGAGGTTCACTCTTTATTTATGAATTTAAAATAAGATACTTAATTCAAGCTTTATCAGTACTAATAGCTTCTCCGCGAAATTTACTATGGCAATATTTGCAGATAATCAGATTTAGTAATTTAAGAGGTTCAACCTTTATTCATAAATTTAAAATAAGATACTTATTCAAAGCTTTATCAGTACTAATAGTTTCTCCATGAAATTTATTTTAATAACCATTATTATGACAATATTTGCAGATAATTAGATTTAGTACTTTAAGAGGTTCACCATTTATTTATAAATTTAAAATAAGATACTTATTCCAAGCTTTATCAGTACTAATAGTTTCTCCGCGAAATTTATTTTAATAACCCTTATTATGATAATATTTGCAGATAATTAGATTTCATACTTTAAGAGGTTCACTCTTTATTTATGAATTTAAAATAAGATACTTAATTCAAGCTTTATCAGTACTAATAGCTTCTCCGCGAAATTTACTATGGCAATATTTGCAGATAATCAGATTTAGTAATTTAAGAGGTTCAACCTTTATTCATAAATTTAAAATAAGATACTTATTCAAAGCTTTATCAGTACTAATAGTTTCTCCATGAAATTTATTTTAATAACCATTATTATGACAATATTTGCAGATAATTAGATTTAGTACTTTAAGAGGTTCACCATTTATTTATAAATTTAAAATAAGATACTTATTCCAAGCTTTATCAGTACTAATAGTTTCTCCGCGAAATTTATTTTAATAACCCTTATTATGATAATATTTGCAGATAATTAGATTTCATACTTTAAGAGGTTCACTCTTTATTTATGAATTTAAAATAAGATACTTAATTCAAGCTTTATCAGTACTAATAGCTTCTCCGCGAAATTTACTATGGCAATATTTGCAGATAATCAGATTTAGTAATTTAAGAGGTTCAACCTTTATTCATAAATTTAAAATAAGATACTTATTCAAAGCTTTATCAGTACTAATAGTTTCTCCATGAAATTTATTTTAATAACCATTATTATGACAATATTTGCAGATAATTAGATTTAGTACTTTAAGAGGTTCACCATTTATTTATAAATTTAAAATAAGATACTTATTCCAAGCTTTATCAGTACTAATAGTTTCTCCGCGAAATTTATTTTAATAACCCTTATTATGATAATATTTGCAGATAATTAGATTTCATACTTTAAGAGGTTCACTCTTTATTTATGAATTTAAAATAAGATACTTAATTCAAGCTTTATCAGTACTAATAGCTTCTCCGCGAAATTTACTATGGCAATATTTGCAGATAATCAGATTTAGTAATTTAAGAGGTTCAACCTTTATTCATAAATTTAAAATAAGATACTTATTCAAAGCTTTATCAGTACTAATAGTTTCTCCATGAAATTTATTTTAATAACCATTATTATGACAATATTTGCAGATAATTAGATTTAGTACTTTAAGAGGTTCACCATTTATTTATAAATTTAAAATAAGATACTTATTCCAAGCTTTATCAGTACTAATAGTTTCTCCGCGAAATTTATTTTAATAACCCTTATTATGATAATATTTGCAGATAATTAGATTTCATACTTTAAGAGGTTCACTCTTTATTTATGAATTTAAAATAAGATACTTAATTCAAGCTTTATCAGTACTAATAGCTTCTCCGCGAAATTTACTATGGCAATATTTGCAGATAATCAGATTTAGTAATTTAAGAGGTTCAACCTTTATTCATAAATTTAAAATAAGATACTTATTCAAAGCTTTATCAGTACTAATAGTTTCTCCATGAAATTTATTTTAATAACCATTATTATGACAATATTTGCAGATAATTAGATTTAGTACTTTAAGAGGTTCACCATTTATTTATAAATTTAAAATAAGATACTTATTCCAAGCTTTATCAGTACTAATAGTTTCTCCGCGAAATTTATTTTAATAACCCTTATTATGATAATATTTGCAGATAATTAGATTTCATACTTTAAGAGGTTCACTCTTTATTTATGAATTTAAAATAAGATACTTAATTCAAGCTTTATCAGTACTAATAGCTTCTCCGCGAAATTTACTATGGCAATATTTGCAGATAATCAGATTTAGTAATTTAAGAGGTTCAACCTTTATTCATAAATTTAAAATAAGATACTTATTCAAAGCTTTATCAGTACTAATAGTTTCTCCATGAAATTTATTTTAATAACCATTATTATGACAATATTTGCAGATAATTAGATTTAGTACTTTAAGAGGTTCACCATTTATTTATAAATTTAAAATAAGATACTTATTCCAAGCTTTATCAGTACTAATAGTTTCTCCGCGAAATTTATTTTAATAACCCTTATTATGATAATATTTGCAGATAATTAGATTTCATACTTTAAGAGGTTCACTCTTTATTTATGAATTTAAAATAAGATACTTAATTCAAGCTTTATCAGTACTAATAGCTTCTCCGCGAAATTTACTATGGCAATATTTGCAGATAATCAGATTTAGTAATTTAAGAGGTTCAACCTTTATTCATAAATTTAAAATAAGATACTTATTCAAAGCTTTATCAGTACTAATAGTTTCTCCATGAAATTTATTTTAATAACCATTATTATGACAATATTTGCAGATAATTAGATTTAGTACTTTAAGAGGTTCACCATTTATTTATAAATTTAAAATAAGATACTTATTCCAAGCTTTATCAGTACTAATAGTTTCTCCGCGAAATTTATTTTAATAACCCTTATTATGATAATATTTGCAGATAATTAGATTTCATACTTTAAGAGGTTCACTCTTTATTTATGAATTTAAAATAAGATACTTAATTCAAGCTTTATCAGTACTAATAGCTTCTCCGCGAAATTTACTATGGCAATATTTGCAGATAATCAGATTTAGTAATTTAAGAGGTTCAACCTTTATTCATAAATTTAAAATAAGATACTTATTCAAAGCTTTATCAGTACTAATAGTTTCTCCATGAAATTTATTTTAATAACCATTATTATGACAATATTTGCAGATAATTAGATTTAGTACTTTAAGAGGTTCACCATTTATTTATAAATTTAAAATAAGATACTTATTCCAAGCTTTATCAGTACTAATAGTTTCTCCGCGAAATTTATTTTAATAACCCTTATTATGATAATATTTGCAGATAATTAGATTTCATACTTTAAGAGGTTCACTCTTTATTTATGAATTTAAAATAAGATACTTAATTCAAGCTTTATCAGTACTAATAGCTTCTCCGCGAAATTTACTATGGCAATATTTGCAGATAATCAGATTTAGTAATTTAAGAGGTTCAACCTTTATTCATAAATTTAAAATAAGATACTTATTCAAAGCTTTATCAGTACTAATAGTTTCTCTATGAAATTTATTTTAATAACCATTATTATGACAATATTTGCAGATAATTAGATTTAGTACTTTAAGAGGTTCACCATTTATTTATAAATTTAAAATAAGATACTTATTCCAAGCTTTATCAGTACTAATAGTTTCTCCGCGAAATTTATTTTAATAACCCTTATTATGATAATATTTGCAGATAATTAGATTTCATACTTTAAGAGGTTCACTCTTTATTTATGAATTTAAAATAAGATACTTAATTCAAGCTTTATCAGTACTAATAGCTTCTCCGCGAAATTTACTATGGCAATATTTGCAGATAATCAGATTTAGTAATTTAAGAGGTTCAACCTTTATTCATAAATTTAAAATAAGATACTTATTCAAAGCTTTATCAGTACTAATAGTTTCTCCATGAAATTTATTTTAATAACCATTATTATGACAATATTTGCAGATAATTAGATTTAGTACTTTAAGAGGTTCACCATTTATTTATAAATTTAAAATAAGATACTTATTCCAAGCTTTATCAGTACTAATAGTTTCTCCGCGAAATTTATTTTAATAACCCTTATTATGATAATATTTGCAGATAATTAGATTTCATACTTTAAGAGGTTCACTCTTTATTTATGAATTTAAAATAAGATACTTAATTCAAGCTTTATCAGTACTAATAGCTTCTCCGCGAAATTTACTATGGCAATATTTGCAGATAATCAGATTTAGTAATTTAAGAGGTTCAACCTTTATTCATAAATTTAAAATAAGATACTTATTCAAAGCTTTATCAGTACTAATAGTTTCTCCATGAAATTTATTTTAATAACCATTATTATGACAATATTTGCAGATAATTAGATTTAGTACTTTAAGAGGTTCACCATTTATTTATAAATTTAAAATAAGATACTTATTCCAAGCTTTATCAGTACTAATAGTTTCTCCGCGAAATTTATTTTAATAACCCTTATTATGATAATATTTGCAGATAATTAGATTTCATACTTTAAGAGGTTCACTCTTTATTTATGAATTTAAAATAAGATACTTAATTCAAGCTTTATCAGTACTAATAGCTTCTCCGCGAAATTTACTATGGCAATATTTGCAGATAATCAGATTTAGTAATTTAAGAGGTTCAACCTTTATTCATAAATTTAAAATAAGATACTTATTCAAAGCTTTATCAGTACTAATAGTTTCTCCATGAAATTTATTTTAATAACCATTATTATGACAATATTTGCAGATAATTAGATTTAGTACTTTAAGAGGTTCACCATTTATTTATAAATTTAAAATAAGATACTTATTCCAAGCTTTATCAGTACTAATAGTTTCTCCGCGAAATTTATTTTAATAACCCTTATTATGATAATATTTGCAGATAATTAGATTTCATACTTTAAGAGGTTCACTCTTTATTTATGAATTTAAAATAAGATACTTAATTCAAGCTTTATCAGTACTAATAGCTTCTCCGCGAAATTTACTATGGCAATATTTGCAGATAATCAGATTTAGTAATTTAAGAGGTTCAACCTTTATTCATAAATTTAAAATAAGATACTTATTCAAAGCTTTATCAGTACTAATAGTTTCTCCATGAAATTTATTTTAATAACCATTATTATGACAATATTTGCAGATAATTAGATTTAGTACTTTAAGAGGTTCACCATTTATTTATAAATTTAAAATAAGATACTTATTCCAAGCTTTATCAGTACTAATAGTTTCTCCGCGAAATTTATTTTAATAACCCTTATTATGATAATATTTGCAGATAATTAGATTTCATACTTTAAGAGGTTCACTCTTTATTTATGAATTTAAAATAAGATACTTAATTCAAGCTTTATCAGTACTAATAGCTTCTCCGCGAAATTTACTATGGCAATATTTGCAGATAATCAGATTTAGTAATTTAAGAGGTTCAACCTTTATTCATAAATTTAAAATAAGATACTTATTCAAAGCTTTATCAGTACTAATAGTTTCTCCATGACGTTTTCTTTTCTTTTTCATGTGGAGCATTTTTATAAAGATTTAATTCTATACTTCATTATTTGCACAAATTTTATAAATAATTTTTAAATAATTTTAACTTTTAAGTTTTAGTTACATATTTTTTTCGGTTGGCTGATCAAATAATATGCAAAAAATAATATTGACTTTAAGGGATTAAAATTTTTAATCACTTACCTGACTAAACTTTCAGTACTTTATTTTTCGAATAGCAGCTACTTCACATATTTTGATCGTAAAAAAATCCAAATCTGTAGATAAAAAGATATGTTTATTCAGAGAAAGTACGCCTTTGTATTTGATTTCAAACTTAACACCGTAAAAAGTTTGTTGTATGGTTGTCCTTATTTCTAGCGCTAAGGTAAACTATTGTAAATACATTATAACATCGTGAAATAATTATATAAAATTGAGAAAATAAAAATTGTGTGAAAGAATTAGTGCAAATATATTGCTAAAAATGTGCTTTTTCTGATACGAAATGTTTTTGAAATGGAGTCGTAAATTGATTCTAAAGCACGTAAAAATGTGTGTTATCAGTATGCAAACAAATAGAAAAATGAATAAATCAAAATTATGATAGTTAAAAAGTAAAGAAAAAAATTGACTGCAGGCACTGTAAAAAAAATTAGTTTAAATCAGCACCAAAAATGATGGCAACTACTCACCAAAGTTTTTTACAGTGTAATAGCACTAACTTATTAGAATATTTGAACTATTAAGATTTTCACTTAGTTAATGAAAATAAGATCAATCAAGCAACATATATCCTAGACTAGATGATATCTTTTTATTCACTAAATAATAAGTATAATAAATACATGCATATCCATAAATTAAGGATAATGCCAGCTTCTGCAAATAAAAGTCCAGGAATAAAACAAACGTGACTTGTTTATGAAGATCACTCATTAAACAAAAGATAAGGAGCAAAAAATGGTTGTATGAATGATACCATTCATAAAAATTACAATTTTTGCTCCCTAGAGTAATTATAAAAAATTAAAATTACATGGTTGGTATGATGGTTAATACATTGTATGTCTCCCATGCGATGAAATATAGTCAGTACAACGCCTAGATATATTGTGTATCAAATCATCGAGATGATCTTGGAGAAGATTACTCCACTAAGCAAGCAATGCTCTCTAAAGTTCCAGTACACAATAGCGTGGTGGTTGATGGCTTGCAACTCATCGGTCAAGCATGACCCACACTTGCTCTATCAAATTCAAGTCAGGTGAGAATGCTGGACATTAACCATACGGTTCATAACCTCAGATTGATACTCTTGAACGTTTGTCTTTACCGACTTGGCTTATAATCTAAATAACTAGTTTTGATGGAAAATGAGACAAATATACAATACTTATTATACAGAATGTTCTATAATGACCAGTCCCATAGTGGACTGATCGTAAAGACACGGTTCCCAGTAGAACACCGAAGTCAAGCATCACTGGCTGTGGTCAGTAACGGGTGGGTAACCACTTTGATTTGCCTTCGTGGGGACTGAGGGGGCTCGGTATCAGTCCTCGTTACACTGTTCTACCGTAAAGTGCACGACTTCACGCTCAAGTGTTAGGGCTACCAAAGCAGTGGAGCCAGACGATCAAAATTGCCATGGCATGTCCTCGGATATTCCTCAGGGATTTTTCCCAGATCATCACCAATAGTCCATTCTGCAGCTCTAGTGTGATGTAAATAAAATAACTATCTATAATGATCCCCCTTAATATACGTTGAACTTTTATCTGAAAAATGAAATGACGTGTAAAGCGCATTTGTGTCCTCCGATAGTAAGCCAATTAAAAGAGAAAGGGTTCGAGTATTGATGAAAAGATTTTATGAAAATATTAGTTTCTTGTCCCAATACCCGTCTGGGGAATGACCTTTCGTCATACAGACAGTTACAGAGCAGATTTGTTGGTCACTTTTTCAGGGGCACCGTATTAGGTTTCTCACACAGTAAGGACAGATAGTACAGAGAAGGAAAGAACATCTATGCCATACCCGGGATTCAAACCCTGAACTTTTCTGACGCAAGGCCAGTTCTCTGACCCCTAGGTAGGGCGGTCGGCATTGAAAAGAGAGATGTTGTTTCTAATCCCTTACAATATAGCTTCAGCTATATCAAATCCATGAGTTCAACACACCCTGGCAAAGTCACACACCTAAATTGGACGCAAGAGAATGTCCTCCCAGGAAAATTCCAAGCAATCAAGAACGTGATTGGGGAGGGGGGAATTTTTGTGGAAACCCGAGGAATGAAGAGAGAGTTAGAGTACTGTTGAAATTAGTTTGGGTTTGAATACTAAAAAGAAAAAAGGTTGGTTCGAGTTTTGATAAAAAAAAAGGAGTGGGTTCGAGTACAGATAGAAAGATAGCAGGGCTAAAGAGAATAGAAGGGCTGGTTCACTCCTTTGAAGAAACTCTCCCCGCGCCAATCCTCCGATTTTCTCAAGTGACGTCACTTTGGCGCAAAGCTCGCACTTTTACTTCAAGAACAGAGCGTTCGGCCTTACTAGCTCTAACTAATATTGGAGCATTTCCTTTTGTGACATATTCTAAGAAATTTGTTATTTTCTGTAATGACTTTCCTCAGTTTTTGCAGTGAATTTACAAAAATTTAAAACTATTAACGAAATGCCAGTTTGCGCGATTGCAACTTGCAAAAATTCTGATAGAGAAACAAAAGGAAAAAATATAATTTTCCGCGTGTTCCTTAAAGTAAATGAACAACTATGTAAAGAATGGATTCCAAAATGACACAGTTAATATAAAACAGCAATACGATTTTTCTATCGTTATGAACTTTTATAAAAATTCGTTATCTAAATAGAAACCGCCTCGTTACTTCAAAAAGAAAGGCAGGTGAAAAAAATTAAAAAATGGATAAAGTCAAAGAAAATTAAAACGTAAGTAAAAAGTATAAATAAAATATATAGTGTATAGTTGAAAATTTCATAACCTATTTTTTAATGGAGTTATTCTAAATATTTATGATTTTTTTAAAAATTATATTCTCTTAAATTTAAATATCTATAAATTATATCATCTTAAATTTAAATATCTATAAATTATATCATCTTAAATTAAAATAACTATAAACAATTGTAAAATTTCTAATGTCATTATGAACCTCAATTATTAGTTTGTTTCAGTAATTAGCGTTGAAGGTTGATGTTTCCTAATGATTAATTATGAGCAAATTGCTATTAACGGCATATTTTAGAATCAGGGATTCTAAATTTAACTCAACTGTTGTTATAAAAGAATATGTAGACAAAAAAGTGTCGATATATGCTTTCATTTTTCTTAATAATTAAAGTTAAAACTGAACTTTTTAAAATAAAGTATTTATAGTGTCATTTTCGCCAACTAGTAAAATATTTTTATAAGTTTAAAATGGTATTTTTTTAATCTAATGGCCAAGAAAGTTTTTTTGAACTATGTTTATGAACGGAAATAATGTGTTAATTACGTAAAGTTTGAAAGCTAATAACCAGAAAAAGTCTAACTTATTTTTACAAACAGAAAGATACAAAGTTATCATAATATCTTTGCTTGCCATCTCCGAGATTTGTGGACACAGTGACGTCATGAGGAGGGAAATCGTAGCTTCAGCTCTAAGAGCAAAGTGAACTAGCCCTTCTATTCTCTTTAGCCCTGGAAAGATAGTGGGTTCGATCTCTGATCAAATGATAGTGGGATCAGGTTTTGATTAAATGATAGTGGGTTCGAGTACTGATCAAATGATAGCGGGTTCAAGAACTGATAAAAGATAGTATGTTCAAGTATTGATCAAAAGAGAGTGGATTCGAGTATAGATCAAGGGAAAGCGGTCTCGAATACGGATTACAGTGCCTGTATTGATAGGCACTCTAACTCTAGGCACTCTAATACGGATCAAATGATAGCTGGTTCTAGTTCTCCATTGTTGTTTCCACTGCTATAGCAACAACCTCCTCTACTTCCACAGAAACAGGACCCTTATTTAATTAAACAATATTGTATACAGCGTCACTCCCCCCCCCTCCTTTCTGTGCTGAGTTTTTGAACTTTTTTTGGGGGGAAATAAAATCCTATGACCTTTTTTAAACTATTACCAAGTTCGATTAAATATTGTCGAGTAGTTTTTCATTTATGACCATTTCAATGTGGAATTTCAATCATAACCATCCTGTACATTTTTTGAATTTTTACTGAAAATAAAGTTAAAAGTACAGTGGGATTCGTAAATTAATATTTTTCAAAGAAAAAAACAAGAAAGCTATCGAAATAAAATGACTCAACCCTAGGAACGGTGAGACTGAAAGCATCAAAACCTGTTTGGTGACAGATGAAATTAAGAGAAGCTAAAAAGCGATTCTTAGAAACACTTGTAAGTTTTATCAGGTGATCAAAAATGTTTTAAGGTTCTTAAAATCGTCTTATTAACTACTTAACAAATTTCAGTATCGGTTTTGTTCCCTTCTCGCTTAAATATTTACTTGCGACCCCTAATCTACATACTTTTTAATTCATTTTTGAGATGAATTTTAAAGATATGCATAAAAAATAGGGCCATTACATAATATCTTACATATTCAACGTAAAAGTTAATAGAAATAGAATTCATTTATAAGCCCATGGGTTATGGTAATAATGAGCAGATGGGTTACATTTCATAATAAGTCTCGAATGTCATAAACTTATTTTCTATTATCTTCTTTCTTATTTAAGAACGCCTGTATGGATTGCTTCGAAATCGTTTCCAATTGTTTATACCCAAGCAATCGTAAAATCTTTCAATTACTTAGAAAATTTAACTAATCTTCTTCTTTGATTAAAATGATTGGAAATTATATAAACGTCTGCAGTTTATAAAAATGCCTTATGTTTTTTCCTCAACTTGATTTACTTATTACATCTCATGTTATTTGTTTCTAGGCTATCCAAAAAGTTTGAATTATATAGTTGGGAAAATTGAATTGGAAGATAATTTTTTTTAAATATTTTCGTGTCAACTGGAATTAAAACTTTCTCACCATGTCTGGAAAATTTCCATCAATATGTATTCTAATTTGTTTGGTTTTAATCTCCATTTTCAAGCTTAGTGCAAGTGCAGACAAACGAAGACCTATATACATTATAGGGCACATGACAAATAGCATAGAAGACGTGATGCCATTTTTGGATGAAGGAGCCAACGTCCTAGAGTCCGACATTCAGTTTTTTCCTAATGGTTCAGTAAAGGAGCTTTATCACGGTTGTCCGGGAGATTGCTTTAGAATATGTAATAAACATGTGCAATTGTCAGAATACTTGACATACTTACGGGACACCACAGATCCTTCAGCAAAGAATTCTTACTACAATAAACTGATCATGCAATTCTTTGATTTGAAGTTGTATTCCTCCGAAGATATTCGGACTTCAGGGCGTGAAATTGCGCGACATATATTAGATTATTTATGGACTGATGGCAAAAGAAAACGAGAGGTGAGAACTTTAGTTTTAGTGTCTGATATAAATAATTGTTAAGACTCAAGCAAACTTTTTCGGTTTTAAAGGTTGTGTTGTTTCGCTGTAAAATCTCCATCGTGTATATTGAAATATGCCATGCCTGACTGCGAAACCAATAGTTGCGGGTTCGAATCCCGCTCAAGGCATGGATGTTTCTCTCTGTGTGTTATTATCTGTCGTGTGATGTGTGATCCACGCTATGAACGAGTGTCTGTGACAATGTGGCGTGGGTAATGCAGCTCGCCTCCGTAACTCAGATTCCCAGGTGCCTACCGGGTAACGTTAAATGAGCAAGCCTGCCGTTAAAAAAATATTGCAATATGCAATAAGATATTTATCAAATATTAAAATACAAAAATTAATTTTTTTGCACATTTTTGACCTACGATTCTATCCTCTAAGGTGATTTTTCAGTCATCCAATCCAGTGGCCTTTAACGACCTGTTTTGATATGTAAATTTTTATTTAAACGATAAAAAAATAAATAATTATAATGATCTTAACCTTTCTTTAATAATCTGAATAATTAATTATAATAATCTAGAAATTTTTTTTAGTTAAAGCATCAAATTTTAAATGAAATAAAGCTTGCATTATAATTGCGACCAGCTGTAGTCAAGGGGTAAATCTTTAAAAAAAGAGAGCGAGTTGTTAAAGGTTGCTGGATTGTAAATTCCCTCCCCAGTGGGACTCACAAGCAGTCATTGGAGAAAAATTATTCATCACATAATAAAAAAAGTAACTTGATTGAAGTACAAGTATAGTTATCATCAATTTCCCCGACTATTCGCAAAATATATGTTTTTTTTTTAAAACACTGTACTGTGAAATCTGTGTAAGTTGACCACTTGTTGTGCATTTATTTTGGGATAAATTTAGAGAGGTGTACAACTTGTGCTACTTTTACCTATCAATTCTTATAACATGTTATTTTTATATCATGTTATTCATCTTTATATAATCAAACTATATAAAGATAGGGTTAATTTTTTTTAACTTGACTTTAAAATTTTATTTAACAAATACCTTATCTTAAAAAAAGATAATAATTAACCCCTTCCTTCTCGCTCCCGTGAAAATGACGGGTTGAGATTTCGTTCGTTATTTCTCGCTCCCGTGATATTGACGGGCTGGAAACTAATTCATTTTTTTGCCTGGAAAACATTTTATTTCTCCTTTTACACACCAGATAGCAGTACCAGGATATTTTTAAAAAAATTATAGATAGTTAGTTTATTTTAAACCAGATGCCAGCACTAAAGTCAGCTAATCAGCACTAATCAAATGCGTGTATTTGTGATATGTTAATTGTAATCTTAGCAAAGTTACCTAGTTAGGCTCTTTGTGAATACACCTGGTTTGTGCTCAAGATAAAATTTATTTTTTAGCACCTTCCTTCTCGCTTCTGTAAAATTGACTTGTTGAGATGTCATTGGTTATTTCTCGCTCCCGTGATGTTGACGGGCTGGAAACTAATTCTTATTTTTTTTATTTTTTTTATTTTTTTTTTTTTTGCCCGGAAAACATTTTATTTCTCATTTTACACACCAGATAGCAGTACCAGGATATTTTTAAAACACATATTTTTAAAATTTTCCTTGCTTACTGGAAAACCAACATTAAGTCATAGTAACGCTGAATGTTGGCTTTTCCTAAAAATTAAATTTTTTTAAAATTTCAAGCTAAAAACAAATTAAAAATGAATATATATATTGTTCATACGCATAGTTTCATATAATTTTCAGGGATAAAAAAAATTGACACTTTTATGACCGCTTTCTTGAAAATTAACCGATTATTAAGGGATTAACAGAATGAGTTATAATTCGTTACACAAATTAAATAGATTAAAAATATATTCCTATCTGTTAGTGGTACATGTCAGATATATGCAAGAAGATTTATGTAATTAGAAAACTTATAAGGTATTATATATATTTTAAAATTTATTTTGTTGTACTTACAAATTTATTTGTTGCAATATTCTCCAATCCATACATGGTGAATTCGGAAAGGAGTATAAGTTAGCTTCTAATACTGTTTCAAATATTCAGTTAAACTCTGATACTCAGCTTAATATGATAGCATAGAAAATTTCTGGAAAAAGTTTCTTTCGATGGTCAACTTACGCAGGGGTTAGAATAGCATTTCATAACACTCCTGGACAAAGATGAATTATTTCAGCTACAAGATAAACTGGTGGTCAAGTTACATGTGCTTTACTTCTTTTTACTATACGAGAAATATTCGGTTCTTTCTAATAGAAGCCAACTTAGATTGTCAACTTACAAAGGTGGTCAATTTGACAAATTTCATTGTAATAGATATTTTACATAGTTAAGAAGAATTGTAAAAGCAGGGTAAGAGAATACTTATCCATCATTTAGATATTACGCAGAATAAAAATACCTCGTCAACTCTTCGAGAAAACTTTTGTTTCGTTTATTTTTGGTAAAATTTGGCTCTCAACCAAATCGAAAATCCGTTTGTAGTAACTCTTTAAAGTTAGTTTAAATATAGGAACACTATGCAAAACCATTGGAATAAGAATGCTAATTACATTAATAGTTTTATTGAACAGACATTCAAAGTAATTGATATTTGCTTTGAATGTCTGTTCATAAACTTTATTTTCACAGAATTAATCCAGAGTTATATATTTATTTATTGCAGATAAGGGCACTAATTTACATAAACGAGGTGGAGAAAAAAGATGCAATTGTTGGATTTCTGCAAGAATTTAAAGATAGGAAGAAAGAATCTCTTCTAACCGATATTGGATTCGACGGCGGGATTCAAAGCATTTCAGACATTCAAGAAATATTTCAAGAGCTAAATGTGTCGAACATTTGGCTTGGCGACGGTACCACAAACTGCTTCAGTGCTTTTTATCCAGTTCGACGCCTGAAAGCTGAAATCAATGTCAGAAACTCGGGTGGATTCATAAAGAAAGTGTATGGATGGACAGTTGATCTAAAATCGAAATTGAGGAGTTCTTTGAATTTAGGGGTAGATGGTTTTATAACGAATGTTCCACGAAACCTGGTTGAGGTGTTGAACGAGTCAAATTACAAGAAACGTTTTCGGTCTGCTACGGTATCTGACCCAACCTTTGCGAGATTTGAAGGATAGCTTATAACTTTTTATTTGGAGAATTTTGTTGACGTAAAGATGCTTTTCAAAGCTCTTTTGTCATGAAAAATAAAATAAGTCACTGTTTATTGAGAGTCTTAAATTCGAAGCAAAGCTATACTTTTAATACTAAATTAAAATCATTTCTGATTGTCGTATATCGAAGAAATTCGGTATATACGCTATATGAACCATTGTAAAATGAAATCTACAATAAAAAATTAGTTCAAATTTAGACCAAAAGATGGCGCTTTTTCTGAATAAAGAAGAATTTATTCAATTTGAGGCAGATGCTGGAAAGCCAAATAAAGATAGAGACATGGGGGTCATTTCTATTTTACTTGTAGTTTATTTTATTTGATTTGGTCATTTTCAATCAGAGTCGACATTGGCACTGTCTTCTTCATTAAAACATTGTTATCCCCTTATGAAGAAGTAATAGATGCCCCATCGAGGCTGAAAGTTTGATTTCAATTTTATATATGTATAATGTTGATCTCAATTTTATACAAGACCTTATGAATAATTTCCCACCCCTCCATAAAACACTAAACTCGCGTTTATCCATGCCTTCGGTATATTCTCCCGCGCAAATAACAAATTACTGCTGTCATTCTCATAAAACAATTTAGCTGGAATTTCTTAGTGAAATTGTTGTATCAGAACGACAGTAATTTGCCATTTGCGCGGGAGACTATACCGACGTCATGTTGCTCCTAAATATTGAGAAACTATTTACAGCAGTTGAATATTGTATTTTGTTTTGAAAATTTTTTCTTGACAAATTTAATGCAAATGACGTACCTGCAAGTGACGTAAAGTGGGTATCTCGATCCTGATTGGTTGTTGAAACGTGGCATTTGTTTCGTGAGCAAATGTTCTTTCCATTCTATTTCGAGTAAGCCAAGCACGTCAATTCTTTCACTGTATAATTCTTACTTAACATGAAGACAGAGATGAAGCCATGTAGAGCATATACTAATTATGCATCAAAGTTGCCAGGTACACTAAGCAAAAATATATGACGGTTATAAGAAAATGCATTAACAAATAATAAATCTAAGATAAGTAAAAGACGTAGACGAGAAAAAATTATATTTCAATAAATTCGATGTGAGATACGGCGCTGTACTTAATGAGCTTCACCATAATTAACACGTTGAATGCAACGCTAATTTTACATGGCTTGCCCGTCTGACCAAACGGTAAATAACTACAATTTAAATTTGAAAATATTAGACAGATTTCGCCAGTCATTTAAAAGGTTTAGCATGACATATCTGATTTTAGTGGTGACTTATATAAGCCTATGAATTGTTCAGAAATAGTGGTGAATAAAATCTACTAAATTGAATTTATTAAACCAAGAATCACAATTAATAAACTACCACCACTTGAAAATATTTATTCGCTGTCCGGAGCAAGTTGGCATCTCTATGTACATAAATAAAATTATTTTTGTGTGTTCTATATTGCATTAATTTCTTCAAACCATTTTAATAACGATAATACTATTTTAAAAAATTAAAAATTTACTCGAT
The DNA here is from genome assembly GCA_949128135.1 of Parasteatoda lunata. Lineage (NCBI taxonomy): Eukaryota > Metazoa > Arthropoda > Arachnida > Araneae > Theridiidae > Parasteatoda > Parasteatoda lunata. The sequence continues at coordinate 71,341,052 of OX421977.1, read as the reverse complement.
ATTATGTGTTCCGAATAATCTTGGCTTCACCGGTCACCGTTAACCCCCGTGGCGCTACGAACAAACTCAGTGCCGGTCACCGGTGACATCCATGGTATTCAACGTGTTAACATTCTAACTTATGTGGAGAAATTTAGCTTAACTTTAACACGCCTTCGCGCGCAGGTCGTCGGGCTACCAAAGCGGGGGTGCCATCCCCTCTTCAGAGGATCAAAATAGTGATGGCATGGCTTCGGATCATCCTCAGGGATGTTTCCCAGACCGTCGCCAATAGCCCATTGTGCAGCTCTAGTGCGGCGTAAATGAAATACAACAACAACAACTTTAACACGCCATTTGATTTGTGGGTGATCTTCTTCTTGACGTGATCTTTTTCTTGAAGTGAAAGTACCCAATTGAGTCTGAATTAGAGTAGCAAGTTTGTCACGGCGCAAATTTTCACGATCGTATCCGTGAATTATTATTGTTTTTTTACAATGTGTAACATTTTTGGTTCTTTTAATTTTTCCTTTAGATATTAACAAAAATTTAGTACTTCCCTGAAACTTGAAAATCGTTAAGTGATGACATGAAAATATTTCATAGATAGTCCTAATTCCGTCTTTCTATACTCTAAATTAATATCCTTGAAGTGCACGAAAGGGAAGAACCAGGAAATGAGGGAATATTTCTGTTGAAAAATTTTTTTCCATCTTTTTATTTGCACCATATTTATCTTTTATTATTTATGCCATGTCTACGGCTATCTGTATTTGTGGTCCAAAAAATTTTCGAAATTTCTCGAGAATATTCTGCGAATTTCGGACTTTTTTTTTTTTCCAAGCTAAACTTGTAACAAGAGAATGATACAATCTAGTTCTACTCTTCCAAATTGTGTTCGATTTCTCATGCGCGCGATTCTTTCACCAGATGGTCGAATTTGAACTTTTTTTTTTCCTTGCAAATTTTTTTCCCCCATTGTTGGTATGACGCATGTATGTCAAGTTTCAATGACATTTGTCGGCCAGAACGTGCATGACATGAGTCTAAACAAGTTAATTTCAACTAGTCCCTCTCAGAACTACCGTGAGGAGCCAAATTTTTGAGCCACAAAGTTGCGGAAATAACTTAGATGTTTTTCTAAAAAATTATAAAACTCTTATAAGGAAATGGCTAATTTTTATTAGCTCATACAATGTACTCAACAATTATGAATAACCGTTACAACTCACAACAACAGATGTAAAAAATTTGCCCCGCTAAATTGCTATTTCATAAGACGAAATAGACTTCGAAAAACAATTTTAATGATATTTTGATTTTAATGACAATAATCTAGATTTAAGAAGTCTTTTTTTTTTAAGTGATTGCACCTAATCGCCAGAGAGGAGTGAAGAATTCTAAGAAAAAAAATCATTCACTTGTAATTAAATTTTCATAAACAAACAGATTATTATGAGTGTTACTTTATTCGAACAAACTTACTTATTTAATTTAATTTTATTAACTTATTTATTATTGAACAAACCTATTTATTTAAAATGAGCATTGAAACATCTAAAAATATATTATATCCCTTCTTTTAACCTTTAAATTCTTACCTTTTTTTAAAAAAAAAAAAAATTCTATTATTTTAAGATGAGAGACTTAATAAGACTTGCTAGACTCAATTAAATTGATAACTTAATATACAAATGCAGATATAAAAGCACGACTTGAATGAACAAATTCATAATTTAATAAAAATATTTTTTAATTTTAAACATTTTAAACGTGACTACTCAGCCATTGCAAGCTACTTAACCATTGCAAATATAACTTATCATTTGAACCATACTACATGCAGAAATGTCTAACAACCACGAGGGGAATATCAGAGGGTTACGATGAATATGCATTGAACTCTTAGCTTGTGATGTATTTTTGCTTGACGAACAACAAACTAAGTGAACAAAACTCGTGTTTTGCGACAAAGCAACACTGCGTTTTGCAGTATATGAAATAAGTAGGGAAGAGTAGATGAAAAAAATAGTGCGTGGAGTCCCTCCGCGCGGAAGAAGTTAAACTTCGTAACCTGCGACGTTAATTGTAGAAGAATCAACAGTCGTAGAAGGATCACTTGTTCTATTCAACGACTCTTTTTCCTGCTCCGCTCGCTCCCGTGCTCTGTAATCAAGGTAATATTGTGCATTTTTCTCTAGTGGACGTCTTGAACCAGTGGAAGGGCGCCCTGGAAAATGTCTCGCCCTGGAAAATGTATTTGTATTAATAATGTATGTGAATGCGTCATAATGTAATTTCAAAAGAGAAAACGTAACAATCAATTGATATTCACAAGAGACGTACCTTGACATAACCTTAAATCCGTCGCTTTGTCCGTGGGATTGTTTTTACTCATTTTTTACAATTGTTATCCACTAAATTTGAAAATAAAAAATACTACCCTATCAAATTATATGTGTATCAAAACAAACTAAAAAAATATTTATAGAAAAACAATACTTTTATGACTTTTATTATTTTTATGCTAGTGAGAACCAAAACAATATGGAAATGAATGAGGGAAAACTGGATCCTACCACTTGATTTCCCGGCCAATATAAATGTAGCGTTAAACGTTTAACGCAACCTTGTTGAAAGTCGCATAAGAAGTATAACTTCAATAAGTTTTCACAAATTTAAACTGCGTTTTCTCATTTCAGTCATACACTCGCAAAAGCGATTATATCCTCAATCTTCAATCGATTTTGCAAAGCAAAATATGTATATGAGGTAAATTCAAAGGACCGTCTTTATCATAAATATACAATAAAATAGAAGGACATTGAGCCACACTTAAGGAGTTAAATGACATCCAGTGATGCAGAGCTGTATTTGATTTTGAAACGCCTGCAATTTCTGTATTATTGATCCATGTGTTGACCAACAAAAATTACAGTTTGACTGAGTTTTTTTTTTTTTTTTCCTGACTGCGTTGCTCTTTGTCAAATTTAATCTGCAATACACGGTAAATATCAATTAGATAAGTTGATCTTTAAATTCTTAATACAATGAACATCACTTATTAACCAACAGAAACATTTATACCCCTTTGCTTAATTTATGCTGGTTTAGAATATTGCAATTTGGGTAGAGATTAGGCTAAATTTTGGTTAGGTGTTGATAAAGGATAAGGACAGTAATCATGACTTTGAAGCAGGGTTGCAAAAAAAAACGTGTTTTTCTGGGTTTTATTGGGCTTTTCTGGGTTTTTCATGTTTTAATGGGGTTTTTTTTTTTTCAAAAAAGAGGGCAGGGATAAGTACCTTACTTTAAAAAAGCTTATTTTAATATTAATAATTAAGTTTAATTTTAATAATTGACTTAATTAATAATTAATACAAATAAATTGAGGCAAAAGTCGGAAAAAAGTTTTCTTCCGACATCACGATACAAAATGTTATATGATCTCACATTTGAAACTTATTTTAACACAGGATTACTTTTTATTTATATTTTAATCTTAAAAAATATTTGAGTAAAATTTTTTATTTGCATAGAAAGTGATTCAATGACACGGAATAATCAATGGCCATACAGTTAAACCTAGCCTGCAAGGTGACTCTCCAGTCTCCAACACAATTAGTTTTTTCACTATAAGTAAATTTTTTTTAGGCTAGACTACATATATATTTCAATAGAATAGCTCTTTAATATAACAGAGGATAAAAAGAAATCAATCTTAGAAAAACCCAATAAAACCCACTTTAGGGTGGGTTTTACTGGGTTTTTCAGAGTGGGTTTTACTGGGTAGGTGGGTTTTTTGCAACCCTGGTTTGAAGCAACTGCCACAATTTAGACATAAATCTAAAGGGGAAAGAATTTTCTTCTAATTCCCTGTACACAGAATACTGCTCAGCGATCGACCACAGAACTTTCGATTGCACAGATTTTACAAGCACGTGTATACACAAAGGGTCTTGGTGGTCTTCAGGATCGGACCCTGGCACCTTCGGACCAAAGTCCGATGCACTAACCGCTGGGCTACCACTATCATATTATAAACCTAATAAGAATATTAGAATTATTCATAATTATTATGATAAATTTAATATTTTATTTTAAATTCTTTGTCACCCCAAAGATATTTTTTTGAATAAACTAGACAATAAAAAAAAAATTTTGATCGCCGCAAGGTGATCACTGGTTACCCATTGGCAAAATGGTTGTTGTCTAATTTTTTTGGAAAAGCAACTTTATTGTGTTTTAATCTTAGACATCTTTAACTGTTAATCCTGAACTGCTCATTGCATAGTTTCGCAGATCTATTTGAATGCATCTCAGACACATTCTGTGTGAATTCTTTCCATGATTGAACAGACATTGAACAGCCAATTGAGATCAATATTAACATTTTCTGATAGGTACAATGGTGTTTGAAGGAAATAGTAAGCTGCATCATGCACCCGTTTCGGATTCACAAGTTCATACATGAAATGGGATTTGAAAGCTAGGCTTTTTTTCAATTTTACATGAATAGTGAATGAATCATTTATATTGTGTGGAAGACAGTTTACGGTCTTGTGCAAGTCATTGGGTGCGTTGACAATGGATCATTTTATCTCTAACTGCTGATCAACACCCAGTTCTCGTATTTGCATGAAAGTAGTTCGGAGAGCCACCATTCGCTCTTCGGTAGGGTTCAATTCTGTCAACCACTTTGGTACGTTTGTGAGGAACGAGCTTCATGCTTGGGTTTGCGAGCGGAATCCTTTCGTTTTTCCGTTTGTGAGTAACGCTTAAGCTATTCCCGTTTGCGTTCTTTGGTGTTTTCAGAATCGGTAAGTTTAGGCCTTGGTATCGTTGTTATCTTGCTTCAACTCTAACCTTTAGGACCGTGTCAATCAGTTTGGGATCCTCTTTATTTGTGATATTTACCTGAATTAGTATTGAAAATGATAAAGTTTAAACTGTAGGTTAGAATTTCTGATTCTTAATTAAAACAATAAAAACAAAAATATCATTCAAATTATGAAATTCTCTTTTATTCACAACTCAAGAAGTATTTATGGGATCTCTCTGGTCCCATATCTCAAAAATAAACTCACCAACTTAATGCATAACAAAATTAAAAGTGATAAAAAGAATTCTAAAAAATTATCAAACAGCAGGGGACGCCATAGCAACGCATGCAATGACGAAGCATGAGCACTGTTCGCGATCGCAACGCTCGAGTACGCCATATAGCGGGAGCCTGAAAATATCAGACATTAATTTATTTAGTTCCATCAAAATCACTGGCAGAATCAGACGCCATTTTCTTAGCAGAAAATACGAAGCAAAATTTCCCTAAGGAAAAGGCCGAAGAACTTTAAAAAATTCTCCAGAATATTGGTAAATCTTTCAGAAACAGAACACGCCAAACATTTGAAGAAAAATTCCTCAATTTTTAACTTCTATGATCAACAAACTTGCAACTGATAACTTTCGACTTCGATATTGCATACTGTTCAGATGTGTGTATTACGGTAAAATACATTTCTTCTGTCTTCAATTCATTACAAATTAAAGTGAAGTCAACATTGCTTTCTTCATTCCAATGAATAAATGTGAACGTACAGAACTGTAATAGTTAAAAAATATTCTTCTTCTTTATAGAATAGTATATATTTCAGTATCTACTTAATTCAGAAAACAACAAGAAAGTATCATCCGTATTACTTGAAATGGTATCAATTGTGCTGATTATTAATACATTTTTATCGTTTTCTTGGTAAGTGTTTTTTTAGTTTTGAAAGAATAATTTCAACTAGAATTCAGCTATTCTGTTTTAAAGCTACATATTAAAATTCATATCGAGATCTTACAATTATAAAATTTTGCTGTGTGGTATGTTCTCTAAAAGTAGTGAAGAGATAATCTATGTATATATTATTTGAAAATAAAATTTTGAAACGAAGAACATTTCATTTTGGAATTCTCCAGATTTATAAATCAGGTAAGTGAAATATGGAAGTTTTTTATTTCAATATGAGGAATTTTTAAAATCGTTTTTTTATCCTAAAAATTCTTTATTTTACGCTTTTTATTTTATAATTTTTTGATAAAAATTGTAGTTAAAATAATTGTTTTGAAAAATTAAATGGTATAACATTATGTTTTTATGTATACTTCTTGCATATTCTAATGTTTGAAGTAATATGATTCAGAAGAGTATAAAATAAAATTTCGGTACTTACGTGTTAACGCCACCGCAACTACAGATTTGACGGATTTTAAGTGCCGCCAATCTGCACCTAAAAGTTTTACGTCATAAAATAAAACACTTTATTTAAAATCAAAGTAGTTAAAATTTCATGTCATGAGAATTGGCACATTTTCGCTTTTTTTTTTTTTTTTTTTTTTTTTTTTTTGGTAAAATATTTCGCTCCTGAAAAAATAAAATTGCATCTTGTTCTATTTTTGGCAAATCCCAAAGACGCATTTTCGTAGCACTAAAAAATGGCGTCAAAAAATCAGCAAACAACAAGGCAACAAAGAATCCAAAAAATAATATCCAGGATTATTTGATGATAATTTTCTATAGAATGGTTTTCTACTTCCGATTATGAATAAAAAAAAAAAAAGAAAGTTTTTTATTTTAATGTGGGAAATTTTTTGAATTATTTTTTTTTTCTTTCCGTAAGCATTCTTTAGTTTACGTTTTTTAGTTTCTAAATAATGATTTTTATTGAAACTTAAAATATTTTTATAAAAATTGTTGTCAAAAAAGTTTTTTTACAAAATTAAATTATATAAAATTATGAGGCTTATGTATACTTTTTGCTTATTTTAATGTTTGAAGTAGTATGATTCTGAAAACTATGGAATGTAAAATTTAAATAGGCCTTTTATGTTATATCATTAAATTTAGTAAAACTATTTCGCAGGCATTAGTTTTTAACTCTAATAAGAAGATACATATTTTTTTTTTTTTCCTGTTTATTTACAAATATTTTTCCGATGTGTTTTGGATGTTCCTTCTCTAAAAAAAAAGAGATACCATTTTGTTTTCGTTTGCATAAGAAAGAATATCAAAAATTTTTCTTTTTTAAATTTAATAAGCCGCAATAAAGAAGGAACGCTACAATTCTGCATTAAAGACGTCTCCAGAGTAACTGAATGACTGTTCATATAGAAATCGCAGGTATTCGTCTCATACAACAACGCCCCCTATAGTTCGTTGCGATCGCGAATTACTCTTGAACACAGTTGAAAAGTGTGATGACGTCCAAATAAGAAGCGCACGCCTTCAACCCCAAAACAAAACCCATTTACCAATGGGTAAAAAGAAATTTTTTGAAATATTTAAAAAAATTTATGCGTATATTAGAAAACAAAAAAGTTTTAATGGATTTAAAGGTGATAAATTAGTTGGCATTGAGTCATATAATCTTGAAAAATGACCTAATGCCATTTTTTATTTTACTTATTTAAAATTTTTTTTTTTTAAAATTTAGATCTTTATCTGCATCATATTAAAAAGGAGTTAAGCAGTTATATTTAGTAAAAAAAATCTAAACTAAATGTTGCTATTTAAAAAAGATGTATAAGAAAATTTAAGAAGGAGTACAAAATTACCCGATTTTATGACAATTTTAATTATGGCTTATTATTAACTATGGCATTTTTAAATTTTATAAAAACAAGTAATATAAAAACATTTTGAAAGTAAATTCCTACTTAGGTCAACGAAGAAAAATTTCATTTTTTTTAACTTTTTATTAAATAATTAAAATGTTTCTCCCACATAAATTTAAATTTAATTAATTAATATTTGAAGAAAAAAAACTGTATTAACATCAAATGTCATCCACTTACAGTTCAAAAAAATATATTTGAGCTTCAGTGGATGAATAAAAAGTATTTTATTAACAATTGAAAATTTGAATAAGATATATAAATATAAATAGGGAGAGTGTGATCTAAAAATAGGAATTCGCGAACGCAACGGCCTATAGGGGGCGTTGATATTTGAGACGAAGTCCTGCTAGCAGAACAACAGGATCCTCCGTTGCACTTGAGATTTCTTCAATGTCGCATGATAATGTTCCTCATTTTTATATATAGTATATACGAGGGTCACTCTGAAATTTTTGAGATACAACTAGGTTTTTAAAGTTACACTTACAAAATTTTAGGTGTGTTCAAAGTAGTCTCCTCTAGCATCAATGCCCTTTTGTAGTCGAATTTTCCACTGATTAAATGCCTCAAGCCATTCATTTCTGGGAATAGATTTAAAAAATGCATTTATAACCACATCAATCTCTTCTTCTGAATGAAAACGACGTCCACGTAAGTTATTTTTTTAGATTAAAGAATAACCAAAAGTCACACAAGGCTAGATCAGGTGAATACGGCGGATGTTCTATCACTTTAATTTGTTTTTGTTCAAGAAACTCAACTGTTAATCTGACTGCATGTGAAGATGCATTGTCATGTTGAAGCAGTAGTCCCCTGACATTCATTTCTTGTAGAATTTCTGGAAGACATTTAGTGGTATACCAGTTTGCTGTTACTGTCTTCTGTCCTTCCAACTTGATGGCTTTGACCAATCCCGTACTTCTGAAGAAAGCGGCATACATCACTTTTTTCAGTGCGCGTTGTCTTTTCACCATTGTCGGCGTGGGATCATCTTCAAAGACCCATACTTTGCTTTCTTGACGAGTTGAAACGCCAAAAAACGCTATGTACGTTTCATCAGCCGTTGCAATTTTAGAAATGATGCGGTGGCCACCATCATTTAGCAATTTAAGAGTTTCTCTACTGATTCTGACACGCTCCTCTTTTTGCTCAGTTAGATTATGGGGAAACCAACGGCAAACTACTTTTTTAATATGTAATTCTTCATGAATAATTTTGTGCATGGCTTCAGATCCAATGTTAAGTTCCTTCTGTATAATTTAATAGGTACAGCAATTATTATCATTTAACATTTTTCGTATGGCAGACACATTATCCAGGATTACTGCCGACGGCGGCCTTCCTGTATGTTCTTCATTCTGAAGAAAATTGCGACCTCTGCTAAATTCTTTAAACCATCTGAATACAGTAGCACGATCTGGAGATTCATCACCAAATGCTAATTGCAACCATTGAACGCATTCTTCTTGATTTAATCCTGCTTTAAAATCGTAGAAAATCATAGCGCGAAAATGTTCTTGCGTCATCTCTATTTTCTCTTATGTTTATAATTTATTCTACGCTAAACAAGTTGAAGTAAGTCAGTAAAAAATCGTCTGCTGCGTTAAAATACTTTGTATTTTAAAATTCAACCATTATTTTTATTTTGTAAATTGTCGTCTGCGCGTATCTCAAAAATTTCAGAGTAACCCTCGTATAAAATAATAAAATACGATTCACTACAAAATGAAGAAAATTGTGATAGCCGTAAGGCGATCACAGGTTACCCATTGGGAAAATGGTGGCTGTCTAATGTTTTTCGGAAAAGCAGCTTCATTGTGCTTTCATTTTGGATATCTTGAACTGTTCCTTACATGATTTCATTGACATATTTGAATGCAGCTCAGACAAATTTGCATAAATTCTTTTGATGATTGAACAGACATTAAACAGCCAATCGAGATCAATATTAACATTTTCTGATAGGTACAACGGTGTTTGAAGGAAATTGTAAACTACATCATACACCCGTTTCGGATTCACAAGTTCATACATGAAATATGATTTGAAAGCTTGGTTTTTTTTTTCAATTTTACATGAATAGTGAATGAATCATTTATATTGCGTGGAAGACAGTCTACGGTCTTGTGCAAGTCATTGGGTGCGTTGACAATGGATCCTTTTATCCCTAACTGCTGATCAACACCCAGTTCTCGTATTTGCATGAAAGTAGTTCGGAGAGCCACCATTCGCTCTTCGGTAGGGTTCAATTCTGTCAACCACTTTGGTACGTTTGTGATGAACGGGCTTCATGCTTGGGTTTGCGAGCGGAATCCTTTCGTTTTTCCGTTTGTGAGTAACGCGTAAGGTATTCCCGTCTACGTTTTTTGGTGTTTTCAGAATCGGTAAGTTTAGGCCTTGGTATCGTTGTTATCTTGCTTCAACTCTAACCTTTAGGACCGTGTTAATCAGTTTGGGATCCTCTTTATTTGTGATATTTACCTGAATTAGTATTGAAAATGATCCAGTTTAAACTGCAGGTTAGAATTTCTGATTCTTAATTAAAACAATAAAAACAAAAATATCATTCAAATTATGAAATTCTCTTTTATTCGCAACTCAAGAAGTATTTATGGGATCTCTCTGGTCCCATATCTCAAAAATAAACTCACCAACTTAATGCATAACAAAAATAAAAGTGAAAAAAAAGAATTCTAAAAAAATTATCAAACAGAAGGCAGCGGTCGGACAGGCAACGCATGCGCACTGTTTACTATTACTCTTGATTACTGTAGTTGAAAAGTGAGGACGTCGTGAAATCCAAACCAAGACCCATTTTGCCAATGGGTAAAAAAAATATATTTTACTGTAATACGCACATCTGTTACAGTATGCGATCACGGAATCCGAAGTTATCGGTTGCAAGTTTGTCGATAACAGAAAGGTAAAAATTATTGAGAAATTGTTCTTCAAATGTTGGACGCGTTCTATTTCAGAAAGATTTACCAATGTCCTGGGTCGTTTGTTTTCCAAGTTCATCTGCCTTTTAATTAGGGAAATTTTGCTTCTTATTTGCTGCTAAAAAATGGCGTCCTACTCTGCCAATGTTACTGATAGAATTAAATGAAAACTTAATAAATAAAAGCCGGAAAATATACTACCCGCTAAAGGGCATGCTCAATAGTTGAGATCGCGAATTGAAAAATGATTGTTGTTGTTGTTGTAGTTCATTTAAGTCGTCCTAGAGTTGCACGATGGGCTATTGGTGACGGTCTGGGAAACATCCCTGAGGATGATCCAAAGACATGCCATCACAATTTTGATCCTCTGCATTGCATAGGGAATGGCACCCTCGATTCGGTAGCGCGACGATCTGCACGTGAAGTCGAACACTTTACGGTAAAACAGTTTAACTAGGACCAATACCGCACACCCTCGGCCCCTAAGCAGACTAATCCAAGTGGTCACCCACCCGTACACTGACCGCAGCCAGTGATGCTTGACTTCGGTGATCTGTTGGGAACCGTGTCTTAACGATTAGTCCACTGCGGGACGAAAAATGATTGAGTCACGAATTTTGGTTTAATAAAACGTTCGAAATTACTCTGAGATTTTCTTATATTTTACAAAATAAACGTGGTCACCCACCCGTACACTGACCGCAGCCAGTGATGCTTGACTTCGGTGATCTGCTGGGAACCGTGTGTCTAACGATTAGTCCACTGCGGGACGAAAAATGATTGAGTCACGAATTTTGGTTTAATAAAACGTTCGAAATTACTCTGAGATTTTCTTATATTTTACAAAATAAACGTATGAATAAATATAACTTCAACTTTTTTTGGTTTGCATAAACATCACGAACTTTCCGATTTAATCGATTTGAAACACTTCGTTTAGCTTGTTATCACGGAAACAAATGTCTATCGTGATCAAAAGCTATAAGTATAATCCTAGAAGTAAGTGTTGTAAGAAATGTATTTTCAGTAAAAGCAACAACTTAAATAGATCTTCAACGCAGTAAGAATATTTTACTTAATATCACAAAAGTTTGTTCAACGTAAGTTAATAATCAAATTATTCTTATTATTTTGAACGTATTAATTATAAAAAATTACATCTGAATTGTAGTTTGTATAAACCTCTCTTAAAATGAATGAGTGAATTCTCCTACTCAAAAAAAAAAAAAAAAAAAAAAAAAAAGAAGAGAGAAATTTTTTTTAAAACTCAACTTGAGTTAACACCTATATTTCAGCAAAATACTTGCTTTGCGTTAAATCGAACTTGAGTGGTAGATATTTAAGCGATACTTCAGTTATTTTCGTTCAAGCATGAGTGAGTTATTTATTATTTAATTATGTGCGAGCTATAAGCTGGAATTTGCATCGTTTTATTTTAAACAGCGAACGATAATAAATCTAAATAAAATTGCTATGTTTTACGATCTAAATAAGTTAAGTATCATTTTTATTTTACGTTTAATTTTTTTTTCTTTCGAATATATCTATCAATATTTTGAAACAAGAAGAAATAAAAGATCATTTAATTAATAACGGTATTTCTGAAGAAGAAGCAGTTTTACTTTTTGGTAAGTAAATATAGTTTGTTTTTCTTATTTTTAAACTTTCCATTTAAATTAGCTATTTTCAGAGTTTTTAAATGAAATAATATTCATTTAAATTATTTTTCAAGAGAAATTTATTAAAATTGAAAGTGTTAAATGTGGATGATTATGGAAAAAATCTGATTCCATGCTGGAATCTTTGTCAAAACATGTGGTGATATAGCTGTAAAGATTTTTAAAAAATTTTTTAGTTCTCATTTTAAAATTTTAACTTTTTAATTTAATATAATGGATTTATATCCATGCTTCAGCTTTGATTTTATGTATTATTTTGGTACGAAGCATTTGTGGATAATTAATTTTATATCATTCTTAACAAGAGATCTTTTCGAAATAATCTATTGTTCATACATTCTATACTTGCTTTTATTAAAATTGCTTTTTATTAATAAAGTTGACTGTCTTTAATTTATGCAAATTTACATTTGCAAAATTTATCCGTTCAAATCTGTGTTTTCAAATCTTCAGAGAGTTCTATATGCATTTTATTAAAAATATATCATTTAAAAAATATATATATATATTACATTAAAACAAATTAAATAGTATTTTAAATTTTTCTGTTTTTATCTTGTTTTTAGTTTTTATTTAATCGGATTTCAGAATCAATACTAATTTAGTATTAAATAAAGTATTTATCATGTTATACAAGCTATTTTTCTTTTGTTGTTAGCGTAAAATTTCTTAACATTTTTCATCACGTTCAACTTTTGAGACAAAATTGAAAATGCAGAATTATAATTTAATTAAAAGTACAAATGAAATTAAAGTATTTTAAAATACAAATGAATAATAATTTTACAATAATTAGAGATTAATAGTAATATAAGAGGAGCAGTATCAAAAGTAATACCTTTTGCGAGATAAAATATTTGATTTTAATAATAATAATAATAATAATAATATATATATATATGTGTGTGTGTGTGTGTGTGTGTGTGCGTGCGTGCGTGCGTGTGTGTGTGTGTGTGAGTGTGTTTTTTTTATAATTATTATAAAATTTGGTGTATGAATTTTTTAACCACGGGGGAAATAACTTCATTTTTTTTTTCCCTTTAACATCAGGCACTGAACTTTCGTTCTTCGCCTCGGAAGATGTCTGAAATGCTCATTTAACGTTACTCAGCGAGCACCTGTGAAACTAAAAGTCACGAAGGCGAACAACATTACTCACACTCCCACAGATACCCGTTCATAGGGTGGCCCACATTCACACAGCACACAATAGAGAACAACGCACAGAGCGGGATTCGAACCCGCAGCCACTGACTACACAGCCAGGCAAGTTGACCGCTCGGCTATCTGGCTGGCAAACTCCATTTATAGATTCCCTGTATTTTATAAAATTTATTAAAAATAATTTTATTCTTATATTCCTGTTTATACATACTGATCAGATTCAGAAGAAGTTCCCTTCAGAATGTGTCGTAAGATTTCCTGGTGTAAGCATATTTAAAAGATTTTCCTATTAATTTTATAAAAGTGTAGGAAGCGAAACTGTAAATGCGCCGTTTCTATAGGTTTTTTAATAGTACCTACAGTTATTTTGCTTACATCAGGGTTGGGGTTTTGGACGTCCTAAACTGGTTTTGGACAGGACACGTGGGTTTTACTGTCTTAAACCGGGTGAAACTGGGTTAAACTGTCTTAAAGTTTCCAAAACCTCGAGCTTTGGTAAGGTGTAACCATTGTACACATAATAATTACATGTATCAATAAATATTTGATAATTTTTATACAATTTACTTTAACTTATTAAAGGAAAATAATATAATATAATAGGAAAAGGTTTATAATTTTTGAAGCTCCACAATTCATTGAACAGCAAAAGTGAATACCTAATCCTTTAAATATAAATATGCTTTTCATACTGATAAATAATGTTTTTGCATAAGGATAAATAATGCAATATTAAAAAATAATAATAATGATTTAAAAAAAAAAATACTAAATTTGTTTAAAAATTAACCTTTTATTTTTCACAATATTTTTTTTTTTTTTAAATTTTATAATTTCTGCATCACAGGATGATAAAAAAGACATCTATTTAAAAAAAATTGTTTTTAAATATAAATATATTAGTTTAAATTGGAAATACAAAATAACTGAAAAATGTATTAACAGTTTTGAAGGGCATAACATCAGTTTCAGTTACTGACACTGGTGATGTATCACCACTACGTTAAAAGAATTGAACACAAATGAAGTAAAAGTATTCTTGAATAGTACTATAGATAAATTAACCTGTTTATGACTAACCAAACACTTAGTTCCTAATAGCTTAACCTGTATGGCAAGGTCTAACTTCAGTTATGTACTATTGAATGAGAGGATCAATTGAACTTGATTACTGATTAATCTTCCTTTGTTTAATGTTTAAATTGAAGAGTCAAACAATATTAATAAAACATTATACTTTTAAAAACAAATATTTTCTAGTAGATTTAATTATTAATATGTTATTAGTTCTGTGTTTATTTTACCTTTTAAATATTGTTCAGATAAAATTGTGACATAATTTGAGTAAAAGGGTTTTGGACAGTTTAAGACAATTTTGGACAAAGGGGTTTTGGACAGGACGGTTTAAACCAGGGTTTAAACCTTGGATTAATCCATTCTGTCCTAAACCTTGCCAACCCTGGCTTATATGTAATACTTATAAATCAAATATCTCGTGATTGACTGAAAAAGGATTACCACTACGGTTAAATCATATGCAAACTATTGTTGAAACAACAGACTACTTTGAGATTGAGACAACAGATTGAAACTACTTTTTTTTAAATTTAAACTGAAAGAGGTTTTAGATTCAAGGAGAATCAAGAAAAAAAATCTGAATGCTGATAACATTAACTTTAAAATGAGTAGTCTGATAAACGAATTTTTGTCAAATCAGAGAGGACTCTTTCTCATTCAATTGAAAATAAATTTAGATTTAGACGATTCCCACAAATATTATGAACTATTATGCTCGCTAGCGCTCGTCAACCCCCGGAACTGCTTTCGCAGTTCATTTCGGATTGCTTCGCAATCCGAAATAGTGTGTTCGGATTACTCGCTCATTGGATACGTTCTTAACGTCTAGCTTTTGTATACTTTTTTGAATACTGAAGTTCCGAAAACCTTTCACTGTAGAAAATTCTAAACCTGTACATTTCAATATTAATTTGAAATTGCAATTGTTAATTTGGGCATTTGGCGATACAACACTTATAGAATTGAAGGATTTGTTACGTCAAGCGCTCAGGTATCATAATTTTGATCTAGTTGCGCTTCTATGTCATTTTGATTTACGTTGCTAAGTTAACTTTCAAAAAATTCTATGGCTGGCAACAGCATTTTTATTTTTGAAGTTGTTTATTTTTATTTCTTTTAGAATTCGTTCTTTTTTTAGCGAAATGTTTTTTAACCTAACAGAATTCTTTGCCGACTGAATGAAGAAAATAAAGTAAAAATTTAAGTGTTGTGATAAGAATCTTATTTAGTTGTACAAAGTACTTCAGCCAAAATTTGGGAGCCACGAAAGAGAATTATATATATAAATTCGTAATATATAAATTCATGAAAAAAAGCGCTTTCGACAAAATACTAAAATAGAGATCTACTACTCACTTCTGCCTAGCTTAATAGTATGAGATTGCCGCAGCTGAATTGAACAACCTGATAATGCTCACTCTGGTTATTGTTTCCGTTTCTAAAAGCGCTATATGTTGAGCCACCTCAGCTAGATTTGGCATGTGACATTTTTAGATGCAATCATTGGTCTATTTTCTAACGTTGCCATTCGGGGAGTTGTGATGAGGTTTTTTTTTGTCACCGTATAAGAGAAATATATATAGAGATATTTTTTTCCGTGTATGCCCTGTATAAAGGAACAACTTTAATTACTTATATATTGCACAGTTTTCAACAGTTTGTTTTTCAAATTTAAAAAAAAAAAATTTTAATTAACTTTGAATTGTTTTTTTTTTTTTTTTTTTTTTTAAATTCTATTCAATATTTTTAAAGTTATAGCTAAAAAACGTAAAATATTTTTTTTTCTCCACTGAGTCAAGTTTTTTGAAATGTGTGCATTTCAATAGCAGATTTTAATCTTCTTTCCCCTCTCAGTGACGGTGGGTAAAAGCTCAGTGAGTGACTAGCTCAGTGAGTTGAACAAAAATAAATATATAGTGTGTTTTATATATTAAAGTAAAAGGAGTAAATAATGTGATCCATATAATTTGCATTTTTCGCACTTATTGTCTTGTTTGATTGTTGAATTTTAATAATGATATAAATTTTATTTTATAATTTATTTTTTGAATGAAAAATATGCTATAAAAGTCTTTCAAGTTTACAAAAAAGTTTAAGATTTTTTTTAAAAATATTTCGAATTTTTAACTGAAACAGTTTGTATTCAATCAGTACAAAACGAGGGGAAAATATTAATTTGCCAGTTTATTATTAGAAAACAATGCACCAAAATTTGTATTCATGTTTTAAAAATTTTCTACATGATGTATGAATGTTTTTTTTTCTTTTCAGGAAAATCTGAATTTTGATGAAGAACTAAATAAAATTAACTTAATGAAATAAACTTAACAGCGGATTTTCAGTTTTTTCCTATATTGGATAGATGTAGACATTTGCTCCATACGTGCAATTGACTCACTTTGTTTTCAATGTAATATGCAGTAAATCAAGCTCTGCCTATGTTCTTCTCGTTTCTTCAATTTATACTCCATGAGATGAAAAAGGTGCTTCTAAAAGCACTATAGAAACTTAAATATTCTACTATCTAGAGTGAACACATAAAAAAATATTATAAATATAATAAAACATATACAGTAAAATATTTTTTTCTTCTCTAAATTTAGTTGTCTTGTTCACTAATGCATTCTTACATTTTATGTTAAAAGTCTTAACCATTTACAGTTGTATCATAGCTTTGAGGCACCAATTCTTTTTGCAGGGATTCTGACTGCTCCACTTCGAGAAGACATTATATAAAGTGGTAAAGAATTAAAAACTAAGATCTGTATAATTTTGTTTCCCTTCGCCAATGCTTTGGAAGGCACACTAGAAAATAATTTAAACAAGGTGGCATGGGAAAATTGAAAATCTAAATTATTTAAATGTAGGGGTGGGCAACACAATTGTTTTTTAGGGAATATTTTTTTCTCTTTAGCTCTCGGACTCTTTTACACCGGAGCCATTTGTCAGAAGAAGCAACTAAAAACACGGAAAATGCTACGCATGAATACATGCATGAGGTGTCTGACACTTCACTCCGATCCGGCCAATATCAATCATTCCACAATGCCATATCCACAAAGCTGAGCATGTTGGCATCTTTGATTTTGAGTGTCGATCGACTATGAGACTATGACCGTAAAAGCTTTAAAACATGAAACGAGTCTGACATGAAAGTTATATACTATATTTTTAATAATTATAATTAATGATTTAATGTGATTTTTAGAGTTGTGTTACACATGCTTATAACGTCATATAAAAACAAGTTAAAATACCAAGGAAGTTTCAATTATGTTTTTTTTAATTACGATTAAATTTCGTTCAATTCGCTTGTAAATTACAATTAAGCCAAGGAACGATTAAAACAGGTTTCCCACGGGTCAGGGGGAACTGGCAAAACCTGAAATTGCCAGGGAATCGTATTTTAACTCCAAAAATCAGGAGAAGTTGCCATTTTTTTTCCTTCAAAAACCTGAAAAATTCCTATATCACACCTGGAAAATCACACCAGTCATAAAATGTAATTGTAACAGTAATAGTAATTAGATTTGAGTTAAACAATTCTAACATCTATTACAATTATTTATAAAAATTTCACAGTATAGTCAAACTGAAATGTTCCCATCCTCATTTAACGCTATTTTTTTACACAGAAGATCTAATATTTGGTATTAGAAATAAAAGAATAAAAGGTGTCTGATGAAATATTGCATGATATAGATAAAATATGGTGTCGATTTTAATTGAAATTTACCTGGAAATATCAGAGAGTTTTTTTTTCTGAAATTGCGTGGGTACCCTGTTAAAAAGAAGTTATGCTCTTGCCTTTCACAAATATATAAACATTTTTTATAAGTATAAATTAGTAAATCCTGAATAAATAAAGTAGTAACTAGAAATGTTTAGATCCAAATAAAAATTTAGCGTAGAAGAATCTTCATAGTTATGTTTATCAGAACTAGGATGGAAATAGTTAAGTACGATTTGACGTACTAATTAAGTCTTTTTAATTACTATTTGAATACCTATATAAAATGAAAAATTATCTAAACTGTTAATATAAATAATAAAAGCATTTATTTCATTCAAAAAGTTAAAAATCATTAAAATTTTGTATTTAAGTCTCTCACAAAGCTTACAATCTCTGAAAAGCATTGTCCTGCAATTATATTCAGTTTATTAATTGTTAAATACAGATGAATAACTAAGCTTTCACTTTTCTTCTCAACTGTCGCAGTTTTGTTTTAAAATTTAAAAAAAAAAAAAGAAACTTCTTAATTACCGAACATACCATTAATAAAATTTAAAAGAAGCTGATAGATTATTTCTGTTACGCATGCCAAAAATATTTTTCTTTTAATCTTATTTATAATAAGCAATAAAAGATTCAATGAATAGTCTGAGAATGATTTTAATTCAAATGTGATTTAAATAAGTAAAAAGAATAAAAAATGATCGAAAATAACTCTAGTATGATTGAATTAAACTCAAAGGATTCTAATTATGAATCAAAAATAGTTATATTAATTCAAATTCGACTTAAAATCATGCATTGAAATGATGTTAATAGTCTATCAAAAATGATTGAAAATAACTCAAATTAGACTTAAAACTATCCACTCAAGTAATACCGATAGTCAATTATACAATACGATTGAATTTCACTCAAGTTCGATTTAAAATTATTCACTTAATCTTGAGTGAATTTAACTCAAGATGAGAAGGCCCCTTTTTTCTAGACGAATGAGTAAAATTTCACTCTAGTTAAGTTTTAAACTCGTTCATTTTAAGTGAGTGCATAGACCTAACCAAGACAAAATAAACTATTAAAAACAAAATCTTCTATGGAAGTTATCTGTGGTAATATAATCAAGATTTTGATTCAATTTTTTTTTAAATTATCTCTTATCACTTTATAATCCATTTATAAAATTTTTATTTTAAAAATTTAATATTTGCATTTTAAATTGAAAAGTTTTTTTATGATAAATTTTGTCAGTACAAAACATCGTGCTCTGCGCCTCTAACTTTTTATTATGAGAATTTTCTAAATATTAAAATAGGGAATAGTTCTTTGAATATTCAAGCCAGAATCACCCTTCAGAAATTGCATTTTTAAGGAACATAAATTATTTTTTAATTTAGTTTCTACTTATTCAAAACCCTTTTAAGAAATTGATCAAACTCTTTAACTTAAACATGTATTTTTATAGAATTTTTTAATACTTTAAGATTATTAAAATTTTTAAAATACTGTTTTTATACTTTTCTCAATGCAGTAATTTTTCTTATATTTGAACCAAAATAAAAAGTAATTACAAAGTGATTTAGTTCCAAAATAACCCACGTTCTAAAAGTGGCCGAATGAAGTTTTTTGAAAATCTACAAGATCTCATTTCCTTTTTTCCGAAACTAAAATAATTTTGTTTAATTTGCAACTTAATTTAAACCAACTTCTTCGTGTTGTGAGTTAAAACAAATGACGAAAAATATTCAAAACTGTTTTGGAATTGCTAAAGATTTATTCAAAATTGTTTGGGATAACAGATTTTATCAAGAGAGGGTTGGTGCTAGAGCTAGTTTGCCTCTTACACCAATCCTCTCCAATCCAATTAAAAAATAAATAACTTCTTGCAATTTTTGCTGTTGACAGTTAGGCTTAGCAATACACATGCAAACGAGGTGGAGCATCTTAACTGTTTCGGTTTGAATGTTTATGTTTGCCTCGAGTGTAAAGGTGATCTCCAGAGCAAAGAAAGAGATTTTACTGGTGCCTTTTCGTTATAAGCTAGGTTTTATGCTTTAAGTATTTTTGAGAAAGAGAAAAACTCTTCGCACGCTTGAGACCAAACAAAGATGATGCCTTAAGCAGAAAATATTTACGTTTGTGACAATATTCTCGGTTAGCAGTGAACTTAGCTACCACAAAAAATGAAAATTTGATTAGTTGTCCATTCTTCAACAAGGTGGGAAATTTCATAGTTTGAAGGGGAATGCAGCTCAGATTCGATTACTTGTTTTCTAATCCAGTCAACGGCATTGTTTTAATGTATGTGTGAGGAAGGTCATCTTTTGATTTCTATATTTATATACCATTAATCTAGTAATGTATACTTTCGTAAGGGGGTTTTGTCCCCAGAACCCTTTCTAAAACTACGCCACTGCATGCAGATTACTTAGTATCTTCAGAAAATAAATTTAAAGTATGCTTTCCTGAATTCTATGATCGAAATCCTTTTAGTTCGTTTTTTAAAAAGTTCTGGAGTTTCTTGGTTTGAAAAATAATCCTCGAGAAAAGAAATCAGTCTCAGAAATTTCGTCATATCTAAAAGTGACGGGATATAGTTTCCATTTGTGTCAACTAATCTTTGAGTGCCAGACACCTCCTTTACAAATGAAAACGTTAAAGAATAGATTGGAAGTTGAAAATCACCCATGTTTTGCCTCTGCAAGCGCAGCTCCATGCACCCAACATTCAGCGGAGGGAAGAGAATCACAGACCTGCCATTATACAAAATCACTTCTGACTCTCGTTTCTTTTTTTAATACTGTCAAAATGTCATTCAAATAATTGGTTTGTTAGTATTAAAAAAATGAAAGAATAATTGATATATAAAAATTTTATGTGCTTTTGTCTTTATAATTTCTAACACATGTTAACAAATAATCAAAATTTGCATAAATGTTTTGAGTTTTTTTTTAAAGAGGAGAATGAGCTTTTAGCAATAATAAAAATAAGTTTGGAACCACTGATTAAACTGTTATAATTGATGTAAAGATGATCACAAGTGGTTTATAACAGCAATCGTCGAAATGAAGCTCAAGTGACGTCATAAATCCGTGAATGTCAGTTAGGCCGTATTACGAGCTCTTGATTGATAATTACGAATCCGATTCCGACAGGTTTAAGAGTAAGCGAAATCTAGATTCCGATAGAGTTTGTTTATTTTAGTGATCAAAATGGCGCTGTTTTCTGTCATACAACTAGCTATTGCTGAAGAGAATGATCGAAACACTATTAAGAGAAAGATCTATCGGCCCGAAAGATTTAAGGTCTTCCAATATCCCGACAACCAATTTAGATTGACTAAAAACATTTGTGTCGAACTCATAGAAAAACTTCGGCCAGCGTTGGAGCCACTGACTTCACGCCGAAATGGCTTCTCTGTAGAAACTAAAGTAAGTACATAATTTTATTATGCTCTTTTATACAAGAAAATAAGTCTCTAGAATTTCTTAATTATCAGTTATAACTAGTTTTTATTCAATTTAAAACTTAAGTTTATAAAATTTGAGACATGTGATTTTGCAGTGACATTTATTATTATTTTACTTAGCTTTTTTTTGTTTAGTTATTGTTCGATAATTTAAAAACTCTAAAGCTGTTTTACTAAAATCTAAAGCTGATTACAGTCATAAAGCATGGGGATAAATTTCGCATAATTATATATGCTTACAGCACTAGGTAAGCATTGGCGATTTTTTACAGTGTAAGCAGATTGTAAGAAATCGCCCATGCTCCAAATGGAATTTATACTTGTAAACTTTAATATATATAGGTATGTAAATGTTTGCCTTGCCGTAAATCGCAAAACGGAAATCTTTCCAAAATTTTTATGTGCTATATTTTAGTTTAACTCCTTATATTTGTTTATTTTTTTCTCTCTCAAAATTGCTTGCAATGAAAATAATTATAAACAACTTTGATTTTCTTTCTCTTATTGACCTCTTATTAAATAACTATCTTATCAAATTGATTTTAAGTTATATAATAATAACTTTAATTATATAGTTAAGATATAGTCTAAACTTTAAACTATTTCTGATTTATTTTATATTTAAGGATAGGGGTAGAATTTTTAAGACTTAGATGTACCATTTTAAACTTTGTATTAATTTCTTTATTTAGGTGATTCTGGCTATCCACTAGAGCCATGGCCCATGACCCCTCTCGCAGGAACATCATTGGTGAAGGAAAATTATAATTACAAACATAGATTCGGTTAGGAATGTCATTGAAAGATGCAATGGTGTATTAAAAGGAAGGTTTAGATGCCTCTTAAAAGAAAGAGTTTTACACTATACACCAACAATTGCTGGCATGATTGTGAATGCCTGTGCAGTACTGCACAATATGTGTATGAAGGATGGCTATCACATTACATATGATACCCTTTCAGAACATGGCATGCCATTTAATACTGCTTGCTAGCATGTGAGGGCAGAGACGCTGCAAGAATTCGTGACAGAATTGTTACCATGATTGAATAAAAACATTTCTCTTTTTTTGAATAAAAATTTATAAATTTATTTCATATTTGTTTGTTTATTAATTTTTTTACTTAACTGTGAACAAACTAGCAATGTTTAAATTAATTTCTTTATAAGTGATAGAATAAAAATAAGTCTATCAACTATGTGATGATGTTCAAGTTAGCAACAAATACACAAATATAACAACTGCAGAATAAATTGTTACTAAAAAACCAAGAAAAACATACAAAAGTTTAGTAAATTACAGACTCAGAGCAAAAAACTACTGAGCCAATCGAAGTGGCAGCATTCCCCCCTTTGAGCCTTTCAAAACTGTACAAGAAAATTTGGTGAATTTTGGTTACATTAAAATACTTTATACCAAGTTTTTTTTTTATTTGCATTTAGTAATTTAGTAAGCCATGTAATTAAAAGACATCTAAATGTTAAAGGTTCCCAATACTATTAAAAATTATTGAATTTTAAAAACTCATTTATCGCTAATTTAATATGAATCCATATTATTCCTTTTGAATTTTAAGACATTATTTTAGAGCTGTTCACGAAAAAATGGAGCAAATTAACTTTCAGAATTATGTAGTAAACTGTTGTGATATATTAAAAAGCCCATTTATTAAATGTGATGTATTTGAAAAATGCCCTACTAACAGTCTTAAAAAAATGCTTAATTTTACTCGAGATTACAATGCTACCAAAAGCTAACTGTGCCCATTATTCATAAAATATTAAAAACACTGGTAATCACGTGGTAATGAAATATTTTATGCTAAAAATTATCGTACTACTATAATTTAATTTTAAAATAAGTTTTCAGTTCTAAGTTAATGCGATTTTAGCTCGCATAGAAGAAGAGAAAACAAACATATCGTTGCCAGATTAATAAATTAGAATTATAGTAATTTTCTAATTGGTTAAAGTTAGCCCCGCCTACAAACTTCAATTTCATCGGAATCGTACGGAATGGCGATTTCGATTCCGGAATGCTCATGTTACGGCAAAGTGGGTTTTACGAAATTGGCAATCCTATGAAAGCTAGTTTCCGATCGGAATCGTTTCCGAGCGGAATCAATTTCGGCGAGTTGGTAATAGGGTCCCGTTGATAAAAAGCGCAAGAAAAGATACACAAACCAGAAGCTTGTTTTAATTAAATTCGGCTCTATAGACAACTACAGTAAAAGTCCGTTTTTAACGACAATTCAAAATAGCAGATAGAATTGGGTACTTTCACTCCAAGAAAAGAAAACAACCAATACCCATGCATGTGACCTTGACGTCAGCACCAGCTAATCTTTATCAGTTAGAGCCCCCCCCCCCGAATTAGAGTTCAATTTTATATGAAATATTAAAATGGAGCTAAGTTTCTCTACATAACTTAAAATGTTAATTAACATCGAGTCAATTATATACTTAGCCGTATATAATTAACATCAAATTTGTGAAAATATAATCATTTTTAGTCTACTTCTTTTACTTAACTTAGATTTATTGTTAGTTTATGTATTTTATTGTAACAGTAATATATTTCTGTTTTGTGTTCCTAGCAACTTCGATACATAATAAGTATCGAAATACCTCGATGCATATATAGTGGTAGAATTGAAATCTTCGTGAAAGAATATAAGCTATGTTACTTAAGAGAATTGGTACTATACACACTTGGCTTACTCGAAATAGAATGTAAAGAACAGTTGCTAAAGTAAACAAATGCTACGTTTCAACAACCAATCAGGATCGAGATACCCACATTACGTCTCTTGCAGGTATCCCATTGTCGAAATTGTGGCTACATAAGCAAATACACATAATTTGATGCAAAAATAGCAAACAAGACTAATAATAAGCTGCAGCTAGCATTAAAACTAAACAAGATACAGTGAAACCTGTCAAGTTGACCACCCTTGTAAGTTGGGCACCTGCATAAGTTGACCTCAATTATCAAGAACGGAATTTTTCCTATATACAGTGAAACCTGTCAACCTCCCCATCTATAAGTTGACCACTAAGACAATGCACCACAAGTGGTCAACTTACACAAGTTTTACAGCATCAACAAGTGTTTGCAAGCTGCAAGAAAAAAAATGTAATGAAGCGTATCAACTTTTGACGCCATCGATAACATTGAATGTTGGTTTCATTAGTAAGCTGTCAAGATGAAAAATAAGGGGGAGGGGAGAGGGCATATTGTAGACAACAAAAGCACATTATTTAGAAGAGTGCCGCAGGATAGCAAAAAAATAGCTGAAGAATTTTTCGCTTGCGAAGAGGCAAATGACTTATTCGGAGATTTCTTTATATTACATAGTTTATTAGATTATAAGAAGGAAAAAGGATGGAATAATATTCTTTTTTTTTCTCACTTTTCTGTATTAATACTAGCAATTAATAAACCTGATTTTCGTTTTGCATTTTTTTGTATATTATTGTTCACTTGTATGGGTGTCCAAGTCGGTTGCCAATGCTGACCAATAACATTATTGCATTTTTTTGTATATTATTGTTCACTTGTTGTATGGGTATCCAAGTCGGTTGCCAATGCTGACCAATAACCTATTATATTCAGAGCATGTTAAGAAAACTAAAACAAATTTTTTCTGCGTGATTAAATAGGTAAATTTGTATATATAATTTACATTGCTACTAAGTTTAAGTGTCATTTTATAACCTTTCACATATTCATTGAGGCTTAAAGTCTGGTGCAAGTGAATGGCATGTATATTAATTATTGACTTAATCCCCAGAACTCAATCTTATCTCTCTTCCCTTTTTTATTTCATTTGACTTCTAAATTAGCTTTAAAAAAAAGAAAAAACTGTACGATTTTTATTATTAATTAGGCTCATTTACGATGTCATCGAAAAATTTTGAAATTTCTCGTAGCGTCCTGCGTGTTTACGTGCATAGGTTTATTTTAATTCCGCGCTGAGGAAGTAAGATTGTTTCGTAGTAACTGCTGAGCGCAAAATGTATGTTCGTGTTACAGAAATGTGCAAAATCACTGTAATGACTATTAAGTGCAAAAATTATTTTGTATGACTGTTTAAAAAAAGTTTTGTCTCTTTTACAGGATATTCTTGAAGAAAGAAAAGTTGCTGCAATACTTAAATAAACCAAGTTTAGAATACGGATTTGTAAGTTGAAATTATTTCGTGTCATAAAAGAACTGCTGAATACGTCAACATTTATCATGCATTGCTTTATTACAGAGCTGCTTTTGATTTTTATTACATTGTTTGAGACAGGACTTTGCGATGACAGGTGGCCTATATTTATTATTGGACACATGGCAAACTCCGTTGAAGATGCTCTTTCTCATTTAGACGATGGAGCAAATGTTTTGGAATCGGATGTTCAGTTCTTTCCCAATGGAACAGTCAAAGAATTGTTTCATGGCTGCAATACTTTTCATGACTGTGACGTGCCGTGTGACAAACATGTTGAAATGCCCAAGTACTTCAAATACTTACGAGATATAACAAATCCTTCTATAAAAAATTCCTACTATAGCAAATTAATCCTGCAAATGCTAGATTTAAAACTATCCACTTCAAATAACCTCAGAGAGTCTGGGCGTGACATAGCAAGGCACATATTAAAGTACTTATGGAGTAAGGGAGACAGGCCACAAGAGGTAACATTTCCTTTAAGCATACCCTTTTATATTCTTTACTTTCAGATTAACTTTTAAATATATTAAGCACGAATTTTACATACATATATATATATATATATATATATATATATATATAATAAAACTATATGAAATTAAATTATACACAAAACGTACTTTCTCTGAAAAAATTTTTTTTTTGCGGATTAGGATTCTTTAGCTTTAAAATATGGGGGGGGGAATAGCCGCAATCTGAGAAATAAGATCTCAATAGTTTGGCCAAGTGGGCGATCGAAAGTTTGGACCCCGTAATGTAAATTTTACTTTTTATTTATTTCGCCATGCCCCGAGAACTTTTGAAACGAAACGAAAAATATTTTTTTCACACAATTATAAAATCCGTTTTTATCTAAAAATAATTTCACGCAAAAAATAATGCTTGATAATATTTTTGTTTATTTCGTATTATTTTATTTAATAATAACCGAAATTTTTTTTTTAGCAGTAATGTATGCAAATTTTTACATCATTTTAAAGAATGTAATTTCTTACTATATATAAAAATCAATTGATGGTGTCGCAGTTTTCCATTGTTGTCACGCATTTTTATTGGCCGGAAAATCACGTGGTAGGATCCAGTTTACCCTTATTCATTTCCGTATTGTTTTGGTTGTCATCAGCATAAAATTAACAATAGTCTTAAAGATATTGTTTTTCTTTAGAAATTTTTGTATCCCTAATTTAAACTTATTTTCCAGTACTGCTATTATTAGCGAGAATATTAAATTATGGTTGTGAATTCATCAAATTTGTTTGAACAATATAATGTTATAATATAAATGTTATTTTAAAAAATGATTACTTCGAAAAATCACTTCCGTTCACCTAGAGATCCAAATGTTTATAATACTAATAAATAGTAATATTTGGACGTGGGAAGTAGAGGCACAAGAGTAAGCAAACAGAATTCCTTTTAGTACATATATGTTAAGTGAATTATTTTAACTTATGTAAAAAAACTGTTTTCTGCCAAGAAAAGACAATTATTGCGAAGCAATCATCGGGGTTGGTGAGCGGCAGCGAACAGGGGGCTTAGCCCCCTAGTTAAATGATAAAAATATATAAAATTTGATCGAACTTGGTAGAGTAATTATCAAAAACCCGAATTTTAAATATGCGACTATTTGAAAGTTTGATAACTCAGAAGCTATTTAATCGATTGCGCTAAAATTTTGTACTTATTTAAAAATTATGTAATTTTAAATTATTTAAATATTTGTATACCTTATTATTGAAAATGGTTTTAGATTATTGTTAAATAAAATAGAAAAAAATAATTGTTAAAAACTACTTTTTGTATGAAGTTATATTTAGATAAATGAGTTTTATGTTCAAAAAATTTTCAATACACTTAAAAAGAACTCAAGATATGAAAAAAATACGCAAAAAGTAAAATTACCATTAAGGGGTTCAAACTTTCAACCGCTCTCCCGTTCAAACTATACGAATCATACAGATTACGGCTTCCTCCCACATTTTAAAGGTCAAGAATCGAAATTCGTCGATAAAAATTTGTGTTTATTCGTAGAAAGTATGTATTTTTGAGTCTGATTTCGTAACTTACATTATCGTCTGCACTCATTTATTTCATGTTAAGCCAACGAACCATTAACAGCGAGTCTTAGTACGTGAAAATCCGATCATTAGTTCAAAAGTTATTCAGGGTTTTCTGGTTTTTATTTTGCACACTGTGCATTTGCACTTAATGCTTTTGCGATAAAAATACTCTTACTATTTACAATACCACGCTTTTTTCTGCAACGCCAGTACGATATTATTATAATAATAATATATAGTTATGAGTTACTGATACTACTTAACTACCGTGCGAAAAGAGTAGTTACCGCCTGTCAAGGCGAAGAAGATACAAAATGTGACCTTGAGATGCCAATTTTAATTACAAATAATAAAAAATACAAAGTTCAATATTTAAATTATGTATAAAATGCCGACTATGGATAGTGTTTTCTACGCGAAATGGCGCTGTAAGCTCTTTATTGCCTATATTTCCGGGTTTCTGCTTGAAGTGTATTTTGAGGCCATTTGGCTCACAAGCTCACAGCGTGTTTTAAGACTTTGAGTAGTATATTTTGCTCACAAGTGTTTGTTACCTAATTTATCATACGAGTTTACAATGAGTTCTAAGCCTAAAACTCGAAGTAGCTCTTGTAGTGTAGCTCAACATTTGAAAACTTAACATTTTAAAAAAAGAATCGCTATAAAACATTTATCACCTTATCACAAATATACCAGCTTCGAAATTTAAACCAAAAAAATGTATTCTAAAATTAACTTAGTCTCGTAACAACACTAACGTATGATGGTACTCGACTAGTAACAAGAACAAATAGAAATAAACAAATAACCAATAAAAAGAGGCCAAATCAAGAAGAAGAAAAAACTAGTTCTTCCGAAATCCAGTTATCATCTCTTTTAACAATAAAGAACTAAAATAAATTTTCACTTTAAACTCGCCAGAAATACTTAATATCATCAATATCTTATGAAATAGAGCAGATTTGAGCTCAGAAATTATAGAACTAATTTCTTTTATTAAAACAAAATTATCTGACAGAAAATTGCAAAATAAAAATCGTCTCGCAAAATAAGTTGTAGTAAGCAGCTGTATACTTTCTTACCTGAGGTTAAGGCCAGTTTTTACGATCCAAATTCTTGGACGAAAATTGATTGAAATTGATGGTAACTTGTTTTGCTTTAAGTTTGGATCGTGTTAACGATCATCCAAGTCCTTGGACGATAGTAGAGCATGTTCAACTTTCCATCCAAGTTTTTCTTCCCTTAATCAATCAGCTTCTTAAGTTTTGTGACGTCAACAAGCAGGCATCAGATTGCGTCATTTTGTTGTCTGTTTTCATATATTTTAGTCAAAATAAGTTAATCTGTTATGGCCTTTTTGTGTTAATGTGATTTTATAGAATTTATTCATTAATTTCAAAGCCACGAAAGTATGATTTTATAATATTGAATATGTACATTGCGCATGCGCAAGTTTTTCTTCCGACGAATCGGAGACATTCAAGAGCTTGGATAGTGTCGACGAATCAATTTCTTGGACCCAATTTCTCAGATTCAAGAACTTGGACCGCGTAAACAGGCCTTCAAGAGCTCGAGATTGTTGTTTGTTTACATTGATTATTTAAATCATCGTCCATAAAAAATAATCAAATTTTCAAAAAAATATTTTTCAATTTTTTTTTTTTTTTAAATGTACACAGGTGAAAGTTGTGCTGTATTTTGATTCACTTGATCAAGAAGATGCAATTAAAGGATTTATCCAAGAATGCAAAGATCGAGGACAAGAATCGCGCCTCAAAGATGTCGGCTATGACGGGGGATCAGGAGATATCTCTGCGATTGGCAAATTTTTCAAGGAAATGAATCTGAAAAATATCTGGATGGGAGATGGTGTTTTAAACTGCCTCAAAACTTTCTATCCGAATACTCGTCTAAAGGAAGAATTAAAAGTCCGGAACACTGGTGGATTTATTAAAAAAGTTTATGATTGGAACGTAGATGAGAAATTCTTGATGAGATATGGTTTGGATTTGGAAGTGGATGGTTTTATAACAAATTTTCCTCGAAAAGCAGTCAAAGTGCTCAAAGAAAAGAAATATAAAAAGAAGTTCCGAGTTGCGACCAAGTCTGATTCTCCTTTTGAGAAGTTTGAAGGATAATGTACATGTAAATTATTTAATAATAGACCATTTTATATAATCGTATAATTGAAAAAATAAAAGCCATTTGCACGAATAAAAATTCCAGAAGTAATTACTTAACTACCATGAGCATATAGTACTTGGTACTTTTTATTTCCGTCGAGCTAGAGCTACACAATGGACTATTGGCGACGATCTTGGAAACATCCCTGAGGATGATCCGTCATGCCATCGCAATTTCGATCCTCTGCAAGCGGGGATGGCTCCCCTGCTTTGGTAGCCTAACGACCTGCGTACGCAGTCGAGCACTTTACAGTAAACCGGTTTAACGAGGGCCGATACCGCGCACTCGGTTCCTACGTAGGCTGATCAAAGTGGTCACACACCCGTTTACTGACCGCAGCCAGTGATGCTCGACATCGGTGTTCTACTGGGAACAATTCACTGCGTGACCACATGAGCATATAGATCCACCAGAATACATAAACATTTAGTAACACGTTTTATTTATTTTTTGAACCATCGTTTACATACCTTTTAACTGTTTTAATACTCATACACGTTTGATACATATTGGGCAAGAGGAGTGACATAAAGCCAGAAGAGCACGCGCACCAAATCGTCACTATTGGCGATCGCAACGCTCGAATACGCCATCTGGGGAGAGACCGGTTTCATGCCATTGGCTCTTCTCCATTCTCTCTCCTCCTCTTTTCAGTTGTATAGGAATGTACTACGATATTTTCCCTTTTCTTAATATTTTTCCTTTTCATTTAATAAAAATATTTTTTTAAATTTCCATGATGCTTTTCCTTAGTACTATGTTTAATATAGCTTTCAGTTCCATATAGTTTTCCAACTTAAAAGATTTTAATCTATATGAAAATCAAGAGAGAAACTAACGTACTTCCTTCCTCTATGGCTCTTCACAAGCTAATGGGGAAAGTATGCGAAGTGTTGCCATAGGTAGAGAGTTCTGCTCTTCGCCACCTGCAGCCCATTTCGATCACTAATTGTGGCTGTATGTAAAAAAGTTTAAAAAATTTTTTACTTTTTTTTAAACGTCCTTAAGTGGAGATACCTTCTACTTCTTTTTTTATTTTTAAAAAGCAAAAACAATCTAGAGTTGAAGTTTTTTTTTTTTTTTTTTTTTTTTTCAATTACAAAAATTCTGTATAAAATGTGCATTGGAAAATTCAGACTCTGATTGTTGCAAATTTGGTTGAACCTGTGCAGTGGGAATGGTTTTTATGTGCTAAAACATAACATTTTTTTGGTTACATTTTTAAGTATTTACTGTTGTAATTTCTTTTCACTACAGAAATATTTTAAATAATAAGAAACAATTAATTTCAAACAAAATATTATGACGTTAATGTAAAATTTTAGAACTAGATTGTTCGAAAAATCAACTGTGTAGCGAATCTTTATAATTTGCAACCGAACTTTATTCGCCATCGCAACGAACTATAGGGGGCGTTGTTGTATGTGCCGAATCCCTGCGATTTCCATATGAACAGTCATTCAGTTACACTGGAGACGTCTTTAATGTAGCATTGTAACGTTCCATCTTTATTGTGGCTGATTAAATTTAAAAAAGAAAAATGTTTGTTTTCTTTCTTATGCAAACGAAAACAAAATGGTATCTCTTTTTTTTTTTTTTAGAGAAGGAACATCCAGAACACATAGGAAAAATATTTGTAAATAAAGAGAAAAAAATAGGTATATTCTTATAAGAGTTCAAACCCAATGCCTGAGAAATAGTTTTACTAAATTTAATGGTATAACATGAAAGCCCCATTTAAATTTCAACGTAAAATAAAGAATGCTTACGAAACAAAACAACAAAAAAAAGGACCATTCTTTTTTTGTCGCCATTTTTTAGTGTTACGAAAATGCGTCTTTGGGACTTGCCAAAAACAAAGCAAGATGCAATTTTTTTTTTTTTTAGGAGCGAAATATTTTATGGAGTGAAATGTAACGAAAATGTACCAATGTCCATAACATGAAACTTTATCTTAGTAAACGTCCGTTTTGGAAATGTTATTTCATTTTGAATCTTATTTATTAGAGTTCATAATGGCTATAGAATCAGATGAGAGAAAAAAAATTTTTGAATCTATGCTAAACTCTATCGGCCCATTTTCCACCGAAATCCGATTGACTACTTTGATTTTAAACAAAATGTTTCATTTTAAGATTTTTTCCAAAAATTTTAAGTGTAGATTGGCGGCACTTAAAAATCTGCCAAATCTGTAGCTGTGGTTAATACGTAAGTACCGAATTTTTCTTCCATACTTTTCTGAATCATATTACTTCAAATATTAGAATATGCAAGAAGTATACATAAACACATAATTTAATACCATTTAATTTTTCAAAAAAGGTATTTTGACAACAATTTTATCAAAAAATTATAAACCAAGAAACGTAAAATAAAGAATTCTTAGGATAAAAACGATTTTAAAAATTCCTCATTTTTCAATAAAAACTTCCGTATTGTTTCTTTTTTTTTAATTCTTATATTATTTAATCAGACGTAAAAAATCCATTCTGTAGAGAACTATCATCAAGTAAGATAAAAAATTATTTACAAGCAAATTTTTTATTATAAAAATCATAACACTTACCTGATTTATAAGTCTGGAGAATTCCAAAATGATATGTTCTTTGTTTGAAAACTTCATTCTCAAATAATATACACATAGTTTATCCCTTCATTACTTTTAGGTAACATATCACACATCAAAATTTTATAATTGTAAGATCTCGATATGAATTTTAATATGTATCTTAAAAACAGAATAGCTAAGTTCTAGTTGAAATTCTTTCAAAACTAAAAAACACTTACCAAGAAAACGATAAAAAAAAATTTTATAATCAGCACAAAAGATACGATTTCAAGTAATTCGGATTATTCTTTATTGTTGTTTTCTGAATTATGTAGATACAGAAATATATACTATTCTATGAAGAAGAAGAATATTCTATAACTATTACAGTTCTGTATGGAATTCATTGGAACACATTTATTCATTGGAATGACGAAATTATTGAGAATTATTGAGAATGAATGAAAAATTAATATGAATATTGATGAATGAAAAACTATTGAGAAGTTGTTCTTCAAATGCTTGGCATGTTATGCTTCAATGTTTGGCATGTTCTGGTTAGTTTTTTCCAAGTTCTTCTACCTTTTCCAAAGGGAAATTTTGCTTCTAAGAAAATGGCGTTCGTCATTGCCAAAGGTTATGAGGGAACTAATGGTTACAGGCTCTCGCTAGAGGGCGTACTCGACCGTTGCGATCGCGAATTGGCTTCAAGTCACAGAACTCACCCACTTATTCCCCATGTATAAGATTCTATGAAAAAAAAGTTTTTTTTTTTTTTTTTTTTTGAAAAAAAAATTTTTTTTTTAATAATTAACAAACGTATGGGAAATGGTTTTTACTTTCCTTAAATTAAATTTTTTGTATTTTTAATAATAAATGTCAAGCTTTATATCTTGCAATATTTAACACCTCTATCTTCCTCTTTTTTTTACTTTCAACAACAACTCAAACGAGAATGGATAAACGAAAGATCTCGACAGCGACAATTTCTTTTTTACAGATAGATAAACACTCATAGATAGATAAACACTCATTATTTAAAACAAAATAAGTGGGCGAAATTCGCTGAAAAACCACTTAAAATTGCTATAACTCTCGCTCAAATTGGAATTTTGGATCAAATTGGAATTAGAACAATACATTTCCATCATGGTTTAATAATAATTCTTGTTAGTCCAGCAGGAATATACCATCAAAATAATTTTTTTTTTTTTTATGTCGGCCCATCGTATATCAGTCCGAAATTCTACAGTGGGATGATGGTTTTTCATGATCGTTCCAACATTTGATTTTTAAAAAACTATGATGGATATTTCTAATGGTTCAACATGAACAAACCATCAAAAAATTTTTTTATAACTTTCGCTAAAATTGGAATTTTGGAAAAAACTCGTGTTAGGATCATAAATAGAAAATGGTCCTCTTAGCACAGTCAAAAAATTTCCATTCTACAGTAGCATTTTCGTGAGCTGCTTAAGTCCGCACAGGATTTTTTACTACAAGTTAATTAGGTAATAATTCTTGAATTAATTGTCACATTTTAAACTTTTTGTTTTATTTCAACTTACTCCCTATACATTATTTACACCCCTTAGTAATTTCAAATTTCTAAGTCTTTAGGTTTTGCGCAGTAAAATAAAATTCGAAGTTGAAACACCCCACTCAGCTTGGTGGCTCTTAATAAAGAGAAACAAAACTTGAGTTAAATATGGCAAATGGTTTTTTAGCAATATTTTCCAAAAGTTTTAATTTTAAATTTCCATTTCTCAACAACTAGTTGACTGATTCTATTCAAATTTCTAATTTTAGCATTTAAAATTACATTGCATAAAATGATAAAAAATAAAAAAAAGATTGAGTACTTTTTAGTTCAAAAACTTAAAACCAATATAGGAGGAAATAATAAGTAATTATGACAAATTATTTTTTACATGAATTTATCTTTGAATGAATAAGTTTTGAAAATGAGAAGAATTTTTTTTATTTTTTAATTCGTTTAGAAGCTTCCAGAGTTATGGCAAAATATGAAAAACTTAAAATTAAAGCGTACAACTATTCAGAATCATATTTTCTTGATTATAGATGAATATCCAAATTTTAAAAAAAAGTAATTTTAGCCAGACGGAGTAAGTTTTTGAGTCTGATTTTGTAACCCAAAATATCACCTGCAAGTTTTAAATTTATATAAAAATTAAAAGTTTATTTGATATATAATAGCATAAGTAACTTAATAAAAGTGCTAATTATTTCTAAAAATTTATGGTTATTTTTTTGCGATACTTTGAATAGTTAAGGAGAACTTTAAAAAAAAGATGTATTGTTAATCACTCCAAGTTTTGAGTGTGATTTTGTAACCTAAAATATCACCTGCAAATTTTAAATTTATATAAAAATTAAAAGTTTATTTGAAATATAATAGCATAAGTAACTTAATAAAAGTGCTAATTGTTTCTAAAAATTTATGGTTATTTTTTTGCGATACTTTGAATAGTTAAGGAGAACTTTAAAAGAAAGATGTATTGTTAATCACTCCAAGTTTTGAGTCTGATTTTGTAACCTAAAATATCACCTGCAAATTTTAAATTTATATAAAAATTAAAAGTTTATTTGAAATATAATAGCATAAGTAACTTAATAAAAGTGCTAATTGTTTCTAAAAATTTATGTTTATTTTTTTGCGATACTTTGAATAGTTAAGGAGAACTTTAAAAGCAAGATATATTGTTAATCACTCCAAGTTTTGAGTCTGATTTTGTAACCTAAAATATCACCTGCAAGTTTTAAACTTATATAAAAATTAAAAGTTTATTTGAAATATAATAGCATAAGTAACTTAATAAAAGTGCTAATTGTTTCTAAAAATTTATGTTTATTTTTTTGCGATACTTTGAATAGTTAAGGAGAACTTTAAAAGCAAGATATATTGTTAATCACTCCAAGTTTTGAGTCTGATTTTGTAACCTAAAATATCACCTGCAAGTTTTAAACTTATATAAAAATTAAAAGTTTATTTGAAATATAATAGCATAAGTAACTTAATAAAAGTGCTAATTGTTTCTAAAAATTTATGTTCATTTTTTTGCGATACTTTGAATAGTTAAGGAGAACTTTAAAAGCAAGATATATTGTTAATCACTCCAAGTTTTGAGTCTGATTTTGTAAACCTAAAATATCACCTGCAAGTTTTAAACTTATATAAAAATTAAAAGTTTATTTGAAATATAATAGCATAAGTAACTTAATAAAAGTGCTAATTGTTTCTAAAAATTTATATTTATTTTTTTGCGATACTTTGAATAGTTAAGGAGAACTTCAAAAGCAAGATGTATTGTTAATCACTCCATGTTAAGTCTATAAGGAAATTTTTATTCAGTCTTTCTTTTCAGCGAAGTTTGGCTATCAACCAATCACAGACTACAAACCATACAGAATTTCTAGCCCACCCTTATGAATAACATTGATTGCTTTAATCCTTTAATTATTTCTGCAGTGTGAGCCAAAAAGAAAAAGGTTTAAAATTATTCTAAGAAGGGATTAACTTTGGATAAATGAGGTTTATATAAAAAGTTTTCAATTCGCTTAACACGTTCATGATATATAGGGATATAAGCAAAAAACGCAATAAAAAGGGCACTAAAATATCGATCCCTGTTCTGATTATAATATGGGGAGCATATTTTCCAGACTGCATCTATTATGATGGTCAAAATTGCATATCTGTTGGAAAAAGGTATGTTTAGTCTGAGAAAGTCGTTTTTTTTTATTAATAAAAATTAGCACAAATTAATTAGCATATTTGTGATAAACACTTTGATCCATTAAGATCGACATTTAAGTATGTACTTGGAAATCCAGAAGAAGAATATGTGAAAGCCTAATCTTGTGATTCAAATCATATTTAATGTGGTCGGGATAGCCTGGTGCTGAACTCCCCTTCATGGGATTAGGAGTTCGAATCCAACCGGCCGAGGACTCTCTGCGTAGTAAATGGTGACTGGTGCACGTTAAATCTATCGGGTCACAAAATCCTCCATGTTTCCAGAACAAATTATACCTCTGGGGGTACTGAATTGGAGATAGATTGTTCTCTGGTTCAGGTCAAAATTACGGTCTGTGGATGAATGAATGGATCTGCCGTATAAAACTTGTGAGACGTATGGGTGTGGCAGAAGTTGAATTCTTGGCCATAAATGGCGCCTCTAGAAAAAGAAAAATCGCACCCCCTCTGTAGTTGTAGTCCATTTACGTCGCACTAGAGCTGCACAATGGGCTATTGGCGACGGTCTGGGAAACATCCCTGAGGATGATCCGAAGACATGCCATCGCAATTTTGATCCTCTGCAAGAGGGCATGGCCCCCCTGCTTTGGTAGCCTAACAACCTGCGCGAAGTCGAGCACTTTATGGTAGAACGGTTTAACGAGAGCCGATACCGCACATCCTTGGTCTCTACACAGAATAATCCAAGTGTTCACCCACCCGTTTACTGACCGCAGCCAGTGATGCTTGACTTTGGTGATGTGTCGGGAACCATGTCTAAACGATCAGTCCACTGCGGGACTTGCACCCCCTCTTCCTTGATGGCTGACAACAACAACAAATCATATTTAATTCGATACCTGTAGGCGAAGCCACGCGTTTGTGTTGAACCTGATTGGCATCTTAATTGACAAATGCTATGACTTACCCACGCTGATGCCACTCACAAATATCCAAATAGCACGAGAAAATGCAATCACTATAAATAAAAAATATTCAGCGTGTTTTTCTTTTCCTGACTCACACTTGAAATGAAAGAAACATTTTTTAAACAATACAACTTTTAATTGACATTAATAAAATGACTAACAACATAAGAAAATTTATTAACAAAAATTATATAAGTACAAATGATTTTAATCTAGTTTTTACTCCAATCTATGATAGTAAAAATTGAAACTGTATAAATTAAAGCGAAATGTACAGTTGCATTTTAGCTTGATCTTTAAAAAGTATATGGTTGGTACATAAAACTATAATTGATATATTTTAGCTTTTACTTATGCAAGGCAAACTTAAATAACTTTGCTTCTTAAACCTAATACAAATATAATATTTCTGCTTTGTATATGAATATATAAACAAAAGAAAACTCAGTAGCTTTTTTAAAGTGATTAACACAGTAAATAATTAATACAATTAATATTTTCTAGGAGACAATAACATTTTTTCAATGTTGAAATATTTATTTCCATGTTGCATTAATTAAATTATACTGCATTAATTTTTCATTCAATATATTTGTTATTAGTGTAAATTATTTGGACTAAAGTAACAGAGAAAAAGGCAAAAAATAATTGTCATTCTAAATTATATAATTACACCTCAATTCAAAATGCTAGAAACTCAATCAATAAGCAACAGACAGAATTCTAAAACAACTTAATATTTAATTATGTAAAAGACTAGAATAAAAATCTAAAATTCGTGAAGTTTCAAATGATCACAGAGTTTAAACAAAGTCTATTAACAAAAATAATCAATATGCAAAAAAAAAAAGGAAAAAAATCAACAAAAACTAAAAATTAGTATTAAAGACCATAATTTTGTATTAACAAAATACAACAAGAGATAGGGTTTAAGAATCTAGTTTAGAGTGATTTTAAGTATGAATATACAGTTCAGTGTCGGTTATCTGTATCAATCAGGACAAAATTCGATCTGATTAATGAAAAATAAAGATAAATAACCAACTTTTTTTTAAAATGGCTATGAGCTAAGCAACTCCTTTTTACACTTTTTCCAGGCATAGAACTGGCAATTAGAGTAATGCCTATTATAGCAAGCTAAAAATGGGGTGTTTAAAATATTAAACTTTTTTGTTTACAAAATTGATTGACAAAATGGGTTTTAAAACTGAGGGAGAGAGAAAGTATTTTAAAAAAGGTTTTCCTTCCTTTTTCTAATTCTTGGAAAAAGAAGAAATCTGCGAAGAGCACAAATGAGAGGTTCTTTACAAGGTCAACAAGGGACAAAAGAAGGCAATTTATTTCTTCCCCTTTCGAAAAAAAAGAAATATTTTCACTAAAAGAAAAAAAAAATTTTTTTGGAGAAGGTTTGAAAAATTATATTGTCCTTGACCAATCCAGATAATTGAACAGTCCAGTATATCAGTGTTCGGAAAATCGCCACTCTACTATATTATAATATATAGAAATATTATTTCTGTAAGAAAAAAAAATCAGAAAAATAAAATTATAAAACAATAAAATTCAAAACTAGCTAAAAAAGACAATCGATAAACCAAACATTAACATGTATTTCAATAAAATAAGATTCAAACTAACCATTCAAATTATCAAAGGGTTTAAATGGGAGTGATGCTTAAAGAACTACTGATGCATTCTTTTAACATGCCTTAGCAAAGTAGATCTCCACCTGAATAATTCCCCACATAATCTGCATTCTTGAGAGTCTTCTGAGTGCATTTTCTGGTGTTGCTTTAGAAGCCGTTTAGCTTTAAAAGTTTTTGAACAAGTCGGACACGGAAATGCATGTCCATAATGAGTGAATAAATGTTCCCTGAGGGTTCTGTAATGAGTGAATCCTTTTCCACAGAAACGACAAAAATGGTCATTACCTGAAAAAAATATAAAATAATAGTCATATAATTACAGGATTGATCACATTGAATGAAAAATGAGGTTCATTTATAAGGTCAGTTTTAAAAATAAAAAAAAAGTCAATGAATTCTTAAGAAATAAAAACAAAACAAAAAATGCATGTTTAATTTATTTTAAAGCTGAAGAATTTGTTTGAATTATTATCAGTAATCTCTTAGCATAACATAATATTTATTTTTTAGCTAATAGTTCTAGGATGCCTATAATATCATTCTATCATTTAAGATAGACTTTTTTAAAAAGAAAAAAGGCTTGCATTTAAGATGATTTTTTAAATCTTTGTTCAGCAAAATGATTTCAATGAGTACTATTCAGAATAACCTAAATATATCAGAATGTAATTGTAAATTAAAACATAACATGAACTAAAATTTTTACACACATTTAAAATTATTCTGTTGGGCTTCATATATATTTTTAAACATTTAGCAGTCTAAGATTTTTTTTTTTTTTTTTTGAGGGAAAAAAAAAAGAATTTCTTTTGGTTTTTCTATATTAAACTGACTTCAAAAGATTTGGAAGAAATGAAAATTCATTTAAAAAAAAAAGGTAAAAAATGGAGGGAGGGTGAAAGGGCAAAAATCAACAATTTAAAATTTTACAATATAAAAAGCATATCTTAATATAGAAAGCACATCTTATAATAAAAGCATATTTCAATATGTAAATAAAAAAATAATTTTATAATTTCAATATAAAAAATATTGTATCTAATAAATGCAGTATTATAATTTTAACATAACGTCAAAAATATTAGATAACTTAATGACAAAAGCAGGTATTAGATTTAACACACACATAAAACACGGTATTAAATTCAATCTTAATGTAATACTATTTTTCATTAAAGTTAAGAATTATTAATACAGTATACTAAATAAAACTAAATAAATAAAACTAAGACTCCAAAATTTTATTTAATTAGACTTATAATACAATAGTTGTAAAAAGTCAACTAAGTATTAAGTATTTTTTCTTCCATTTACCTATTTCAGAAAACTACACAAGGCTATAACAATACATAATATGTGGTGTAAAATATATAGCCTGATATGTATGAGTATAGGGGTACAATAAATAGTTGCAGATTTTCGACAAGTACAAAATACCAGTTGTTCTTCGAAATCTGCCAATATAAAGGAGAAGTTTATTTATAATAATAAAAATTTGTAAACAAAGATATTTTATAAAATATTTTATATCAACAAGGCAATATATAAAACTAAAAAATTGCTCCATACATATAGCCTCTTGATTTAAGAAAAAAGCAAAACTTAGATTATTAACTTGGAAATTATTGTACCTGGCCTTCGGCAGAAAGAAATCAGTAGTTATCTGTTAGATGAGTATCAGACAAAGGCTTAGAAAAAAAAGAAAAAAAAACTTAGAGATTCACCATCAAAGCATTGGCTCATTACTTAATTAACCCTGTCAATATTAATTTTTATTACTTTTAATTCATACAAATTAAATAATACGTATAGAAAACATAATAATACGAGAGAGAAAAATCTACACAGCAGGCACTAGGTAGTTATAAACGCATTATTAAGATAATTAATTTAGTTTAGTTATAAGTGAACTACTTCTTAATAATTTAAAAACTTGGCAACCTCTGATACCCAGCTAACTGATAAGTACCAAATATCTATAGCAAAACAGTTGCCTACTTAAAGCTTAAACAAGATTTTTTTATAGAAATGAGACTAAAGTTTACTTCAATATTTAAAACTATAAATTTATATAAAGATTGCAATAAAGTTCAGAAACCTGATAAGTTTGGGTTGTTCAAATAATTACAATGGTTGGGCAATCTTTACCCCTTGCCTGAGAGTAAGATATTATTGATAAAGATATATCAAAAATGGAAAAAAAATTTCCTCTTTAATTTTTTTTCGTTATTATCACCAAAATGTTAGAAATAGATTATTTTTAAAAAAAAATTAATTGCAAACAAAATAACTACTATATTCAATATTTACAAATGTAAAGGTAAATGTTAATGAATTGCAGTAAGTTTTGCTCAAATTATAGCAAAATAAATCAAATGACATAATATTCAAGATAAATGTAATAGTAAAGTAATATCACAATATTATTATTAATATCAACTGTCATAAATTCCATGCATCTCAGATTGTGTTAGTTTTCACAAATCCTTTACAGTATATTACAGTTATATACAAAAACATAGTAAGGCACATAAGCCTAACAAATATTCGTTATAAACCGAACAAATATTCTTTATCATCGTCTAATTCCGACATTGCGAAAATAATATGGTTTGAATGAAATTTGGAAAAAGAATGGCAAAATTACAAAAATACGACAAATGGCTCAAAACTGCCAAACTTCTTGCTGTAAATTTTAAAATAAGTATTGCCCTCTATTGGGTGGAAAGTGGTCAATTACATATTATGCATTGGGCAAACTTAGTTTCCACTTCACAGAAAAGCACCATTTTTTCTCTTGTCTGAAGTCAGGTTGGGCATTCAAAAATTGGCTTATTTGCATTGCTAGGAGTCTGTCTAGGTTTTTTTGAGAGGTACCTATTTGGTGAAAATTTAGACATAATTTGTGAAAATTAATAATTACATTAAAATATCAACACAAAAATATGGTAAAGTAAGACAATATTTTCAAAAATTGTCACTACAAATAAAAATCATTTATGACTGGTAAATTTCGAAACATTTTTCCTCTTATATTCAAAAATAATTTTGCTTTTGTAAAATTTTGGCCTTAAAATTGTATGCAAATTTAAAAATCCATAAAAATCATCCAGAATTAAATTTTAACTTTAATTTAATAAAAGCATGCATTTAACAGTACTAGCAATAAAAGTTATTTTTATTATGAGAACATTTTAGACTGCCCCGGCCCAGACATCGGATTTTCGGGATGCAGAAAATCCTCAGCGGCCATGACGTATGATTATGCGGCATGTAAAAGATCCCTGGAGTGCCTTATTGGCTCTTAGCATTTCCGGCAAAATTAAATTCCTAGTGCACTTTAGCATCCAGATAGAGTCTCGGTGCTGCCATCTAGTGTGGCAGAAACTAGACGCCTAAATTAACATGGCCAACGGTATCTCACCCATTGTGTTGGTCCTGAAAGAGTGGATACCACTTCTGGAGAACGCACTAAGTCTGCTCATCGGGAAGACTGATTGTGCAGCTCATAGGAAATTAAAAAAAACATTTTAGACTAGGTCATACGAAAGAAAATTCCATTAAGACAAAAAATTGTTTCATAAAAAATAAAGGTCTGTTAGAATAAATTTACAGTAGTGTTTCAGATAATGTTCGAATGTTTAGAATAATGTTAGAATTTTAAGATCCTGTACAGTTAACAGAGGGAGAATCTCGTCGCTTCATTTTAAAAAAAAATCAGCGAAAAAAAAGCTCACTTTGATTGCGATATCTGACCAAACATGTGCTACCTTTTCGTAAAAGACAGCTGGTGGAAAATCACCTTTTTTTTCTCCATAAATTGCAGCGAGGAGAGGGTTTGCATAAGAACTTGCTTTTTTAACAGTATTTTATGAAACTGCTGTTTTTTCTAAAGTTGAATTTGTGAAGGTACTGCTAAACGGTAGAAAATTTACCCTTGACAGATCCCTTATTGCTCAAACTTAGCACAGGTGTCACAGGCAAGGGATAAAATTATGGTTTGAAGAGTCCAGTCATGTTCCTAGATTTTAATGCTAAAAGAAATAGCTAAATTTATTCAGGATTTGAGGAAGGAAGATATATGGATCTTCACTTCAGCCAATCAGATTGTTTCAAAGCAGCAACCCAATAACCTCAATTATGATTAGTGTCTGATAACAACACACACCAAAAACTTTTTTCGCCATTTGTTAAAACTCAACAAAAAGTAACCAATTTAAGAAGAATAAATAAACTAAAAAAAAGTGAAAATATTTGGAACACACTTTTTCCGCGTTATTTTTGAAAACAGCCTGCACATTTTTTAATATTAAGTGACTAACAGATTAAAGTTCAAATAAAAAATATATCAACAACCAACAAGATAAACCAAGTTTCAACATAATTTTGAAAATAATTACAAATTTAAAGACGCATAGATAAACCATAGTTTTGAATTTTAAAATGTATTTGCCGAGCAAGAATTTTTTGGACTATTTCCTTAATTTTGTTTCATCAATGCAATAACATAGTTATAGTGTTACATCAATACAATAACATATACATTTTACTCAAATGTACCTACTTAGCTATAACTGCTTCAGAAACTTGCAACAACTACAAACTTTTGTCAATCTTAATTTATCTGATCCCAAATTTATGTAAAATTGATGATAGTGATTTAACACCAATTCATTGTTATATTTTATTATAAATAACAAAATATATTATATTATAAATATGTTATAAATAAATTATAAAGATGTTATATTTTATTATAAATAATAAATTTGTGTTAAATTACTCATAAAGATTAACTGCAAAAAGTTGCAGTAATACAGGATACAAAAACAAAAGTAATGAAACATGTTAAAATTGTAGGCCCATAAAATGTTTCCATACTAAGTCTGAGAAAGTATGGTCAAATACAGGAAGACAGATATAAATAGAGAGAATATAAAATAATAAATATAGATCATAGATATGGAATAAAATAA
Organism: Parasteatoda lunata; assembly: GCA_949128135.1. Taxonomy (NCBI): domain Eukaryota; kingdom Metazoa; phylum Arthropoda; class Arachnida; order Araneae; family Theridiidae; genus Parasteatoda; species Parasteatoda lunata. Next base: position 71,297,032 of record OX421977.1, on the reverse strand, counting down.
AGAGAGGGAGAGGAAAACAAGTTTAAAAAAGTTTTTTCCTAACAAAATTAAAATTGTTTTATTAAAATTGAAGTGCACTTTTTGAATTAGTGTGGGAATTTTATTCAGAAGTGTGGGAACATTTATTCAAAAACTGTTACGAGTATAATAAGAGGATAACCCTTTTATGTTAGCATTTTTTCAATTTTTTGACAGAAAACCGGGAAAATGACTGAACAGAGAGGCTTTCTAATAATAAGAAATCGCTGTGAAAATAATAGGAAAATTTAAGATTTCATATACAGTAAAAGCTTAAGCTACTGTGCCCAATACAAGGTACACTCTAACCAAAAAATTATATTCTTCTTTAAAACAGGAACATTTCTAAGAAAATAAATTACTATAATTTTAAACATAATACAAACAGCTACATCGTTAAAATTGATATTTTCCATTTAAAATCAAATACTGAATACAATAAATGTAGCAAAAAGTGTACATGAATAGGTATAAATTATTTTTAAATACAATTAATTTAACCAATGTTAACTTAAATTCACATATATATATATATTAAAAATTCGAGAAAATTCACGAAATAAAAACAGACTTTGTTTACAGTATATGGTCTATGACATTTTATTTCTGTATCTTTTAAATCATCATTGTCAACCAATAAAATGTTAATATTAAGCGGCATAATCAACACCAAAACATGTTATTAAAATTCCGAACTACAACTTTCATTTCAAGATTTCAATCAATCAATCATTTAACATTGAACGTCGATCGATCGCTAATGAAAGTAAATGTAAACACGTGAAGGTGTTGCGCCAGAAAAGTTCTATATATTAAATAGACTTGGGAAATCTATCGAAAATGGCTTTACTTTTACGTAAAAACTTTAAGGTGGTAAATCTTTTAAGACTAATAAGTTGCAATCAAAGTGTTCCTTCAAGATATACAAATGTTGGTATTAGCCGGTCTACGCAAAATAAACTGTACGCTACTGCTGCTTATAACATCAAGGTAAACTATGCACCTAACGGTTTTGACAGTAATAACAAATATAATGGTTTGTCAGCTGCAGGTACTGAAGATATTGACAAAGCTTTGAAAGATATTGATTATGCTGTAAGAAGAACCGGGCGTACTATCATAGAAAGTGTACACAGTGTTTTTCAAACTATTGAAAATACTGGCTTCGCAACTGAAAATCAAAGTCTATACTTACTTCGTTGCTGTGGACTTTTAAGACTCGAATCCCCAGATAAGAGAGTGGATATAGTAAATAAGATATGGAAAAAATTACAAACACTGGGTGTTAAGTTAGACATTCGACATTTCAATGCTCTTTTAAAGGTATATCTTGATTCGAATGAAAACTTCTCACCTTCAGACATATTAATATCGATGGAACATCAAAATGTTGAACCAAATGTTGAAACTTATTGTTACCTAATCGAAAAGTATTGTTGTGAAGGAAATATAAATGGGGCTAATGAGATATTAGAGTTTTTGAAAGAAAAAAATATTCCCGTAAATGAATCTGTGTTTAATTCTCTCATTAAAGGTCACATGAAAATAGGTGATTTAGATGGAGCTAAAGATATCATGGAAGTTATGAGAAATTCTGATATTTCGCCATCTTCTCGTACTTTTACTACATTAGCTTGCTGTCTGGCTGAAATGGGAAAGTTAAATGAAGTAGAAAAAGTTTTAATTGAAGCAGAATCTTCTGGAATATCTTTCGAAAATTCTGATTATCTTCAAATTTTGTTAGCAGCAGCTTCTAACAATAACAGTGAATTTATTGATAAGATGCTGCTGAAAATGAGTGATATTTATGAATGGCGTCAAGATCTTATAAACACTGCTGCGGATCTAACATATAAAGGTTTAGAGGATGTTGCCTTCAAATTGATCATGGAAATTTCAAGTACAGAATATGGCACTGCTACTAATAACTTTTTAAAAATATTATTAAAAGCTGAAACACCGGTTGAGAAAGTGATTGGTTATTGTACTGAAATATACAATAGTGGCTATAACAATTTCATTTTTACCAATGGCGCAAAGGCATCTGTCGACAGTGGGAAACCAGATTATGCAATTGCCTTTTTCACTGAAATGCAACAAAGAGGTATACCAGTCAGAACACGTAATTTCAGACCTCTTTTTATTGCTAATAAATACAATGTTGAAGGTATGTGGAAAGTAATGAAATCAATGGCTGTACTTGGTGTTCCTTTAGATTATATTATTTATAGAGAACATATTTTACCTGCTATTGGTAAGGAAAGTCCTCAGCAGTTAATTTCCAAAATCGAGGAATGTGGTCATAGTGTTTCAGGCCTTATTGATCCACTATTTGAATATTATGTAACAGAAGGCGAAATCAATCATGCTTCGTATTTAATTGAAAATTTTTCTGTTAGAGTGAACATGTATTTTAATTTGACACATTTTTTGTCACTTTACAATAGATTTGTTAAAAATCCAACTACCTATTTCCAAATCCTGAAGTACATTATGGAAAACGTTGGTTTGCCTGGTCAAGATGTAATTGCACTGAGAGGCCAACAGCTTGCTCTATTTCTTCAAACAAGCCCTAAAATTTTTGATGCATTCCACAAATCTTACGTTGGTGTGGATTGCAACTACGATAGTAGAAGTTTAGAAATTTGTAGAAATAATATTCAAAGGAATGCCCCTGATCTTTTGAATCACCTTCGTAAGATAAAAGATCAAGGTTTAAAAAGTCCGCCAATGAAGGAAATGTCCATTGAAGAAGAGGAGGAACTGATAGATACAACATCAGCTGCTAATAAGCAAAAGGCATTAACAGGCCTGCTTATTCGTCATGTTAAAAAACGTGATATTGAAAGAGTCAAAAGCATTAAAAGTAAACTCGATGAACAAAATTTTATCCTACCTCCTACAGCATTTGCTCAAATATTCTTTCTTGAATGTGAAATGGGTAATCTCGAAGAAGCCAAGAAATGCTTACAAAAGGTCAAAGAACTATATCCAACTTTCAAGATTGACACACCAAAGCTCATTGATTATGCTAGACTGTTGTTGAAATATTCAAATAATGATGAAGCGATTGCCATCATAAAAAATGAATGTCAAGAAGTAAACAGCTTTTCTGATGCTGACGCTTTGTTGAGGAGTTTTCGAAGGTTCCTAAATAACATAGTTCAAACTGGCAACATTGATTTGGCTAAAACAGTGCGAGATTCTGTGATAAACCATCCAGAGTTTTCTTATTTGAAAGAAGTGATAATGGAGCCTGTTGTGAAAATTCATTTGTACAAGGGAGATTTTGAAAATTCGTTAAAAGAGTTCGAAAATTGTGTTGTCAACTACAACTGCTCCCCTTGTCTGAACATGTTTATGAAGAAGCTAATTTTGGCTGATGATCGGTTGAAACTTCAAGCAGTTGTTGACTCAGCATCTAAAGTCGTAGGAAACTCACAAGTACTTCATAAACTTGCTTTAGCTTTCTTAGATTTAGATAGGCTCCAAGAAGCTACTAAAGTATTTCAAAGTCTAGGTCGAGATGTCAACTATAGATTTTTAGAAGAAATTGCGAAGGGATATGTTTCTGAAAATAAAATTACTGCTTTAGAGAACCTTTTGGGTGTTACTTCGAATTTAAAGCATGAAAGTAGGGAAGGACTATATAATCTTCTTATAGCCAATTATTGCAAAAAAAACCAGTATGAAAAATGTTCTGAAATCTTAGATAACATGAAAAAGGAAAACATTGCACCAAGCAAGGAATACAAACAACTGATTAATCACTTATGCACACGTAACAAAAAACCTTTACATTTCCCAGATATCCTAGGTAACAGTAGCAGTGGGGCAGCTAACGTTGTATCAAATAATAACGATGGAGCTAATGACTCACTGTTGAGCAATACGGCATCTAGTAGTAATGAAACATTATCCTTTTTTAATTTTGTGCTTCAAGGAGATGGAGAGCAAGCTTTAAAAGAGCTTAAAACTATGAGAAAGGGATATATTCGAACCATCCCATTTCAAGATATGTCCAATTTTATTGAGTTAGTTAATAAAAATAACTCTTTGAATAATTTAGCAGGTAATATTCAAGCTATGAGTTACATCATAGAAAATGCAGGTGAAATTTTTAAGCCTTTATTGGAAAAATACTCTAATGAGGGAAATGTTGAAGCTATGATATCTCTTGCCAGTGTTTTTCCTGATTTCGCTCTTAAAAAAAGTTTTTTCAATACTTTTCTTGCTCGAGCTTACTTGAAAAGCGACCGACCAGAAGATTTACTCTCCGAACTAGAAGCTCGTTCAAATAAAAAGAATAGGTTATTTTCCATCACTGCCTTTCATGAGTTATTAAAATTTCCACATCTTGAAGATAGAGTTGTTGAATTAGCCAAAAGTTATTTAAATTCTAGTAGCTTTGATCTACCTCTTACTGTTGTGTGGTCTCATTATTTTAGTTCTGAGCAGTATGAGAAAGCATACGAAATCAGTAAAGTTACCCCTATTCCAGTCGATAAAGTTGATGCGGTTATTTTCCGACGTGTTCAAGAAGGAGAGAACATTGAATTGGGAAAGAGATATGTTGAATTTGTTTCATCCCGTGATTATAAAGATCGTGTTAAAGAAAGAGCCTATGGTATGCTGCTTGATTTACTTGTTTTAAAGCAAATGCATGATGAAGCAGTTGACCTAATTATGGATGCTAAATCAAAAAATGTGAATCTGGAGAAACATTATCAGTCTACATTATCAACTTTAAAAAGTTCTCTTGAACGAGAAAATAAACCTGTTCCTTTTAATCTTGATGTTAGTAATGACTCATAACTTATGATTGTACTGAACATTTTATTATAGTTATTCAATTGTTAAGTTATCACTTTGTTTTATTTAAAAGCTGTATAAAGCTTTTCAGTAAGCGTGTTTAGATTGCTTAGCTTAACAATTGTAAATAGCAGTTTTGAGTGCATAAGATTTGTAATCTATCATCAATTTCTATTTTTTGCTGCAACATTTTGAAATCTTTAATTTACTGTGAAAAAATTTCTTTAAACATGTACAGTCAATCCCACTTAACAGGCCCTTCTCCTCCTGACTGAACTCCACTCTGAAAGGGGTGGAGATGGGGGGATTCTAAATATGCTTTTAATCTTCTTTATTTAATTTTTTTGAATGAACTGGTAATGGATATTTTATGTATTTTGCCGTATTTTTCGATAAATGTGAAATATAAGGCCGTCAACCAGTCATAATTTGAAATATAAATTTTGTAGTATTTTAGATTCTCTATTAGATTTTTGTGACAAAATTATACCAATACAATTTTAAAATCAGCAATTTTTGATAGGAAGTTAAATAGTATAGATTTGCTTGATTTTTTAGATTTTTGATAAGTATCTTTGTTTTTACGCAATTAACATGAAAGGAAATTTTCAGCATTGTCCAAATTGGCTTTCATCAGTTTGAATTGTAATAAAATTAGGTTTTATAAAATCTGAAATTTGAGAAGCGTGTAATTTAAAATTACTTACTCAAACCCATAAATTGCATCATTTTATTGCAATAATGTTTTGAAGAAAATCTCATAGAATTTATAAACACTATTTTCTACTTTTTTTTTAAAGGTATTGAACTATCTAATGGTAATATAGTATATAAAAAAATTTGTATGTACGAAAAATATCAAGAAAACACAAACTAAAAATTTTACTTAAAATCTAAGATGGTGACGGTAGATGCTTCTTAAAGAAATACTTTCACTTCAAAATATAAAGAATCACTTTCACTTAGAAACATTCTTAAAATTATAACTATGAAAAAATTCCTATGGGGAAGAGTGAAAAGAGAACCCACACTATTTTAAAGTTAAATAAACAATTATAATTGGAGCTGTTAATGTTCATGTCTAGCTGGTGATATATTTCTTAAATAAATAAAAAATTTCCCCTTTACACAGTTAAACAAGAGCTGCAACTGTAAATAATCGTTTAAATAATAGAATTAAACTTTGCATTGCCTTAGTTCTTTAAATTTTATTCATATAAGCGAGTTATCCAATATGCATCTTAAGTGGGGACGACTGTAATATTAATCAAATAAGATATCTTTATAATTGATTTATTTTGTATATCTGTCATTAAAATGTATTAAAAAGATTTATAATTATTTATTTGTTTTCAATATCATTTATATACATGTAAAAAGTTAATTTTATCTTATATCAAATAATTTTGCTGTTTTAGTTTTTATAAGTCACTGCTAACAATATTTTTAAGTAGTAATTAATAAATATATATTTATTAGGATGCTCAGCGACCTATTCGTTTTGCTCACCAACTTCGTTAATTTCTTTGAATCATTTTTTGATAACTAATTGTTTACAATAAATAAATTATTCCATCAAAATTGTAATTTATTCAATTACTGATTCCAATTTTTTTTTTTATGTTTAAATATAAATTTAGTTTTTTTTTTTTGTATGTAATTTAAACCTAATCATACCATATAAACCTATTTATTGCCATGTTGGACTGATCGGGAAGATACGTCTCCCAGTAGAACACTGAAGTCAGGCATCACTGGCTGCGGTCAGTAAACAGACAGTTAACCATTTTGATTTGTTGGGACAGAGGAAGCACAGTATTGATCCTTGTTCTTCCTTAAAATGCTCCACTTTGCGTGCAAGTCTTCGGGTTTTGTAAGCAAGGAGGCCATCCTTTTTACAGAGGATCGAAATTGTGTTGGCATGCCTTCGGATCACCTTCAGGTGGATGTTTCCCAGACCATGGTCAATAGCCCATTGTGCAACTCTAATGCAATATAAATAAAGTGCCTACCTACCTACCTGATTGGTTATTATTGCAACTTATACATTATTTTTTTCTTTGAAAAGCTGTTTAACTTTTACTTACTTTAAACAAAAAGCTTTTATTTTTTTATGAAGAAATTTGCAAAAAATTACATTTTAGTAGTAAGTGGCAAAAAAAACTTAATAAACATTCTTTTCAATTCCTCTTTTTAAAAGCTTAATTCAAATAAAATAATTGCATGTTATTATTTTTAATCAAAAAAGTTCAGATCTTTGTTTAAACATAAAAACAACCAGAATGGGTAAGAACACTTATGAAAGCAACTTGTTCACTTTTTTAATGAATTATTTTTAATAATTAAATGGAATTCGTGTTAAATGATGTGATTAAAATGTTAATAATAACATAAAAAATTATATTGAAATAATATTTTGATGATATGCTTTTTTACAATTAATAAGAGCATGTTAATTCATGTTTATAAATTCAAAACAGATACAAAAGATTTGTAGAGAGCAGAAAACTTAAATTATATGCTATACATACTGTACTTGCATACCTTATTTCTGATGCCAACTCTTTGTAACAACAGCAAATATCTCAGAATATTGTAATTTTAACTTAATGTCATATTCCGTAGTTATATATATGTTACTGTGAATGATATATGCAAGAGAATGTGGACTTTTACTGAACTGATGAATGTCACCAATCGCATAGTCCTTCGGTGAATGTCCGAAATATTTGTTATATCCAATTTGACATTAATTTATTTGTTGATATTATTGTATTTTATTGATATTTCAATATCTACTGAGGATAGATTAATAGAAACATCAGTGTTTGGAGAACCGGTTAAATGCATACTTGGCAGTGGCCCTTGACATTAAAAAACATTAATATAGGGCAGGGCTGTCCAACTGCAAAGAGCCCACGAGCCAGAATTCCGGTCACTGATCACCTGGCAGGCCACAGTTTGAAAAAATTGTACAATAACAATTAATAGTTGAATAATTATTTATAGAACAATGGAACAGAAGGATTATGAAACAATTTGTTTACATTTTAATGGGAAAACTGAATCAAAATGTTTAGCCATTTTGCTGCACCAAATACTTTTGCCATTTCTGCAGCACACTTTTTAACAACGACGCCTTTTTAACAGTGTAAGGTTTTTTCGCTTCAGCAAGTTCAAGTGAAATTGCATGCAAAGCGTTGCGCTGATAAGATCTTACTTGAGTAAACATCCCAGCTTATTTTTGCAGTTTTGATTTCAGTTCTGAAACTATCGGAGATCTTGCTTCTCCTTGATATTTACTGTGACTTCCTTCGTGAAGACTCGCGAAATGCCTTTTGAAATTATATTCTTTGCACACAGCCACAACTTGCATACAAATCAAGCACTGGAGTTTGTCCTTTCTATTCGTGATGAAATACTGGGTTTCCCAGCAGTCTTGGAACAGTCGATTCTCACTGTCTATCTAACGTGAGGCAATACTATTGTATAACACCAGCGTGCAGGGTAGGACTGCTCTTGACCTGTAGATGTCCTCTACCTTTTTCTCCCAATTCAATGAAAGGAGTGAAAGAGCGATCAAGAGGAAACTTCAGGGATCTCGGCTTGACCAAGAATGGTAGTCTCGGATGCTTCTTGATACCATAAAATTTGCTGAATACGAAGTTGGCGGGCCGCACAAAATGTGTTGGCGGGCAACCCTGATATAGGGCATACCGGGTAATGGCCCAGAATCTTAAAGAAACATTGATCTAGGGCATACCAAGCGGTGGCACTTAACTAGACCTAGTATATATTTCAGACATTTACCAAAACGACTATGCAATTGTCAACATTCACCGGTGAAAACCAACAACCTCCTATTTCGGTCATTCGCAGTAAAATATATATTTTTTAATCTATGCTTTGCAGAATATTGTAAAAGTTAGATTGAGATAAAGTACTTTGTTGAGCCTTATGCTCTTTTAACTTGTTGGTGCTTTAGCGAATAGGTTACATTGAGAGAATGTTTCTTTTTTTCCCCTATACATTATTTTCCTATCTAATAACATGGAAAAAACAATTTTGCTATGTGAAAAAGACTGCAAGTTCAAAATATGATTTTTTATGTGCAGGATCGCTAATGATTTAAGAAGTGATAAGGTTGAATAAAGAAAGATAGTGTATTTCTAATTAAAATAACACTTAAAATAGTATCTTTATTCTATATGTTTTGGCTAAAAATTTACATTTTTCCTGTGTAGTTTAAGGGATCATTCATACTGCCTCTGATTTGCACAGGCTATCATCAGAAAAGATTGAGTGATTTACTCGTAGTTTGTAAACACATATATGTGCATGTTGGTCAATCGCGTACAGTGAATGCAACCCTTAAGACTTAGATATAAAATAAAAGTTATAGAAAATATGTATTACCCTCTTTTTTTTAAAAGAATATACATATTATAAATATTGTGTTTTAATCAGAGAATGAATATCAATGAATATTGTGTTTTAATCAGAGGGAAAATAATAAAGTTCTACTACACTTATTTTTAAAGGAAAGGTTTAGTGGGTTTGAAATATATATTAAAAGTGGTTACAGCAAGTATAGATTGCTGCTGAAAGGAACAAATAATTATAAATGTGGCCATAGAGCTACAAGTTAAAGGTGACTGCTGAAATTTGGACAGTAATTAAAGCATATAAACTATTTCAATCATTTATAGTTTAAATCTGAAATTCTTAAAAAAGGAATCAAGCCGCCCAGTTGGCATGGAACTAAAAGGAAACAGCTATCAACGAAGGTCAAGAAATAAAGTTTTATCATTTTAACAAAGCTATAAATACAAAAATAAAATAATAAGATTCTATTTATTTGCTATTTAAATTTAGTATATTTAAAAATTCATATTTAAAGTATAATTATTGTTTAAAATAAGTTATGTAAAAAACTTAATTTAAAAAAATAAAAATTTCACAATTATAATTGGATCAGACATTCCGATTTATAATAAAATATGTGAATAACTGTTTATTACTCTTGTTTTTAATATCTGTATTTCTTTTTTTCTTTTGGATTAGTCAATATTTTTTGTTTAAGCAATAAAAATCACGTAGGAGCCGCAAATTTTGTTATTTTAGGATTCCGTTTATGACTGCAAATCATTAAAGAGGCAAGTGGTATTGGTAATTAAACTCATTTAGTTTCTAAGAATTTTAGTAGAAACCCACTGAAAATTTAATTGCAATCAGACTGATTTTTAAATTAGCCCTATATAATAGTGATTCTTTAGATTGTAAAAGAGCTGTTGATTCTTTCTTCCGCAATTATTAATTAATGACCTACAGATTGTAATTAATTAATTACAATCTGCATACCCTCCCCCCCCCCGTGGCATGATTTTTAACAATGATCGAGGATCACCCTGAACAATCAATGATCTTGTGAGGAGAGTAAATATCGACAATGCCAACCTTCTATCGAAATGTACTCGTGCTTAAAGGTACCAATGAAGTAGGCGTATTCATATCGAAGTGGGCGTTACTGACAAGATAAGCGTAGTCACATCACGCCCGAAGATCACCAATGTGGGGAAAGAGTATTAAATATGGTTCTAAAATCCAATAAGACAAATTTTAATCAATGTTTTTCAATGAAGAATCAGTAAATTATTTTTTATTACGTAATCGCTACTTCCATATTTTTATAACAAATTTGTTTTAAGTGCAAAAATTTATTACTGTGTGATTAGTAAATCAGAATTTCGCTCTCCTTTTTCTGCCTTTTACTATAAATCTCGCATCAAAAAAGAAAATTAGCTCAAAGAATAAAAGAGGGGGAAGGTTTAACATGGAACAAATGTTTCCAAGTGGCTTCTGTCTAGCAACAATCAATCAATCAAAATCGCAACCTGAAACTAGAAGCTTTAATGCGGGAAGAGATTTTAGTCTTTATTTGGATTTGAAAACTATATTGTCCTTTAATCATGCTTAATCATAGAAGAGGGCGAAAATGCTTTTTACTACTAATGTGTTAGTAATTATAGAAAATTTAAATATCATTATTGAAACATTGATTTATAGATTATTTTTGCATTATGAAGTTGTTATAAAGAAAGTGTTCGCATTAATATTTAATTTAAATTAATTCGCATTACCTTTAATCAAGCGCAAGCGTACTTTATAGAATAACTATTTAAAGAATTTGTTCAAATCTCAATCATAAAATTATGTGGATTACTTGAGAGCTGAGTTTTTATTTATTAATTAAAAATATTCTGACGAGTTTTTTGTAGTTTATATAACACCATTTAATATTGATATACAAAATACTCTTTAAAAAAAAATAGTGCTCTTTAAAAAAAAATAGATAAAATTAGAGCTAATGCTTAGCTCTAATTTTATCAAACGTTATACTCACCCAGTAATGTGTTTAAATTTTTTTTTTTTTTAGTTCATTACCATGTAAATGTGTCAATTTCCTTTTTGTAATTTAGTGTTGTATTGTTTATTAATAATGAATAGTAATTTAGTATTTAATTCATATTACTTGTTTAGGTGTTGCCCTCAGTTTTCTGTTTGAAATCGTTGAGAGCAGTAAGAAATCCAAAGTGGCTAAAGCTGTGGTCAAGTAATGTAACATTTCTTAACAATTTACTTTATTGTTTGTTATGTTTTTTTCTTAAAAAAAACACACTTAATTTTTATTTTACTATCCTCTTGGTGTAAAAAATAAAAATTATACGTTTTTTTTAACGTGTTTATAAAAGTATGTGTTATTAATTATTTTACATAGGATAAAATTATGTGTTAAAATAATTTTATACCTAACATTAAGAATGCTAAGAGTAAAATTTTAAATTTTATTTATGCTTTTTTTTCATATTGCTTCATTTATTTATTTCTGTTTTATTTGTTTATTTTATTTTGCAATGCTTAGTAACTGCATTTTATTTATACTTTTGCCATTAACTTGTTATGTTCAGCTTCTATTTATTTTAACTTTTCAGTTTTAGGATTTCATGATTTACTAAATAGCTTTTTTTTTACAAACTTTGCTGATCTGGATGATGCATTTTCATAATAATTGTGTTAACTAATGGTAAGAAATCTGATTTTTTTATATTTTATTATTATTCCTTTGTGTTTTTAACATTTTCCTTATTAGTAATTTTGTATAAATTTATTCTTAAGTATTGTTATTTGGATAATAAATGTTTAGAAAATTTTTTGAATTTTTCTGTTATTAAAGAATATGTCATGTTTAAACGATGATATAATCTTATTTATTTAGGGGCGTGGTGGAACGAAAATTGCATAAATCTCATTCCAGTAAGCATTCTATTATTTATATTCTACCTTACTAATGAAATTGCTAACATCAATGTATGCAAAGTCCAGTCATTGGAATGTGCCAAGTTTATGCAAACAGAGTGGGACTTTTTTTTTTTTGTAATAATTTTTTTTAAAATTAATGTTCATGAATACATTGAGTTACTTAAATTATTTATAAAAAATTTTAGGTTCTTTTTTTAACATTTTATACTTTATGTTTATTTAATTTTAATATGGTCATCCAACAATACCTAATAATTGCTATTTTAATAAATTCTGTTCATTTATTAAAATTCAATTATAGTTTTCCTTATATTAGTGAATTTTGCCCTCTGATTTTCATAACATGAAAAAGCAAATTACATATTAGTAAATTAGTTAAATAAATTAGGAATAAACTTCTTTTATTGAAGCAATAAAGTAATTCTCTTTTATGTCAAACTCAAGTTTAAATTTTTTTTTCTATTGCAAATAAACAAAGAGTAGCCCTATAAAGCTTTCAAAAATGTATCCCACATTTTGCTATCCATAAAAGTTATCAAAAACATCACATAACTTTTACACCAAAAACTAAAAATGTCAAACTCTGTTCAGTGTAATTATAAATATGGATAATATATAAAATAAACAGATATTCTTCAAAAGCATGTTTTTTCATTATTAATATTTTATTCATGTAGTAGTATGCATAAATGTAATAAATGAAGAAAATAACACCTATCCATATTTATTGTTCCTACAGTTTAAAAGTGAAAATGGTGTTTGTCAAACATATAAATACACTTTATATTAAACATAACAATAAGTTTAAGAACTTAAAAGGAGAAAAAAAAAAAACACCTTTAAAAAGCATCTAAATAATTATACAAACAACCAAACTGTTACTTGGAATTTAATAAATGGAATGATAAGTAATAAAAAATAATTACAAATTTTTGTATAACAAGTAGTTTAGCTAACTATTATAGAAGAGTGTTCTACACATTAGGGAACAAAGTGTTACGATTTCTCCATGGTTTAAAAAAAAAAAAAAATTGCGTGCTCTAGCATAAGAATAGAAAATCTTTAATATATTTCTTTGTGTTATTCAGAAAGCATTTAGTTCAAATGTTATTTGACAAATATCAAAATTACATGGTACTTCTTCTTTTCAACATTAAAATAAAAAACCACAGAAACAAATAGGAACTTAGCCATAACTACATTTGTTCTGTCTTTTTTGATTTTTTAAAAACCGATGCTAGAGTAGTTAATACATGTTTTAAAGCAGTGTAATTTATTAGATTCTATGTTTTTTGCAAAGTAAAAAATATTGTTTTTTTTTTTGTTTTTTTTTTAAATTATGCGTAAAGAAAATATGACTAGGGAATATGAAAAATGATTGTAAATTGATTATATATTAAATGAAAAAATATTAGGATTGCACGGTCTGCAGTAGTACCTGAAAATAATTAAAAAAGCTATTGTAATTATTATTTATTTTTTTTTTAAAACTGAAAAAAGTAGAAATTATGAATTGCGCATTTAAAATTTCGACGTGCACAATTTTAATGTAGTTTTTTATCATTTTTTTTTTATGCTTGTCTCTACAAATTTTCCAAGTTTCAAAAATGTTAATGTTTTTATTTTGAAGTAATTAGGATGATAATAATATGACTTAATTTTCAATTTTAGAAGTCACTTAATTTTAGTAATCACTCTTTATTAGCATGCTTTTCAATGTTAATCCAAGTGACTTTTCAATCATGTTTTCCAGGGGCAGATTAAGCGTATGCGGAGCCCTAGGCCATTTAAATTTTTGGGGCCCTTAGATTAAATTTTTTTCTCATATATTTTTTATTTATTCAAATATAAAAGTATTTATATATCTTTTCATTTAAGAAAGCATATTTAAAATTAAAATAAATAATATCCTGGACCTCTTAAACAGTGACAGTTTCAATATATAAAATTTGATTGAAAGTGACCAGTTGTATGAGTTTTTTTTAGAGTATATAAAACAATAAACAAACACTTACCTTTTAGTAAAATATTTTGTAATTATTTATTGATCAAATAGAATTAAGGACACTAAATAATTATAAAACACTAAAAAAATTATGAGACACTTAAGTTGAGGCACAAAATAACTTCTTTTTCATTTAAAATGTCTCAATAATGTCAACAACATTTAATTTTTTGCTTCTTGTTTAAACAAGCTCGCTATAGTACTGATTTCAATTTTTTCGTGCGCAAATCAAAAGGACAAATTTGAACTTAAAAAACATTAATAGATATTATGATACATAAACTATAATAATATTTATAAATAATAACTAAAATAAGTAATAAATAAATATGTAAAAAATTATGTAATAATTATGTAAAAAAACTATCGTATTTTATTAAATAAATTAATAAATAAATAAATAAATTTTATAAATTGATTTTTTTTAAAAATATCATTGTTTTTCTTAATTTTTTTAAATTGATTTTTAAAAACATTTTTTTAAGGGGGCCCCTAATCATTGGGAGCCCCAGGCCATTACCCATTATCAAGGCCGGATTACACATTTGCCCAATGGGTAATCGGGCACTGATGTTTTCATTAGTTATTGTCCGATTTCCACACATATTTTTTTAAAATTCTAATATTTTTAATACGATATTGTAATGACTCGCAAGTTTCCAATCAGACATTCTAATAGTAATCACTTTTGACAAGCTTTATTTGCGTCAATTTTATCATATTTTCTATCGTTTTTTTAGGTGTGCTGAAAAAACGAGCATTTCCAAGTGGTGCTGAAAATTCGGATGTTTTTAACTCATATTAATATGTCACTTGAATAGCAAATTTTTATGTGCGCTTCATTTCATTGCGAAAGAAATTGAAGGGATTTTTTTTATCGTTCTTTCAGTAGTTATTGATACCCTTTTTCTTTTTAAATCTCAATATTTTAAATATGGTATTCTAACGACTTGCGATTTTTGAATCACGCATTTTAATATTCATTTGTAACAATTTCATCATCAATCTAAGTCATTTTGCCTACTTTTCTCTTTTACAAAATCCTGATATTTTTAAGACTTGCGTAAGTTACGAATTGCACATTTTAATCGTCACTTTAAAAGTGCTTATTTTTACCAATTTCATCGTTAATCCAAGTTATTTCTCATAAAAAAATTTTACAGTTATTGCTACCCAATTCTAGCTTTAAAAAAGTTTTTTGACATTTTTTTCATATAAAAAAATCTTGATATCTTTTACACAATATTAATTACAACTCTAGAAATTTGAACATGGGTTTTTAAACTTTTTATTGCTTTTCAACTTTGCATCTCATTTTTTGTAACTTATAAAACCATTTAAGATAAAACATTCATAATTCATTAAATATAAATTTCCTATATCAAAAATATGCTGAACTGAACTACTGAATCTCAACTGAACGTTGTATCTTATTTTGAGCTAGAATATGTTTGTTTTATTTTAAATCATTTTAGACACCAGATAATTTCTTTAATTTAAATATTTAATTAGCATTTACATTGCTCTATAAATATTTATTTTTTATTTTCATTCCGGAACATTACAGTTAATTTATTTTAACCTTTTAGTTGCGGCTAGTCAGGTGAAAAAATTCTCCTCTCGTTACGGCGCTTTTTTGCAGAAATTCTTCCCCCACTTAGTCAGTGGGTGGTAACTACTTTAACCAGCTATGAATAGGAAACATTTTGTTATAATTTGTGTGTCACTTTTCTAGGAGGCAAAAGTAGTAGGGTTGTTGTGTACATCCTTATCGCAGACGTTTTGGCATAGTTATGCATACTTTGGCATTTTTTATTTGTGACGTTTAACACATTATGAGAAAAAATTAAAATATAGCTTTTAATTAATTTTACTTAATAAAGCGATGTTTTTTCTAATGCAAAGAAAGCATTCATTTAAAAATGATTTAAATATTTTGCTAATTTAATATAAAATATGCATTTTATTGCATCTGAAAGATTGTTAATAAACTATTATAAGAAAATCTCTTTTAATTTTTTAAAAGAGAATTGAAAAAAAAAATATTTTAATAAAATTGGCATTATAAAATGTGCATTTCATTGCATTTAAAGGAATGTTTTTAAACTGTTATAAACAAATCTCTTTTAATTTTTTTCGAATAAATAAAGCATTATTTGAAGTTCTATTTTTATCCTAACATCTTAAAGACACTAATTAGTTTTTATAATTTTAAAAAGCAAATTATTAAAATTTTAAACGTTGTATTTCTTATGCATTTTCGTAGGTATTTTTATCTCTTAAAAAATAGTAGATTTGTTTTGTTAAACGTTTTTTATTCATTTAACTTGTTGATTTTTTTCCCCTTAGAGTAGCGTCTATAACATTCAAACAAAATTAAAATATAAATATTCTTTAATTAAAAATTTTCCGAAAACGCTTTGCCTTCACTTCTATTTTAAAAACATAAATGTTAGGAGCGTATATTCAATAGAAATTCATAAAGATTTTGCAAGAATATTTTATAGAAACCTTATTAGAAATATAAAAAAATTATAAAGAAACTGAAAATATTAAAGAATATATTTGAAATAAGTTCAAAGAATAAAAAAACTCCATTGTTTATCTTTCTTACAGCAAAAATATTAAGCAATAAAAAATTTGGCACATTTCTATTTACCTTATATTTGAGGCCCATATTGAAAGAATAAAGATATTATTCAATTTTGAAATTTTGTTTCGAAATATTAGTTAATTTTATAAAATAATAAATACAAAATAATAATAATACGAAATAATATTAAATATCAGTGCAATTTTAGATTGATTGGTTTTCTTTATACTTTCCTTATTCCCTTTTTTTTTCTAATATGAAAAGGAATATTCTTCTTAATTTCTTACTTATTTTAATCTTTTTCAGAAGTAGGAAAGGTTTTGTTCAAAAAAAGTATCCCCTGAGTTATTTCACTTAGTCATGATACTGAGAAGTATTTCATGATTTCCATTTCTATATGAAATTTTGAAGTCATCAATTGTTATAAGACACATCTATACAAGTTCTATTAACACAATGATTGTAAAACATACATTTCCTTTAGTCATGGTGTGGTCTTTCTTCAGGTGTTTGAAATAACTATTGTTAGGAATTTTAAAAATGACAGTAACCAAAATAAAGAATAAGAGCCCTCCCAAAACGCATTCTGACTGATAACGCAACAATAAGCAGGAAATACCACCTCCCCTGTGGAATAGGCAGGAATGATTTTGGTTTCCTTTATCTTTTAGAGAAGAAGTAACAATTTATTTTGTGTCCAGCAAATTAAATTATTACAAACTGTAAAACTCTCAATAGAAAAACTTCATCAGAACTTGAAAGAAAAATATGTCCTTGAGAACTTGAAGCAAGAGGCGAGAAAGATTCCTTTTTAAAATAGTTCAGTAGTTTATCACATATAAATATTTGAAAAGTAGATTGTTTCATTGTGACTGAACTTCCTGTTCAAGGTCACGCATTGATAACCTTTCCAATGATGCTCCCTCATCTTTCCACAAATATTTAATTTTGTTTTCTTTTCAGTTTTTAACAGCAATTTTTTCGCAACAAATTAATAATATAAATGTGTTTTTTTTTCCTCATTTTTTTAAAAAAAGAAAGAAATCTGAAACATTTTCTTAGCGGTTTCAAAAGTTAGATTCCATAAAATTACCAGCGAAAAAATTTAAGCATGCTTTCATCTTTTTGTGTGCGTTAGATTCTAAGTTTCAAACGTTTGGTTAGATTTTCCTTTTAACCCCATGGAGCAGCATATTACTCATGTAAAAAAATATACAATGCTTTGCTTTAATAATAATTTTGTGTTATTTTAATAGAAACATAATTTAAATGCTTAGAAGGTATGAGCATATTTAGACAAGGTAACATGAACTATTTTTGGCCTTAAAATTTTTAAAGAATAAAATTGAAATTGTGTATTTATATGTTTTTAATAATGTTACAACATTTTTAAAATAAACGTATAAGATATTTTATTTTATAACCGTCGTTGAACAGCCGACCCAATTTCATGGGTTTACGGCTACTAATGTTCAACTCCGTAGCCTTGTAATTTTGAACCAATCCAGAAGACAAGGAAACTCCTGGATCAGTACCCCCAGAGGTATTGATTTGTTATGGGAACATGGAGGACTTTGAGACTCGACAGATTTAACGTGCATCAGTCACCATTTACTACACGGGGAGTCTTCGGCCTGCGAGGATCGAACCCATGACCTCTTGGACATGGGCCCAGCACCCTACCGACCTGGCTATCCCGGCCTCGTATAAGATATTAAAAAAAAATATTGTCATACATCAAAATATGGATTTTTTTCAAGTACTTTTTAGCTTACAATGCCAAATATTTAACATTACATCCAAAGCCATATTCAGGATTTTATATCCTTTTCAAGGTAGGATTTTTAAATATTTTTTTTTTGTTAATGTTAAGTTCATGCACCAAATAATATATTTAAAATAGATGACACAATAATGATCAGATAACGTTAAAATTCTAGAAATTGGTCCCTAATTTTTTTTCTTGGTAACATACAATAATAAACACAGTCCGAGTGTTGATGACTTAAGTGCTCTTAAACTAGTACTTTAAAAGGGAATGAAAGAAATTCTCATAACTCGAAACTCGCCAAGTGATAATAAAAGAGAAAAATCATTCAGCCAATTCGAGTCGAAAGTGAGCACACGTGAAGTCTTTTTTCAACAATAGGAGCAAATTACAGGGGGTTCTTGAAGAAATGACAGGTGTGATGGCGGTCTAGTAGAAAAGGGGGAAGAGAACCTCCGGTACAACTGCTGATCCAGCGCTGCAATAAGAGAAGTTTTTTCTACCGGTACATATGCTTTACCAGCCGCAAGCAAAGGGTTAAATTAACTTTTGTGCCACGTAATGTGATAAAAAAACATCGATTTTCCCCCATCTTTATTTTTTTCCAATAAATCTATTTTTGATAAAAAGATAGTTTTTTTTTTTTTTGAAAAGTATCAGTTATGTATTCTTTAGTTTTTAATGAATTTTTTTATTTATTATTTGCAAACACTAAACTGACTGATTAAAGAATTGTGTCTAAAGCACTGAAGCTTATAAAAATTATAATTGCTGTCAACATGTCTAAATGCTTGGACATTCGGCCCTTCATGGGTCAACCTGCTGTAAAAATGGTCCATTATTCAAAAAGGTTGTGCACCCCTAGATACAATATATAAGAAATAGTTTTTGAAAAGAGTAAATTGATAGAGTCATAAATTCATAACTATCTGATTGTTTGTAATGCATTGATATTTCACAACCAATGAGCATTCGACTTTATTACTGGTATACAATTCGAACTCCTAATTGTCGTAAAATTTTGGAGATTTGAAAAGTCAACCTATTTTTTAAAAATATATCAACCATAAAACTTATACAATATTGTAATGTGAGTTAAAATAGTGCAAATTTATTTTCTTTTCATTTAAATTATTTTTCTTAATAATTTTAGGAAGATTTTTTCCAACGTGGGCAATTGTTCTACTTGTTCTTCTTGGATTATCAGTATCTGGGCTTGGAATAGCTGCTCTTATTTATTGCATTTGGAGAAAAGGAAGAATGCAAGCATGTTGGCCAACTCCTGTTTAAGATCAAGATATTACAGGATGCTTTAAACAAATGCTTTTGTATTCAAAGTTAGAATTTAGGTATACTTTGTGAATAAATATGATTAACATTCACACATGTATGTAAGGGTTTCCCAAATACAGTGTGGCCATGTGTTATAATATTAGAAATACAGTATTGGTAGCAGTTCCACTAATCAAAAATATATAGAATGGTAAGAGTGCATTACAGATCGCAAGTGACAGAACTTGAAGTGAATCTTAAGTTTTGTTAATGATAGATGCATCCCGGAAAGAACAATGCATGGTATTATTATTTTTTTGTAGTAGTACTAGAAAGTGATAGCATCATTCTTTTATCCAGACTCTTCTATATTCCTTTATAGACTTGTCAATGCTTAATCTTGCAGTATCTCTAACATTGCCATGTGGGTGCATTTCATGTTTCTAACATTCATTTGGGGAACCCTTATACTGGTTAAATTTAAAATTAGATGTTCAGTTGCTCTCCCAAGAAAATATACAAACTAGTAGCAGTTCATTATAAAGAATGAGCAATCTATTCTTTTCTAAATTTATTTGTAAAAAAAAAAAGTGTTTTAACGTGTTTACAAAAAGAATTTTAAAATATTTTATTATATTTCAAATTAACAATTTTAATCAAGTGTTTCCCTTTCTACTTGCTTCTTGTTGTTAGAAACTGTTTGTAAATATAGATTATAACTGTTTTATCCTTTATGTTTCACTAACCAGAACTATTAAATACTAAATTTGTTGATCTTAATAGTTCTTTTTAGATATATTGCTATTAATAAGTCAATAAAATTATGAGCACTTTATGTATATATAGACATATTTGATTTTAAAATGAAAAGCCTTTAAGAATTTTAAAAAAATATTAATGAAACTTTTAAGGCACCAGACTTATTTGAAGAATATCGGAAGATAAAAAAGGCTTTTTTCTTCACTTCTAAGAGAATAATTCCCACTGCATAAAGTCAAGGAATATTTTTATGAACTTGTAATTTATGAAGAATATTTTTAAAATGCAATGCCAAAATATTGGGAGGAAAAAAAATTTTTTTTTCCAATTTAGTGCCAAAAAATGTTTGATAATTTGACAAAAGATATTAAAGACATTTGATTTTTTTCTTTATTTAAGTTCCAATCAAGCCAGATAAACCAAGTTCACATTAAAACTTGCAGAGCAGCAAAGGCTATTCCTTTCTTAGTGATCTGAGGATTATAATTCATTTTTCTCAGATACAAATAAATATTGATTTAATTTTGCTGTTAATCTTTAATAGGAAACGGAGAGAAAGTGTTAACAAATAATTTTACATTATTTTTGGATTGTTATAAGAACATAAAGTTTTCCATTATTAAACTGTCTCTCTTTTTTCAGTTTTTTTTATTTTATTAAATGCCGTTATTAAATTTCTCAAGTAAAGTATTTCCGTAGCAGCCTAAGGCTCCACAATTTCAAGACCAAAGGCAAGATTGTAGCAATGTTGTCATTGTGGCATTGCACACAAGATGCCTTTATTTCCCAGGTAACCTGTTGCCCATCGATTTGAAGCTGAGTGGGCTTCAAGCCACCACCTGGAATTGAACCCAAGTTCTTCACTAGGGCAGTTCAGTGTTTCAACTACTGAACCATCACTGCTCTGCTTTGAGTAGTAAGGGATTATAGTTATCTCAACACTTTATTTTGTCATTATTTGTTATCACAATTAACTTATCTTTTCGTTGTTCTGTCTGGTGCCTTAAACCTTGCTTTAACATTAAAAAATTCCTACTTTTAAAAGCTCCATTCCAGACAATTCGAAAGTCACATCACAATGGATGAGCATGTTTTAACTTTTAACTATATTTTGATAATTTTAAAATTAAAAATTTTTGAACACTTTACAAAAGCATTTAACCTGATATGGGTTTTGTGAATATAATATTATAGACATTGTAGTTTTACCATATGAATGTTCAAAATTAATCAGATAATTTATTTTTAAACATTAGTCTAGAAAAACTTTTACAGGGCAGAGGTCCTGCTATACTTTTAAAGTTCACTGCATATTGGTGTTTTTTGTTTTAATACAAATTGCCAGGGTTCACCAGAAATCTAAAAGGTTATGACCCTTTTGTAGTTGCTATTATGTATAATACAAGTTATGTACGTGTATTAGCTGTTACATAAATATAGAGAAAGAGAAAAATATATTAATTCCTGATGATTTTATAGATAGTTTTAAAAAAAACCTTCCTTGAGAAGTAAATTGCTGGGTTTTTAATAATGACCATCATTGACATATTTTTTTAATATCCCTGTCAAAAATGAAGTTTAAAAAAATAGACGCATTAGAGATTGCAATTTAATATTTAAGCAAGGAAAATGTAAAAACGTTATAGGAATCTAATTAATCACTATTAAGGAAGACAGCACTGAAAATATTATAATATGGTTAAATGCTAGAAAAAAAAAACAGCTTTGGTTGCAAGCAATCAAACTGGTTTTAATATTTTCCATTCTAACTTCCTCATTAGCTATTTAAGAGATTTTGATAATTTTTTGTTCCTTTCTTTCTCAATTATCAATTTGTAACTCCTAATATGTTCAATGCATTTTTCATTTCATTCCTGATAAGGATTATATGTGTGTATATATATATATATATATATACACAGTCAAGAGCGGACCGCTGCGAGACGTGCAGGAAGAGAGTCAATTAGGTTTACTCTTGGTGGCCCTATGGTTCATCTGGGCAGTCAGTTGCTCTACAGTTACACGTCTATTCGACCGAACGCATCTCCGTAGCCTTCGTTCGCTTCTGTCATCTATAGGCCGTGGTGCACCACATGTGCAATTTTTCCATGCACGGTATACTTTTACCATGGCGGCACGTGAACAGTTTGCGAAATTAGCCGTTTCCGAAATGCTTACACCCTTGGCCCGAAAGCCAATAATCATGCCCTTTTGGACGTCGGATAAATCGCTACGTTTCTGCATTACGTCAACGATTGAAATGCTTTCCGATGCCCTAGGACATCCATTATATAAACACTCCACTATAATGTGCTGCCACCTGCCTTCTTTGATTGGTTATTTCACATTGACGTCGAAAGTAGGTGGTTGTCACATTAATGTGACTGGACTGTATATATATATATATATATTGAGGGACGTGATCATGAAACAACTTATATTTAATATACTGTTAGTTAAATATTGTTGCACACATAGAAACACAGTTCCATATTTGTGTTAACACTGCATGTATGAATTATCTTTAGATTCAATTAAGTATGTTCAAGACTTGTTCCATTTGTAGTGCTTTTGTACTCTTAATGTCCCTCCTCTCCCTAAAAAATACAAATATTTAGATTGCATGGGCATCAGCAGATTCTGATTTATATTCTGATGGGCTTGATATTATTAATACATGTTAAAATGTTTAAGCATAATTTTACAGCAGTTAGCTTCTTTTTAATGTAGAAGTAAAATGGTAGGCATATGAATGCCTTTTTCCACCAAATTGTTACGAAAGAGAAGCTGTAGAAACAAAACTCTAATGGAGATTGGCTTTTGAAATAGAAATTATTTATGACCAGAAATTTTTTCTTGTTTGTTTCACTCTTAGGGTCGAGAAATTGTTTTGGATATTCATTAAATTTCAGAAAATAGAGTTTTAACGATTTGGCAAATTAAGTATTCTTATAAAATAGACATGAACATTTCCAAGGTGCATTTTTGTAATGTAATGTTGCAAATGAAAATTTTTAATTATAAAACTTTCAGGTTTTTGGTTGCGTAATACTGTGACTGGACTGTGTGGTGTAGTTGCTCTTGCGCAACTACAACCACATTTTGTCTTGATATGTCCCTCATAAAAATTTCATTTAAATTTTTATTTTATAAGCATGTATTTTCCTAGTTCATAAATTAGTGTCCTACCCTGTAACTTCTAAAATCATAAATGTATATTTCAAATCTTTATTGTTCTTCAGAATAAGGGTTTTATTTATTGTGTTGTGCTTTTTAAAAACAAATGTTTTTAGTGAAAAAAATTAGAAGTTTAATTTTCTAATCATGATATAACATTTTGTAAGACTTTATGATCTATGTTTTGTTTATAAGATAGATGAGTTTTTATTCTCACTTAAGACACAACTGATTACTCTTTTAGTCATATTTTTTAATAATTTTGTAACTAGATTAATCTAGGCTTTGCCATTTAAATGAATGTAAAATAATTTACAAATCATTCTACTTGTGACCAACATTTACAGATCATTTGAATCGGATAATTTAGTATGATAATAATTGCTGATATTAACTATAAAGAGGGAATTAAAATACATATGAAGTATTTTTTTTTATTCCTAAAAATTACATGAAACACTTATTATTCACATTTTAGAACCATATATTTTTAAAAACTAACTCACAATCATTGTTAAATAAGTGTTAATAAGTAAATGACCTTTTACACTATATTTTTTTGGATTTCTTTACATAATATCCATTTCAAAGCTCACTTTTTTGAGAAAATTTTTAAAAATCTTTTAATATCAACGAAAATGAATTATTCAAAAAAAAAAAAATTAATAATAATAATAAGCCAAGTTTTCATTAAATTTTAGCAAACATATAATTTCTCAGTATAAAAACAAAAATCAAACACAAATTTTATAGACTACCTGAGATTACATAGCTAAGGACTTTTTGTAAATTCTGTGGATTTCAGTTTCAACTACAGAATTTTATATAAATTTTGAAAACTACTAGAAATCCTAGTAATCCAGGCCTTTATTTGTTAGTTTCTTTAACAATTTTTAAATAAATTTTTTTTGCTGCATTTCTCATTATGCAATCTGAAGACTACTTATTTTCTTGCAACTAAACTTATTTATTTGTAATCAAAACAATCATTTTTGATGTTTTTATAAGCTTTGATTGTTAATTTTAAAGCAATTAAATGTTTTGTAGCTCATTATATTGTTCCAAAAATACATTTCATAGAAATCTCAAATGGTTTATTTCGAATTTTAATACTTGATATAAAAGTTTGCTACTTTAGGAAAATGCTTCAGGTTGAAATTTTTGTACTCCATGTGAATGAAATGTTATCTTTCTGACGGAGTAACTCAAGTAACAGCCTATCATGCTGTAGATATCCATAATATCTCCATTTTTCTTTTTTATTGCTTATCTTAACTGCTTTATATGTTTGTTATAGGTATAAAAAATTCTTCGAAAAATCCAATTTTGGGTTATATTTATCTTCTCAAAAACTTATTGGGTGGTCTTCGCATAATCCTTCTGGTTTCCATATAAAAATGTTCCCATTTTATTGAGAAAAAAATTTGTATTTTGTTTATATTTTTATTTATAATAAATGTTTCTGTAATCTAGGCTTCTAGTAATTATTAATTTTATGTATGTGAATTTATTTGGGTTATACTTGAAAAGTACTGGTGTTTGATAATGATAGAAACCAATTTTTATCAATTCATAAAACATAAATTGCTATCCCTATAAATAACTGCATTTTTTTAAATCAAGATATTGCATGAAATATAAATTAGAGGGGTGGTATGCAGGGCTGCCACTCCACAGGAAAATAACCCTGTTCTCCCTCTCTGTAAATACAAAGAATTTAAAAATAACAGAAATGCAGTGAATTTTGAGTTTTTCTTTACAAACTGGGAAAATACAGGAAATTTTGTTTTTTATTTTCGCCTTTTAAGAAATGGTGACCACTCGAAGTGCAGTACATAGGATATTTAAAGGTGATATTTCAGCTATACTATTTCATTTACTATAGCATTATTTTATCCAGCTGTTCCTTTTTTTCTCTAAGTTTTTCCAGCAAAAACCAGTACAGTTAGCTCAATATAGCTCACAAAAGAGAGCACAATAATTGTGTTTTCTCTTCTTATATTGTGTATAATATGTACAGGGAAAACAGGAGTTTTTTTTCTTCTTCCAGATTTGAGTGGGCAACCCTGGTTTGGATGAGAATGAGAAACTTTTAATCTTCTTTAATATTATGAAATACAATGATGATGAATATTTGTTCTATTTGTTAGGCACTTTTAAAATATGTAAAATATAAGGTTGCTGTTTATTCAAAATGGGACAGATATAACATTTGTAATTTAATCAAATATTTTTTTTTAAAACAAGTTTATATTATTAAATTATAGTATCAGCATTTTCAGAGAAGTTATTTTATCTTATATCTTTTTCTGCTTTTAAAGTTCTTAAAAATATCATTGATCTTCTGAATTTCTGAAGGGAATTGAGATTTTTTTCAGTAAACAGAATCTAAATTACTTTTTTTTGCCATTTCAAAAAATTTAAATGCGGACAAATGCAGAGTTATCGATTACCTATACAAAATTATTTAAGGCATAACTTCATAGTTTTAAATTTTTGACAAGAAATACCCAGGTATTTTAAGAGTTTTCAAGTGTCCAATAAATTTTCCCTTAATCTAATAAAGCAAAGTCATTAGTTTGACAGTATATCATGTTAAATAAATGTTGACGTTTTTCTTCTTTTCTGCAGAAGTAATCTTTCCAACCAGAGGGAGATCAACTTGTAATTTAATTGCTCTTTGTTTACATTATGTTTGATTTTTGCAAAAAAAATTAAACTGAGTGTAAACTGAAAAATATTGTCATTGCCAAAAAAAATAAAATAAAAATAATAACTTCAGTAAGATTTTATTTGAGTCAGATTAAGATGAAGCATGTACACATGAAATTAAGGGTAATTATATACACAGTAACAGTATTTGATAAAAATAAGACAATATAAATATAAGATATAAAACTTTGTTGTAGGCTTTTTTTAATGAAGATGTACATGTGTTTTTATACTTATAAGTCTAGTTATTTACATACATATTTAAACTGTTATCACACTTTATGTAAGCATTCTAATATAAAATCATGTAATTTTGAGCGAATCGGGGAATCACTGTCGCAGATAACATGAGTAGAATGATCTTCTACTTGAATCAAGATTTCATGACTTTGCTGCAAAAGCAATGAAAGAAAATGAGAAGATTTGACAATATACATTTTAATAAAAAAAATTTACAATATACATTTTTCTTTAAATGTGAAATTTTTAGTAAATTTTAACTTAGTGTTAGTTTTTAGGCTTTTATATTTTAATACAAAGAATTTTTCTTCCTGTTGTCACTTGTTTCAATAGGGTGCATACTATAAGAATGATTGAAAGGTACTTATTGCCGTGAATTAGCTCAAAGAACCTACATCCTCTTCACATGGGATTCCTACCTTCTTTGGGATTCCTGGTTAGCAATTGAGTTTACATCTTGCACTGGATAATGCCCACAGAAAAATATTGCCTATGGTTGACATATTGTGTTTATTTATTTTCAAAATATTAGACTAACTGTAGGAAATTTCAAATTATGAAAGATCCCTTGCTTGAGTAGGGTAAAAAAAAATTTTTTTTTTTTACTAACAAACAGTGCAAGTTGCACTATGACTCAATTGTTTATAATTGCTGAATACCCTAAAATAAATCAAGTACCTATAACAAAGTCTTTCCCGAAAAAGGTTCTACATGATGCAACTAGTGAAATGTAAAACTAAATTTTTGTAAAACAAAATAATTGAAGATTCTAATGGATACAAGATCTTCTTTATACACAATTTTTCAAAAATTTTTTTTTAAAGAACAAAAAACTTGCAAGTATTATAGTAAGAATATAAATTATTAAAAAGTTAAAATTAGCATTATAGTCAATGATAGACTTACCAAATCAATTATAAATCCAGAAGCTCTCTCTTCAACTTTAGCATCTGTTATACCTTCCTATAATAATGCAACATATATTTTATCGTTGAATATTAAAATACACAGATGGTACAAAAATAACTTGGGGAACCTTAACTTGGGAACCTTAAAATATTTTTCTTATATTTACTTGGTTTTATAATAAAACTGAAACGGATTCAAGTATCATACTAAAATAGATTCAATATATTCTAAGCATATTAAAAAAAAAAATCATGAAATTGTTCAAAAATATGAAGAAAGACTTATCTTTGAAATGGTGTGAAAAAACAAAGAGATATATAGTCGCTGGAAGCTAACATCGATCTTTATTCATTCAGAGTTAATCAAACCAACTGTTCAGTTTGAAAAATTGCGAATTTTTTTTTTTTAATATTCCTTTTTATAGCAAAATGCTGAAAAAAGCTTTTTTGTGAGACTTTTCTCCCTATTATTTTAAATTTTAATCTTTGACAGTTCAGTTTTTACAATCTGTTTAAAATTTTCAAATTGCATTCAGAAAAAAAGTTTAACTAGGGTATTAACATTATCATCACTTACTTTATTCAATTTTTGTATGAGCAACTGAATATCTAAAGAATCACAAGCATAGGATTTGGGGAAACAGTAATCATTTAACATTTTTTTCTCTTGAGTGGCATCATTTCCAGAATTTTCCTTCAGAGTCTAAATAAAAAAAAATTATAAATAACTGAAAATAATTAAGCAAAGTACCTCAAAAATAAAATCTATTCAATAAACAATATATTAAAGCAGTAATGTTTTTAGACAATATTTAATTAGTATTTCTATTTAGTCAATGTAAAGTGACAAACACAGTGACACGTACCAAATTTTTGACATTTTTCTTCATTCAAATTATAATTGATTTTATTACATTATATTTGAAATTCCCGTCACTTGAATAATACTGCCAAGTGAAATGAAGTTTAATTTAAAGGTACAAATAGTTGTCCCTAAAAAGCAAAGTAAAGCATTCCAACAACAGCTCTGTAACCGAGCTTAAAAGCCAAAAAGTAAATATTTTCATTAAAAGGCTTTTTATCTTTTCGCCACAGACCTAGTTATATAATAAAATCAGTGAAAATCTCTTTCCTTGTTTAGGAGATCACCCTTACTTATGAGGCAAACATAAACATTAAAAACGAAACAGTTAAGAGGCTCAGTCCCATATGTGTTCTGTATTGCACACTGGCTGTCTTTACTTTCCAGACAAGCTGTTACCCATAGATGTGAAGCTGGGTTGGCTTTAAGCTGCCACCAAACATACAGTCCTAGTCTTAAATATTAACTGCAAGAGATGGATAAATCTGATCAGTCAAGAAAACCCTTCTTTACTTTTGGATTTTCAATATAATTTATACACTTGAAAACATAAGCATTTTTCAAACCATACAATAAATTAAATTAATAGCATAAGCCAAGCCGGAATCTATCTTGCAATACTTAACAATAAAACAAAGGTTTTATGTATTAAATCAACTATATTTGAGACTAACACTTATACATATGAAATAAAAAGAGAAGTATTTAATATGAATAATTCAAGCTTGCTTCTACATACCTTTAAATCAAATTTGTTATCTTTTACATTAACTTGACCAGTAAATGTAGATACAAATACACCTGGCCTACATTCTATGGGCATGAGACTGCCAGCGAGCTAGAAATTAAAAATATTTTAAATAAAGACTAAATCAAATATTTATTATATAAAGTTATATATCAGAGCATTATTTTTATTCAAGTCACAAAATATAATAAAAATTAAGCAATTTTAGACTATAATCTTAATTTACTTTTTAACTAACACTATTTTTCTACCTATCACAAATTTTAAATAATATGTAAGGTACTGACTAAGAACTTATGATATAATCATAAATGATGTTTCACATAAATATGTAAAGAATAAATTCTATAGAATATTTCAGTGTTAAAAGCACACAGAAAAAAAGGATTAAAATTCACAACATACTTTTTTTTTTTTTTTTTACATATAACAGTGTATGATTCACAAATGTTTCAGGGGATAAAAAATGGTTTTAACTTATTCTTCTCACAAAATTTATTAAAGCTAAAATATTAACACAATATAAAATACCTTAAATAACATAATATAAAAGAAAAAAAAATAAAACATTTACGATAAAATAAATATTTACAATAAAATAAATTACATTAAAAGTAATTATTTTATGTAAGCAATACTTCACATTTATATCAGTTTATTTTTAAGTTTCCCTTCACAATGATCATTAACCCATTCATGCTATCTGTCACGCATATGTGCTAGCATGAAACGCTTTCATCTCTCTGCTGACACCCTAGCACAGGGATGGGTAAACTTTTTTGGTTGAGGGCCAAAAATCAAGGAGGGAAAAGTATGGTGGGCCAAATACAAACTTCTAAAATAAAAAAAAAAACTAGATTCAAGTTTAAATTTAAATATTTAACAAGATGAATGAAATTGCGATTTCATTTTTGAAAGTTCCTTATATTGAGGTTCGAAATGAGATGTGTTTATTTTAAGAAACGAGGCTAAATGCTTGTCTGTTAGTCTACTTCTAAAATGATTTTTTCTAAGGTTCGTAGTTAAAAACATTTGTTCACATATATAAGATTAAGCAAATATAATACGGATTTTCTGGGCATGAGATATTCAATTTGGGAGGCTAGCTTTTGGTAATGATTTGTAAAACTCAAACTTTGGCATACTTAGAAACAACTTCTTCAGATGATTGTTAGATTGGAACTCAATCAATTCAAGCTGCAAATCCGACCTCACTATTTAACAATTTGAGTTGAAAGGCTTGGTAAAAATATCTAATTCTGTTTGAGTGGCACTGAAATCTTGAAATCTTTGTTCAAACTCAAAATGGAGTTTTTTTAAGCTATCTTCATAATTCTGCCTGTGGTAGCTATTTCCATCAATTTATGCTTTATAGAACAAAAATAGATAAAAAGGTCATTAGTACTTTGTCAAAAATGAAAGAGCAAAAATAGCTTTAAACAAAGTAGACAAGAGAATGGATATATAATTTATGTAGTTTATAGTCGCCACGGATCTGTAAGTTAAAATTCTATCCGCGAGCCGGATTAAAACTTCCGACGGGCCACATTTGGCCCGCGGGCCGTAGTTTGCCCATCCCTGCCCTAGCATGTCAAATAGTGACTCAACTGCATTAAAAATTCTCCTAGGAGAAACCAGTAAATGGCTAGTAAAAAGCCTTTTGTTCAAAAATATCTAGCTTTTTCCTAGCATTTTAGAAGAAGAAAATCAGATTCCAAAACAATAGTGAATTAGGAGATCACTTTAACATTACATAACAAACATAAACATTAAAATCGAAACAGATAAGAGGAGGCATAATATAAAACCTTTCATCAGCTAGAACTAAAATAATACATAGCAACTTTTTTATGATATAAATATTTTTTAATATTTATGCATGTGAGAAACAAAAGGGTTTATATTAAATACTATTTCATCAATTCAAGGAAATTTTAATATAAAAAATAGTAGCAAAAAAAATTGGATAAGATGATGTTTATTATAATAGCAGTCATAAACGTATCAATATAAACATATAAAAAATATGATATACAATGATTTACTTAAGTGGTGAACATACAATAAAGACTAGACGTCAATTTACAAGGGTCGTCACTGGTTTCATTGTACTTCATAAAATAAACATTAATAATAAATTTTTTGTTAAGAATAAAAGTGACTAACTTCAGCATCCATATTCATTTGTTCCCATCTTCTTTTAACAGGCACTTTGACAATATCACCTCGTTTGAAAGGGATGAGATTACACTCCTAAAATAAAACGTTTTATCACATTGCGTAAGAAAACACAAACATCTATGATAAAAGAATTTTTTTGTAAATGCAAGTATACAGAACACAAAATAAGAAAACAGAACACCTCAAAAACTTTTCATTTTGTGCTCAGATTGTCACAAACTAAGACACAAACTTAATTGGTTGAAGAGGTAGAACTTAATACATGCTAATTATTTAATACAGAGGATTTTTAAAATTATGAAATCAGACACAAAAAGGTTCTTTAGGTATGGATTTTTCACCCTCAAAAAATGGGGCAATTAATATCTGAAAAATATGGTCGTAATAGTTTAGTCACGAAAACAGTGAAAAAATAGGGACCATTGATAACTTTTTACAAATTTCATCCTAGCTCTGTAACAATTTAAACAAATCAAGAAATAATAATTTATGTATTATAATATGCCTAACGTAAACTCTGAAGCCAAGTTACATAGAATTTTAAGATAAAGTAGAAAATCTAAAGTAATTTAAGTTTTAAGTAGAAAAGCAAGTGCAAAAAATATTGAGATAGTATTAAATTTAATTTATAGAAATGATATTATACTTACTGCTTCAATAGTTAAACTTTGATCTGGCCTGTGACGATAAAGTGGAGAAGGTACTGTATACTGTTCTGGCAGTAACAGGTTAACTGGTTTTAATTCTCTGATCAACTTATTTGCTTGATTAAAACTCAAACTAGTATCAATCGGAAGATAAACTATCTAAGTTTGAATATGAAAATAAAATTCATTAATGAATAAATATATACCTAAGTGAACAAAAGCAAGACAAATAATTTTAAATATGCTTAAAAAACAATAATGCAGTAATATAATAACTATATCACTCTTACCACGGAGAATGAATAACAATAGAGTTTATTTATTTGAAAAATGCGCAAATATGCATATTTTTGTGTTTTTTGTTCCTTATCCAATAAAATGTGCATTGCAAATGCCTCATTAACAATTTTAGATAGAAATACAGGTTTTAATTTTAGGCAATTTACATATTGTAGAATATTTATTTAAGTAAATTTCTATCCAGAAAATTATTTTTATCAAATTAATATTACTAATAAGCAATTTATTTAAGATATAAAATTGCAATAATAATTTTCTTACTTGTTTTCTTATTTTTGCAAATGTGGCTAAAAGCTTGCATAGAAAATATGAATTTCAAACCTAATACATTGCTTATTGTTTCATTTTTTTGCATCAAAAATTTAATGAACACTATAGAATATATTTCCTTATTAAAGAGAATGAGAATCAATCTTGTTCGAGAATTAATTAAATAAATTTTGTTAATATTTTATAATTTTATTACTTAACAGAAATCGTACATAACACAATAAAAAGTAACAGTAATAAAATAAAATGAAGTAATAAACTAATAATAAATATTTTCACTTTAAAAACAAACTTACTTTCATTGCTAATGGTTGGTAAGGTGCAAGAGCTTCCATGTAAGGAAAATCAGGTTCTGAAAATAAATAAGTTTAAATTTAAAATAAAACATTCAAGTGTTGTTTTGTCTACTAGATATTACAAATGCAAATAGGAACATTGTTATTTGAATATAATTACTATAAAAATCATTAAACATTAGCATTTTATTGTAGTTT
This sequence comes from Parasteatoda lunata, assembly GCA_949128135.1. Taxonomy (NCBI): domain Eukaryota; kingdom Metazoa; phylum Arthropoda; class Arachnida; order Araneae; family Theridiidae; genus Parasteatoda; species Parasteatoda lunata. The sequence goes on along the minus strand of OX421977.1, from coordinate 71,263,946 downwards.
CAGTTTCAAAAAAGTTTCAAAAATACAAGTGAGCCTTGATTATCCAAAGACTTCTGTAAGCTGAAGTCAATAATTCCATTTTTTTTATCATTATTATTTACATAGATAGCGTTTTTTCTTTTCTCAATTTTCAATAACATGCTGTTTTAGTTGCATCATTACATGAGGCCTTTAAAATAAAGTAAAAACATGACTGTGACTACATAGGATTGCTCATTATATGCGAGTAAAAAAATAGACCTTTTATTTGGCAGTTGATTTGGTTTTACAATAGATAACTCATAGCTGCAATTTCCGTTTTTTTCCCTTTATTACTAGTATAGTTTAGCTTGGACATCATGGCTTCCACTTCCGCCAAAAGGAAGTATGTAGGGTATCTGTGCAAGAATCATAGATCATAAAACAACTGAAGGGGAGAAAAGCTTCAGAAAGCCAGAAAAGGAATCTGAATTTCCTTAACAATGTACTCAGCAGAACAATTTAGATTTAGATGTTGCATAGCACAAATGGTTTTTTTCAAAAAAGAAGCTAAGGAAAACTGTTATCAGTATCTAAATTTTAAATTATCTTCATACCTAAATTAAGTAGATGTATTAAAATCAAGTTTAATAGTATAAAGCACTATAAATTTAAAAGAAATGATTCTCAATTTTTAGAATTTATTGATTAATGTGGATGGATCTTTTAATGAGAAGAATTGGATTATCCAAGTAGGCCAAGTCCCAATTAATTTGGAAAATCGAGATCCTACTATGCCTGTTAGCAGAAACCCATACATTGACACTGCAGATTATTACAGCATCTGCAAACTATTTCTCATCTAAGTTATCTTTTTATTTTTAAAAAGCAGACAAACAAATGAAGGGAGAGAGAATTTCTGACTTTTTTTAAAAACATTTCTACACTTGTTTTTATTAAAAATTGAAAAGCTGAATAGAGAGAGCAGTGCAAAGAATTAAAATCACGACTGCACTGGGGTTTACTGCAAATTCTTTTGTATCATTGTATACAATTCAACTTAAAATTAAACACAAAGTTTTAATATACAATTTAAGGACCTTTATGCTTGCAAATTTTATTACAAGTATGTCAGTGTCAGATTAAGCTGAATTTTAGCTAGAATAATCTGTGCGGGACTGAATTGAGGTCACAGACAAATTTCAACTTATAAAGACAGCACTGCAAATTCATCCTATAAATTCTACTACTGTGGTTATATAAAAATCATTATTTTGATTTGTTTTAACTCCATAACTCCTCGAAACAATCCACATCAATGCAAGATTTCAACTTTTAAGAGCTATGTTTTGACTTCTTAGTTAACCACTAATTCTTCTAATGCAACCATCTCATTTCCAGCAAAACAAGATGGATGCGGATTAAGCGTGCATTAAATTCTGATTTTTAAAAATAAGTAAATCTTATTTACTTTCTGAATGAAATTTGATAAAGTGAAAGGAATAAGGACAAACTTTTCTATTTATTATAGAAATATTTTATGATCAAATGGGTCTTAAAACTGGTTTTTAGGAAGGAAATATGAAATACTTTCATTGTATTATCTTTGTATTTGTAAAATCTAGAGTTTAGGTTAGACAGCAAACATATCAAGAATCTAATATTTTTGCAAAATTAGAATTAATATAAATTAATTCTCTTTCTTTTGTTGCGAATTAATGAATTTTTTGATTAATTAGTGAGCAATAATAAATACATAAAAATATTTATAATAAATATAAGTTCTAGGATAACATATAAATAAACATAATGTTTTAACAGTCAATGCTGAAAAATAAATCTTCGCTCTTATCAATAGTGTTAATAAATTCTTAATCATAATATCAATGCAAGATTTTATTTTGCTCATTTATATACATATTTTATCTAACAAAACTTTAATGTTGTGATATATTTTTTATTTTATTATACATTAATAATAAAAACTTTTCCAGTTAAACGAAATTAAATTAAGTAAAGTTTAAGTTGAGTAAATTAGTTAGAAGTAAATTAAGTGTTTATCAACTTATTAAATTGTCTGCTTATTATCTTTAACCTTCAGTTAAAGTGAATTAAAACCAAGTAATACTACTTTTTTTTAATTTAAAACTTTACTTCTTTGAATAAATTCAATAAAATTTTGGTTTAGGGGCAAGTCACACAGTAAACCTTTTGTAGAGCCAACAAATTTTATCTTTATATGTTTATCATATAAATGTTATGCTTAGATGTAGAGAAATAGTATTAATTTCTTTAATTATTTTAAACCATAAAAAATAATTTATTTTTTATGTGTCTTCATATTCAAAGGTATGAAAGTCTATCATCCATTTAAAAAATTTAATCATAAATGGGAGAAAAAACTTTGCTTATCTCTGATATAAAAAACAGTTATAAGCAAATGCAAAAAAGCATTTCAAGAAAAATAATTAGATTTAATAATTGTGAAAATCATTTTCAACCAATTCACACCAAAAATTTCATTTAAAACATGACATTGAAATAAGTAGCTATTAAAAGAACAGCATAGTAAATTAAAAACAAATCCCCCCCCCAAGACCAATAAGCACGTTTAAGTTTAACAGTTGAATAATAACACTAAATACAAAGGGGTATAATTTTGTGTTTAAAAATAAAAGAATTTCAAAAGTTTAAAAACTAAACTTTTACATACCAGTGAAAATAATTACATTATTTTCATTACCACCCCATAGTTCCATGAAATGAACACAGTCTCCAAACCTTAGGGAGGGATGACCAGCAAATACAACACAAGGAGTTCTAAACTCTTGGCTAAAGTTTTCTTCTACAAGTATTTAATAAAGAGTGTAAAAATCATTTATAGGTTAAGACACCTAACTGATTATTAGGAAAAATAAATTATTTTTAATTAAATGAAGTTAAAAGAGTTCCTATTTAATTTCAAAAATAAAACTGCCTTACTTTTCAGGTATTTCAGGAAATATTTGAATAAAGTTCAAGCAAATATAAAGAAATATTCATACAAAGCAATATTTCGCCAGAGAGTTATTCTATTTTAAGCCAAGTTAATTTTAGGTAGAAAACATGTCAAAGTATACATTTTGATAGAAACAGAATTTCTCTAGACCAAGAAATTTGATAACATAATATAAATAAATTATAAATAACGAACACAAGATTGTGAATAAGAATAGAATGAGGCATCATACACTGGGAGTTCTTTAGTGTAAATTAAACATATCCCACAAATAATTTTAATAAAATTTACAACAAAAATCTTCTTTTATCTATGTCATATCCTCTACCGTACATATGAGATTTAATATTTAATTTTTGCAGAATTACTTTGATTCCGAATAGTCTGCAAAAGCGTTACAATTCAGACAAAGAAAAAAAAACAATAAGAATGAAATTATTATTAAAAAATTAACAATAAAAATTCAACATACTAAACTGTGAAATTTAAAAATTAAATTAAATATTTTTTCAACTAAAATAAACAAAATAAATTTTATCCATATCAAACTGGTTAAAATAACAAAATTAAAACATAGCAATAGAATAAAAAATATTTATAAACAGGCTGATTTAAAAAAAAATATCTTGGATAAATAAGTAACCATGGAATAAAATTGAAAGCATAGTTTGGAAAACAAGTAAAGAATTGGCACAATGCATAAAAGAGATATACACACGAGCAAAATACTTCGAACTTTTGAAATATAATACATTTGATACTACTCAATACATTTATAAAAAATATTTGATGATCTTTTATGATTTTTTAAATACTTTTCTGACATTTTAATTATTATGTATAAAATAAAATAGTTAAAATTGCAAAAAGGTAATATTTTGGATTGCTATTCAGTTACAGTCAATCAAGTTACAAATAAGCAAAATAAATTTCTAATAATAAAATACCTTTTAAGCTAGAAAAAGCTTTCAACCTTCCACCTTTTACAAGATGTGCATGAGGAAATGGTTCTTCAGGAGTATAAACTTTGCACTGTTTACTCTGAGTGAGCCTTGAAAAGATAAGTAATGTATAAGTTAACACACCAATTATGCATAAGTTGTAAAATAAGAAATAAATCTTAAAAATCCAATACAAAACAAATAATTTCTAGCAATTTAAAAGCCAGCTAGTATAGGGTGCGTAGCCAAATTATTCAACAACAAAATTTTTAAACACTTTTCCAGCACTCGCAAAAATATTTTTCAGCACTTTAAAAAGATATCATAATTAGGCAGTGTTGGAAAGTTTTTGACAATCGACGGTTTTATCATGTTTTGACCGTCATGTCAAAAAAAAAAAATCCTTTTGGCATTGTTTTTGAAATTTTGAATCATGTAAAACGATTGGCGTTTTCACATGTTACGAACTGACTACACGCCGAAATAGATTAGGGTTGAATTAATTATGAAAACGTTGAATAAAACAATGTGAACTATATCTTTTTGCATAATTTGAAGCGAAAATCAACATAGTAACGGGAAAATCTCATTTTGAAAAAGGGAAAATTAAGTACTTTTTAAAAACACCCAATGAAAAAATCACCTTCAAGGGCTTTTAAAAAACGAAAATAAGCACTTTTTAAAAACGCTACGCACCGTACAGTATAAAGTTCCACTTTTTATCCCCTCTCGCATGAAACAAAAAACATTGGTTATGCATCATAAGATAAAATACTAATGCAAAAATGCTTACTGTTTATTAATAAACTATATAAATATGAAAAATTACTAAAAAGAATTAAACTACACAGTTGTGCAAGGCAGACTGACAATGAGAAAGAGGATGGCAGCTGACAACAATTTTAGCATTCCCCAATACAAACAAATGGTTCCAACATTTTTCATTTCTCACTAGGCTGGAAAGTACAAAGACCAGCGTGTACTGCATTTTTCATTAAAAATTGACTTCAACAGATTAAAGCCCATGCCAAAATTTTTTCAATAATATCTTGTACATTGATCTTAAATCTTTTGAAACAACTATAAAATTACTAAAGACTGTAAACTTTTTTTTCTATTCGAAAAGGCATTTGAAAAGTGCAATAATTTTACGGCAGAATTAAACATAACTTTATAGAGTACTTTAAATATTATTTTGAAACATTCAATTGAAACATCTTTTAGCTATGTGCATATCATAAATGAAATGTCAATGTATCAAAGTGTTTAAAAATTAGCATAAGAATTTATAAATGTATAAACAAATAAGAAAGTTAATCCAAAAGCAATAATTTTATAAAAAAAAATTCTAAATTGCAAATATAACTAGAAATAAAGAATGTAAATAAGTTGGAAAATGGTTGCACCAGAAAATAGAGGACTTCTTAAAAAAATAACAATAAAATAAAATAATAATAAAATAAAATAATAATAAAATAAAATAATAATAAAATAAAATAATAATAAAATAAAAAAAATAATATAATAAAATAAAATAATAATAAAATAAAATAATAATATAATAAAATAATAATATAATAAAATAATAATAAAATAAAATAATAATAAAATAAAATAATAATAAAATAAAATAATAATAAAATAAAATAATAATAAAATAAAATAATAATAAAATAAAATAATAATCAAATAAAATAATAATCAAATAAAAAAAATAATATAATAAAATAAAATAATAATAAAATAAAATAATAATAAAATAAAATAATAATAAAATAAAAAAAATAATATAATAAAATAAAATAATAATAAAATAAAAAAAATAATATAATAAAATAAAATAATAATAAAATAAAATAAAATAATAATATAATAAAATAATAATAAAATAAAATAATAATAAAATAAAATAATAATAAAATAAAATAATAATAAAATAAAATAATAATAAAATAAAATAATAATAAAATAATAATAAAATAAAATAATAATAAAATAAAATAATAATAAAATAATAATAAAATAAAATAATAATCAAATAAAATAAGAAGTTTTCCTTAATTCTGCAGAGCACTATTCTATCAAATTAATGGGAAATCTTTAGTACAGTTGGCATCCTCATGTACTCATATTTTTCTGGCCTAGCAATGGAAAAAACAGCAGTTTCATTTTAAACTGAATTTAATTAGCTGGTTTTGCTTAAACAATGAAAAAAATAAAATGAATCATAATTAATATAAATAAGTAAAGGAAAAAAAATCCTTTTTAGCAGGATACCTTCAGTTAAAATACATCTTACCAGTCTGCTAGAATATTTGAATATGCTAAGGAATTGTCTGCAACTGGAGATAAGAAAAACATTGGCACTGATAAGTTCCCAGTAGTTTCCAAATGTGAGGATAAACACTCAAACAGATCAAATGTAACTCCAGATGGATAACAAGGTATTAAAACATTCCCTCCATTTCTTACAGTCATCGCTGTAAAAAGTCATCTTTTTAATCATCGGTTAATATTTTAGATTTTGTCTTCAAACTTTCATAGTTTTTAACAACAACAACAAAAAAATTTTACGTCCTAATATTTACAAAATTTAAGAAATTATTTTTGCATGAAATTAATTATCTTTGGAAAACAATTTTTATAACGATGTGCAATATTGTTTTATTTTGCTTAAATAGTTTCATAGATGTATTAAAATTTGCTAAAAGTAATATTAATTTTGAGGGGGTTAAACTGAAAATTTTCTGTTCATACTAAACTATTGAAACTATCCCCCAATATTTTGAAAATTAAATTTAAGAGAGAAAAAAAAAGAATGCTTATTGATAGAAAGTACATTTTAAAATTTAATTTCATATTTTAAATTATTGTTTGCATTAAATAATCAGCAAACTTAAAGTCAACCCTTGAACTAAAGAGTTGCAAGTTTTTATAGGAAAATAAAATCATTTGATAAAAAGTTATTTAGGTATTTCATTATCGATATTTCTAGTGAGTAATATTTTAAGGGACAATAGTTTCTAGCTATATATATTGCTGTAAAAATCAAATAGTTAACAGAAGTAAGCGCAAGAGGAAAAGTATAGTTTTATAACATTAACTGTAATCTTTGTTTAAAAAATAGCTCCCTTTTTTTTTAATGTCAGGAGCTATGGCAATATTTACCTATTCTTCCCTGCTATAAAATAGAAATAGTAATTAGCATAAAAATGATTCGAATGTACTGCTCAAGACTCTTTAAAAAAAGATAAATTATAGTATTTTAAAACAATTAACCATAAAAATCTTACTGCAGATAAACGACAATCAAACAGCAATGATGATTCTTTCATAATAACATTCGATAATAAATTCAATCATAAATTCATAATAAATTCAATAATTACAAAAATGAAATAATGATTCTTTCATAACATTACATTGTTATTTATGTTGGAAAAATAAACCGGTTTTAATTTAAGTAAGCGGTTTTAATTTAAAGTCTATTATTATCATTAATTATTTTGAGAAATTTTATATATACAGTTCATACACTTTAAAAACTGAAGTGAAAAATTCTCCCAATTATCTAATGTTTTTTTTTTTGGAATTTTTGACACTCTTGATGAGCGAAGATGATGGATATCAGGGTTTAACAACATTTAATAATTTATAACTATTTTCAAAAAAAAAAAAATCCTTTACAAATGATGAAGTTATACAGAAAAAGAAATCACATGACCTACCAACAGTAACGCAAAGTTCTCCAAGCATTGTGTCAGGATTTGCTAGCGGTGTTTGAGTCAAGCTGCTGAGGATTAGAGCATTAAAGTTCTTTAAGGGTGCATGTTCCATTGGTTTTGGATGAGTTGTTAAAGTGGATGAGGCAGAAACATAACCAATCTGATAAATAAAATAATAATTATACAAATGAACCATACCAATCTGAATGATACTATCTTTTAATTTAATACATTTAAAAGGTAAATTTGAATTAATTATGGAAGAAAAAAAATATGTACATAAAAAGAATATAGTTGCAACAACAATCTGAATAGTACCATTTCCACATAATCCCAATAATAAAATATTTACATATCTTCATTAATATGATTTAAATAACGTTGAGAGAAAATTTAATCAGAGGACATTTCCTTAATATTCAGGGTTTAAGCTCAATTTTAAAAAAAAAATCCCTCGAATTTTGAAATATAGGCAATCATAATCCAGTATTCCAGCACACAGGAAATCAGGCAGAGGGCAAAGAAGATGCTATTTACATATTAGACTCTTGGGAGAGCATAAAATGACGCAATAAAATCGACGAGCTTTACTCTTATGTTAGAGAGAAGTCCCGCAAGTTTTTCCTTACTATCTCTTAAGTCATAGAAAAAGAGAAACATAATTAATTATTATAGGTCTATAAATTAAGTCGAGGAATTTCAAAGAGATACCTGTCCCCATAGGCACTCTGTAATATTACCTTTTCATGAGCTGTCCATAGAATCCAGTTACAACTGCCTAAGCAATAACCTGAACTAACAGCAGATATTTTCAAAGCCCCAAATACATCCTAAAAAAGAAACATTTGATAAAAAAAAACTCAACTAGAAAACACAAATATTGTTTAGTAAAAAATAACATGACTATAACAGCTGTTTTTTAAGGTATAAAAAATTTCTAAAAGAGCACTAAAAAAATAACAAAAAAAATGCTTTTAAAATAGAAAAAAATATTTTTATTATAATTACTTTGATAATAAACTTTAATCCAAGATAATACAATTTCTTTTTGATAAAAACAGCATGATTATTAAATTCTGTATTTTGATGACTTACAAAATTCCATAAGATTAACCAAGAATTTCAATTTAAAATATTACTTCTTTCTTACATTTAATGTATAATTGTATTGCTTATTAATAGACATCAAGAAGAAATTTACATTTAAGTTTAAAATGCATATTAAATTGAGAAAAATTATATGGAAAACAAAGTTCCTAAAGATAATGAAAATTATAAAACAAGCTAAAATATTAGAAGAAAAGAAACAATGCCAATAAATTCTTAAACATAAAAAAAATATCCAAGAATGTAATAGTACAAAGGCCATAAAATATAAGACAAATATCTTAAAATGAAGAAAAAAATACCCACAAACTTTCAAATCATGAGCTTCAATAAAAATAAAATAGCCCAAAATTTTTTAAAAAAGGTCATAAAAAACCATACAGGGGGAAAAAAAGAGCCCAAAAATGTCATCATCAAAATATAGGCCTTAATGATTAGAAAAAATAATATAATACAATTGTCTTTACCAAACATTTCGATACTATTCTGTTCTTAATTCAAATTTAAAAGAAAAAACAATTTTAAAATACGGTGAAACTCGAAAGCAACCATTCTCCGTTCCACAGTAAAACGGTCATCGATTAATGTTGTTTATTCTTAAAGGTTACCTCCATAGACTTCAAAATTCTTATCGAAGGTTCATGATTTTTCCGTCAGTGTCATTTTCTTAGTCAGGAAATGCCACTCCTGTTGGCATCATGAAAAGACATATCGATTAACAAAATTTAGCGTCTATAAAAATGATATAATTAGTGTAAAAACAAATTTACCAACTAAGAATGATAAAGCTATTTTAAATAAATAAACAGTTATGATTTTTATTCAAGTTTGCATTTAATTTTATATCATAAAAATCAGTTAGCTTGAAAAGATGAGACGAGGTATGATTGTTTTTTTAAAAATAACTTTTTTTTCTAATTTAACTTTCAACTTTCGAATAAATCATTGATAGCATCATCTTTAGTGCACTTTGACTGCAACATGAAGTTGCATCGTCAAAAAGAGCTCTCTGAATAAGAGTCCAACATATATTTTAATCTACCAGTTTTGTCAAATTTTTTGTTTTGATATTTTTTTGTGTTTCCTTATTTGGCTATTTCCGTACTTGGTGCAGATGTTGGCCCAGTTGCCGAGAGAGTTTTTAATGGTCTTTCCTAGAGGTTTTTTGCAACACAAGTTTATGGAAAAAATTCCATGCCTCCCAAAAGTGGTCATAAATAGAGGTTATCGTTACGTAGTGGTGGTCTTTCCCAGAGGTTTCACTGTATAAAACCATAAAAAACATCTACTAACTATTAGATAGGACACTGAAATAATAGAAAGAGACCAACCTGAAATGATATTAACAGCAAAAAATCTTTGTGAACAGGTTATGTTAACATGTTATGCTAACTTGTGAACATATTTGTGAAGAGGTTATGTTAACTTATTTTAAGTAAATTAATGTTAGTTAATTAATAATTCAAATTACTAGTTTTTGAGCAAAGCCAACAACTTGCACTTTAGATAGGCTGCTGTTAACTTCTTTCATCGAATAAACTTGCTTCCATGATCTTGGTTTGAGAGCTTCATTTAAAGGTGGAGGTAAATTTCTGAAAAAAATAATAAATAAATAAATGTTTAAAAAAAATTACAGTAAAAACATGTTTATAACTGGTCTTAAGAAAACTATATTTTATATATTTTTTCTTCATTTCAACAAATTAAAATAATAAGATATAGAAATAATAAAACTGTTGAACTATTAGGGCAATTAGTATAAAAAATTCTTCAAACAGTGTTACTACATTTAATAAAATAGAAAAAAACTAGTCTGATTTGCAGGAAAGCAATCATGTTTTACTCTCAACCTGCAATCAAGAATTATAGAGTTAAATATATGTATAAGCTACAGAAAACTATTGATAAATTAGTAAAAATTATTTGTTAAGGATTTTTTATTTTATACACAATTGTTTTCTAAATATGCTAATAAGGAGAAAACCAGACATTAATTTTTTAGTTAACTTTTTATATTTTAGTTCCGCAACTTTCATGACTGAAAGCAATAAAGTAGAAAATGCAGTATGTCATTGAAAATTTAAGCAACTGAAAATTAAATTACCCACTTTTTTTGTAGGATCGCATAAAAAAACAGTAATATCTACTGTTGTTACTATGAGAAAAGTAACCTTTTTAAAAAATATTTAGTAGAATACAAACTTTGTCAATATTTATAAAAATAAATATATATTTTTTATTATAAATTTAAATTACAAAAGAAAATGGAAAAATATTAGTTTAAAGTTTTGAAAAGAATATTCATTTGCTTTTTTAATTTTTTATAACAATTGTTTTTTTTTTCTGCTTTTGAAATTCTGCTAAACCTTTGAAAAAATCAGAAAAACTCGGTAGTGGTAATTGTTAATAAATATAAGAACAAATGATTTTATTTCAGCCTTGAAGTTACTTTTAAAATAGTTTAAAACTTTACTTATAGGTTTCTAATAACAATTTGAAAGTAAGAGAGATTCAAATAAGTTATTCTAGACCAAACTTGACCCATTCAAATGGTTTCGGTGACCACTTTAATGACAAGGAATGTTGCAGTGGTTCGCTTTTTAGGTAAAAGAAGAAGAAAATACATCTAATTTTTTTTATCAATTTTGCAAGTTTTTTTAGATATTTTTTTTTTGTTTACTGTTAACTAGTTTATTTTAATAGTATTTTTATACCCTGCAATTATTTTTTGTACTTTTAACATAAGTAAAATAGTTGATTGATAAGTTAAATTGTTTAAAAACTAACAGTTCTGTTAGTAATATCACATTTTGCTGTTGCAGGCACATTTTGTACAAAATACTTAAGTCATCTCCCTCTGATCCACAAAAAAATTCCTTTTAATTGGTTATAATTTAGAGAATTTTATATTAAATAGCATTTAAAATAAATGTTCCTTGAAGACTACTATATTTTCAATAAATACAACAGACACATAAAATGTCAGAATTTTTAGTGCTCTCCCACTGAAAAATTTACCACTATAACACTGATAAAAATTTTCCAATACTAGAAAATACAATCATAGCTTTTGAATACATATATACATACTTTAGCACATGAGGCTGTTTCCATCTCGTTGCAGACCTAATTTTTGGTGTCCTTTCAATCAAAGTAACTAGTTCTTCCATAAACTGCCTAAAAGACAAACAGAAGAAAATAATATATACAATATATACAACAAATTACCTTGCCAAACAAAATAACTTATCGATTGCCAAAGAGAATTTTTAACATCAAGAATGGATACCCCAAGTTTACATACCCAATTGGAATGAAACACTAGGAGAGGGAGCCTTTGAAAACTCTATTTTTAAAATGGGTTTAGACATGATTTCTATAAAACAAATGCCCCTATCTAACTCTAATAGGGTTCCCACTCAATTCGTGAAAAAAAATTCCCTGAATTTTCCAGGTATACCAGGTAAATTTCAATGAAAATTGAGACCATATTTTCATCAGAAAACTCTGATTCTTTTATTTGTAAAGTGAAATATTAGATTTTCTGGGTAAAAAAATATTAAATGAGGATGGGAACACATCAGTTTGACTAAAATGTGAAATGTTTACAACAAATAATTGTAATAGATGTAAGAATTATTTAACTTAAATCATAATAACTGGTTACCGATAATTTTAAGACTGGTTATTTTCCAGATATGATACAGGAATATTTCAGGATTTTGTAAAAATATTTTTGCTTTCCGTGAGTATTCCGTGATTTTTGGAGTTAAAATAAAATTCCCTGACAATTCCAGGTTTTCCCTGTTCTCCCTTACCCGTGGGAACCCTGTTCAAATTTTCTACACTTCTTTCACATAGAATTGACTATCAATTGAACAAAGGTTATTATATTTTTTAGAGCACAACTTATTACATAAGGCTGTTCTAAATTTTAAAAAAGATATTTTCTTCTGCATACAACTCTGTTAAAAGTTCACAGTTCAATTTTTTTTTTTTAAAATCCTTCATTCAATATCTAGTCAACTTTATCTTTAACAAGTTCATTTGTCAATCAGTTTTAGAGAAATCGTGTTTAAATAAACATACTTTTTTCTAAGGGGTCTTCAGAAATCAGTTCATCAAAGGTAAAATTTCAAAATTGTTTGACGAAAATTTTATAAAATATTGTCTAAATTTTGCATTTTTAAAGTCTGAATAAAATAGGTCTTCCATTTAAATGATAATTAAATTAAATATGCCTTTTACAATCTAAGTAATTTGTTAATTATAAAAAACAATAGTACAATTGTTTTAATAATAAATAGTAAAGAAAATTAAAATTAAAAGCAATACAAATAATACAAGAAAAAATACAAACCCAGAGAAAAAAAATTAAGAAAATCATTATTAATAAACTGCATTTTTAGATAAATAAATATAAAAAATACAAGTCATGTATATTTAAGAATTTTTTTTTTTTTTTTTTTTACCAAATTAAAAAATTATAAATTTATTTTTCTTAATAACTGTGTTACAAATATGTGTATTAAAATTAACAAAAAGCATTAAGCCAAAAATGGTTAAGAAATGTAAGACTATAAAAGACTAACGGGTAGGACTATAAAAGGTAGGTCTATAAAAGACTAACGAAACAGAAATTAAATATAGCTTACAGTGTCCTGATGTTAAATGTAAATAAAAAAAAAATTATGAGGATAGACCTTTTAATTTTGAAGAAAATTTGCGTATAGAATGATTAAATGTTAGTAATGGTGATTCCTTATTATAAGATAACATATATTCATCAAATAGACTCCCAAATTTGCCCGTTTTGTTGGAATGTTATTGTAACATTTTAATATCTTCTAAGATTGTAAATATTACATTTTATCCCTAATCGACATTCATACAAGATTTTAAGAGTACTTTCTTTATATTACCTTTATTTGTTTTAAATAAAAAAAAATGCAACATTAAGCATGTTTTTAAGTCTTTATTCCGAGTTAAAGAATCAGCTTCACTTATTTAAGTTTTATCAAAGTTTAAATATTTTAGAATGTTTGCATAAATAAAGGGCAAAGAGCTCTCATGATAAAACAAGTACAGAATTTTCAATAAGCATTGCCTCAAAACACAAAAGAGAAAAAAAAAATATATAGCTATTGAAACTTATCTTCAGTTGAATATTTTCCTATTTTCTCGACTGACTAGCATAAAATTCTAACAAAAGTAAATCAATGCCTAAATACAAACCTTCCAATGTGAAGAGTAGGTTCAGTTGCATATACACAACCTTTAAATCCTGTTCCTTCAGTGATGTAAGGTAAAGCCATCATACTTTGGTAATTTGAAATCAAGATGACATCAACTTGAGAAAAATCTATAATGTGCTCCTAAAACAGAAAAATATCAATGTTGTAGATAAAATATTTTTAGTTAAAAAAACGAAAATCAGGAGCATTACAAAAACTGGACAAAAATAATAACAGAAAAAAAACATTTTTCATTATTAATTTATATTTTTATTAAATTTAAAACAATAGTTAAAATAATGATTTAATTCATTTTAAATTCTGAATAAAATTTTAATTGCAGATATTAACCTTTTTTTTTCCATTGAAATAAAGCTTTTGCATAATTCTGGGAATACACATCCATGCACAATAGCAATACCACCAACTCTAACAGTAGAACAGTTTTAGCGCTCAGGCAGAGCAATAATTTATAACTCTTCTCAAATTTTTTAATTTTTATGAATAAATTTGTTTGTTTTCACAGTCTTAAATCTGACTCAATATACCAAAGGCCAACCTCTTTGTAATGAACTTTTAGATATTTATAAAGCTAGTCATATGCCATTTAATTTTTATGAAAGAAAAAAAAAATTATACTTTATTTTATTTTTATCGTGATTATAAGCATAAATGCATACTTCGTTCTAATCAAAGAATTTTTTTCTTATATGCAAATTTACATTTAAAAAAATTAAACTTGACATATTATAAGATAAAATAGATTTTTAGAAAAAAAAGTTATCTAATATGTAAATGCCACTACAAAATAATTATCATACATAATTATTTTGTAGTGGTATTTACATATTATAAGATAAAATAGATTTTTAGAAGAAAAAAAATTTCTAATACGTAAATGCCACTACAAAATAATTATGTATGAAGCTTAGACTTTTAAGGAATATTCACATATGGATAAAAACAATTTCAGAAAATACTATGAGCAATTAAGAGAAGTCCAAATACCTCTGGTGGACAAAATTCAGGACAACTGTCAATAAAAACTCTTCCACTACAGTCTTTAAGTTCCTGAAAAGCAAATCATTAATTTGTTAACAATCTGTTAGAAAATAAAATATATTTTATGACATAAAAAAATACCATTTAGAGAAAAGCATAGTTTGTATTATCTATGAAGAACAAAGCAAAAGATACACTAAAATCCAATTTTTAGCAAATTAAATCTGATTAATTTCATAATTTTTTAACTTTTATCGTTTATGAAAGTGATGAGAAATAAAATTTACAAGAATAAATTCTTTGTACAGCAAGTGATAACTTTAAAGTATAGAAGTAAAAGTTAATGGTGACTTTTTGTTATTAGAAAAGTACATTATCTTAAGTTTATAACATGACTTAAGTTACTTAAGAATTTAAAAGTACATTACTGGAAATCATCAATTATAGCAATGGAGGCTAAGTTGTGTTGTGTAATTTTTAATGAAGAAGAGAGAGTTTAGACAAAACAATGTAACATTTATTAAAATAACACAAAGAATGTCATAACAAAAATGTATTACAACCTGGTGTAAATTTAAGATCCGAACAACTTATTTCTGCTCAGTTTTAAAGGTATAAAACAGACTCTCATCATGTATTAGACATTATCTGATGATAGTAATCTCTCTATCAGATGCTTATATGATCCTTGATGCTGGGGTTCTCATCATGCTAATCCAAAAACCAGGATAATTTGAAAACTTAAATGTTTTTAGGTAGTTTAAGACTAATGCAACAATCAATGTGTCAAAGATATATTCAAGTGTTATGTTTCTTCGGTTTTTCCCTTTTCTTCAATTTTTTACTTATCTCAATTTTGTAAAATAATTACTTGACAACTCTTTTGTACTTTCCAGAGATATATGAAAACAACTTCTACACTGTCAAAATTTATTTAAAACCTTCAGTGTTTACTCTAGCACATGGTTTAAAAGCAAATAAAACACACGCTTTACCTCTCTCTGAAAAAAGAAGATACTGATTTTCTCTTCTTCCATACCATGATTAAAACTGAGCAGAATAAATGTGAGAAAAGATGGGTTTACCTCTTTCCAAGGATATCATGTGACAAAAAAAAAAAAAAAACTGTTTTCATTTCTTTCAAAGAATCTGAAGATGGATTTTTAAGGAAAAAATGGTCTCTGATTGGTCAGGTTAATTAGCTAATTTGATTTGTTCTTTTTTTTTTTTTTTTTTGGTTTTTTAGGGTTCAGATAGTTTAAAGAATATTAAATATGTAATAAATAATATTATATAACTTTATGCACTTAAAAAGGGGAGGGGAAGAAAAATGATCAAACCCAGGCTAATATGTAAAAAAAAAATTTCTTGGAATTTATAATTAAAGTAATGTACAATACAATTATTTCCAATTCCTTTTCAATAACACAAATTTTTTTTGCATGAAACAAATTATCTTAATATTTCTTATAGGAAGATTTTTTGTAAAAAAAAAATGTTTTGCTGCAGAAGTTTTTTTTTTTTTTTTTTTTTTTTTTTTTTTTTTTTTTTAAAGGAAAAGAGTCTCTACAAAATTTAATCGCCAAACACTCAAAACTGTTACATTTTTATACCCCTCAAAACATACAAAATCAGACATTTGATAAGAAACCATAGTTTCCTTAGCTTGGCAATGATAATGAAGAAACAATCAATTAAAGGAAAAATTCTTCAGTTATAAAATGTCTTGTTATATAATCTCAATTATAATTAATATTTTAAATTACAATTAACTAATTAATACTGTTTTTAGTTATAATTTAATTCAGAACATTTCAATTGTGCAGTATTTTAATTTGTTTTTATAAAAGAAATCAGACAAATTTATTACTGTAAATTAAATTTCTTTATACACTCTTAAGTAAATGATTTTAACTTTTTCTATTCCTAATTTTTTTCAAAACATGATTTAAAGTATTATTTCTATAAAAAAAAATTTACAGGTAAAGAAAATTTGATAAGAGAATAATACAGAATTGTATACAACATATTAAAAATATTTTTTGAAAGAGGTAAATTGATACAGAGTTGTTCATATCTATCTCATTGTTAATAATGCATTGATATTTCCTGGTCAATGATTGTCCAACTTTATTACTAGTGTAAAAGTTGACCCTCAGATCTTAGTAAAATTTTAGGGGTTTAAAAAAACAACTTATATACTGATATATACCGTAAATCTTATCGTAGTGAGTTCTGACATTAAAATTTTTTGTGCTAATTCATTTAATAGTCTAAATCCAAACACTCCCTTAAAATAACAAGTTGGTTTTTAAGGATTATTGGACAGGGTTTTTACGACACTTGGGTAAAAACGGAATACTGAATATTTCTTAATTTGAAATCTCAATAGGCCTACTCACCCCTTCTATCTGAGGATCACTAGTATTCCTTGGAGTCCATGATGGAAGATTAAACAACCTAGGACTAAAAATAAATTTTTTAAAAAATGTAACAAAAATAGTTGAAAATAGATATGAGATCAGATTAAACACACATATTTAACTTATAAATATTTTAAAATAAGGACAATACCTGTAAACTAGAGGCAGAGGAAGAAACATAAGAGCTGATGTCATATCTAATCCACAATCCAGCATAACAGTTGTTCCTTTGAAAGTCAAAATATTGCATGGCTTGTTTGGATGTGCACTTAAACAATACTGTAAAAAGTAATAAATAAATATTTAAAAAAAGGCTTCTAAATTCATTAAAATCATTGAGTTATTGGAACTGATTTTCTACCCACTTAGCCAATTTTCATTGTTCATTTCACTCATTTTTATTGGTGCCAATGAAAAAGTTTAGCATTACTTACTAAATTAGAAATCGTTATTTTAATATTTTGAACAAAATAATTAAAATATCATTTATTAACGCAAGAAAATTCAGATAAAGTATATTAAATTTTTATCTCTGTACTGGAAAACATAAATTTTATAATTAAAAAATACAGCCAATTTATAACAAATGTTTGTCCCTGGGCACCAGATTGGATAAAAGTAAACCAATATTGAAGCCTAAACAGACCTATAAATAATAAAAATCATGCATGAAAAAAGATACAATAGCATAGAAAACACACAGATATCACTCAGGCATAAAACGCACATCAAATTAATCTTCTAAAAAATAGTTTCTAAGCTTATACCATTCTTTTGTCAAAATCTGTCATGAACAATAGTGCGGAAATTCTCAACAAATGTATATCAGGTATTGTGTTTTTAAACTAGTAATAAATATCAGTGAAGAATATATATGGCAACATTAATATCTTTACTCCCCTTACCACACCATCACATCACTTTTTCTCTCTGCTAGAATCTCAAAAACAAATCAACCCCCTGACAATTATTATCACCAATTGCAGGAAAAAATACACCAAAAGCAGTTTTTTTTATTATAATTAACAATTCAAAGTTAAAAACAATTGTGCTAGATTAAAACAATAAATTGGGATATTAGCCATTTATTAACTCTATATATTTTTATTTTTAAAACTAAGTTTTAAACTACATTTCTATTTTTAAACTTATCAGCTTATAGGTCAGCACTGACGTACTAGTGACAAGTTTATACCCATACTTATTTTTTGTAGTACAAGGAATTTCAATTTCCCTTTTTATAGTTTAAAATAGATGGAGTGAGATTTTTAGAACAGCAGGAATTGATTCTTGCATCTGGGCCAGAAGTACTACTCCCTTCAAAAGCGTCCATAAAAAATTGCCAAAATATTATTGATCAATATAACAATTAGTTAACTATGGTAATAGAAACAAAAAATATGGAACCATTCAAATATTGAGTCAGCATAATTTTAGCAATTTTAATCTCCGCACCCACCTTTTCAGCAAAACTAAGCAATTCACAACCCTCTCCTATGCTCACGTAAGAAAGTTGCAACACCTCCCTCTCTAGTTTTTGCTCTAAATTTTACTATTTTTCCAGTTTCAGAATTAAATTCAAATAAAAAGATGTAACTTTGTCTTAAACAAAATTTAAGCATTAATTCATTTTGTAAAATTATGAGTCAAATATTCTGTAGAAATCTTATGTATTTTTCCCTCCTGACCTATGAAACTCTTCAAATAAATTTTTTTTCTAACTTTTTCTTTCCTTGAATTTAACTTTTATTTCACATTTTAAATTTTACCATGTATAATTTTTTTGTTACATTTTTATTTTGCTTTATAAGAAAATAAGGAGATTTTAATATCTTAGAAAAGCATTGCCATTGCTTATACTCCTTCTACCCCTTAGTCAGAAAAAATAAGCAAATCATAACCCCTGTTAGGAACTCACATAATAATTCAATGGCCTCTATGGTGGTAATATAAGTACTGTGGTAATAGGTTTTCTTAAGACCCCATGAAATTAAACAGTACCACTCTGGTCCTATTTCCCTGATGACAATATTTCTTAAGAATTAAGTGAGAGATACTTGATAAATTTGTTGTGCGTTAAAAATCAAAGATTGTCACACAAAAACAAAGAAGCTTGGAGAATATTAAATGTGTAAATGAAAAAAAAAGGATATTTCTGTATCATGATCTGTCGCACCAACTAGATTTTAAACTTGAATTTTAAAAAAAAAAAACATGTAGATGTTTTCCCGAGGGTGGCTACGAGTTATACCCTTCGAGCTGGTCCCTTTTTGTGATGTTTCTTTCTACTTTTTTTTTTAGTTTCTCGCGGACCGCTTCCCGGAGGCAGTGAAGACTTCGCGATTATTCTGCCACAAATCACGATACGGAAATCTTCCCATTTCTTTATTTTCTCATATAATTTGCAATGCATAATTAATGTAATAAGAGAAAGATCAATATTGTTTGGGAGGATATTTAACAACCAGAGCATAGTTATACAAGTTAATTTATATCACAAGCTAGCAATTAAACTTGTTGATTTGTAATCTAGTGATCAAAGAAGTAATGATTTATTTAACACTAACAAAATTATATTCAATCAATGAAAATTAAATACAATGCAAATAAAATTAATGATAAATAAAGAAAAAATATTAACTAGTTTCATGATTGATTCCCAATGTTGCTAAATTTGTTACAGTATCGTTGATGTGTAGCTTTTTCAAAACACAAATAGGAAATTTATCAAACTTTGAAATTAAATTAAAAGCCGAAATCACGAAACCGCATGTTTTGAAAACATATTATTTGTTATTGTCCAAACATTAGTGCGGCGGCAAATAGTCCGTTCGTTAATAATTAAAATATGATCCGTAGTTCAGATTATGTATAAAAAGTTGAAAAAGTTAACATTAGTGCGGCGGCAAATAGTCCGTTCGTTAATAATTAAAATATGATCCATAGTTCAGATTATGTATAAAAAGTTGAAAAAGTTCGTGCAGTTTTACAAGCAGAAAACTTTAGAATGCACACGTTAGAAAATTTATTTACATTATGTTTCGCTGAAACCGTAACTAAAATTGAAATCAACTCAGTCACCGTCACAATTGTTTTAAAAGTGCATATTTATTAATTAGTTACATTTATTGCGCAAGTATTTAAAATATTCTTCTCAGAATTCATTAGCAAATTATTTAGTATCAAAATAAGGAGCGCTCATCAAGAAGTAGTTAAACCTCGCTTTTTTAAGCGATAGCCACGATTCTGATCGTGGACCAATCAAGCTTGGCCACGACCTGTCAAATACGTTTTTTAAACAGCTGCCTGTTTGTTGATGATTAGTGATACGTAAGCATACGCATACTTAAAAAGAGCCGGGTCCCTCGATGTTTATTTGAGCCGGTATTTATGAAATCTGAAATTATGTATTTTTCAGGTAAATTATTATGAATTTTATTATTAATGTGAACAAAATTTATTTTAGGAAACATCAAAGTGTCCTAATGGATGAAAATATTGTTTCTTTGTTGCATTGTATTTATTGACATTTTATATTTAGGTTTATTGTTTCTCCAAGCTGTTTTCACTCTTTCATTTGCATTTTATGAAAATAACAATGAAGTTGTTGAACTGAATCCGTCTACTTTCAACTCTAGAGTGGTGGATAGTGATGATATATGGATTGTTGAGTTTTATGCACCATGGTATGTAAAACTTCCTGACACTGACTAATTCAAGCTTTTAGATTTCGAAATAAATATCAAATATTTGATTTTGTTGAATAGTTTATAATGTAGCCAGGATCAATTTCATAAAAATTTATAAACTAGGTGAAGTATATTTAAGTTTTAAGCATTTCATTGTGGTCCTATTTTTGCAAAAATAATTCATCTACAAGATTTCACAACTAACATTAAATTATATATTCACTTTTTAAGTTGATCAACGTACGAAGATCTTTGTGTAATTATAATTTCTGCCCCTGATCCATTATAGGAAGCAATGAGTAATAAGTACAAGATAATAAAAAGAAAATTAAGAATAAATTACAAAAACATGTCTTGGTTTTATGAATATACTATAACTGCTCGTATATCATTTTAGATGATTGAGTATGTATTTATATTTCATCTCTAAACAGATTTTATGCATTAGCTTCTAAACATTGTTAGTCATTCTAATCATTGAAAGAAAGCAATTTCAATCTTGCTGTCACACAAGCACAATATAACAAGTTTAGGTACTTGCGTATTAACGCAACCAGGTCAAAATTCGCATAAATCGCCAAATTTGGTGACCCTACTTACGGCAACCCTAAGTGATTTATATTATTTTTCTTCACACATCTTAAATAAATGTATACCGGGCAGTGGCACTTGACCTTAAAAAAACATCAGTGTAGGGTATACCGGGCAGTGGCACTTGACCTTAAAAAAACATCAGTGTAGGGTATACCGGGCAGTGGCACTTGACCTTAAAAAAACATCAGTGTAGGATAAACCGGGCAAATGTATACCGGGCAGTGGCACTTGAACTTAAAAAAACATCAGTGCAATTCGCATACATACAAAAAACATAACATACAAATCGCGCCAACCTGGTTGCGATAATATGTAAGAACCAAAGTTTATTGGTTAGACATGACTCATATTGTATTGATGCTGAATAGAAGTTTTGTTGGAAATTATAATTATTTAGAAATATCTCAAAATGTACTTGTTTGCTTCAATCGAAACTACAGATTTCTTGTACTTTGATTAGATTTAAAATATCTGTAGTAGCTTGCCTAGAAATGCTTACGATTTTGTTTGCTTTTGTAGCTTTTATTTTTTAGTTTCATTCAGATCGTAGCCCGGTTGTTACCAAAAATGGATGATTTAGGAACAAGTATCAAATTATAGAAATCTTTCTAGCATTAAACATTAGTCATGCCTTTAGTTTTATTCAAGCAATAGCTACTATACATAAAGTTACTTTATATCAATGCTTATACTGTACTTTTATTTTTTACTCTCTGTTGATCTGTATGGTTAACCTTCTTCTGAATTATTAGGATTCTAATCTCAAGTTTTCAGAATAAAAGGAATGTTTTAATAAGATAGATTAAGTAACATTCACATTTTGCTAAAAATGCTTCCATTACAAAAATTATATTGTATTCGTTTTTCTAAGTCTGCACTCTCATTTCAGTTAATGAAACTATAGTTATGCTTACTTAAAATATGTAGATAAAATAGTAACTTAGTATTAATATTTAAATTTATAAATATGTTTTAAATTTTTTTCCATTTTTTAAGTTTTAATATGTAAAAATTTTGAGGGACTTCGATTTTAATCATTAAATTAGCGCATGAAGTAGTCAATGCAAGCACCCCCGTGGCAGAAACACAGCGACATTGTCGCAGAAAGCGACTGAGTTTTGCAGAAAGATTTTTTTATTTGGGAAATAAAATTTTTTGGTTTGGCAGAAACATAGTAAGTTCTCAAAAAAGATTCTGCAGAAACAGAAGCTGTTTTACAAAAAAAATAATTTCTGCAAAATTTTTTTCTTACAGAATAGTTTTTAAATAATTGTTTTTCTAGCGTACCACGGAAGGGGAAAGCGCTCGTAATCTTCCGTTAATCTCCAACACAAACAGTTACTGGATAAAAAGGGGAGAAATTTTTTCCCCTTTATTAAGCTATTTTTGGAAATTTGCCAACTTCGGCCTCTGGCGCAGCAATTTGCTTTGTGTTTTCTTATGGGAACAAAGCGTTCTATATTTTTTGCACTTATGTGAAAAATTTCATGCGTAAAAAGATTCTTTTTTTAAAAAAAAAAATCATGTCTAGCGAAAATGTTATTTGTTGGTGCTTACCAGATTGGTGGAATATATTTACTGGCGAAACACTTTCAAATAGGTTTCAGTACTGATAAAGACGATTTCGTTTCGAGATGTTGAATAGACTTGAGCGTATTGAGCCGGAAACCGCGTCTGCGTACTTCGTGGGGAATCAATACATGTGTATTGATTCCCCACATGTGTATTATGTACACTATACAGTGCGACTTTTGTTACAAATCTCAAGCGCTGTGTATTTTTTCGCTCTGAACTTAATCAACAAGAAAAAAGTTTTATTTACTTTCTTTTTTTTAAACAAAAATCTTTCAATAAGTCAGTACAATATTAATCGAATCTAATTAATCTGTAATTGTTTTCATATAGAAAAAATTGAAACAAAGATTGCGTTAGTTTTTTTGCTTTTAGAATTCGGATATAGTTAATCCTATTTTATTATTTTGATTACTCAACTTCAATATTGATTTTTTCACCCGATTTATTTCTGTACCTGATATAACTACTATATAATGAAACATTAAATCATATTGTTTTAAACTGATACTTCAAATTCAGTTATTTTGTTTTATAAATTTAGTCTTTTGTCCATTCTTAGCTATTTTTATAAGTTCCATCTTATTACAGGTTCTGGATAATCTTTAGTTATGCTCTAGTACGAATTTTTGTCTGCAGATCTATACATTTATAATTTTTCTTTATTATCAAAGATTATGCAAATTTAAACTTATTAAGAAATTTAAACTTATATTATGAAATTAAGAAGAAAAAAATCTGTCACAGTTTTATTCTATGCATGTAGGCTTTTTTTATAAATACGAAGTGCATCTATTATTATAAATTCTTTACACATATATTTATAACGATAAAAATATCTTGCAGAAAGATATTGGTTCTAGTTAGGTTTGTCGCAGAAAGCCAGAAAAAATTCTGCCACAGAGGCAAGCACTACAAACCTAAGTGTTAGTGTTTGTTGGAAAATAATTGATTAAAAAAATGTATATTAACATTGAAGCTCCTAATTTTTATTCCTTGTACTCATAATTGAGAAGAACGTGAATCTTTTTACTTTCAATGTTTTAAAATGTTTAAAAACAATTTTATTTTAGGTTGGCAAATATATATTCAATGTTGTCTCAAGAAATAGTTTTTCTTTTTAAATGTAAAAATTATAACTATTAAAATAATATAACTATTGAAGTGAGATTTAAATTATTTTTTAAAATGAAATATGGAATATTTATTTGAAATTCATTATAATACAGGGTTTAATCCATATCTTTGACTTGCACCTGGCATTTTATGATATGAGAGAGAACTGTTTTACATTGAAAAAATATAAATAGGTAAAATGATTAATAAAGAATAATAAGTCTGGAAGAGATTCAACTTCTATCTAACATTTCTTTATATATATTTACTGAAGATATTTCAGCATTTTATTATTTCAAATCTGTATCTATATCTAAAATTTTAACCATTTTAATTTTTGGAATATCTATTATTTTTTTAAATTATGAAGTTAATCCAATTTTTATCTCAAATTTTATTAAAATACCTTAAATATAAATGCTTTATTTCCAATGTTTTTGTAAAAAAATTTTTTTTTTTTTTTTCTTTTTGCTTATATGTTTATTTCTACTTTAATGTAGGTGTGGTCATTGCCAAGCTTTAGTGTCAGAATACTCTAAAATGGCAGCTGCTGTAAAGGTAATTAATAATTTAGAGTACTAAAAATATTTATTCTTTCTTATATTAAGAAAATCGTTCAGTGTAATTTTGTGCTTGCACAATCATTAAATATTCTATGAAAAGTTATTCTTTTTATAAAATTTATTTTTATAATATCAGAAAATTATTTTTAAAAAAAATTTTCCCCCTCTTTTTAAAATAAAACTTCATTAAGATCAACTTCTGTATTTATGTTAATAATGTTCCATCCTTTTGCTACCATAAAATATTCTATCTAACTCATTTAATTTTCAAATAATTGGTTAAGAGAGTTGTTACAATATTAATATGTATTAACATTAAATGCTGTCAGTATATGTCAAATAACTAATTTGGAAGTCTAGGTTAAATAAAATTAACTATTTTGATTAGCTCCTTTCTATTTAATCTGTCAATCAAATAAGTTTCTGCTGTTTTCAGTCTCTTCTTCCTCTGTTGTGATAATTTAATTTTGATGTTTTTATTTTTTCTTGCTTCGATACTAATTTACTATCCCTATTGTGTGTATTTTATTTTTTTTACTTATTTGTGAAAAGGGTAATTATTTTAAACATAATTTTTGTAAGGAATGCTAAGGAAATTTTTTTTTTTTGCTCTCTCTCTTTAATAAAATATTTTATCTTTTAGGGTATTGTAAAAGTAGGAGCTGTAAATGCAGATCAACATCAAACTCTTGGACAGAAATATGAAATTCGAGGATTTCCCACCATTAAAATATTTGGCTCTAATAAAAATAAGCCAAAAGAATATTCAGGTCCTAGAACTGCTCAAGGAATGGTTGATGAATTATTCAAAGAATTGAAAATACAAGTCCAGGCAAAACTAAGTGGCAAGAAAAGTGATAGTACTGGTGGAGGCAAAAGTCGCAAAGAAGTAAAAAAAAAATTTTACTTGATTTTAAACATCTATACTTTTAGTAAACTTTGATAAAATAACTATTAGGATAGATAGATTTCTTTTACTAATGAAAAATATTGATATATATTCTGTTAAAACACATTCTCCTAATTTATATGTAAGCTGAAAATATTGAAGGGATTCAGTTTTAAGTATTTTGGTTTGATACAGTAATTTACTTAATATGTGAAAGTTGTATATGTTTTGAAGAAAGATAAGTTAGGCTTAATAATTCTTCAATTTATATTTTAGGGAGATAAAAAAGATGTTATTGAACTGACTGATTCTAATTTTGAAGAAACAGTATTGCAAAGTAAAGACATGTGGCTAGTTGAGTTTTATGCTCCTTGGTGTGGACATTGTAAACGCTTAGAACCCCACTGGACTGAAGCCGCTACTGAGCTAAAAGGAAAAGTTAAATTGGGCGCATTAGATGCTACTGTTCATACAATAATGGCCAATAAGTATGGTGTAAGTAAAATCAAGATTGTTTATGTAGAATTTCAATTCCAGTAGTTCCATTATCCGTAATTCAATGTTGAAAGCTTTTTTTATTGAATATGCCTGTTAGTAGAGAATTTATTCTAATTTTATCTAAGTTTTATACGGTTAAAAGATCTATATAATGCAATTCTTTAAACCGCAATTCTCTATAAATCATACTAGCTTTGTGAGTGTTAACAGTGAAATTTGCAGTTCTTGCTTATTTATAGAAATTTCTAAACTTTTTACATTATTTGCTAACAAGTTTAAATTTTGAAATCTTAAACAAAAATTTATTTGTTTGTTACTAGTTCTAATGCTGCAGATAATTTCCTCTTTTTTCTGTAAAACATAAACACTTAAATGCATGTTTTGCATTATTAAAGTGAAATGATCTATGTAAGACAAAATTCCGTAAAACTCAAAACAACAAGTTTCAAAGTTTATGTTATAAAGGTCTACTGTATTTCTTAAATTTTTACCTAAACATATTGTCAAGTGCAAATTTGAGTTGAAATTTTTTTTACTATACGTAAAAAAAAAGCTAGGCTTCTAAATCCACTTAGTTTTAAGATAATGGTGAGAATATTGCATGTGTAAGCAAACACCTTTGTAGATTATTTCAGTGAGTTCAGTATTAAAGGTTCAAAAATTTATAAACTTAAAAGTAGTTGATTAAGGCCACCTTTTATGTTATATTATACATTATGTTATAATATTTATTATGTTACATTATATATTTTGTTACATTATATATTTTGTTACATTATATATTTGTTATATTATATTATATATTACATTATGAAAACTTGTCAAATATTTTCAAAAATTAAATTATCTATTAAGATTAAAGAATTTACTTGTAAAAGAAAAATAAATGTCAAGGATAATTTTCCTTGCTTTTCAATAATCTTTATTTAAAATTGTTAGTAGCTTTAGTTTTAAGTTACTTCTAAAAAAAAAATTACTTAATAAATAAATAATGTTTTGCAAGACCCATATTTTTGTATTAATAATTAAGCAAATTTTTTCTAAAACCAATTGCTTGTTAAGATTTGGGGAATTTAGTAATGTAAGAGAAAAAAATGAAAAATAGTTTCCTTAGCTTTTCAATTATCTCCGTTTAAAATCTTATTAAAAATTAAATTTTGTGTGTAATTTTAAATTTTTTAAAAGAAAACTTATTTATAAATTAACTGTATTGAGTTTATGCAAATAAAAATGTTTAGAAAGACATTTATATTTTAATATGATGCTTGTCTTTGTGTTTTAGGTAAAAGGATTTCCTACTATAAAATTCTTTCCACAAGGTGTAAAAGATGGATCAGCTGAAGAATATGATGGAGGTAGAACTGCATCGGACATTATAAACTGGGCTTTAGAAAAACATGCCAATCTTGTGCCTCCTCCTGAAGTCTTACAAGTATGATTTTTATTATTTTTCTTTAAAAAAAACTTGCAACATGTCTTCAATAAAGGGCAGTAATCCTCTGAATTTTTCGATGTTAAAAATTAGATTAATAGAAACATTTAAACATTGGAAATGTAAATAAACAAAATGTTACAGAGAGGTAATTATAAAAAGTTTACTTCAGTTCATACCATTCGTTCCTAAAAGATTTCATTATCTTCATTGCAATTTTTAACTGTAAAACTTTTTCCAATTTATTATAAATTCTAATCTAAAAAATTTTTTTAAAAACATTGTGCTTTAATTATTGTCACAATACATATTACAATTTAAATTATAAACATTTTTTTTCACACTAAGCATAAGTTAAATTATAAGCAACTACTTTAATAATTAAATAAGCAGGATATTTTTATAAAGTATTGTGAAGAATTCTAAAAAATAATTTGCTCTTATTTTACATTTTTGTGTCAATGCTTCAGATGAATCCCTTGTTACAGATACAAAAACAAAAAATTTCTGGTGTTCTTGCATCTCATAGTTTTTGAAGAATTAGTGAAAAGGAAGCAAAATGTTTACTGGTAAATTTAATCTATAATATAATAGTGAAATATACTAAATAAATTCCTCAAAGAATTTTCCAATATGAAATATTTCACTGAAATTTATTATGCGTGGTCATTAGTATTCACTGTTGGAATTAAAGTTCAGTTATGTTCAAAAAAGTTCAAAACTGTTTTTTTTTTTTCTTCTTCTTTTTTCAATATTGCAAATATATTTCTGAATTTTATAGTATTTCCAATATTAAGAGAAATTACTCTTATCGCTATAAAAAAGTTGTTTAAATGTGAATTTCTATTTTTTTTTTTATACACTGTAGCTTATGGGTAAATTATGCATGCTTTACATAATTTATCACCACACAATTTTTCATTATTTCACTAAATACATTTCTATTCCATTTCCAATAAATTTGAATCTGGTGTTTGCAAGTATTGCAGAAAACAATTTTTACGATCCATAATGTTATAATTTATATTTAATGATATCTCTATTATGAAATTTAAATAAACTAAAATTTTTAAGAATGATTAAATTTTTTTATTTTTCTTTAATTAAAAAAACACAGTTCATGATTTTAACGATAATAATAGTATAATGAAAGTTACTCATTGCTGTTTTAGGTCACAAATAATGAAATATTGAAACAAGCCTGTGAAGATTCTCCCTTGTGTGTCATCAGTATTTTACCTCATATTTTGGACTGCCAATCTGCCTGCAGAAATGAATATCTTGACATCTTAAAGAAAGCTGGCGAACGTTTCAGAAAGAATAGATGGGGCTGGATTTGGGCCGAAGCAATGGCACAACCACAACTAGAAGACTCTTTGGGCATTGGTGGATTTGGCTACCCTGTATGTGAATAAATTTAAGTTTTGTGCATCTATTTTTAAAAATATTTTTTAACATTGGAAACTGTTTTTTTTCTTTTTCAACCAAATGTTAAGCAATATTTTCTGGATTTAATATTGTGCATTTTTTTAATGAAGGATTAGTTAAAACTAATCCTATTTTTAACTCCAAAACTATTTTTGTTTTTGAAATGTTCTTAAGTTCATTTCTGCCAATTAAAACTAGATTGTAATTAAACTTTCAATTCATGTTTAACCAACACTTACAACACAATGAGATGACTAACAAACCCTCTATAAAGTATGTTCTGTTTAAATGTAGTGGTGGTTAAAATAAATTTTAATTAAGTTTGTTAAAATAATAATGCAGTATAGATGTAGAAATTTTTCTACCATATTAAATATAAAAAATTGGAAGAGTTGGTGGTTATAGAAACAAGTTCAAAGGGAAAATAGAAATGTTAATACATCAGATAATTTAAAATACACGGTAAAGGTCCATACTAAAACTGGTTCATCCATCGATGCATCGGAAAATATTAATTAAGCTTTGGGTTGGCTTATATATATATATATATATATATATCTGGCGGCGTTTAAGGTACCTTAATCAATCAAATGCTTAAAAAGTGCAAGATTTCAAAATTATACATTACCATATGTAAAGTCCTAATGTAACGAAAAAAAATTTTTGAACTGATGTAACAAAACTTTAAGGGGCCTTTTTAATACTTTTGAGGTTGATCCTGAAAAGTTTTTGTATTCTGGATGAATAAAGTTTTCCATTCCAATTAAACCTGCATAGTGTGTTAAAAAAATTGGTGAATGATGAGGACACAAGAGCTAGAAACGAAATACATAAACTGGCTTTTAAAGTTATTGCCATTATATACTATTTACTTTTAAATCATTTATATATCAGCTAGAAACTATCAGCAAATACTTCTTTCATGATCATTCGAAACAAAATTGGTGGATCTGTGCTATGTCCAAAAAGTGTAGAACTCCATCTTTCGCTTTATTTCTAAAATGTTTAAATCATTCAAAAACCTCTACTTCATGCTTTTATCACTTTCATGCTCACATTGAGTGTGTTAGTTGGTTGTAACATTAAATTTTCTCAGTTTGGATGCTAAGAGGTACTGGTTGTTTCATCTCTCACTATATATAATTGAGTACAACATTCCAACAAACTTGGCTAAGCTTACAAGTGTCTCCACATTTTACTCATCCTAACTAGCATTTCTTAATTTTCAACACACCGCACAAAAGCAAAAAGAATTTCCCAAACGTAAAAAGTGCCCTAATCAAATAGTTTTTATTTCGTTAGAAAATAATTTATAGTATGTTTTTCATGAATGCTAAAAAAAACTAAAAAATGAAGAAAAAATTACAAGCGGTTATCAGGTATGTAGTAATAATTATTAATTTTATGAAATTTTTAAAAAAGGTTTTGAATTTTATTTTCCACAAGTTTTATTTTTCTTAAAGTATAAATGTCTATTTCTATCTCCAACTATTTTTCTTGTTTTTTCAGGCTATGGCTGTTGTAAATGCTAGGAAAATGAAGTTTTCAATTCTCAGAGGACCTTTCAGCTTTGATGGAATTTCTGAACATATTCGGTAAATTTTAATTTTATAATCTACTTGTAGTGATATTAAATTTTCAGAAATGTTTTTTCAATGAATATTTTTTTTAAAAAAACTTCTTTTTTTTTCTTGCAGTACTTTCCTTATTTGAAGTTCTTTAAAAATATTGCTGTTTAAAATAGACACACTTTCAAAAAAAAAATCACATTTTATAACTTGAATTGTTTAACTTTAATTGTTTTAATTGTAAAAAAAATCGTTTTCAATAGAATGCTGTTTAATCCAAATGTCGTCTTTTGTTTTAAATATTGTGATAATTAGGATAACATCTTTACTGCACTAAATAACAACTTGATAGCTTTTCTAAGTAGGACAGCAACAATATGAGAATTTTTCCTGTAAACGTTTCAATTCACCATGATGATCAGATTCAAGCGATTTCTCATGGATGTGGATATACAAAGAAAATAAGAATACTAGAGCTTTAAAAGAATTTTGAAGAGGTGTATCAGCTTATTAACCTGATCTTATCATTCTAACAAATTTAAATTAATTCTTATCTCTCTGAAAAGTAGATTGACCCCATGGTAAGTAAAAATGCCACCGAAGTTGAGAAACAAGTGAAGAATGGAACCGTACAATTGTTTTCAAGTTAGATTTTGATTTATTTAAATTTGAGTTCTATTTTACAATAGAAAATAAATTGTTGCTGAACTATGCTCTTCTTGCAACCTCTTAAATGCAATTTTTTCTTACCATGCTTGTTAGTTTTTATGTGAAAGTAATTTTTACCTGTTATCTGAAAATTCTTG
Organism: Parasteatoda lunata; assembly: GCA_949128135.1. Lineage (NCBI taxonomy): Eukaryota > Metazoa > Arthropoda > Arachnida > Araneae > Theridiidae > Parasteatoda > Parasteatoda lunata. Next base: position 71,232,403 of record OX421977.1, on the reverse strand, counting down.
TTGAATCTTAATTAACTGAAAATGTCCAAGTTCCACGTTTTTCAGATAATTTAAATTCTACCCAACATTAAAAATATCAAAATGTTTAGGGAATCTAAAATCAATATCTGACCTCTCGAGTTAAATTTTAGAATTTTTTTTTTTTTTTTTAAACTTAATTTTTGGAAATTATGCTATTTAATTTAATAAAACATTGATTAATGTTGTACAAAAGTCTTACCTTTTTAAGTTGCAAATTGTTTTTTGATTATTATCACATCAACCTAAAATAAAAATAAAATTTTTTTTTTTTTTTTAAATCATTTAAAATATTATTGTGTAAATCTCAAATTAGTTTGAGAGTGATATTAATTTTTTAGAAAAAAATATGCTTTGGAATATATTTTTTAATAATTTATAAGCCTGTTTAAAGATTTAAAAATACAGTAGCATCCTAATAAGGCACCTTATATGCTGTCAGCCTGAAGTAGTTTTTTTTTTTTATCTCTTCAAGTTTTTATACACATAAAAGTTTTGATAAATCATGGCATTGCTTTAATGAAATTCTAAATTTTTTTTATTCCATCTTCTAAGAACATTGTCTGAGATGTTTTTATTGATTAAATAATTTTCGTTTAATCTCCATTTTTTTTCAGAGCTGTTTCTGTTGGACGTGGTAGCAGTTCTCCGATCAAAGGTGCTAAATTGCCTGAAATTACTGACAGTGAGCCTTGGGATGGCAAAGATGGACAAGTAAGCTATTGCTTAATTGTATTTGTAATATACAGGGTGTTTCAAAAATTAACTCATTTCAAGATAAAAATAAAAAAAGATTTACACTGACACAACCACACAAACCCATACTTCACATATCCATTGAATTCAACATAACTACCCTGAGGCTCTACCATGAACTACCTGGTATGGAGTGGACATTCCCGGTTAGAAAGTAAAGCTGGGAATGTTTGGTTCCATGAACGTTCTGAACCATGATACTGTACCATGAACACTCGCTTGGAATCAGTCAAAGTGATTGTTTTTACTGATAATTAAATAAATATGTTCACATGAAATTATGTTAATTTATAGATTTGTGTAAGAAAAAATTTGTCTTTATTTGTAAAATCATTTATGTATAAAATACTTATGAAAGCATACTTCAAAGAGCTTCTTCCACAGCTATTATATTATATATTTTACTGGAAGAATGAGAACATAGTTATTTAAACTTCTTAAAGCAAGAAATAAATACTTATTTCATAAATATTTTTTGAAACCTTTTTTTTCTTCCTGTTATTCTTATTCGCATCTTTTCTTGTAAATAAATTGTTTTCTTTATAATACATCCTTGTGACAAATTCTTTTAAATGTGCTACCATTTGTGCATCGTATAAAGAAGCATTGTTCGAAATGAAGTTAAAATACTGTTGAATTATCTGAGGGGTCTCTGACTCCAAATTTGTCAAAAAATTTATGTGTTTAGAGAGCATTTTTGTCAGTTTTCATAATTTAAAATATCTGCTCTAATTAGCATATTTTGGGTTAGGCCCTGAACCATTATAATTTTGTCTTAGTAAATCCAGAGCAGTTCAGAGTTTTCTTTCTTTTCTTTTTTGTGCTGTACACTTGGGATTTAATGTAACTCCATGCAAAAAAAAAGTTAAAAAGTAAGATCCTTGGCTTTGGGTACCTTTTTCCTAAACCAGGGTTCAGGAAATGTCTGTTAAAGGTAATCTTACACTATGTAGGTGAAATGTCGAGATGTCCTGTCTCGTTGAAAGATTATGAATTCAAGAGGAACTAGGTACTTGAATTGCTTACAAAAGTTGGTTTTTCTTAGAGAAAATTTACATAATCCACTGGCCCCGCTCTTAGGTGGTACAAATGTTTAGACTTTCTAATCAGCTGGACTGTCTGGTCGGATATCTTTTTAAAATTTATGTCTTTCCAGACCCCTACTGGACCCTTTGCGGGGAGCAGTTCCATATGGATTACCTTATTTCCCCTTCTTACTTCAGAGCACTTTGTGGGACTGCCTTCGTTGAACGTTACTCGAAGGCGAGAAACTGAACTATTGTTCCTTGTTTTTACTAGTTACATTTTTTAAAGTTTGCTGCCATTGAAAATTAAAAAAGAAAAAAAGAAAAGGATCACCTAACTTATGTCATAAAATGAGTTATCTTTTTTAACCCCTTCCTTCTCGCTCCCATGAAATTTCCCGGCTGGAGTGTTCAGTAGTAAGGCGCCAAAAGGAAAAATCTAATTCATTTCTTCTGCCCGGAAAACATTTTATTTCTCATTTTTCACACCAGATGGCTTTACCAGGATATTTTTAAGGTAATTGTAGATAGTTTATTTAAAACTAGATGTCGGCACAATATGTTTGGATGTCAGAAAAAAAAAACAGGCACTTTTATGATTGTTTTCTTGAAAATTAACGAATCGTTAAGGGGTTAAACACTCTGTAATTTCATATATAAAAAAGTTAGATTTTTAAAAACTAATAATTTTTCATTCTTTTCAGTTACCTGTTGAAGAAGATATTGATTTGAGTGATGTTGACTTTTCTGAAGATGAATCGGACTCACAAAAGCGAAAATCTGAACTCTGAGATGTGATTATAGAACTTAAATAATTGTGCATTACAAATCATTACAATTGATTTCATCTATCATTTGCTACTATTGTCTCATCCTCAAGTGCGGAAATTGTTTGTTCTTTCCGAGACAGGCCAGTGCAAATCTAACAAACTTCTGGAAGTGCTTTAATAACAGAATTATAGTTTATATTGAAGTAAACTTTATTTTATGAATGTCTGCATTGTTTTCTATTTATTTTTTAACATTTGTGTCACTGTGTATTGTTGTCAGAAGTTTGTCAGGCTAGATCTCACCAACGTTTGATTCTCTTCCATTGGAGCTGTTGGCCGTGATCACAAATGTCTTCATACTTAACTATGGATCAAAGCTGTTTTCTTTTCTTTGTCCATGGCAATGTTTTGTAATAAATAGATTTTTCTATTAGTCTCATGTTTATTAATCTAGAAAAGGTTCAATTACAGAGAATAAATTAAAATTCCTTGCCGAAGGTCCCACGTAATAAAGTGAAATAACATGTATGCTTTGTTTACTTTTCACTTAATTACTATATTAAACATACTCTAGTTTGCATGTTAAACTATTTGATTGTTGCATAGACTACGGATAAATTAATTTTAACCAACATACTCAATATCTTCTAATGGCATTATTTAAATTATAATCCATTTTTTTTATGGAAAATTTATGTCTATTTTTTTTAAGACTTTTTAACATTATTTTTCATGTGTTCCATTTTGATATATCTTTTATTTATTTATTTTTTTAATATGTAGATTTGACTGAAACTTTTTGATGTAATTCAAAACATTAATAGGAAATTTAAATATGAAAAAGAGTTTTTTTAATATTACAAGTTTATGGAAGTGTGTAAGTAGTATGTTGGATATATTTTTATTTCCCTGAAATATAAAAACAGAAATATCACAACTGCTATTTAACTTAAGATATCTCTAACTTTTGACTTTTTTTTTTTTTTTTTTAAGGCTTATTCCTATTTTGTATGGAATATCATACCTGCCCATTCTTCTTGGTTTGTAGCAGAAACACTTTCATACGCCCTAAAGTAAAAATCTCCGACTTTTCAGTTTTATTAAGCATCCTTCAAATATTTTTTCCTGATTCTCTGGAATTTGAATTTAGTTTTCTTTGTGTGCCTGCTCCCCTCCCCCTTGTCCGTATTGCTTCTCAATCAATTTTGTTACTTACCAATGAACAGACTACCATGTCAACAAAATTAAAATGATTTTAAAACTTCTAATGGTATAACAAAAATTTGGTTATTGATTCTATTGGGATAAAATTTTAATACAATTATTTTGCTAAGTTAACATTACAACTTTGTTCACAAACTTTTTTTTTAATATTCTTATGTAATTTTTAGTTTTTAAAAATAGGCCTTAAATAATTACCAATGAAATTATCTAGTTTTGTATGTGTTTTTAATTGCATAAATTGATTAAACCTGTTTTACTTGAAGTTTATTATAAAAGTAAATATAATTTATATACCACTTATTAATTATATAAAAGGTAACTAAACATCAAATCTTGCATAATGAGATATTATACTGTTACTTTTTAATATATTAAAGAAACAACTCTTTTAGTTTCAAGCCTTTAATTTCAAATAGTAATCAAAAATATAAAAAAATAATTTTAAGACTTTGCCAACTGATCACTGAGATCTCCCCATTTTGTAAACTCTAAGTACACAACTGATAAAGAGAGATCCTGTTTGGAAATAGTTTTAGTTGTTAAAAACTGCACTATGACTAGCTTATACTCAGGCACAATTTGTTCGGTAACCAAAGCATTAAGAAGGAATGATAGAACATTGCTGTTAAATAAGAAATAAATTTGCACATGAATACCATTATTAATTTTAGCTGATGACGATCGAAGACATCTTTATTTATTAATCTCATATCTTGTAATTTTTTCTGCCTGATGAGAATGAGCAAAACTGTAAAATGACTTATCTTTTTATGATGAAGAAATGAATAAGAATTCGAAAAAGAAAATAAATTGTCATTGCATTTAACATATGCATCGTTCGCCATTTAATGAAGGTAATCAAGCCCCAATAAAGAAAAACTAACATTTATATTAATTTCTGGATTCTTATTAAATTTCCTTTTATGTTGAGTCTTATAATAGAATTTATCGAAACTTTTTGTATGGTTTTTAAAGACTTACTATGAAATTTTTATACCAGAATGGAACTGAGGCTTGATAAAAATAAATATAGGTAAATTAGCTTGTTTTTAAATGCTGAAGTAAGTTACACAATTTTGTCTAGTTATAAGTTATGAAAATATGAATGTAAATCTAACAGTATTCAAAAAATCTTCACTGTACTTGCATAATCTTCCTGATTTTCAGCTCTTTATTTCTGTTTTTATTGAAAAGTTTGTAGAGGCAGTGTATGTTCATAAAGTAAATTTTTTTTTTTTTATTAATTTGTCACAAATTTTTAATACAAGTATACTGTGAATGAGAACTTGGGAAATCTTATTGAAAAAAATATAAAGAAAGCTGAACGACACAATATATTCAAAAATTTTATTCATTGTTCTACATCAATACAAGGTATGCAAAAATGAATGTTTACAATATATAGATAATTCTCTTATAAATGTGGAGGAAGGCGTTTGATTTCTAGGTATCATTTACTGCTAACAAGTTCAGATTTTTTACAAAGTATGTACTTCATTTTCTGACTCGTTTGGCACACTTACACACATGAAAAACGTTGCTCATAGACTAACAATATATAAATGTTTTTTTTTAATTTTTACCAATTATAATTTGTGTAAGAACATTGAATATAATATCTGGGTAGTATACTTCAAACAATACAAAACCTGAAGTACTACATATAAGCTTGTTGAACAGCAAACTTTTTTACTTTTCTAAAACAAATTAAGCTTTGATACACCAAAGCAATGTTTGTGACATCAGTGAGTATTTAGAATATTGCAAAATAGTGATAAATAATATGTAGATTTTAGGAATTTTGTATTTTATAAGTGATGTAACCTGTAAAAATATTTATTTTCTATTAGGTTTGTTCAAAAGTTTTTCCTATACAAAGTTTGCTAAAAGGATTTTAGAATAATGTGTAAATTAAGTTGAAGTAATAGCATAAATGAAAGACTTAGGGCGATTAACATTTTTGCTAAGGTAACATTTTTACGTAACTGTTCCTTTGTATTTATTGTTCAAAGCAGGGCCTACTAATGGTTTACTTTATGGGTTCCTGGAATTTTTGCTAGTTTACAATGCAATGCACAAACTTATCTTAAAGCCAAAATATAAAAAAAAAATCATTTAATTGCTCTAATTTATATCTTAAAACGAGAAGGCAATATTTTACACAAACATAAAAGCGTATCTGATATGACCTCTAACTGATGGTATATGACACTATTAAAAGTGCTCCGTGGAGATAATTCTGATTTTTTCTAACAAAAATATGCTGCATTTAAAAAATTAATTTTATGAAAAATATAAAGATTTTTCTTTCTTATTATTTTATTTCTGTGAATTACATTCGAGGACAACATCCACTTGTCCATTGATACACTTTCTGATATGTTAATAAAATTTGAATGTTCCTTATAAAAACTTTTAAAATCAATTTATCTTAAAAATTTTTGGAAAAACATGCGATACAAAATAGTCATGAAATAAATGCATCTAATAACAAGTTTCTTTCAATGGTAAGTGACATATATTTTAAAAAATTTTCTTTTACATGCTAATTTAAAATGGTAACAGTTTCATTAAAGTTATAAGATCATATGCTATAATTGTATATTTATTAATATTCAACAATTAACAATTTTTCAAAAACTTCGCTCATTTCAGAAAATATTAAATTTTAATTGCACCGTTTGTTCATATTTAAAAATTTATTTTGAAAAATTTTGTCTTTTAAATAGCATAAATCTTTTCGTCTTCTTTTCATCATCTTTTTGAAAGAAGACTAAGTAAAATAATTGCAATCTTTATTGTAAATATTTTGATAATTTAGAAGTTTCATGAACATCATTATACACTTTAGGAACATTTGAATTTAAAGTTTCAAATCTTTTTAATCTTCTGTATAACATTTTAAAAATTAATGTCGATATTTTAATATACATACATAATATTTTGTATAATTTTAACTTAATCAGTGGAAGATCTCGATTTAGAGCGAGCCAAATCATATTCATTCTTACTTAAAAATATCAGTATATTGTATACACTGTAAGATGATTGGAAATATATGTGATATTATCTTTCTTGTAGTTTTCATCTAAACAAATATATATATATATATATAATAAATTTTTTTCACTAAATACCTTGAAAGGTTGTAGAAATTTTTCAACAGCTGGTATATTCATCAAAATGTGTATAACGTACTGACAAAAATACTACTGACTACAACTAAACATACGCATTAACAACACAGATTGACACAAAATAATTTTACATTAATGACTGCAAACACGTGTAGATATAAATTCATTTTGCAAATTTTATAAAACATTAATTTTTCTTTTTGTATCTAAAGTTGAAACTAAGATTTCTAACACCGTGTAAAACACTCAAAATTAAGTAGATTTGCCCAATTTACTAAGAAAGAGTCGAGTGATTAAATTATAAAAATAATTTTCTTTATACCAAAACGTGTAATTTTTAAAATGTTAAAGGTTTAAAAGGGATTATAACATTGGTTTATTGAGAAGTTTTGATTATTCTCGTCCGAACTTGCTCAGAAAAGATACATGTTAAATAATTTTTAATTATTTCAATCCAACTTATCGATATATATTTGCCTGATAAGTACGCAGCAATGCGTAGCAGTGTTAAAATTTCCTCGTAGCAATTCTTAAAATTTGCAAAGTTGTATGTATCGATTTATAAAATCCATGTACAGATTCTTAAAATTTGCATAATCTCGCATGCTAGTTCTTTAAATTGTTCCAATTTTAAATTAGACCTTAAGAGGTCTCAAATTGCTTAAAAAATCTAGACAATTTGAAATTTGATAAATCTCAAATTAATAGTAGTTTTGTTTTGATGAAAATCGAAGCATACTAATAAAGTTAACGCATTGTGTATCTTTGATTTAACAAATTATATTGTCAATCGCGGAAAATGAACTAATCTTTGATATTACAATATAATGCATATATAGGAAGCTACCTCCCAGCATACAAAGTAAACATATTTTTTCTGGAAAATATTGTTTTTAAAAATCACAATTGCTTTTTTCACTTGGCACTTTCGATATATTGAGAAAACTCCTTTTTTTTCTGACAGATTTATATTTGACTTCAAGATATGATATAGCTTGTCAGGAGCCAGGTCCAAAATTTGGGTTCCTTAATGTTATTTTTATTAATTTTTTATTTCCCTCTATCTCAAAAATCTATTACGGAGTCAATATAATTGTGCCATTTTATAAAACTAGTTTATCCTGAAGATAATTTCATGCAAAATATAGAAGAATTTTTTTTATAATTATTGATATTTTTTATATTTTATTTCATATTTGTTAAAAAAAATTATTCCTCGATCCTTGAAGTCAAAAAATTATAACGGTTAAGAAACAAAAAATAAATAAAGGAGTCTTTATTGGTAGTGTTCTTTGTTCTAATTTTGTAACTTGAAATATCGTCTGAGTTGATTAATTAAAAGATTTTATGTTTATCTTTCTGACCTATTGTCTTATTTTTTCTGTTCAGCGAAAGCTGAAATAAAAAGACCCATTTATAAAAATATTTTGGACAAAGTTATGAATGTTGTCGACAAATTCTACTTTCATAAAAGCCACTATGCGACGGTTCACAGTTAAAGATCTCAAATTGTCTTATTTTGAATGTTTCAGTAGAATTTTTATGGAGTTTCTTAATTTCAACATTAGTAAAGATTTGAAGTTACGTAGGGATGGAATGGTTATCTAAGCTCCTTAGGTTCTTTTTAACCCATTAACCGCCAAAACTTTCGGGTTCTTTTTTCAAAAATATAAAAAGTGGTAGTTTAATCATTTCACTTTTTTTAACCTAATTTCAGTGAAACAAAGACATTTTTGTTCATCAAAGTATTATTAATACAAGTAGTCTTTTTTTTCATCTGATATATATATGTTTTTTTTTTAAATTAAAGTGGTAGTCACATCAAAAATTACAAACTTGCTTAACCCTTTATAGGGCCATTTTCCCCCCTAGAAATGCATTGCTAAAATTAATGTAATGCTAATAAAATTGAGATTAGTTTATATAAAAATCATTTAGTTTATTGCCGATAATTAATTTGACTTTTAAAATCTTTTTTGTTAATGGGAAAAGGGGGGGGGGAGACTTTCAAATTTCCTATAATAGTGAAGAATTAACTTCATAACTAAACTTGAAATTTTAAGCATAAACTTGAAATTCTGTTCTTTTTAATAACAAAATCATTAACTTATGTTTTTAAAACTACAAATAAACTTTATGAGAGTGATCAAATGAACGAACGAACGCATTACGCTCGGGCAAAAATAGTTCCACTGCGCTGGTCCTTTTTCTTAAACTCACGCATACCTTTACTGTGACTCACATTTATGTAAGCAAATTTTTTTTATCGGTACATTTTTTTTTAGTATTTTCTGAAGCTATTATCAAATATCCACGCAAATAAGTGGTAAAACAATTTTGAATCGACATTTAAAAATTTAGAATGCTGGCGGGAACTGTACACCTCACAACCTTCATAAGGCCTTATAAAGGATAAGCGCTAATTCCCTATCACTTTTTTTTTTTTTTTTTTTTTTTTTCACAAAGTTACTTTTTTACACCACCACAAAGTAATGCGCAAACGCAACATCAGCGGAGAATGGGTTAAACAATTTTCTGACAAAGTTTGATGCGTTTCATTTTTCTACACTTAACATGAAGCTACATTGCACATTTTGAATATAAAGCAGTGAGCCGCTAAGGACGAAAAGGTCACACATATTCATCTCATCACTTTGGACCCTTGTAATTCGTACGTTCTTTTCTGAAAAATCTTCTTTTTGCTTTACATTCTTCGTTGAGACATTCATAGATTTTGACTCAGAAACTATCACCGCCTACCGGGCTCCTTTGTACACCAAACGTAAGCTCTATACAAGCCGACCAATAGGAAAATTCCCAGTATTCCACAAAAGATAAATACTAGAACTTTTGTAGCTGGAGACAGTGCTGAAAAAAATGTTGAGACATCACTTTGAAATATATACGTTTAAGAAAATTAAAAAGTGGGAAAATTATAATTTAAATAAATTAAACTGTCGTTGCAGTAAAAGAGAAGCATTCCTACAGCGGTCAGTTATCGACCAAGGAGATCATAGAAATTTAGGTGGCAATGTGGTCAGCATTGCGCAACGGCCACCTTTACTTAAAATACTATATGCTAGCATCGATCTTCAAGCTGCTGCAGGGAATAGAACTCTGGGTTCTTCAGATGTGTCTTATTGTAGTTTAAAAACTAGAAATTTTAAGTAATTTTTATAAAGTGAGGTCGATTCTTTAATTTTTAACACTGTCTTTTTTGAAAATCTAAAAATAAATTTTTTATTACAATTAAAGCAAGCTTCACGTGAAGGATGGAGTGACACATTTATGACGTCGGAGCACTTATTTTATGATTAAAAATTTTTTTGATATTGAAAACCAAAGCAAAGCTCTGTATATTTTGTTTAAACTTTAAATTTCCCGGTCTTAATTAGGGACTCTGCATTTTATCTTACATCAATTTAAAATGTTTTACATCAAAAATTATACCCTTAACAAATATTAATAAGTTACTTAAATTAATTAGATCGAATTTAGATCTATTGTTTTAGTTTTGCGTTGCAATAGGAGAATATGCTATGTCATTTTAGCATGCTTCAACATGTTATGATTACAAACTTTTTCATATTTCTTGATGATTCAAGTCTTTGAAAGAAACCGGTTATTCACCAAAAAACATGTTTGTTTTTTTAAACAGTTTTCTTATATTTTGATGCATTCGATTGCTGACAATTTTATTTAAAATTGGACTCAACATATTCTTCCTCTAAGCTCTTCAGTTTCCATATTTACGTAAAACATATTTGCAATATATATTGCTCCTTGTTGCATTCTGCTCGATAACACATGCATTATAAACAGAGGATTGTTAATTTATTAAAAAAATATTTACCTGCCCAACGAGCGGATGTGAAGTATACTCGTCCTGTTCCTCTGCCTCCATACCTGTACGAAAAAAAGGGAATTTAATTTAAAACAATGCATTCAAAATCTTTCTTTGCTTAACCGAAAAAATATATTCTCTTAAAATCACGTATTCATTAATTTACATTAATTTAGTTACATAAAGAAGGATTTTTAAAAGTGCCGGAATAGCCTGGTTGGAAGGGCATTGGGCTCATGTCCAAGTGGTCGTGAGTTCCCTCTCCGCCTGTAGAAGACCCCCCATGTAGTGAATGGTGACTGGTGCGCGTTAAATCTGTCAGGTCACAAAGTCCTCCATGATCTCATAACAAATTATACCTCTGGGAGTACTGAATAGGAGATTGATCGTCCTCTGATTCAGGTCAAAATTATGATCTGCGGATGGGTTCGCACTATAAACGGACTGTGGTGGGTGTGTGGCTGAGGTTGTATTCTTAGCCATAGATAGCGCCACTGAAAAACAAGAAACTCACCCTCTGCTTTAAATTCGCTTGGTTTTACAAGTAGTCTTGCTGATATTGGCAATTGGCATTAGAAATAACAACAACAGGATTTTTAAAAATTTAATTGTATAAAAAATTTATTTACTTTTTCTGAGAAATTATTTTTCTAAGCTATTTATTTATTTATTTATTTATTTTTTTCAAATGTTGGATTCGAAAATTATGATGCTTAGAAAATTATGTAGTTCAACGTGATTTAATAGAAATTCGGTCAGATAATTTTTTTTTCGTATATTCATAAATTAAATTTTGAAAGATTATTTTTTGACTCAAATTATTAGGGTAACCAATAAATAAATGATTTTGTGCTAGAATTTTTTTGAATTTCTTATAGATACATATACAATTAGCTAAGATTAATATTTTAGTTAAAAACTTTAAATTAAAATATAACAAACACAAAAAGAGCTATATTGTATCAGTGGTAATAATATAACAGTACGCAAAATAGAAGATATTTTAAAAAATCAAAAAGGATAGCAACAGACGAATCATTAATGACTAAGGTGAGAATAAAACATCAAAATGTCTTTGACTACAGAAGGAAGCTAAAAGGAGGTTAAAGGTGATTAAAATGAGTTTGAGTAAATAGTTTTCTATTTCTTTCCGACAATCAAACTAGTTTTGTTGTCGTCCTTCGGTCTTTTTCAATAATTATTGCACAAATTTCGATCATGTTTTTGTTTTGATTGTTTGTGTAATTAGTAATTTAATACTTCCCTTACTTTTTTTTGTTTGTTTCATTTCTGATAAGGAATTTTAAGAGTTTTTTTTTATCGTGTTCTGGAAGTTTTAACTGTTCAATTAGCTTCAACTAAAAAATAATAAAAAAGTACAATTTGTCAGATTGCAAATTGTTTTACATTAGTTTATATATATATATATATATATATATAATATAAATATATTTATATAATATTAATATATTTATATAAATATATAAATATATATATATATATACATATATATATATATATATATATATATAAATATATAAATATATAAATATATATATATATATATATATATATATATATATATATATATATATATATATATATATATATATATATATATATATTTGATCTGTTTAAAATTCTTAACAAAAGTGAGAGAAGAAGGGGCCGTTCAAAAAGTACGTAGAAAAAATGGAGAAATTTTAACCCCCTCCCACCCTTCGTACATTACCGTACATAAGGTCTTACTCCCCCCCTTAGAGTACGTACATTTTATTAGTCTACCCCCCTTTTTCATAAAAATTAAAATAATTATTTTTTAAATAAAATTAAATATTTATTTAAAATAATTTATTCATTTAAATTATTTAAACAATAACACCCAACTTTATCTTTGAATCAATAAATAAAACAATCTTATCTGTACGTACTTTGTATAATACCCCCCCCCCTCCCCATCGTACAAAACCGTACAAAATAGCAAATCCCCCCCCCCTTCGGGATGTACGTACTTTTTGAACAGCCCCGAAGAGATAAACAACAACCTCCTAAAACTTTTTAGTGTAGTAAAAAGCAATTTGATCTAAGCATCAAAGTTTAAAGAATCTTTGATGTGGTATAACATATAAATATTTTACTTTGTAATTGGCGATCGCAACACTCGAATACGCCATCTGGGGAGAGACCGGTTTCATGCCTTTAGCCCTTCTCCCATCCCTCTCCTCCTCTTTTCAGTTGTATAGGAATGTACTACGATATTTTTCACTTTCTTAATATTTTTCCTTTTTATCTAATAAAAATATTTTTTAAAATTTCCGCGATACTTTTCATTAGAACTATGTTTATAGTAGTTTTCAGATCCATATAGTTTTCCAACTTAAAAGATTTTAATTTATATGAAAATCAAGAGAGAAACTAACGTACTTCCTTCCTCTATGACTTTCCACACGTTAATGGGGAAAGCATGTGAAGTGTTGCCATAGGTTGGGAGTTCTGCTCTACGCCACCTGCAGCCCATTTCGATCGCCAATGGCTTTTTTTAATTTGAGACAGTATATGTAACAGAATATCAACAATTTCCATAAGTTTTTATCCTTAATGTAAGAAACTATTGAACTTAAAATACTAAGGGTATTCCACAAAAACTGAATGTTATTTTTTCAGGTTGTAGCAACACCATGAAACTAAGAAATTAAATGCAAACGATTTTTTTAAAATGTTTACAGAATATTTATAGATATTCTAAGCAAAGCAGCAGGTTGTGGCAACACCGCCAAACGAAGAAATTAAAATGCAGACGATTTTTCAAATTGTTTACTAACGAAATTTTATTTTAAACGAAGTAAGTTTATTTTCCTAGTTTTGTGCTTGTTTAAAGAACTGTTTTCTGAACTATCTGTCTATAGAAATGAAGGTATGGAGGTGAGTGTTTCGAAGTAAAAAAAAAACAAAATGCGTTGTGCCATAAAATTTTGCTATTATTAAAACAGCTGAAGAAATTGTTAAGTTAATAAAGAACCTTTACCTTCTTATTAATGGCATAACGATTTAAAAAAAAAAAAATTGTCAGCAAAGCTGGCTTCTATGCCTGGCCGTCCATGAAGTGCTGTGAAGGATTGAACTGTTGACATTTTTTCAGCCATCTTGCAAGAAAATCGGCAATTGTCACGTGAAGCAATAGTGTATCTCACCAACTAACATTTCAATTCGCGATCGCAACGAACTATAGGGGGCGTTGTTGTATGTGCCGAATCCCTGCGATTTCCATATGAACAGTCATTCACTTACACTGGAGACGTCTTTAATGTAGCATTGTAACGTTCCATCTTTATTGTGGCTGATTAAATTTAAAAAAGAAAAATGTTTGTTTTCTTTCTTATGCAAACGAAAACAAAATGGTATCACTTTTTTTTTAGAGAAGGAACATCCAGAACACATCGGAAAAATATTTGTAAATAAAGAGAAAAAAATAGGTATATTCTTATAAGAGATCAAACCTAATGCCTGAGAAATAGTTTTACTAAATTTAATGGTATAACAAACATAAAGGCCCATTTAAATTTTAACGTAAAATAAAGAATGCTTACGAAACAAAAAGAAAAAAAAGAACCATTCTTTTTTTGTCGCCATTTTTTAGTGTTACGAAAATGCGTCTTTGGGACTTTCCAAAAACAAAACAAGATGCAATTTTATTTTTTTAGGAGCGAAATATTTTATGGAGTGAAATATAACGAAAATGTACCAAAGTCCATAACATGAAACTTTATCTTAGTAAACGTCCGTTTTGGAAATGTTATTTCATTTTGAATCTTATTTATTAGAGTTCATAATGGCTATAGAATAAGGTGAGAGAAAAGTTTGTTTTGAATCTATGCTAAACTCTATATCGGCCCATTTTTCACCGAAATCCGATTGACTGCTTTGATTTTAAACAAAGTGTTTCATTTTAAGATTTTTTCCAAAAATTTTAAGTGTAGATTGGCGGCACTTAAAAATCTGCCAAATCTGTAGCTGTGGTTAATACGTAAGTACCGAACTTTTCTTCCATACTTTTCTGAATCATATTACTTCAAATATTAGAATATGCAAGAAGTATACATAAACACATAATTTAATACCATTTAATTTTTCAAAAAAAGTATTTTGACAACAATTTTATTAATTTTATCATTTTAGTTTATAATTTTATCAAAAAATTATAAACTAAAAAACGTAAAATAAAGAATTCTTAGGATTAAAAACGATTTTAAAAATTCCTCATTTTTCAATAAAAACTTTTGTATTGTTTCTTTTTTTCAATTCTTATAGTATTTAATCAGACGTAAAAAAACCATTTTGTAGAGAACGATCATCAAATAAGAAATAAAATTATTTACAAGCAAATTTTTTATTATAAAAATCATAACACTTACCTGATTTATAAGTCCGGAGAATTCCAAAATGATATGTTCTTTGTTTGAAAACTTTATTCTCAAATAACATATACATAGTTTATCCCTTCATTACTTTTAGGTAACATACCACACATCAAAATTTTATAATTGTAAGATCTCGATATGAATTTTAATATGTAGCTTAAAAACAGAACAGCTGAATTCTAGTTGAAATTCTTTCAAAACTAAAAAACACTTACCAAGAAAACGATAAAAAATTTATTTATAATCAGCACAAAAGATACTTTTTCAAGTAATTCGGATTAATCTTTATTGTTGTTTTCTGAATTATGTAGATACAGAAATATATACTATTCTATGAAGAAGAAGAATATTCTATAACTATTACAGTTCTGTATGGAATTCATTGGAACACATTTATTCATTGGAATGACGAAAGCAATGTTGACTTCATTTTAACTTGTAATGAATTGAAGACAGAAAAATTATTTTACCGCAATACACAGATCTGTAACAGCAAGTGATCATGAAATCATGTTATGTTGTTGGTAATAGAAAGGTAAAAATTATTGAGTTGTTCTTCAAATGCTTGGCGTGTTCTGCTTCAATGTTTGGCATGTTCTGATTAGTTTTTTCAAGAAGTTTTACCTTTTCTTTAGGGAAATTTTGGTTCTTTTTTGATGCTAAGAAAATGGCGTCCGCCATTGCCAATGGTTATGTGGGAACTAATGCCCGATATTTACAGTCTCCCGCTAGATGGCGTATCGAGTGTTGCGATCGCGAATAACATCGATATTTCGCATTCTAAGCAATGGTTTCGTGATGTTTGTTCCCGATGTGTTCTTCATCACCTTACTGAAAAACAAATGCAAATAAGATTTCACCAATGTTGTGAATTGAAATATATGCTTCAAAATGATTCGAATTTCTCAAAGACTTCAAAGACGAGTCCTGAAATCCTACAAGAACGGTTGTGATGATTATTTTCTTTGGTCATAAAGATGTATTTTGTCAGCATTTTGTGTTCCCAAAAAATTTTGTGTTGGTGCATCTCATGTTTCAGCTCTGAATTCTTCGAGAAAACGTCATGAATTAGTTGGGAATTGAACAATATATCATGATAATGCTCGTCCGCATATCACAATTTCTGTTCCGTGATATTTCAGTAAATACATTATTAGAACCATGCCACATCTCCTTTCCAAACTAGATCTTGCACCACGCGATTTACCTCTCTTTCCGAAGTTGAAGGAGAAGCTCTGTGACAGAAAATTTAATGCAAATTCTGACATTATATCAGCAGTGTTTGATTCTTTAAAGCAACTTCAAGAAAAAGCTTCTCTACTTGTTTTGAAAAGTGGGTTGAACGATGGGACTGTTGCATATAAACTGAAAGAAGTTGTATTGAAAATGAATGCTTTACTTTTTGCTGTAAGTATATTTCTTGATCTTTTAAGATTTCACTTATTAACTCTTTTTGGAACACTCTTTATAAATAAAAAAATAATAATAATACTTACAAAACAGAACTTCCTCTGCCTCTTCCTCCTTTAGGACGGCATAACACATTCTTCGTCACTACAATAAGGAGAAAACCTAAAAAATAATTCAATTTTTCTCATTTGAACTATAGAGAATTAATATGATGCCCAGAAAGATATATATATATATATATATATATATATATATATATATATATATATATATATATATATATATATATATATATATATATATATATGGGTGATTCTCACGAAATATGACAATTCACTGTCCCTTGCTCTAAGATCTAATACTATAATACGAAAAGAACTTTTTTTTTTTTAAATTTATAAATAGCATTGCTCTTAGCATTTTAAAATAACTTTGCACTAGCATTGACTGTTTTGTATAGTTCAAAAATTTATTTGAACTTCAAAATGTCATTTTCCTGGCATGTCCCAAACAATGTTTCCAATAGTAACTAGCGTCAAAACTTCCTATAAATTTTTCAATATCTTATTTTTTTTTATCTCAGCCGGTGTAAGCATTTCTAGAATATACGCAGAGGGTATTATTTACAAAAACTTCGTTTGAATAAATTTTTTCTGTCAATAATTTGTTTGTCCCAAGAAAATCTATCATTTTCCTGGCTACTTTTATTTAGTGGTTTATAACCAAAATAGATAGATAAAGCCAGCAATCAATATCTTATGTTAATAGATTGATTAGATACCCTCCTATATGAACATGTCTTGTTGCAGAAGAACTAATTTTCTGGTTCAAAATCTATGTCAAAAATTTTTTCATGGTGAGTAGGTTTTTGTGTTGTCATTTTCCTGGCTTCTTGAAACCATTAATAACATAAACTACATAGATTTATATGAGTTATTTTAAGAAATCCTGTTGTTTTCTACAGAATATAAATGTCTTAGGCCAAAATATTTAATTAAAGTTATATGCTATTAAATGGCGAATTTGTCATTATCCTGGCTGTCATTTTCCTGGATTATGAATGCCAAACTGCTAATACTGTAAGGAAGGAAAGCAAATATTAACCTAATACGAAGTTTATGTATGATTGTAATAAGATTGAATGAAATCCAAGTTATTTGTTTATTTAATGATTGATTATTTTACACAATTTTATTCTGTACATATCAGCAACAGAATTTTTTTTTGGTTCTTTCTACAGTAGATAGAAGAATTAATTTAAGTTATTCATGGTCCCTCTAACATAAAGGCTTAGGCTTTGTTACTTACTAATAGCTTAAAATGACTGTTCCTTCAAACTTTTAAGCTAATATGTCATTTTCCTGGTATTCAAAATGTGGTGAATTTCTATTTTAATTTTTTCTTGAGAAAATGTCAATAAACTACACTGCTGTCTGTAAGATATTAATAAGTGTAACTGAAGAAGTATACAAAAAGAATTTTAGATTATTTTGACGACTTTAAATTTTAAGAAATTTTTTGTTCTGAATTGTCATATTTCTTGAGAATCACCCATATATATATATATATATATATATATATATATATAAATTTTCGAGTCCTAGTCATAAGTAAATCCCTTTTATTTAAAGTAAAAGGAATTTATTGCATTATGTGCAAAAAAAAATAAAAACAAGTGGATTGGCATAGTTCCCTCTTTTAATTTTTAACAAGCTTTAGTCTTTTCTTAAAACTAATGTAATCAGCATGCGAGTCAACCATAGGAACTTTTTTCCATACCCTCTCAACAACGTTTCGTAATTGCTTCAGTTTAGATAACCTGTGCAACCATGCAAAATAATCCAATGGATTAAGATTCGGATAGCTTGGGGACATTTCTCTTTTGGGAGAAAATCAGCTATATTGTCACTGCACCAACATTGTGCAATTTTTTCAGCATAAAGTAAGAAAATAATCTAACTAATATGTAATATATAATTTTGAGAGCAGACAAAGAATACTCTTTTCTATACAGATCTCAGCGCAAATATTAACTTCTTTACTATGAAAATAAGCGCACATTTTTCCTTCTTTTTTTTCTTCTATGTATTAGATTCGGGTTTTGAAATCGATATTTTTTATGATTTCGATATTTCGTATAATATGCTTTTTATCGATATTGAGCAGAATCGACCATTTTGTCTAAGTTCCAGAACAAAAAGTTTCAAATGGAAAAAGATAAATTTGTCTACAGGGAGAAGGTTGCCGCTTCATTTTATCGCATTTTTTTATGACAATCAATATTCCGAGTACCTTAGTTTATTTAAAAACTTAATTTAATATATAATTATAAAAGGAGGAAGAAGAAAGTAAATTTTATTTTCAATTACACTTCTTCACAAATTGTTTTGTTGCATTTATACAATTACTTCATCTTCCCTAATTTGGGTATGTGGATTTCATATCTGAAATTAATTTTGCTTCCGAAGCTACAGATTGTTTTAAAGGACATTTTTTGTCAATTTTGGCCTTGTGGCGTATGACGACATTTCTGGGCATGGGTTCCTATGAAATTTTAATTCTGATAATGTAGCCTAACTTCCCTAATAGTTTTTCTCAACCTTTGCACAACCCCCTGTCACATACATATAACGTTTTTAAACTTATACATTTTGACAAAAAATAAACAAAAATGTCACTTAAAAAAACTAAATCTTGAATAGAGAAATCGATTTCAGATTTGAAATCAACGATGCGAAAGTATCTAACATCCGTTAAAAAATCTCATTCAATAGAAAACGCAATGGAATTTGTTTTCCGGTGTTATTTAAAAAGATGCTCTATTTTGTTGATTAAAAAAAAGACATTTTAAAACATGAATTTATGCCATTCGCTTTCCCAAAATAAACATTTAAAAAATATATATTATGCCGTTGTACAAAAAAAAAGTTAAATGAATAATTTTATTTCTTTCAATTTTCATTGTCTATCTAATTTATAAATAAATGGTTTTGGAAGTATTCTAAAAGCATGTTTTAAAATGAAGCTGTTATCCTTAATTTGTTTAGATTTCTTGTCAAACATTAAAAGTTTCAAATTTTCCAAATTTAAAAATTAAACAAATTGTTATCATTAATTTTTAGATAGTAATTTGGAACAGTATTTTTTAAATATTTAAGTGGCAAGCTGCTAAATGCCTATACTCGTGATGTCAAAGAGTGAGATTTAAAGAAGCATTTAAAAAAAAAAAATCTGATAAAATTTACAACTTGTAATTTTTTTAGTAATAAATACATATTTTTGTTTAAATCAATAAGAGCTTTTTAGATATTTTGATTAGAATTTTTCAGGAAATTTTGTATGAGTAAGAGAAATTTCTGGAGAAAAAAAAAAAAAAACACCAGAAAACCAAAAGAATTGACAAAAAATATTTTTAATAAATATTGAAAGCATAATAGAAATTTTAATAAAATAGGCAAAAACTCTCATTAAATGTATCCAAATAATATTAAGAACAATATACTAAAATTCAAGTTTATTTGAGCCTTGATTTAAGAAAAAGTGCTTTTTTTAAGAAGAAATTTGCAGTTTCGAGAGAAAGTCTCCTCTTATGTACTAAGGTGTAGTATCTCTTCGAATTTGTAGTTGAACAATACAAAGCATTTTGTTAAGGAAAAATTAATTATAAGTTAACACAGAATTAAATATTAATGTACACTTTAGAAAAGCTTGTAGTGGAAATTCAGTCCATTGTGTTCGCCCTTGGTGGTATTGCCGAGTCCATTTATATTTTTTTTCCGGGGCCATGGCGGTGATCTCGGTCATGATGAAGCGGACCATTTAGTCAAAGACGCGACGTATCTTGATATTGATCTTTCGATGTGGATACACTGGAAACATGTAGGTTGGGATTTTAAAAAAAAACTGTTTTGGATTAGAATACTGAATTCTTAACTTTACCAAAAGCTGTATAAGCAAAAGCTTTACAATTGTATTTCCCTCCTTATATATGTAAGCCTCATGTAATACTTTTTGAACCATGAAGAATTGTGTAATAAATTTAATTAAGAAAAATATTTATACTTTAAAGACGACTGTCAAATCTAAACACCAATAATGGAGAAATCGTAAGCCAAACTTCGAGCATTCACACAATTTTTGAATTATTTTTGCTTCAAAAAAACACCGATTTTGCCATACTTTGAATATCATCGGTAGTTAGATTGTTTACACTCAAGTACGAGAGAGCCGGAGTGGCTCAGCGAATAGAGTGTTCACCTCCTAATGAGGTGATCCAGATTCGAATCCCTGCAGCGGTTGGCATCCCCTCTGGCACCCTCTTGTTATAGTTCAAGAGAAATCGATTTTTAAATATATGACTTTTTAAAAATTCGTTTTCTCAGGAACTATTCGCCCAATTTCGCTCAAATTTCTTATTTTGCCACATAAAATTAGATACTTTAAGATGACGTAAACATTGTATACCTTTCAGTTCAAAGTTTTTTCATCTATTTCTAAATAAAATAATAAAAAATAATAAATATTTACCAAAACTTATTTCTTGCATGGAATTATTTCTGGATAAATAAAATTGATAATTGTTTGGAAAATTTTCATTTAGTCCTCGAGATATGGCGAAATACGTAAAAAGTAAAAATAACATTAAGGGGTCTAAACTTTTGATTGCTTTCCTCACCAAACTATGGGAACCATACTTCCCAGATTGCGGCTACCCCTATATCTTAGGGGTTAGAAATCAGATATATTTATTCAGAGAAAGTAATAAGTTTTTGTGTTTCATTTTGCAACTAAAAATATTGTCTGCACTAATTAATTATTGATTGACTAATTATTAATTGAGGTCATCCTTTCAAATCATTGATATTTTATATCCTGGAACGTAAAGATCTGATCATTAGATCAAAAGTTGTTCCGGTTAGTCTGTTTATTTTTTTGCGAATCATACCTGCTTCATTAACAAACTAAATTTATTTTTTTTTAAATTAAAGTACATATGCATTCTAAATTAATCATTCTCACTTTATACTGTATCGTAAAAATAACTTAACTGACTCTTATGTGTATCATATCTTACAGTAGTTATAAATTTTAGTGCTACCGAATGGTGGCAGCTTCTTTACACCAATCAGGGTATTAAAAAAAATTCTTGGTTTTTCACTACACTAGGAATTATCTATGGTTCTTGGTGTAATGAAACACCAAGAACCAACAGTTAACTGAGGTGTTCTGCGCTATTTTGGGTTAAAGCAGTTGCCACCATTTTTTGGTGTGATGAAGATGCACTAAAACTTTTTTTAAATGTAGCAATGTTAACAAGTGGTACTAAGAGTTTATGAAAAATTATTAAAATATTTCTAGAATTAAAATAATAACTGTTTTTTGCTTGTTAATATATAATTTATTTTGCATATAACAAGTATGAAACAGTTGTTACATATGTGTTATATACTAACTGTAAATTTTATTATCAAGTAAAAATGAAGTAATCCGTTAAAGGGGTCAGATGCAATTACAAACTAACAATTATTGAATTTCGAAAAAAAAAATTCTTTTGTCAAAAATAAACAGAATTTATTTTCCTAATTTTACAATGAAATTTTTTTTTTAAGATTTCATAATAATCGAGCGAGTAATTTTACATTAATTTGCGCAAAAGTTAGTTTTTTTATATTTTCTTTTTTTTTACTTTGAAGTGTAAGATCACAATTTTTTTTTAAATTTATTTTCCCGAAAGTTTAGCATGTGCCTTATTAAATGGTTTTAAAAATTGCTAGGAATTTTTTTTTTCCGTGAATAATCATTTCAAAATTTTTTTCAATATCAAAACGTATATTTTTGCCAAATATGAAAAAAAAACTAAGTTAAAAGTTTTTTTAATTTTTTTTCAAGCACTGATAAATTTAAACAAAAATTAATTGTGTCAGTTTACATTACTATAATCTGTCGATAGATGAAATTTGGAGATTTTCTATCGAAGTTTACGACACGGAGTTCATTTTTTCATTATTGCATAATTTTTAAAAATTATGCAACAATGAATAATTGTTGCATAGTTTCATTGTAGGATTTATTGCTAGAAATTTCTATAAATTGTATTATAAATATTAAGGCAAACAATTTATAAAATTCATTTAAACAATTATTTTTTATATTATATTTTATTATTAATATTATTTTTACTTTAAAGGTACCGTATTGCCTTATCAAATAGGAAAAAAATCTTAAGATACCAGAATTATCCGGGATCATATCCCCCCATCACCTGCTAGATAGCCTGTTCCACTTCTACTAAGGGATGGCGATAACTTAGATAAAAACAAAAACCCAGAAAAATCGATCTCTTACCCAAAACCAGATTTGCATCATTTTCAAAATAAAGGGATACCTCTATTAATGTCTACAAGACATGAAGACACTCACCTGTGAAAATAAAAACATCCGGTTTGAAAAGTTTATCTCTGATGAAGCTCATTTTATTTTCTTCCTCTCCATCCTCCGGGATCCGATGGCGTAATAGCAATGACGTCAGTATGACGTCAAGCACGAGCTGTCACCATTTTGATCCTTTTTAACATATACTATGAGCATGCGATTGATTTGTTTATTTGGTTTTTATTGTGAAAAAAAAAATTTTCTTCCAATTCTTTGATCGATTTCGGTTTTAGTGATAGATAAATCCAACTATATAATATAGCATAAATACAATTTAAAAATATTTGATTATTTATGTAAATTTTAAAATATGTGTCATTAATTTAATAAAAAGAATTTTTTTTTTAATAAATTTCAAATGTAAAGACTTCTAGTTTGATTTCAAAATGGCGATTTTACTCATTTTTTTAAATTTAAATATGAAAAAAAAAATTCTTTTTAATTCCTCTATTAATTTCAAACATAGTGATTGATAAATCTAACCATATAATGCATGTATCTACCTTTTATAACATATATAAAATAAATAATTACGTACTTTTTACAATATAATACTTTTTATAACACATACAAGAGTAACTGGTGATTTAATATCTGGCGATTAAATATTCTGTCCCCTCAGTATTCAGTTTGATAAAAAAATTACTTTTAAATTTTTACACATAAACTTATTAAAAATCTAATTTAATTGCGATTCATTCATTTATTTTGATTTAAATTATGAGAAACATTTTAATAAATTTCGGATGTTGTGTCTCTTAGATACAATCATGCAATTTATGCAAATGCTTTTTATAATAAATACAGAAATAATTGATGTTTTATTTATATTTTAAAAGCATTGTCACCAGTTTGATAAAATTTAATTCTCATAATGATTTTTATATGTTAAAATTTCTAATTTAATTGCAAAATTACTATTGATTAATTATTTTATTTAAATTATAACTGAAAAATTATTTTTAATTCTTTAATTGACTTCGGGTGAAGTGGCTGATAAATTTAACCATATGTGTATGTACTTTTCGTAATGAATGCAAAAGTGATTGATGATTTATTTATATTTTGAATATACTTATGAAAAGGAATCTTCAATCTTATGAAAACTAATTTTTTTTTGGTACGTAAAAGCTCGAAATGTATGCCAGCAACATGTATTAAGGGAACTAATTATGCTTAAAAATAACAAAATATATTAAAACACTAGGGATTAATTAAAATTATTTTTATGAATTACAATACTATTTTTATACTCATGAAGTCTTAAAATTCTATATGAAATATTTAACTGAAACACTATGATTGTACTTAAAATTAATTTTTTAAATAGTGTAAATTTTTTCAAACCACCATTAGATAAATCAAGATCCATTAGATCAGACATACACCACTTGATCAAGTTTCAGAAAAGCGATAATGTAATTCAACTTAACATCATATTGTTGTAAAAGTAAACTACAATGATACAATACTTTAAATTTGAGTTATGTTATGGCTTAGCAGTGCTGTATTTCGGCATTCAAAGATGCGAGTTGCAATATTTTTCAATTCAGTTTGCAAAAAACAAAGAAAACATAGCGAGAGATACAACATTGAACCTGCATGCATTATTCTAACAAGGGAATAATTCTCTCTGTTAAGAGTTTTTTATTTTAGTTTCTGATTTTTTAACTTGTTTTTTTTTTCCGCTTGCTTTGTTTCGAACTTGAATGCTTTATGTATATTTTTAAAATGATCAAAAACGTATTCATAGTAGGAGACGAATACAAAAACGAGAATAAAAAAAAACCTTATTAAAATCTATTAAATCACTATTAAAGTATGAATCAAAATCTATTTCATTATCTGAAGAAACGGAAGGGAGTTGAAAGCCTATGCTTAGAAAGACCTAAACTATACCAAGCAATCATATTTGCTTCAATGATTTTTATCCCGCCTTCGCCCTAAAGATTCGACAGATTCCGATAGAGTTTTTGTTTTTTCCTCGCATGAATTCGTGTCTCTTAGTGAGTATAATTTCTCACACAAGTTCTGGAAAAGAAACTAAAAATATGTATCATTGCGAAGCACCAAATTTATATAATTAAGTGCTTCTGTGAGAAATAAGGAGTCAATGGAAACGTTTTTATTTTTTTTCGGAGTCTTTTAACCGCTTCAAGCACAGAAAATAAGTAGACAAATAATAAAAAATATTATACTTTACGTATACATTTCTATTAGAACTCAGCCTGTTTTATTTAAATGATGAGTAATTAATTAAAGAATAAAATAAATTATCGCAAGTACGTTACAGAAAGAAATTCAAATAGAAAAATTATAGTAAATCTCATTATATTGCAGTTCATTTTTGAAGTTTAAGCATACAGTTACAAAATGACTTATATAACAAAACCAAACGATTAATAAAAATGTAAATAAATTTTGGAAAACTTCATTTGATATAACCAAAAAGAACAAAATCTCAATTAATATGTAAAATACAATACCTAAAAAATGCTTGTAGCAAAATTTACGGATATTTCAAGGATCGTATACACATATTGATTGGGTGGAGCAAGGTTATTATTATGATTTATAAGAGCCTATTTTCTTTTTCATTACCTTTTCTTATAAAAATATATTATACAAAGCAACTAACAAGGGAATGTTCTGCAATATTTATGGGCTTTTTTTCTTATAGCTCACTTTTTAGAGGAAATTTTATGGAAATCTTTCCATTGCTAGGCACATAAGATATTTTTTTAAAAAACTCTTTTATTTTACTCTTTTTTTTATCTTATTTATTACAGATTTTTTTCCTTCTCCCAATTTGCACGAAGCTTACATTTACATCAGGCTCGCGACATCACAAGAGGAATAAAAACCTGAAAACTCCTGATTACCTTAGCATGCTTTCAGGCAAACACTGTCGCTCAGTAATATCTCCAAGTTGAGCCGTAGGGGCTCAGAGGATAGAGCGCTCGTCTTAAAATGAGGTGTATTGGGTTCGAATCCCAGCGATGGCTGGTCGATTCGAATTCCGCACTCTGCTTGCACTGACCACACTGCTCATGTAAAATATTCTCAGTGGTAGACGGATCATGGGTTAGAGTCCCCTTGCCATCAGACCGTGGAAGGTTTTCGTGGTTTTCCTTACCAGTAACGCAAATGCGGATTAGTTTTATCCAAAAGTTCTCCGTAAAGGCAAATTTCTCCAATACTTGATCCAGGATTCCTCGTCTTCTGGAATGGGTTCAAAATTGCAAGTATACGGAGTTGAACATTGGTTGTAGTAAACCCGTAATTGGATCGGCCGTTCAACGACGGTTATAAAATATCTCCAAGTCATGCTGGAATTCGTACGCGTAAGGGCTTTGCTTAATGAAGTTCTTTTATACTTATCCTTGAAAAGTTAGGTTCTTAATTTCAGGAATGGTGCAAATACACAACCAGAAAGGGGCCGAACCTCTTAACTTTTTTGTTAACGATGTTTATATTTGCCTAAAATTGAGGAGATTTCTGAAGATAGGAAAGAGGTTCAACCGATTCTATTACGTAATGAGATCTGTTTTGTGGATGTTTGAGAATGAAAAAACCTCTTCGCTTCAGAACTGGTTTTTGTTTTTATTCAAATCAAAGATGAAGCCTCTAAGGGGCAAATACAGTGCGGTTTTGAGGAGAACTCCTCCAGAATCTGGGCTGTCTGCTGCTATGGTAACAAGCGAGAGCACATTTCTAATGGGTGGGCAATGGAGGAGTGAATGTGTCGATTGGTTAACTCACGCTGACCTATGCCAAGATCAAGACAAAACTGTTCATCCCACACCCCTATTCGAAGTGATTTTTCCTCGTAACCATGGTACCCGCCACGATGCGAGACGGATGTCTGGAGAAGTTCTTTTGAAAGCCGCTCTATATTTAGGTTTTTGCTTTAAGCTCGGTTAACAGCTAAATTAATTACGTCCCAAAATGAAAAGTAGATTATTGGTTTCAGTAGTTGTTAATTTGACAAGCCTTTTTTTCAAGCTTTTGATGTCAGAGGACAGCTTTCAGGCTCCTGCTTTCAGTCCTTGTGTAAATGTGCGTTACTGAGCCATTGCTCGTGTAACTTAGCTAACGAAAAATTATTCCTGAACACCGCATTGTTCCTGAACCAAATTGTTCTCTTTAAAATAAAAACAAGATGAAGAGCATAACTTGGGAATCTGTTCAAATCTATAGACCAGCGTAATCATCAAGTATTTACCTTATCAAATGTTATCTCCTTATTTGTCTGCCCTTATTTATCTTTTTACCCTCTAAGTTTTTATAGATCAAGCTATATTAAATTAAGCTGTTATTGAAGTAGTGCATTCTTTGTCTCAAAGAAGGTATTGAAACACATTTCGATTTAATGCATAGTTTGTTAATAAAATATGAATTCCAATATGAACTAATTAAATACTATAAACTAATAAAATACTACGCTTTGAAATCAAAAATCATATCATTACATCCTAAAAGTCATTACAGAAAAAAAATTTCTAATATCATTATTTGATCGTTTTGAATGAACCCTTTCTTTAAACAGTATTCCCCAATCATTGCTCATAACATACATTTTTACAATCCTTTCCTAAAATTAATTTTAAAAAAAGGAAAGGGCATGGATCGCAAATTAATCTTCTAAAGTAGAAGGATTTTTTTTTTTGTTGTTGTTGAAATCTGTTGAATCACTGGTGAGGTGAGAAATACGAGATGATAGCATCAAAATCAATTTGATTACCTGGTGAAACTTGGAAGAAGTGATATTAATCAACACTACTTTTTCTTTTTTCAGCGATCTAATAGGTGTTCATATTTTCAGTGTGGTCTTGCTCAGAAATAAGTTTTTAGATTTTGATGAAGTTTTTGTTTTTATTTCGTTAAAAATTAATATCGACATATTTTTGATAAGGATTTGATAAGTAAATATTAAGGACAGTCACTGCGAAATTACTTCTGTAACAAACATCTAGAAATACCCTCACACATCTAATATTTCTATATATTTGTAATTTTCAAGCTAATTTTACTTAACCTATAATTTTTTTTTAATTGTTCGATTCTATTTGTTCTATTCTATTGATACTATTGAGTAAAATCAATTGTTTTTAATGGTTTTGGCTTTTATGGATAAATCGGTTCAAAATTTTTTTATTTGAAAGGAATTAAGTAGAATATTTTATATTAGAAAGTGCATAAAAAAAACACAACTAAGTTATACTATAATAGTCGATAGTTCAATTTTTTAATGCGCTATTTTATTTATTTATTTGAATCATCAGTAGGTAAAATTAGTTGTCCATTGGTTCTATTTATTCATAAATCCGTATCAAGCGTTTGAATGCTTGAGTTGTTTTGTTTTTTTTACATACAGGGTTATTCATAATTTCTTCCGGGGTTTCAAAGCGTTATAGTAAAAAAACGAAGACGAATATGGCAAAAAAGAACATATAAAATTATTCCGAAAGTATTCAAGTTTTAATTTTAGCAGTCGCCGGTAGATGGCAGTAACATGTACCACTGAAGCCAGTTGTAGAAAAGAAAAATGGCGTTTACAGGCGAAGAGAAAGCTTTTTGTGAGTTGGAGTTTGCAATTTTTTGTGTGATGTGCGTGAATACCTGAACACACACTTACCTCATCGATGGATTGGACGAGCTTTCGAAGATGACGTATCTCTTCTAAAGTGGCCTCCACGGTCACCGGATTTAACAGCGTGTGACTTTTTCTTGTGGGGGTATGTGAAAGACCACGTTTTTGTATCACCTATGCCGCGTGATGTAGCTGACCTGCGTGAAAGGATAACACGTACTATCAATAACATAGACAGTACCATGTTGAGTAGTGTATGGCAAGAACTGGACTATCGCATTGATGTATGCCGTGTGACCAAGGGTTCACACATAGAACACCTGTAATGTATGTAAGTAAAACTTGAATAGTTTCGGAATAATTTCATATGTTCCTTTTTTTCATATTCGTCTTCTTTTTTTTTTTTTTTTTACTATAACGCTTCGAAACTCGGGAGGGAATTATGAATAACCCTGTATTACAAAAAGAACCAAGTTGAATATTAGGAATCTAAGTTCAAATGTATTTTTAGAAAGAAAATAATATCTTTCATTTGAAATACAAAGTAAGTTTCAAAAGTTAATGTGAATAAATAAAACATGAAATAAAAGAATTATCACTTTATTTACCAACACACATTGCATGCGTATAACAAATAAAATGTGTGTATTTACAAGTACACACCATAAATCAATAATAACAATAAAGTATGTGATATTTAACAAGTTCTTACAAGTGAGTGCATAGAATTCAAAATCCAACTTTTTCAAAACACTTTTATGTTTTGAAGGTATTTGCTGAATTCAGTTTTGTGATCAAACTAATATGATAATTTAATCTCCTTATCTTTATTAAATATGTCTTCATCTTCTGAAATTGCGAAAATAAAAAACAATTAAAATTATTTAACAAAAAAAAAAATTTCAGTTTAATAATTACACGTGTGGAAGTGAAACTTCACGTAGTAATTAAGATGCATTTTTTATAGTAAAGAGAGAAGTTCTTCGGAAATTCTCTAAACAGTTTTATTAAACGCGTTGATATAATTATGATATAACAGAATAACAATAAATCCAATTTTGTTACATAGAGAGTCCCGTGATAGCTCACCGTCCCGTGATAGCTCAATAGTTAAAATTGGG
Source organism: Parasteatoda lunata (assembly GCA_949128135.1). NCBI lineage: Eukaryota > Metazoa > Arthropoda > Arachnida > Araneae > Theridiidae > Parasteatoda > Parasteatoda lunata. The sequence goes on along the minus strand of OX421977.1, from coordinate 71,202,655 downwards.
GGTAATTGACTGTATTTAATAATTAACAAATATTTATTTAACAAATGTAATTAATTAGTTCACGTATGAACTTACATTAGAGAGCGACCATACGCTCTTAACAATTCAATCAACAAGAACAAGAGTGAGTAGTTCAAAGGGTTACATTATGATAAAAGATGGCTGGCGCCATACAATCTCGCCAAACGGTAATTCAACACCAAACAGGGAGATTAAAATTGAAAGTTTTTCCCTTTTCAAAAATTTACACTGAAATTAATTTCCTGAGTCTTTCTCTTTTAAATTAAAAACATTTTAACAATATACATTCATAAAAGATTTAAATCCACATTTTGAATTCATTTTTATGTAAAAGTTTTCGCTTTTGTAAAAATTCAATGCTTCTTAGGAAACATTCTAAGATTTTCTTAAATATTAAAAAAGACTTAAATTTTAATGACATTAAATTCCATTATTAAATTCGTTTGAAATTCATTCTTCATAAAATATTTTGCTCTTGCCAATTATTTATATAATAAGAATTTGAATTTCCAACCAAAAATAATATTAGTATCACAAGTTCAGTTCCAAAGATTTGGCGTACTTATACTAGAATATAATAGAATACTCGTCTCAAGGTTATGCGATTTCCCCTATATTCATATTTTCCCCCTCTTTGTTACCGTGGTTATGGCGAACCTTGCTTTGTCCACAGCAGCATGTTTCAGTAAAAAGTTGAAGTATGCTTGCGCGAGAAAGATGCAAGATTAATCGAAAAGATGGTAACCAAGAGGGAGACAGGTGGAGAGTGGGAAAATTTCATGACTTTCAGACGCCTATTCTATTTACTAGGAGTATAAATGCTCTCTTTAAGTGGATACTTGAGGCCGTTGCCCCATTTGCCCCCCTCTCTGCACGTCACTGTTTAGCAGCTTAATTGTAAAAATAATGTACTGTAACAACAATTTCAAAAGAAATACAGCAAATACCCTCAAAAAACTGGAACGACAGTATCATCCGAAGACAAGCTAGAGAAAAATGGAAGAACAAGATTTTTAAGTGCATCTTAAAATCACACAGATCAGCATCATCAACGAGTAGTACAAGTAAATGCATGCAGTCGCTTCGAAGCAGAGTAAACATTGCTGAATTTCTCATATTGTGAAAGTCAGGATTTAACGAGACATAACCGGGAGCGTAACTATAAAAAAAGGGACACAGAAATTAAAACACTCCTGTAAAATTGTAAAATATTAAAAATTTTAGCACAAAATTTTATTAATTAGCGAGTGTTTAGTTTCATACATGTTTTCATATATTTCTGACAAAATAGTAAAAATCTTTTCTTTTTTGCAATTTAGGTGTAAAAAATCTCCAAAAACGTGAAAATTACTCCAAAGGAGAAAAACAATGTCAAAAATCTCAGTAATTAAAAAATCTGAAAATACATACACTTCATGGTTTCTTTTACTAAAATTTCTGAAATAATTCAATTATAGTTAAAAAAAAAAAAAAAACAAACAAATTGCAAAATCTTATCCAAGCTTCTGATAATTAGAAAATTGATACACTAGTAAACAAATTGCTGCGTAAATTTTTGCATAGTAAACAAATACAACAGCAAATAAATTATTTCTTTCACTAAAACTCTAAGTAAATCAGTTACAGTAAAAAAAAAATTATCAAAACGTCTTCCCAGCTATTGAAAATTAGAAAATTGTTTCAATTGTTAATTTATGATAGTAAATGACTTGTTGCTTAAATTTTTGCAATAGTAAACAAGTTGTTTCTTTTACTAAAATTTCTGGAGTAACTCGGTTGTAGAAAAAAAAAAAAAATTAGGAAAATTTCATCCCAGCCATTGAAAATTAGAAAATTATTTCAATTGTTTATTTACAATATTAAACAAATTATGGTAATTAGGAAATTGATGCAATAGTAAACAAATTGTTGCGTAAATTTTTACATAGTAAACAAATACAATAGCAAATAAATTATTTCTTTCACTAAAATTCTAAGTAAATCAGTTACAGTAAAAAAAAAAAATTATCAAAACGTCTTCCCAGCTATTTAAAATTAGAAAATTGTTTCAATTGTTAATTTATGATAGTAAATGACTTGTTGCTTAAATTTTTGCAATAGTAAACAAGTTGTTTCTTTTACTAAAATTTCTGGAGTAACTCGGTTGTAGTAAAAAAACAAAATAAGGAAAATTTCATCCCAGCCATTGAAAATTAGAAAATTATTTCAATTGTTTATTTACAATAGTAAACAAATTATGATAATTAGGAAATTGATACAATAGTAAACAAATTGCTGCGTAAATTTTTGCATAGTAAACAAATACAACAGCAAATAAATTATTTCTTTCACTAAAACTCTAAGTAAACCAGTTACAGTAAAAAAAAAATTATCAAAACGTCTTCCCAGCTATTGAAAATTAGAAAATTGTTTCAATTGTTAATTTATGATAGTAAATGACTTGTTGCTTAAATTTTTGCAATAGTAAACAAGTTGTTTCTTTTACTAAAATTTCTGGAGTAACTCGGTTGTAGAAAAAAAAATAAAATTAGGAAAATTTCATCCCAGCCATTGAAAATTAGAAAATTATTTCAATTGTTTATTTACAATATTAAACAAATTATGGTAATTAGGAAATTGATACAATAGTAAACAAATTGTTGCGTAAATTTTTACATAGTAAACAAATACAATAGCAAATAAATTATTTCTTTCACTAAAATTCTAAGTAAATCAGTTACAGTAAAAAAAAAAATTATCAAAACGTCTTCCCAGCTATTTAAAATTAGAAAATTGTTTCAATTGTTAATTTATGATAGTAAATGACTTGTTGCTTAAATTTTTGCAATAGTAAACAAGTTGTTTCCTTTACTAAAATTTCTGGAGTAACTCGGTTGTAGAAAAAAAAAAAAAAAAATTAGGAAAATTTCATCCCAGCCATTGAAAATTAGAAAATTATTTCAATTGTTTATTTACAATAGTAAACAAATTCACCATCATCTGCATATTTTTGATTAGATTGATTGCAACAAAGCAAATTGTCTATTTTTCAATGATTACTCTGCTTATCACAAGTAAAAAAAATTACATATAAAGATGTATCAATAAGTGAAAACTAAGCTCATAAAAGAGTGATTAAAAGTGGAAAAAATCCAAACAGACCTATAAACTGGCCAGCTGGAAAAGAATTCAGTTATGTATTGCGTCAGAATGGCGTAGCACACTGTCGACGCAATCTTCCATTGAATTTTTTCATTATCAGGTCAGGGTATAGGTCTGCAAGTTCGATGTTGAAATCTGTCATGCAGAAGACATACCAAAGAGACACAGAATGCTGTGCTAACGCAGAACAGTAAACTATTCGCAAATATGCAGAAAGTAATTAATATGCTCACTATTATATTCATTACTAAAGATTCAATGCCCAACATTGAAACAAAGTAGTTAATTATCTGATTTACAATAATTCGGCTACTTCCAAAATATGATATTCAGTGGTGATGAGAAAATATGATGATTTGTGGTAGTAACGTCACTCATTTACGTTTAAAGAGCGCATCTGACACTATAATAAAAGTTGTGTATTAAAATAACCGGAAAAAAGGTTAATATTACTAAAATTGAAATTCAGCTCCTGTTTCACTGATATATTTGAAATTTTCGTGGCAATATAATGATAATCCGCACTTCCGAATTGCTTTAGAGAAATCAAAATAACCTCAGTTTGCCGCAAAATCTGTTTCAAGAGAACAAAATTAGCAGACGCATGTGCAAATACTGACATATAGCATATCGAACATATATGACATACAGAGTGGTCTGACATATAGCAGAAAATATTTATCTATAGCTTTTCTAGTCTACGGGGCCATTTTTTGACAAACTAAATACGTTTGAAAACTTCGGATGATTAAATTTCTAGTTTCTTAGGCGGCATGCGGTAAACCGTAATTTTCATTTCAGTCTTTTTTTTTTCAGTTGAGTTTTTCACATCATTGGTCATTTTTAACAATCAGTATGTTAAAGAGCCGCGATGGTCCAGTGGATAGAGCGTTCGCCTTCCAATGAGGCGAACCGGGTTCGAATCCCAGTCGATACGAATTCCGCATCCGGTTTGCACCGACCACAGTACTGACGTGAAATATCCTCAGTGGTAGACGGATCATGGATTAGAGTCCCCTTGCCGTCAGGCTAAACATGGGAGATTCTCGTGGTCTCCCTCCCTATGTAACGCAAATGCGGGTTAGCTCCATCAAAAAGTTCTCCACGAAGGCAGATTTCTCCCAATACTCGATTCAGGAGTTCCCTTGTCTTCTGGATTGGGTTTCAAAATAACAAGCTACGGAGTTGAACATAAGTAGTCGTAAACCCATAAAATTGGGTCGGCTGTTCAACGACGGTTATAAAATAAAATAAAATCAGTATGTTAACTATAGCAGTTTCTATGTTGAGCGAGTAATTCTTAGCAATTACGAGCGATATAGTGGCAAGTAATATTTTCACTTGAGAGTCCACTAAAATATTTAGGCTTGAGTTGCAGGTAAAATTACAACATTATTTTTTTTTACACCAGTAGTTAATCAAAATTGTTTTGCCCTTGCGCCACTTACATAACTATTTATTACATTTTCGAGCGCCGACATAAAGTTTCTTTTTAAATATAATCCAAATACATATTTATCCAAATACATATTTATCGAAATCATAAATGGACAGCTTAATTTCTCTTTGACTGACACACATTTCAAAATAAAAAGTGAATTGAAATGTCTTTGTAAAAAAATACATTAAATATATAAGCACCAAAATAACATCCCAATAGCAATTACAAATTATTATCGAAACATCAGTAAAGTTATGGTAATATAGTTATAATGATGGTAGCTTTGTCATAACCTGACATGAAATTTAATGTATTTTACATTAATTTGTTAACTGGGATCATTGTAAATGAAAAACAAGTATATATATATATATATATATATATATATATATATATATATATATATATATATATATATATATATATATATATATATATATATATATATATATATGCATCTAAATAAATTTATACGAAATCTAATCTCTAGAAAAATTTGGGCATCATTCACATAAAACATTTCTGAGATTTGATTCAATTCTAAAACTCGACAATTTTTACGGCTAAGAATTTTGTTTCTAATTTTCCATTTGAACTGATGTCAAAGACTTAGAGGTCAGTGGTTCCCAAACTTTTATAAGTTTAAACTATCAAATCACTAGAGGCGTCCTATAAACTGAATAAAAAAAAGAGCTTAATAAAAATAAAAATAAGACCAAGAATATAATAGTTTTCTAGGCACCACAAATGTTGCAGTTCTCTAGGGCATCACAAATGGTTCTCTTGGGCGCCACAAGTATTTAATTTTATTGGGACACCTTGAATAACTTTTTATGGAACCAATTATATTATAGTTTTTAGAGCTTAGAGAATGTTATAGTTTTCTAGGACACCCAGTTTGGGAAGCACTGCACAAAGTCACAAATTGTGTGACTGCCCAACAATTTAAAAATAGTTAAGACGTAACTCATTTTTACATACATTTCACTTTAACAATATAGTTATTGTTCCCTTCACTACTTAGGACAAATAAAAGTTCTCATATTTCATCTGCAGATACATAACAGAGAATTTAAAGTTAAGTTACTCCGTTTACATGAGTTGAAATAATAAAAAAACACAACTAGACTATCAGAGTAATATGATTTGAATTGAGAAAACTGTATCTGTTCAGTGTCTCAATATGAGCAATCAAGTGAAGAAAAAGAAATGAGTAGAGCTTTAAACCAAGATGCTAGATTGTCGATAACTGAGAATTCGTGTTTTAAAAAAAAATCAGTAAATCGTGCCTTTCACGGAATCATATTGTTCTTTTTTTGGAATTTTTGAACAGATTATCATGAAGAATGCTGTTGCTCCAACTCCGAACACTGTCAGGAGCAAAATAGCAGCTAACGTCTTATTCGAACTGTTACCACCTAAAAAAATTATAAAATGTAGGTTAATAAACTAAACTTTAAATAGTATACACTTATTATGAACTTAGAAATTGGCCATTTGAGAATTTAATGATAACAGTATTTGTTTGTTAAATGTCTTTAATTGGACAATTTCAAAGAAATTGGCTAATAGAAAATTTAATGATAACAATATTTCTTTGTTAAATTACCTTAATTTTGCAATTTCTAAGTTGATAATAATTTTGTTTTACTTAAATTTTAGCCCATACAATGCAAATAGGATCTATAATAATACATAAATTTAAGTAAGATATATTAAATGGAATATTAAAAAAAAAAGATATAATAAATAGATCATAGTAGCTCAATGGTTTGGGACTGAGCAGCAATAATGAAGAATTGGGGATCAACAACCAGTTGCAGCTTAATGTAATCCTAACCATATTTGTTTATTCAATTTAGAGGAAGTTATATCTTCTGTGGTACGATGTTCTTTAGATTTGGTAATAAACTAAAATTTTAATTGAACAAAATTATTAACTTTGAAGTTGTCCTATAGATAATATAATCATAGCAATATTTGTTTGTTAAATTTAGATGAGGGTAATATCTCAATGGTATGATAATCGTTAGATGAGGTAAAATATTGTTCCCGAATGAACGCCATATCTGAGTATTGTATATTTTCATATCTGGTGGCATCTACTCCTTTGCGCATGCGCCAGATCTTCCTTTGCGCATGCGCCAGAGATAGGGGCTTTCCGTTTACTTTGCATTGTGCTGAATTTAGCACCTTAGAATTTCATTTCAGCGTATCACCTCTGATGCCTAGAGTAATAGCTTTTGCTTTTGGAAATAAACGGTATAATACAAGTTTTTATTTTAGTGTTTATCATATGATTTGTTTGCTATGGTATAAAGTTTAACATATGTGTTATTGATTAGTTGTGGAAAATTAAATTGGCGTATAAAATTATCTCTTATAACGCAAACCAAATACCGAGCCGTTAAAAATTAACATAGTTTAAAAGGTTCACAGTTATACTATACCATGAATAGTTTTGAAAATGAGCATAACTTAACTACATTCTCTAAAAAGCAATTTTGATTTGATTTAAATGTTCACTTCCACATTTTATTCAGTAGACAAAGCTCATCACAAAAAAATTACATTCTTGCATCTCCTTAAAATAAATATAAACTGTACTATTTAACAACATAACTTGATTGGAAAACTGCATTCAATTTTGATTTTGAACTTATAAGCAAATAAACAAAGAAAGCAAATTTTGATAAATTTTTTTATGTTGATAATGTGACAAAAATGAAATATAATAGTAAAACATTCCTAAACAACCTGCGTGTTGGCCTGGTGTAAATTAAGGCTCAATAATTTCGAGACCGTATTCGCTCCATACTTCGAGATTCTTAAAATATATTTTAGAATTCTTGTTAAAGATGAAGTTAAAAATATACACATTAAGGCTTGCAAATAAATATTAAAACGAGGATGGAACAAAAATCTGTCAACTCACTAATGAGACGGGCGGGATGAAAAACACAAAAAAAAAAGTTTGATGGCTCTTTCAAATTTAAAAGTGTTTATAATTATTGCCATTCAATCACCCTCTGATTTTCTCAACCATCAAAGAGAGTTTAATGTTTTCAGTCTCGTTTACCTCAGTAGTGATTCATTAAACTTTGCAAAACATTTTTACTTTTCCCCGCTTAAATATTAATACATTCAAGCATAGCTCCATTTAGTATGAAGTTCTGAAACCATAAAAATGCATTTGTAATTAATAAAAGAAATTCTTTAATAATAGTAATTTAAAAGATGCCTTACTTTTAAACTTTTTATATTTTAGATCATTACTTATAAAATACATATTTCATTGCAAAAATAATGTGTATTATTTAATTCAAAAATTTTACTTTCATAAAATTTACCTTTTTCAGCAGTTTAAACAAAAAAAAAATTATTTTCATGTTGTAACATACTGAAACAAATAACTGCAAGAGTTGTAACTACACTACAATAGCAACTTCATAAAACCAAAAAATTTTTACCAGATCTTTTTAGAAAGTATTACAACTGATGTAATATCATTTACTAGAAAGATCACTTGCCCAATAAAATCAGTAATTGCAGATGAATTTTTATACGAAAATTTGAAATAGTTAACTTTATGTAAAATTATAGAAAATTGTTTATTTGTATTTATTTATTTTTTAAAATTTTATATTATTTTTATTTTATTTTTAATTTTAATTTCATTTTAATTTAATTTTAATTCACTTTGTTTATTTATTGGTTTATTTATGTATATGATTCATTTAATTTGCTTCTATCAACCTAATTTTTAAGAATTTATTAAACAAATTTAGTTTAAAATATTTAAAAAAAAAGAAGAAAAAAAAAACTCTTTACTAATATATAAATATAAACATTATGTTTGAGTTTTATCATTAAGTTAATTGCTGCTAATAATAGATTTTGGTTAACAAAACATGTACGATAAACAGCTTTTTTACGCTAATTAAATCACTAGCTTTTAGATTACTTTATTATTATGGTTTATTTCTCTGCAATAAGAAAATTCTAGGTAACATAATATATTAATAATATAAATCTTTAGATTTGGATCTAATCTTTTTTTTTCTTTTTAAAAATATAAATAAAAAAAAAGTTTAAGTGGTTGGAAATGAAAAGCCTATCCACTTGTAATAAACAAATCTGAAATATAAATTTTTTTATGTCGGTGTTTTTTAGCCACTTTTTGTAAAGGGGTATTAAAGGGTAAAAAGAAACAATGATATAATGTGACCATGGTTTTTTAAGTTGCAAAGTAAACAATGGCGAGCAGAAATAAATGAATTCCCCTTGGGCAATCCTTTTGATTAAATACTCTGGAAAAGAGGAGTGATATGTTTTTCTTTCATTTAAAAGAACATTAATAATAAAAATAAAAAAAAACTTAAAACAATATTTCAATTTTTTAAAGTAATTCATGTGAAAATTACTCAAAGATAAAAATTTAACTGCAACAAAATAATATTGTGCTTGTTTTTGAAATTAAAAGAATATTAATTCTCTAATTATTTAAAATTTCCTTAATAAATTTATTAGAAAATCATATTTTATTTTTTATAAAATATTTTTTTTTGAACAAAATATTTACTTCTTGAAAATATAATTTCATCATATGAATGATAGTAATAGATTTAAATTTTTTGTCTCCTGAGTCTTCGAGTGGATGACAGCTGCCTCCTTTGGCCCTACTGTATAAACGCCAAAAATTCACCCTATAGACTCGTAAAAGCATGCAATAAATGAAAAATAGTTATCTATAAATTGGACGATGAAATAAAAAGTTATCTTCCCATTTTATGATCTTTACCATGACACATTTTTAAAAGTTCAAATTTTGTTAAACGGTATGAATAACTTAAAAAGAATAAAAACGTGCGATTATTGATTCTTACTTGAGCCATGATAAACTCTTGGTGGCTGAGAAAAAGCTGATTTTGAAAATCTGAAAAGGAAAGTTATTGTCATCAGATATTTAGATTTAAAAGCTTAGTGCAGCAAATTTTATATACGGTATATAAGAAAAAAACAGCACATAAACAAACCTCGAAAGAAATATTTAACAAATTTGAGCTTTGCAATATTGTTCTGTCTACCGTGGTAAATTAATAATGTAAATCAAAGTTCTTTTTTTAAAGATAATATGTGTAGTAACGTAAAGAAATATCTACTTTTTAGAAACAATTATGTACTACTGTGTAAAAAATTCTTGATCAAATTACGGTAAAAAGTACCGGCACTCTGAGTGCCAGTACTTTTGAGTGTAAAACCCATTTTCACCCGAACATGCATTTTGTTCCGGTAAAAACACCTGATTTATCGTAAATTTTACAGTAATAACTGCCGTAAAATCACTGTAATTAATAAATATAACTGTAAAAATTACTGTATAATACTTTACGGTAAAAATGAATTTTAAGTTAAAATGGATTATTACTTTATACAGTATTACTATTACCGTTACTTTATTCCGTAATTTGATCTGCATTGATTACAATATAACCACTTTTTTCATAAATTGGTTTTTCTTATAAATATGGACCACTTTTTATGACTGGACATTAATAGGTCAGTATTTTTCATAAAATTATACGACAATGCTGAATGTTAAGTAAATATTTTAGAAATATTTGTTTTGTCATTCTTTTGGTGATATTTATCATCTTTTATGAAAATTTTTAACTTTTGGAACATTAGAAATATGAAAAATAATAACCAGCAAATTAAATTTTATTATATCAATTATATTAATTTGTTATATGTTTATAATACAAAAAAGTTATGAATATTATAAAAAAGAAATGTTAGAAATATATATATGAAACTACTTTTTACTGAAAACTAATTTTTTTAAAAAAAAATACTTGTGTCAATAAGTACGAGGCGATATTCTCTACTAGACTATTATAAGTAGTATATACTAAATACTAAACAATTGTAACAAAAAAAAAATTTAAAAAGTCACAACTAGTCAAATTATGCTTGGGAGGGGGTCAAAATATTTTGAAAATATATTTCAATTTCACAAAAGCACATTTAGTAATACAATTCCTCATTCTTTTACTAAGTTTTGCTCAAATTAAATACCTTTATAAATACTTTATCCTTAACCAAGACTAAACTTGATTATAACCGTTTGTTCAATTACCCTGATCTAGTTTAACCTTGGTATAACTTACTTGCTGCCACTCAAATGGTGATAGCTTCTTGTGTCTTCATTGGTTGTACTCATCCATCCAGCTGCTTTATTATTAAGTGGAAATGATGTAACAAAGCTAATCAATGTCAGTAGCACTGAAATTTAAGTGAAAAATAGAGAAAGTTTAAGAAAATATTTTTATGCATAAATAGTACATACATCAAACTGACTCGTTAATTGTACAAAAAAATTGTGGCAGCCGGTTTAAATTATTTCGAAATTATAACTTACGACTTAATTATAACTTTCGAAGTTATAACTAACGAAAATAAAAATTTAAAAACAGGAAATAATGAAAAAAAGTGGAATTTATTTATGTACGGTAAAATAAAACCCAAAACACGGAACATATTCTTACAAACTTTAGTACTTTTTTTTGTAAGAAAAATATTTTTTGAAATTTAAATTTCATTACCATTTTAGTGTTATTGTTAAATAAAAACACAATATTTCATGGTGGGAAATACGAAGTGTTTTACTTCATCCACAAAAGCAAAAAACAAAACAAAAAACACTGTAAAAAATTAAGTCACAAAGAACATAAGTTCAACAGAAACTGGCATACCTTAAAAACAAAAAAGATATTTTTATGAGACTTCGGGTTTTCGTGTTTCCGATTATGATGTAAAAATCGCAACAAAAATTTTAATTACAATTAAAGATACATATCTCCTAACTCAGTGTTCTCACTACAGCGCGAGAACGCGAGAATCTCGCATATTTTTTTTCTTTCCTCGCATTAAAAAATTATTACCGCGAGAAGTTCGCGCACCCTATTAATGAATTTCAAAATGCGTGAATATCGCGAATTTTGGAAAAAATTTCGTCTTCCGCGATTTCGAATGAAATCCGCTTCGTTTTTCTTTCTTGATCATTCATTATTTTCAATATCGGTCCTTGTTATCTAGCTTCCCTATTTACCAGTATTGTTCAGAACCAGAACACCCCCGCCCCCAAACCCCTCTCAGAACACATTTTTCTGCAACCACGTGTTCACCGTAAGGTTTCTTCATGTAAAACGTTTAAATTTTTTGTGCCTGAATGTAAGATGAACAGATACATTGTTAAGACAAATGAAACAAATGTAGAAACGGTAAAAACGAAACAAACAAATACGGATATTCAACGGATATGGATCAAATACTAACATGAAGTATGAACTTGGAAAGAACTTCAACGTACTTCACGATTTTATAGCAGAAATAATTTAAAAGCCTATGCTGGCTGATGTAGAGGATAGGAAAGTGTGTGCATAATGCTACAAATTTAATTAGTGTTTTCGAATAATTCAGCATCTGTTGCAAGGTCATTTAGCACCCAAAACCGGATTAAGACAAAATATCGTAACAGATTGACTGATAAGCATTTGAGCAACCTAATGAGAATAGCTGATGAAAAAGTAGATTTAGAATATTTTCCATTTGATGATGCAGCAAAAATATTTAATGCTTTAAAGATTAGAAGATGTTAAAAATGTATTATAATTAAAGAAATAATTTTTTTCCAAGTATATTCGTGTTTTTTTTTTTTTTTTTTTTTTTTTTTTTTTTAAATTTTTAGAAATCTCTTGTAACTTTTTGAAATCTCACCCTGTTTTTGAGAAAGGGTGAGAAATTCTCACCCATTTTTTTTTCTGTAATGAAAACACTGCAACTACTTTATTGATTTTCATTTTCTATGTAGTTTTTGAATGAATAAGTTGGAATTCATGAAGTTTGTTTCAAGATAATGTTTGCTTTTTTTTTTCTTCTAAAAGTATATTTTTTAATTCGATTTTTTAATTATTTATATATTTCAACGAAAAAAATCCTTACAACGACTAAAAAATAGAATGAAAACCGAAAGAAACAGAAAAATTTACTTCTTTTCTCGACTGTAAAACTCTTTAATAACATATAAAACTCGAAGTCAGTCAAAACTACTCGAGCAACTCAGATTTGCTTTTTCGCTGGATCTTTCATCAATTACGCTGCCAAAAAAATTGCAAGGAAACTTTTCCCTTCAGCAATTTCAGATAAAAATGATAGAATAAAATATTTTCTCTTATCATTTGTTTATCTCCTTATTTAGTTAAATCCTCTTTCCATTTAAGTAAATGTTCCTTATTACCTATAAAACTGTTTTACTGCTTAGGCACACGGAATGCAGTGAAAGTAACAATGCACTAACAGTTACTACAACAGTTCTTTTATATCAATCTATCAAAACTTCCCGGTGTATTTCCCCGTAAAGTAAATGTGTTCAAATTTATCTGTAAAATTGCTTTACTGCTTTCAAAGCTGAAATGCAGTGACAATAACAATACAATCACAATTGTTAATATAACAAGACTCCTCTTTCTGTTTATTTCTACATAAAATAAATGTGTTTATACATATCTATAAAACTGTTTTACTGCTTTAGAAGTCTATAAATGCTGTGAAAGCAACAGTACACTTATAATTGCAGCAACAGTTTTCTTCTTCTTCTTCTTTTGGTTAATATAACATGATTCTTCTTTCGATTTATTTCTACATTAAGTATATTTTCATATTCAATTGTAAAAAAAATTTTTGCTGCTTAAGAAGTTGGAAAACAGTGAATGTAACAAGACACTTACAATAGCTGAAACCGTTAATTTTCGTTAATATAACCAGACTCCTCTTTCTTTGATTTCTCCATAAAGTAAGTTTATTCCTATTTAACTGCAAAACCATTTTACTGCTTAAGAAGCTGGAATGCAGAGAAAGTAACACTACACTTACAATTGCTGAAACCATTTCTTTTGATTAATATAACCAGACTCCTCTTTCTTTGATTTCTCCATAAAGTAAGTTTATTCCTATTTAACTGCAAAACCATTTTACTGCTTAAGAAGCTGGAATGCAGAGAAAGTAACACTAAACTTACAATTGCTGAAACCGTTCCTTTTCGTTGATATTACCAGACTCTTCTTTCTTTTATTTCTCCTTAAAGTAAGTTCATTCCTATTTAACTGTAAAACCTTTTACTGCTTAAGAAGTTGGAATGCAGAGAAAGTAACAGTACACTTACAATTGTTGAAACCATTCCTTTTGGTTAATATAACCAGACTCCTCTTTCTTTTATTTCTCCATAAAGTAAGTTTATTCCTATTTAACTGTAAAACCGTTTTACTGCTTAAGAAGTTGGAATGCAGAGAAAGTAACACTACACTTACAATTGCTGAAACCATTCCTTTTGGTTAATATAACCAGACTCTTCTTTCTTTTATTTCTCCATAAAGTAAGTTTATTCCTATTTAACTGTAAAACTGTTTTACTGCTAAAGAAGTTGAATAAAGTGAAAGTAATAATATACCAACACTTGATTCAACCGTTCCATTTGGCAAAGATAACATGACACCTTCCTCTATTTATTTCTCTATTAAGTAAATAAGCTCCTACTAAACTGTAAAACTGTTTTACTGCTTTAGAAGTATGAATGCAGTGAAAATAACAATATACTTACAATAACTGCAAGCATTCTTTTTTTGTTAATATAACATTTACTTCTCTGTAAAGAAAATATGTTCCTATTTAACTGTAAAACTGTTTTGCTACGAAGGAAGTTGAAATGCAGTGAAAATAATTATACACTTACTGCCACCGTTATTTTTGATTAATACAAGTATAACAAGTCTTCTCTTTCTTTTATTTCTTTATAAAGAAAATATGTTCCTCTTTGATTTTAAAACTGTTTTACTACTTAAGAAGTTGGAATGCAGTGAAAATATAAATAACTTACACTTGCTACAACGGTTCTTTTTGGTAAATACAACAAGATTCCTCTTTCTTATTAAAGTTCCTTAAAATTAATGTGTTCTAACTCACCATATCTCGAAAACTTATTGAGCGAAGCGAAACTTTTTGCCCACATTTATCTTAAGATAATTCCTCGTAAAAAATAATTATTTATTATTATTATTTGCTAATTATTAATTTTAAAAAAAAGGATTGGAAAAAACATTAAACTATAAAGTTATTACATTCTTCATTGTTAATTGTTTTTACATTAATTTAAACTAATTTTTCATGACAAATATTTTCTGAACTGTAAAATTTCAAGAAAGTCGTTTTTTTTTAAACCTGAATTTCTCCAGAACTATTCTATAAGATTCATTACAAATTTGTAGTTTGTAACTCAAAATTTTGCAGTTTAAATTAAAGCAAAAATTTGCATACCTTAGGAGAAAAAAAAATTTCAAACACTATTAAAGAAATTATCAAAAAATAAAAGTTATGTTTTTCGTGGAATCATCTTTGGATAAATCAGTTTTATAGTTGATTGATAAAACACTTCGATTTGCTTAAAAAGTACCGGATTTATAACAAAATGCAAAAAAAGCTAAATTAATGTTAAATTGCTCGAATTTTCGCACACTGTCCTGACTAAATCGTATTTTCTATATTTCGACTATCCTTTCTGTTTTAATAACCAAAACTCCAAATCTGTAACAAAAGAAAAGAAATTGACGAGAAGGTATGTTTTTTGTCCAGTTTCAAAATAATTTAGTAGTTAAAAATAATTTATTGGTATATTTGGAAACACTCCTTTAATTGGCCATTAGTTTGTGAAAATTCCATAATCGGAACACAAATCATTCTGGCTCTGTATTTATATATATATATATATATATATATATATATATATATATATATATATATATATATATATATATATATATATATATATATATATATATATATATATATATATATATATATATATATATATATATATATATATATATATATATATATATATATATATATATATATATATATATATATATATATATATGGGTGATTCTCACGAAATATGACAATTCACTGTCCCTTGCTCCAAGATACTATTATACTAAAAGAACTTTTTTTTAAAAAATTTAATAAATAAATAGCATTGCTGTTAGCATTTTAAAATAACTTTGCACTAGCATTGACTGTTTTGTATAGTTAAAAAATTTTATTGAACTTCAAACTGTCATTTTCCTGGCATGTCCCAAACAATGTTTCCAATAATAACTAGCATCAAAACTTCCTATAAATTTTTCAATATCTAATTTTTTTTATCTCAACCGGTGTAAGCATTTCTAGAATATATGCAGAGGGTATTATTTACAAAAACTTGATTTAAATTAATTTTGTCTGTCAATAATTTGTTTGTCCCAAGAAAATTTTTCATTTTCCTGGCTACTTCTATTTAGTGGTTTATAACCAAAATAGATAGAGCCAGCAATCAGTATCTTATGTTAATAGATTGATTAGATACCCTCCTACATAAGCATGTCTTGTTGCATGAATAAAGAACCAATTTTCTGGTTCAAAATCTATTTCAAAAGATTTTTCAAGGTGAGTAGGTTTTTGTGTTGTCATTTTTCTGGCTTCTTGAAACCAAACATAAACTACATAGATTTATCTGAGTTATTTTAAGAAATCCTGTTGTTTTCTACAGAATATAAACGTCTTAGGCAAAAATATTTAATTAAAGTTATATGCTATAAAATGGCGAATTTGTCATTATCCTGGTGTCATTTTCCTGGCTTATGAATGCCAGGACATTGAAGTGTTACCAGAAATTTTATTTAACTGCTAATACTGTAAGGAGGGAAAGCAAATATTAACCCAATACCAAGTTTATGTATGATTGTAATATGCTTGTATGTAATCAAAATTATTTATTTACTTAATGATTGATTATTATACACAATTTTATTCTGTACATATCAGCAAAAATTTTTTTTTTTTTTTTGATTCTTTCTACATTGGATAAAAAGAAATAATTTAAGCAATTTATGGTCCATCTCACATAAAGGCTTAAGTTGAGTTACTTACTATTAACTTAAAATGACTGTTTTTTAAACTTCTAAGCTAATATGTCATTTTCCTGGCATTCAAGATTTGGTGAATTTCTATTTTATTTTTTTTCCTGAGCAAATGTCAATAAACTGCACTGCTGTCTGTAAGATATTAATAAGTGTAACTAAAGAAAAAAAAAATTTAGATTATTTTGACGACTTTAAATTTGAAGAAATTTTTTGCTCCGAATTGCCGAATTGTCATATTTCGTGAGAATCACCCATATATATATATATACGTTTTTTTATTTTTTTTGCTAATTTTATTTACTTCCTTTAACAATATAGCTCTGAGTTTACTTCTGTTGCACGCTAAAAATCTTGTTTTTTTTTATTTTTATTTGTTATTGAGCAATAAGCATTTACATTAACATTTATAATTATAATTATAAGTTTATAATCGTCTATTAGTTTCCTTCCATACTTTGCATGAAAAAGTAGATTTATCATCTTTGAAGGTATTACAAATCTATAGTTTCATTTCCAAAATGTTTAATTTGAAGTTAGTAATCCGAAAACTTCCGAAAGCTATCGCAATTTCTACACAAAAATGACATATTGACAATATATTTAAATTTATCCAGTCAATAATCGGCAAGAAATTTTGAAAGTCATCGAAATTTAGTTCCAAATAAATATTTTAAAATAATTACATAAACTATAACACACAACCATTTTGTACTTAAAAATAAACGGCCACTAATGTGCTTCAATCATGATGAATCGAATCAAATGATTATATGCGATTAAAACAATCATGTTATGAAAAGTGGATGCGATACATTATTGCAATCACAATAATTAATCAATCGAAAATTAATTGCAATAGAAACAATTCACGGTTTGATTGATAATTTTTTTTTATTTAAAATATCCATCGTTCAGTGCTTATACATTTATTTATACTTTTTAAATACTTATTTGATAAGAAAGAATCAACTGGTCTATTCGCTTATCACTAAGGGCAAACTAAATAAAATTTCATTTTGAAACAGCTTAAAAAAACTGCAAAATTAATTAAAAATTCATGCTATTCGCTTATTACCAAGCAAAATTAATTGCAATAGAAACAATTCACGGTTTGATTGATAATTTTTTTTTATTTAAAATATCCATCGTTCAGTGCTTATACATTTATTTATACTTTTAAAATACTTATTTGATAGGAAAGAATCAACTGCAAAATTGAGCTTTTTTATTTATAAAAAAAAGCAATTTATTGCAGCAAGGATATGCAAAATTTTAATAAAAAACAGAAAAAGTAAAAAAAAAATATTTTAAAAATTAAAAAATATTGCACCCATCAATTAAACTTTCATTCCATTCGCTTATCACTACGGGCAAACTAAATAAAATTTCATTTTGAAACAGCTTAAAAAAATTGCAAAATTAATTAAAAATTCATGCTATTCGCTTATTACCAAGTGCAGACTAAATAAAAAATATTTTTTAAAAAATTTAAAATTTTACACTAATCAATAATTTATACATTTCTCTTAATATTAAACTTAAAATACGACGCAAAAAAATTCGAACTAAAATGTCAAGGTTAAGAAACAAGAAAAATCAGCGAGCCCTGAAATAAACACCTAAACAATTATCGTAGCACTCATAGATCGAAAAGTAACTTAATAATTTGATCCAACCACCTCAAGAACTTGCAAAATATTTTCAAAATGCTTACCCAAAAGTGCAAAAAATAGAATTGTATTGAAATTATCGTTCCCTTTCATACCGATAATATTATATTTGATTTGAAATCCTTGATAATTCCTTTTTAAAGGCTGAAACAGGACGAGCACCAAATGCGATCAAACTCTAATTCATAATATAGGACAGGTGGAGAGGGGTTAGGTGCCTGTTGCACTGGAGCAGGCACTGTTGCGCAGGTTCAGCGCTCGGAGACTGTTTTATTGACCGCTTGCGCTCTCCAAGCCGTAATGGATTCCAAGAGAGCTGAATTGGAATTATCCGAGATATTGCGTATCCAGCTGTGTTGTTGCGTGTCTTTGATTCATTAGATTTTATTCAGACATTCTTGGCTCATTGAGCTGTGGGGGTGTTTGTCGTGGGAGTTTGGTCTCCGTTTTCTTATTGGTTGTGGGTGCTTGGTATTTGTCAGGCATGGAGGAGTAATATTACTACTTAGCTATTGGACGGAGGGTTGAAACAAAGGAGGGAAAGTTTTATGACTAAAATCTTTTCTTTAAAAAAAAATGAAAAAGTGAAAATTAATTGTGATACTTTCAGTCTTTCGGGTGTTTGATACATCATTAGAAGCGTGGGAACACTTAGCTGTTTGATGAAAGGATTGAAGGAAAGAGAAAAATTTCAAAATTAAATATTTCTACTCCAAAAAAGGTTAAAAAATAATTACAAAAATTGCAGAATTTCTAGTGTGTTTGAGTAAGCGTGTGTGTACGCGTTTGGGGTATTTCCATACCCTACAGCAGTGTTTCCCAAAGTGTGGTACGCGTACCACCAGGGGTACGGGAACAGTTTAACGGGGGTACGCGTTCTTATACGAAATATCTGGCAACAAACGAAA
Organism: Parasteatoda lunata; assembly: GCA_949128135.1. Taxonomy (NCBI): domain Eukaryota; kingdom Metazoa; phylum Arthropoda; class Arachnida; order Araneae; family Theridiidae; genus Parasteatoda; species Parasteatoda lunata. The sequence continues at coordinate 71,183,460 of OX421977.1, read as the reverse complement.
ATTTCAAAACATTTTATTTAAAAACAAAGCTAGCCATGAAAATTTACGATTGCCTGTTTTTTGCAGAGTTAACAATTAGTGGTGTCAACAATCAGTTGTGATTTCTAACTTTTGTGCAATTTTTTTATAGTAAAAAATACATTCATTTTTTTATTAGTGGCACACAGCGTTACGAAAAATTTAGAAAGGGTACACGAAAGTCATAAGTTTGGGAAACACTGCCCTACAGTAACGGTTCCTAAATGGTGTTCCACGGAACCCTAAAGTTAAAGGGGTTCCCCAAGTTAGTACTTTTTACAACCAGTAATAAGTTTTGAAATCTCTGATTATATTTAGATATAACCTATGATTCAAAATTCCTTAAATCTTTCGGTTGCTTTTATGAAATTATTTCGAGTAAATTGCCAATGAAATAGAAATGGCATTTTTGAAAATAAAATAAAATAATATATTCCTAATAACAATATATTGAATAAATAATGAAAAGAACAAACATTTACATTTCCTATCACGCTTTACCATTGCATTAGTACTTCCTATCATGCTTTTCAAATCAAAATAAAATATATTCTTTAAGAAAGAAATATGTTTCCGTAATAATCATTTTTAAGTTTCATCTTGAAATAAATCATACTAATCGTAAACTAGACTAGACTACTAATCATAGAAGTAAACTAGACTAGATATAGCATAAGGACTCTAAATGTTCAACTCTGTAGCCTTGTAACTTTGAATTAAACCCAAAAGACAAGGGAACTCCTGGATCAAGCATTTCAATAAGCTAGCCTTCGAGGAGGACTTTTGAATAAACTAACTTGCATTTGCGTCACATGGAGAGGAGAACCACGTAACCCACTTTAGTCCGACGGCAAGAAGATTCTAACCCATGATCTGTCTAACATTGTGATTAATGCGAGCCGGTAGCGAAACTCGTTTCAGCTAATCAACAGCTGGGATTCGAACCTGGGCCATATCATTGGGAGACGTACGCTCTATCCACTGAGCCATCGCGTCTCCCATTTAATTCTTAATGCCAATTGACAAACACAAACTATTTTGTAAGCAGTATTTCAAAAGCTAAACATTTTTATACCGGAACGAAAAGTTTTCGCGGAGAAGGAAAACCAAAGAGCATGATTATGGATGTTTTTCAAAGGCCCTGTCGTCACATGGAATAGCGCTTTTTTTTATTTTTTTTTTAATTTTTTTTTTAGAACAAAGAGCTAGTTTCATAAGTGCTGTGTGCTTACCACAGTCATTCATGACTGTTAGGTAAAGTTTAGCAAGCGCCTTCAACGTAATTCTAAAAATAGCTCAAAACATAGTATATACGAAGAAAAGACAGTTTTGTAAAAATGAAAAGCGATTGTTATCTAATTTTTTAATGATTAAAAAGTTACTTCAAAGCTGCACTATCTGGGATTATAAAAATTTGCAATAATAGAAAAGTGTTCATTGATTTTGATCATTTTTTGGCGATCTTCGAAAGAGTTTGATAACTCTTAAGATATTTGTCCTTTCTAAAGCCCAATCATTTACTGCAAAATATTATATTGGGTTGTTCGGAAAGTAATTTCGTTTTTTTACAGCAAAGGACTTAATTGTATTTTTTAACAGCAAACTTCACATTTAAGCCGCATAATCATTATATAATTTGACATCTGATTCTTCAGGAAGGCTTACTGATGAAAAAGTTTGATTGACTCTATGCAGTAGTTTTTGGTTGGTGGCTTTTCAAATAATGAAAGTGAAAAGCAACATTTTTGGCATAGTTTACTTTGTTACTATCGAAAATGAAAAAATTCTGTATAGCAAGAAAAAAAATTATCCGATGTGTATGGAGAAGATGTATTGACAGTAAGCCAGTAACATAACTGGTTTGTAAAGTGGGGATCGGGCAATTTTGATCTTGAAGATGCACCACATTCTGGAAGGCCAGTTGAAGACACAATACTATATAAAGATATTAATTATTTCTAAACGAAGAATAAGTAACTAGCTAGATCACTGAGTTATTAAATTTATCGAATTCCACAGTTCATGACTTGAAAAGTCTAGGCTCATGCTCTTATGGAAAGAAATTTGTATCCTCGCGTTGACATCTGTGATTTGCATTACAAACGTAACAAAAATTATCTGATTTTGAAGCGCATCATCACTGGTGACGAAAACACATATACATACATAAAATGTTTTCCTGTAAGGAATTATATCGGAGGATAAATTAACTATTTAAAAAGTTATTAATTTTTGAAAATTCGGCCATTTGGCTAAACTTTACCACCAAGATGAAAATTATCAAAATCATTGAATTATTTTCAATTTTCTCAAATTTTTATAAACCCAGACAATGCACCGTTGTACTAACTTTTTAAATACTTAAAAATTAGCTTCTCAGAAAATTCATCTTCAGAAAACTGGAGCTTTTCTTCATATTGACGTTTTGCGCTATTTTGAGATTTAGCTTAAAGGGAGCTGGCAGATCGGCTAAATTTGACCAAACTGTCGTGAATAACTACTGTTAACTCTCAGCATTAATAAAAATAGTATATTATTCGCGTTATTTCAAATAAGAAAAAGAGCCTTCGAAAATCATCCTACCAAATTACAGACTTAAGTTTTGTGTCCTATAAAATAATTTAATCTAGGAGACGCAGGAAAGTTTATAATTGTAATGAAAATTTAAGAGTAATTAAAAATCCCCCCCCCCCTCATAATTAGAGTTTTATGAAGGAAAATGTTAAGTGACATTTTGAAAACTATCTAGATTTTAGAACATTGTTTAGTTTATTGGAAGTTTTAGAACATTGGTTTGTTCTGCGAAAAATCTGAACAATTTTTTTTCTATCTTTTTGAGAAAAGATAATTTATTACTAACAGCTTTCCTTCATTTCTCTCTTACCCGCCATTTATCTCTAATCCATACTAGTTTCTTCTTCTCCCTTTTTATTTGAATATATTTATTTACTTTTAGGTCAAAGATAGTTTAAATCATAGTACGCAACATGCATAAAAAGTGTTCCGTAATTACCCCCTAAATATATTGGGTGCAGTCAATAAATTCACGAGGTAATTAAACCAAAATTATGCTATAGAAAAACGGAGACAAGTCTGAAATGTAGTTGCTAGTGTGATGAAAAGGACTAGCATTATTTTTCATTCAAGCAATAATAAAATGAAGATAAGCAAGAAGTTGATAGTTCATTAAAATGTATTCTCTTTTCGAAATGTACTTTTTTTCGATACCCTGGAGCCAGAATCAATGATCTTTATTTTATTTTATAACCAGTGTTGAAGAGCCGACTCAATTCTGAGTTTACGACAATCAATGTTCCATCCCGTAGCCTTGTAATTTTGAACCTTACCCAGAAGGCAAAATAACTCCTGGATCAAGCACTGAAACAAACTAGCTTTCGCGAAGTTTTTGAAGGAACTAACCCGTATTCGCCTTACATGGGGGGGGACATGAAAATGTCCCATGGTCAGCCCGACTGCAAGAGCTTTTAACCATGATCCGTCAACGATTGAGGATATTTTACGTTAGCAAGCACTGTGGTCAGTGCATGCTCCTGACGCTCTTCCACTGAGAGACGAAGATTTTTATTTTATTTTATAACCGTCGTTGAACAGCTGGCCGAACTTTGGGCTAACCACTACTAATGTTCAATTCCGTAACCTTGTAATTTTGAACCCAATCCAGAAGACAAGGAAACTCCTGGATCAATGCCCCTAGAGGTATGATTTGCTATGGGAACATGGATGTTACAACTCATTGTAACATGTATTACAAAGCATCAACTTTGTGACCTGACATATTCAACGTGCTTTAGACTACACGGGGAGTCTTCGGTCCGTGGGATCGAACCCACGATATCTTGGACATGGGTCCAGTGGCTTACCAACCAGGCTATCCCGGCCTGAGAGTCAATGATTAGCGATATTTGGAAAAGCAGTAGGTAAGGGACATAAAAACCAAATATTCTAGCTAACTTTTTCTTGAGGTTATCCAGTTGCACGTCAACGTTCGGCTAAGAAATAAAAGACTTTTTTGTTAAAATCCTATAATTTATAAAAGAAAGTAATAATAATAAACTACCACTTTACAAGGCCGGCCCGAGAGAAAGGCGACCAAGGCATTGGATACTTCGAAGCTTTTTTTAATTATTATTAAATTTACGTAATATTTCAGAAAAGCACTTTTCTATTTTATTTTTCTGCTATATTTATGAGTAAAATTTCGGGGCTTTGAACCACTATGGGTCTTACAGTAATGTTATAAAAAATAAAAAAAAATTATAACAAATTTAATAGAAAAAGAAAAAAAAACTTAGTGTGAAATAGTAGTTTTAGGCGATAAATTTTTAGCATTCAGAAATAATAGTAACCACTTATGCAATATTTTTCCTTCATTTAGATTTTAGACGTTACCACTTACAGTACCAATACAAGGCCCTAATGATAAGGAGCTCAATAATAAACAATTTAATGGGGCCCCACTAGAAAACTTAGGGCTAAATAATAAATGATCTGTGTAATGTGGATCAGGCAAATGGAGCATTTTACTAAGATCGAGCATTCCTTAGATCATCAGAGATTTAAAATAAGGAATAATCTTTTTATTAATTTCAAAAATTTCGATTTTTTTTTTTTTTTTTTTTTTTTTTTTTAATTTATATAAATAAATGCAGTAACCTGCAGGACTTTTGAAAGCAGTTATCTCCACATTTCTGTTGATAGAAATCAATTTTTTTTTTTAAAAAAAAGGAAATGAACATTATTAAAGCGGAATTCCTAAGCAATTTTTTTTTTTTTTTTTTACTTCAAAAGGTTACGCGCCTCTTATATCATTCAACAAATATCGAAAATAATCATAATGGAAAAAAAATTTTTAAATTTGTTCATTCTTAAAAAAAGAAATAGGAAAGAAAAAAACAACACACAATTGATCCAATTTCCGAATATCTTAAGAGGATCCTAGCAGATTCTTTCCTAAGAACCCGCAAAATATTAAACTCAAGGCTATATTTTGAAAATGTTATCAATGAATTTGTCGTAAGATATTCATAGCAAGATGGCAACTTAGTAGTTAAAAATAACCGACCATTCATTCAAAATATAACGAAAATCTAATTTTTCTTATGAAGGTGCCTAAAAAGTTATTAGAATAGATCTATCTTTCCGTTTCTAATAACTTTTTAGGCCCTGTTGTTACCTTAACGTTTTTAATTTAATCCAAAAGCACAAATAACACGTTAAAAATAATAATTTTTATGTCTTATCACCAGCAAAAACTGTTGCAATGAACAACAAAAGTATTTTTAAATCAAAATAATTCAGATATTTCATTCATATTAAGTTAATTCTCTTAGGCTTATACCTAACCAAGTGATATAAATCAGTTTTAATTGTACACCTATTAGTAAGGCCCGGATTTTGATGACATTTGCATTTTTGGACATTTTTTGTCCTTTAGAGCATTTTTTTAGATTTATAGGGCATTTTTCTTTAAATTTTGGGGCATATTTTGCATTTTAAATTTTTTCTAATTTTTATTATTTTTTATCATTTTTCATTATTACACTGGCTTCCAAACAATGAAGAAAATCTCAAGGATATTAACAGGTGAAGCAACATCTTTTCAAATTGAAGAATTGTCAGTGAGACCGTCTTTTTCAAGCACGCACCAATAACATCAGTAGACGTTGAAAGAAGCTTCTTCAGGTATAAAAATTGACTTTCAGACAAGAAACGCTCGTTTACATTTCAAAATATTAAAAAAAAATTAATAATCCAATGTAATTCCGATATTTAGTAATATTATGAGATGGAAGTTGATATATTCATTAAAGTTTCTATACAAAATGAAAATGTTTTGGAGTCAATATTATTTTCCTTTTTTTTTTGTTATTTTAGGATATAAAACATATTTTTCAAACTTTAATGAACGTAGAACAAGTATTGCATTGCTTTATATTTTTTGAAATGACTCATAATAATTTTAAAAAGTAAAAAATTGTTTTAGTTCAATATTTTTACTTTATTTAAGTCATGTCATAAGGCGTTTTTAGCGCAATTTTTGCATTTTTTAAGGGCATTAATCTAATTTTTATTATTTTTTATCATTTTTCATTATTACACTGGCTTCCAAACAATGAAGAAAATCTCTAGGATATTAACAGGTGAAGCAACATCTTTTCAAATTGAAGAATTGTCAGTGAGACCGTCTTTTTCAAGCACGCACCGATAACATCAGTAGACGTTGAAAGAAGCTTCTTCAGGTATAAAAATTGACTTTCAGACAAGAAACGCTCGTTTACATTTCAAAATATTAAAAAAAAATTAATAATCCAATGTAATTCCGATATTTAGTAATATTATGAGATGGAAGTTGATATATTCATTAAAGTTTCTATACAAAATGAAAATGTTTTGGAGTCAATATTATTTTCCTTTTTTTTTGGTATTTTAGGATATAAAACATATTTTTCAAACTTTAATGAACGTAGAACAAGTATTGCATTGCTTTATATTTTTTGAAATGACTCATAATAATTTTAAAAAGTAAAAAATTGTTTTAGTTCAATATTTTTACTTTATTTAAGTCATGTCATAAGGCGTTTTTAGCGCAATTTTTGCATTTTTTAAGGGCATTAATTGAGATTTTTTAGGTCATCAAAATCCGGGCTCTACCTATTAGTAACTATACGCTTGCGTGTCGAACCTGATTGTCTTCTTAAATTACCTACGATGACGTCACTTGCGGACATCCAAATGATATTCAATATATATCTATTAATAATATAGAAGCGGAAATCGATCTGATAGGATGTTTGCTAATAACTTAAGAACAGAATCACCGATGTGGATTTTGTATTTTTGCGCTGTTGGAAATTTTCATGAGGTGGTTTGTAAGCACTCACACCTTCTAGCAGCACATAACTATTGCGCAATATCGAAATTTTATAGTTGAAGCCAGTTTTTAGTTTAAACTTCCCTTAATATCCCTTCACTGAGTGGGATGCCATTTGTGTTACAGATAACGAATATTTTTTGGGGGATCATTTTGCGATGTTAAGTTATAGGTATGCAATAATTAAAATACGTTTCTTTTAAATAGTTTTGACGTGCGCTGTCATGGAAAAAGCATTACAAAACGTTTTTTTTTTACTTTTTTTCTTAAATTAAAGCCAACATGATATCGAGAAAAGAAATACCTACTTAAAATTAACCTAACTCATACTCTAAAAGCTGAACAAATAACGCAAGCCTACCAGAAAGATATAAAAAAATAAAGTGCTGTCGTATTTCATCCCAGGTATACTTACCCAAAGGGCATTAGAATTTAGACGAGTTTAAATTAAACTCTAAAACTTTCTGCTACCAAATATGAATAATTATTGTTAACATCTTTTTTAAACGCAAATTTTTTTAATTCTCAAACTATATTGCACCCTAGATGAAAATATACTTTACAAAAAAGCGGTACTTATCGGTTATAGGGTCCATGAAGCCAAATGCATCAATTATGACAATATTGCACTCATTTTTGAAGACTATAATAACCGAATACGATAATATAACGATCTTTATCGATGGTATATGAAAAATATAATATCGTGAATACACAGCGATCATTATTGAATACGATATTAAGTATGTTGCCAAATTTTACTTAGATAACGAAAATATTGGGAAAATATAGCGTATTGTTATACATCACTCACGGGCTGCAATAGTGGCAAAAAAAAAAAAAAAACAAGAGTTTTGGACTAAGAACAGGTGTAAATATGAAAACACACTTTCTTTTCAGCAGGAATACTAGCAAAACTCATAATGCATAATTCAACCTGGAATTAATCTTCGTTTAAGCAAACTAAAGCAGTTCTTATGCATTTTCCTTAGCAATGAAACTTTAAACCCAACTATCTCAAAACATGGTTTTTTGAGTTGCGATATTTTGACTAAACATCACGATTATCAGTCATTGGGGCCAATATTTGTGAGTACGGCAATTCGAATAAGTATTTGCCAACAGGTGTTCCCTAAAACTATAGCCGATAAGATGGCGAGCGGTTGGAGGACAACAGTGAATATATGCCCAGGGTTCATACAGAGATCAGAAGAAATCCAAGGAGTCCCAAAATTTTAAGGACTTATCAAAAATTTAAAAAATTTGTGTAAAAGATAACTAGAAAAAATTTTTAAAAAATTAAAAAGCAGTTATTATAAGGAACTTGCAAAAATGTATATTTTGCATATTTTTTTCTCTAACCCTTTTGAAATATATTTTGACTTTGTCAAACTTCATCAAGAAAAATAAAGTTATCAATCACTTTTACACATAAATACATTTTTCAGTTTCAAATATTGTAATAAATCTTGTTAAAGTACAGATGTTAAAGATTAACATAAAAACCTACCTATCTTTGTATTTTTAAATTTGAATACATAAGAAAATCTAAGGCATTTCATACGGAAAAAAAAAAAACACAGTACATTATTAATTAAATTTGCTTGTAACATGCAAAATTATTTGCTGTTATTTATTTTCTTCTTTTAAAGTTTTTCTTAAACTATTAGATTTTAGCAGCTAAGTCATCATTTAGTTTCCCTGCTTGGACAACAAATTCATCAGCGGACTTATTAAGCTAATCGATGCAACGCAATAATCTAAGGAGTTTCTAAGGACTAATTTGGAAATCTAAGTCGTTCCAAGTACTCCTTGGGGACTTTCTTATTTCCAAGGAGTATAAGGAGTCTGTACGCACCCTGTATATGCCCAAAATCTACACAAATTATATATTCAAATACTCACGTTAAAGACTTAGCTCCTGTGTCTGAATAATGATATGAGGTGAAACTACTGTCACTTTGTATAATATCAATTTATATTGTTTTTATCATCGGCAGTTGGGTCAACCCAGACTTTTCTTAAATTTAGTTCCCACTTTGCACACAGTTATCGCCCCTACATTTTATTTAGTTTTTTAAACTCTTTTGCAACGAGAGTTTCAAACGTGCGTTTATCAGAGGCCAGAAAACCCTTTTGAGAGCGCATGACCAGGGCTGGAGGTAATAGAAATACTAATACATTCTTTAATAATGTAATATAAAGTAAATAAACATCATACACTCTTTTTTTCCATTAATAAAATTAAAAAGATTTATCTCAAAACCAATTACTATAATAATTATAACAATTAGGGATAGTTAACCAATTGTAGATAACAATAAACTGGAAATAATGATAAAAAACTTCAAGCCAATCCCTCCACTGATGGTGTGTTCTAGAGGCATAACATGAAGAGGCTCGATACTTAAAGGAAGTTTTATTATTCAAAGAGTGATATAAGTTTTATTCAATATCACCATGGATAAAATTCCCCAAAGTTTTACATATTTAATCAAATCACGATTCCTAAATTGAATTAAACAGTTAAGGGGTCACAGTACCTTTGCAACAATTTTTTTAAATAAAGGTATAATTATTCATTTTGTGGATGCTTTACATGCTCATTTAACTTATAATCAATAATTTATCTTCAAAACATAATTAAACTGTTTAACTTCTTTAAAATTTTAAAAAAAGTTGAAAAAATTCACAATTTTTAAATCCCTAAGGCTTTTTTACTTTAACATATTTTCAAAAAAAAATTTTCTCTTCTTGCTTAGAATATACATCTTAATAATTCTGTGCATTCATTTGTTGATACATCAATTAGAATATTTTTTATAGATTATTTTGTAAAAAAGTAGAAAAAAAAGGTTAAAAATTCCTGTTAGGTACATATAACATGCTGTAAAAATTGTAATACCTCCTAAAATGCTTATTCCATGCACAGTTTAAATAAGTGTATTATACTTAAGATAAAAAAGTTTACTTCAAAGTTCTATCTTAAATAGAAAAAACTCCTTAGGGATTTAACTAAGATTAAAACACAAAATTATCATCTATGAGAAAAGGCACTTTAAAGTCTGTCTGCTAAGCAAGCTTCTGTATTAGGACCATCTAAAATCATTCATAACTTTTTTAAAAATGTAGATAGAGAGATGTTTTTTTCAGTGCATTCGAAATAGTTTGAAGTTTTATTATAAGCAATAAAAAAAAAAATTCGATAGTTTGGTCATTTTTTGGGTACTGTGACCCCTTAAGTAACAATAAATTAAGGCTGTTTTTCAAAGGCTCTGTTGAAGGGTGAAATGCTTTTTTGCCAATATACTATTTTCTGCTTAATATGCTTACTCATGACTGTTCGGTTAAGTATTATGCATTTAAAGCCAGTGCTCTCTATGCTTCTGAACATTGTGAAAAATGTTGAAAAAAAAGCACAATTTTGTGAAAATGAAGTGTTTTTCCTTTTTTTTTTTATATATTTAAAGAGCTACTGCGCTATCTGAGATTCTAAAAATTTGCAAAAAATGAAAATAATTCATGGATGTGATAATTTTCATCAAGGTGAAAAAACCTCACTAAATTGATGATCTTTAAAAAAGTTAAATAACTTTCAAAATATTTAAGCTATTTATACATTCTAAAGTAAAGATAATTCCTCAAGACAAGATGATATATATAAATTAAAATTGTAGCTTTGCATCAAGTTTAAGTTTGGCTCCCCCCACCCCCAGGCAAAAGCGCTACGAAAAACCATGCTAATAAAATTAACGGATTTCTATCATTTGAGTATTATCTGCCATTTTGGCTAGTTGTTTATACATCAAATTATCCTTTTATGAGCTTTTTTTTGTTTCCCATTTGATATCTATATGAAATAGCCTTTAAAATAAAAGAGAAACATGAAATCAAATCACATAACAAATATGAACACTGCTAATCAAATTTTTATTTCCATAATACCATCATTTATTTATTTTATTTTTTACCCAAAGATATATGCTAAGCGCCACTGGTTAAACTGGCTGCATGAAGGGCAATTGATAAAAAGGAAATTGGAGGAACCTTCCTTATGAAACAACATACTGGCATGGCATAGGCACACAAAAATAACAATTACAATTAGAGTGAATCTACAATGAAAACTTTATTATTGTAATTCTTTATGAGCCAATACCAAAATTTATTAAACTGTAAAATATACGTTGTATGGGTGTTATATACTGCTTCTCAAAATTATCTATTGAAAAAAAAAATAATAAACATAATCATTCAACTAAGCATAATGCTACAATCAGATAATTCATTAAAGAGAAAAAGCACATAACCAGTATGCATTAGGAAAAGCGTACATTCAAAAACATCAAAACCTTTACCCATACTAGGATTAAATATAAAGCATAACAGTGTTTTTACATTTGGTAACAAATCTCAGACAGCTACCAAGTGTAAAAACATTCTGTCATTGTTAAGATTCATACTATATAGCATTTTCAGCAGAAAACACAGAGGTAATGTCTTTTATAATACTTTTTAACAAGAAAAATTTTATAAGTCAAAAGAGAAAACTCCCATTGTCGAAAAAGCATTGTTTTTAAAAATAAATATTCTCTTGAATGAAAAAACATAACAAGTATTAAATTTAAAGTTACATAACACTCACTAGAAATTAAGTGTTTTCTGCATACCTTTGCCCATAAAACAACATAGTCAGCACAGTAATATAGATATATTACTTTTCATTTCCAGCTTAACTGATATAAATAAACACATAACAATTTGATAACAATTTTTAATTACTCAAAAATCATAATAACTTCAATGATTACTCAAGGCTCACAAAGCCATGTTTTGAATATTTTAATAAAATTGCATATATATTTAAAAAAATCATTTAACTTCATAGTACAAAAAGATTAAAGCAAAAAAAAAAAAAAAACTAAAAATGAATATATTGAAATATATATATTTTATATTTTTAAATATGCTAAGCGAATGAGAGGAACAGGAAAGAAATTCTGTGGCATCACTTAAAACGATTCTAAAACATTGATTCTCATAAACTCGTCATTTGAACATACAGAAATAAAAATGATTTTAAAGATACTTTCAGGATTTCATCAGTGGTTTGAAAAGAAAAAAGTATATACTTCTATTTCTGTACAATTCATTTAGCTTATATATCTCAATTATATCTATACATGTAATATACATTAATTAATAAACAAAGTTACTGGCAGGCGATGAATTTGTCATAAAATTGTTAGACAATTTACAAATAGGGAATTAAATAAGTTCTACAACATAGCGTGCATGCTTTTGATATCACTTTCTTTTTACAAAACACAAGCAAATTTTACAAGGCAATAAAGTAATATGTCTATATTTTTTTACATTCTAAAAATTTACTATATTTGTGAGTTTTTTTGTTTAATAAATTTCATAAAATTGTTTATAAGATTGCTTGTATTGGAAATAAAAACAGGCACTTGCCTAGAACAATGCTGTTTGCCATGCCCATTAAAACACTGTATGATTGCACTTAGAATGAAATTCACCACTTTATTCCCCGTGGAACATTTTCTTCAACATGATTTCAACAGGAAGGAGGAGAGGGATTGAATTTAATAGATTTCTTCATAGATTTTTCTAATAAAAGAAACGTAACCTATTGTAAGGGATGACACTAAAATAAATTTTTTTTAGGCAGATGACAGAGCAAAACACATACGATTACCGTCCTTTATTGTTCATTCCTGCAGTGTAATTATAATAAAAGTCCAATCAACTTGGACGGTCAACTTTTCCCCCATTCATTTCACATTTTAAGAGACCGTCACAAACATTTATTTCAGTTATTAGTCAATTTTTTAGAGTTTTTTTTTTTATTTTGTAAATAGTTTGGGAGTTTAAACTAGGTCCACACTGAAGTCCGCTCATTGATTTTTTTTACTAATTGGAGTTTTTTTTTTTTTTTTTTTTTACTTAAAGTGCTGATAAACAAATAAATGCCAAGTTTTTTTTTCCATGTGCAAAAAAGAGTTGTTTACGTCCAATGTCGTTACGCAAGGTTAAAGCGTTCCGAAATCTTGAAGAAACTGCAGGGGAAATTTCCGCGTTTCAATTAGCACAATGTTCATTTTCAACAGCTGTTCCTTTTTCTTTCCACAGAGGGGAGAGTGCTGAAGAAGTATCAAATTTTGTTTTTCCTATAGAGAAGGGCAGGCTTAAAAGGTATTTCAAGGTGATAAGAGAGAAGCAAGGAGTTTACTAAAGTTTTCAAGGAACTAGAATGAATAAGTCACAGCAAATGACGATTAATAACTATGTAGCTTGATAAGAGGCTTGATTTCTTATTTTTTGAGTCACAAGAAAGTTTAGCTGAGGAACGATGGACGCAGGCCACAGACACTAGAGTGCTGAACACTAAATTTCTTCCCCTGAGGGTCTTGACTAAAAAAGTAAAATTACAATTATAAGCAGGTAAAAATAATGTAGAAATGAACAGAATTATTTAAATAAGCATCTTAATAGAATGTTTCATATTCAGCAGCATTAGCCTGTAAAACACATTAGCATAGAAACACACAATCAATATTTTTTAAAAGAGCCACAGAAAAATATGTTCTAATAGTAATTCGGGCAGCCCTAAAAGAATAAAGCAAAAAAATACACAATCAGAATTTTATTTATAAAAAAAAAAGGTATCACCTAAAATAGTAGAGAAGTTGTCATATAAAAATAATCCTTTATTTTGATGACTAATTCCTTTTTTTTCTCTAAAAAAGGAAAAAAAAAAGCCTTATGATTTTTCTCCAATAGAATAATGTTCCAGTAATTAAATATCAGTAACAATGTATCTCAAATTAAAAATATAAATCAAAATCTATTAAAATAATGTTTTATATTGATTAATGATTCGTTATAAAACTAAATTTAAGTTCCATTACAAAACCTAAAGGAATTCAAACTAATAAACTTGCCACAAAATGTTATTTACTTAAGTTATATCCTTTTCCTTTATAGACGGTTATGAGATCTTGCATAAGGAATTTTAAAAAATAAGCTAAGAAGAATTATAATCAAGTTGATTAAAATTTTCGCTTACTTATCAATCATAAATAACCTTTTGCTTTAAGCAAGTCATTAAATGTTTTATGTATTAAATAGGATGGAGATGAAAACATTGTAAAATGATATTTTTCAACATGGAAATGCAGACTCTTTAAAATGTTCGGTGCTCCAGGAATTGGAGGTTTAAAACACTTCAAGGAATAATCTGTCAAATTGAACTTTCCGATTGTGCAGATGTGTGATTGCTTGAAGAATAAATTATATTAAAATTTTTAGAAACCTAATGGTTATAATTCTGCTTTCTAATAAAAAAAAATTTCTTGAAGTTTTTTCAAAAAAAATTTTTTTTTCTTCATATGTAAAAGAATATTTCTGTTCAGGAAAAATGTTAAGTAATTGATTATCACTTTCATAAACATCAATAAAAGAGGGTTCTCACTCAATTTTGTCAGTAAAAAAATAAAATAATGTTCCCTGACTTTTCCAAGTATATGGGGAAATTTCAATGGAAATCGATAGCGTATTTTATCGATATCGTGCAATTTTTTAATCAGAAAACTTTCATTTTTTATTATTTGTAATGTCAAATATTAGATTTTGTGAACAAAAACATAATAGAATGAGAATAGAAAAGTTTCACAATAAAATTTTAACAGAAGTTATAATTGTTTAACTCCAATCTCAATAATTGATTACTGTTACTGACTATTCTAAAACTAGCTTTCCCTGACTATTTCTTGATTTTTAGAGTTAAAATAAAATTCCCTAACCGTTCCTGGTTTTCCCTAACCCATGGGAGCCTTGTAAAATTTAAATATAAAAAGAAAAAATGCTTTGAATAAAATATTATTTTTTTTTCTCATCAACATAAAAAATATAAATACTTTATTATATTAATTTCATATTTTGGAAAAAGATTTTAAAGATATTGAAATTTGTGAGAAAAATGAGAATAAATGCAAAGAAAGAGGTTAAAACTATGTGGATTTATGACAAAATCATGCTTAACGGATGCATAAAAGCAATTACCCAATAACACAATCTGAGATTCCCACATTGTAAAAAATATTATATTTGAAAGATCGAGATACAGATTTTTAAGACCTAACAGAAATGAACAGCAATAACATTTTGCAAGCCGTAATAATAGGGTAATTCCATGAAAAGTGGTGCAAGATAAGCGAAAAATATTCAATATAAGCACCCTGTGGCCTGTCGACGTGTGGCCCTCAAAAGCTTCTAAACGCAATGGGAAAAAAAATTTTGAAAAAAAAAGGGGGGAATCAACATTTTGAGTCATCACTTTTTAATGCGCTCAATTTGCACTGATTCTATTGAAAATCTATGTTCGTTGATTGCTTTTTCATGGGTTATTGTTACGAAATTTCACGTTTTTAAAACACCCAATATTTTTACACGATATTACAATATGCAAAAATTACAAATTTGATAATATTTGCCAATTTCATCATATATCCAAGTAATATTTCGATCGTTTATTGGCATTTGTAATTACCAATTCCATGTGGCTTTTGAAATTCAGACAGTCATTATGATATTACGATTTGTGAGTTATAAACCGTACATCTAATTTGTCACTTTACTTTTTTTATTTGTACCGATTTCTTCATCATAAATCTAAATTATTTTTTTAAAGGCAGTTATAGCTTTTTTTTACCACAAGATTTTAAAGTTGCGCATTTATATAATCACTTTTCGAACCAAGAAAAAATAAAATTTCATTTGTAAGCAAAACTATACCATTAGGTTTCCAAGAATGTTAATATAATTTATTGTTCAAGCAATCACACATCTGCACTATCGGAATGTTCAATTTGACAGATTATTCCACAAGGTGTTTATTTCAGATTAAACCTCAAATTCTTGGAGCATCAAACAGTTTTGCCCAATCATCATAGAAGCAAGTGAAGTTTAAATTGTAGTTTTTCAATTTGCGTATTTAACTGTTCAAAGTCCTGAAATGTTTATTTTTTAAATACAGAAACATATTGCTTTGCTAAAATCTCACCATATCATTTTCAAAACTGACTTTGGAGTTAACAGTATAACAGTCAAAATGATAACATAAAAAAAAGAGCAGATTTGATTATCTCACCTTGATAAAAAGTTCCTCGCATCCACAAAATGCATTATGTTATTACTGAAAAATGAATATAACAATTAGTGAAATAAAATACCACTGTAATATACAAGATAATACACTACAAAAATAAATGACCTAGATATATAACTATTCACAATTAGAATAAAAACAAATGTTTACCATAATGTAAAACTTTTGAGGTCAAATGACAGTTTGTAACTGGAAAAGCGACAAACTGCAACAAGCGATTTTAAATGCAATAAGCTATTATTGAGCTAATTTGTTAAAAATGTAAAAATTTAGGGTGGAAAAATAAAATGTAATTTCAGAGCACATTTTGAACATTTATTAAATTGTAAAATTACAGTGAAATATATTTAATGAAAATAGATAATGAGTGCTGAGTGCTTGTTCATTCAATTCCTTTCTCTCTATATATTCTCGTGTGTGGTTTTGCCATAAAACAATATTTTGTAATAAGATTATCTTAATTTCAGACAGAAACAATTGAATTTTACATTTTTTACATAATTCTAAAAATAACATCCTGGTTAGCCAACAATAAGATTTACAAAACTGGTCCAAATAATAGAATTGTTTCAATATTTTTATTCATTCACAATTTGATAATTTGTATAAATAGCTGACAAATTTTTGTATAAATAGCAACAAATTCAAACATCAACTGTCCATTAGGATCCACAAATGATTTCAAGCTTGGAGGGGAGGGAGAGGTTTGGAAAAAATTATAAGAGGAAAGGAGGCAGGGGTAGAAATTTTTTAAAAAAATTACTGGTCCATAGGACCAGTAACTAAAACAATTTACTAGTCCGCACAAAACTTTACTGGTCCGCCTACGCGTTCCTATTAGCTGCAAATAAAAAATAAAAAAAAATTTTATTGAAAAAATCATGTTTTTTTTTTTTTTTTAAATCATAAATTTTTGATTTAAATCGCATTTTGTTGATGATCTTTCATTCTCTAAGTCTCAGAAGTGTGCAGTTTGTATAGACTTACCTTTTTGTATGTAAATTCAAAGAAGATAATAGAATAAGATATGAATTTTAGAATATTATAATTAAGTTATTAAATTCCATTAATGTTAGCATTAATATAATTCAATCAGTATTTCTATTGCTTTTTTTTTTTTTTTTTAAAGGATAACAAGTGAATATAAGTATGAAAATAGAAACAATTTTAAATTTATGGTATTTTTTTTATCCAAATAAATTTACTTGAACCAAATTATAAACACGTAATAATCAATTTTAAAAATGTCTATATCGCTTGAATTAAATAATATACACTCTAATAAATTAAATAATATACACATAATATAATTTGATGTGGTGTTCTACTTTGAGTAAAATTTCGAAAGGTAATTTTTTTGATTTAAATCAATGAATTTTTTTATTTTTTTTTTAAATCAGCGACTCTCCATGTGACGCATGCGCAAAACGAGATTTAACTTCGCCTTCCTCAGGATCGAGCGCTAGCTTTATTTATTATTTTTTTTACGGAGATCTCGCACGCTAGCTATTTTTTTTTCCCAACGGAGATCGGCTGCGGCGGATGGTGGTCCGGCGGACCATTGTTCATTATTTTATGCTGGTCCGACTCCGATTTTAGTGGTCACGGACCAACGTTAATTTCAAGCCCTGGAAGGGGTATCAAAAGCATGAGGTTTCATTGATTTTACTTCATATCAAAACTAAAATATTTATTAAGGTTCAAATTAAGTATTAGCTAAAAGCTTAAGACTAATATCTTTCTGGACAAATATACTTTAAATAGTAAATAATGTGGGAATAATTTCATTTTAACCAAACTCAACGATTCAAAAAATTTTGAAAAATAAAATGAAAATGAGCAATTGTTGAGAGAGTGTTTCATGCATCTGCTGCACATGACAAATTATACAATATTTTATTACCATTATGTAAAAACAATGTTTTTTTCCCTGTAAACTTTAAATTTACTTGAGACAAAATAAATATAAATACAATCATTATTGTTAAGCTCTTTTTTAAAATATGATAATATTAATATAAATAAGCTCTTATTTAATATATGTAGGGTTTTGATTCTTAATTTTTAAACAAATATATGTTCCATTGTGCTATTTAAAAAACAATGTGATTCACCATAAACTTCGAGAAAAGTATATTGACAACTATTTTCTACTATGAGCACTAAAATAAAATTTCAAACAACTGATAAAACAATATTTTTAGAATGAAATTTTTTGCAAAAGATTATCTTACAAGAATGACAAACATATAACAATCATGAATTTTTTGTAGATTACATTGATTATTCTATCACACTGAAGAACTATAGCTTGGCACGTGATAAATAGAGGCAGGAGATATGGTGAGGTGTGACATCGTAAGGTCAATGTTTATCCTAAGCAATTTATTGTAAAGTTTGTTTTTATATTTTAAAAACAGAAAGTGAAGATGTATTATTTTTCTGGAACCAATATGATTCTGAAAAATTGCCAAGTCTGAAACCATAAATGATTGCAGCTATGTATATGCATGGCTACTTAGCAAGTGTAGTAATGTGGCATTCAATCAATATAAATTAACCAAAAATATTTTTAAAAAATGAAGTGTAAAAAAAATAGCTAATAAGAAAAACACTGAAAATATCACAATCTGTGTTTTCGAGGATGAAGGGAACATCTTACTTTAGTTCAAAACGCTCAGTTTTACTAAGAAAGATCTGATTGTTCATAGGAATATAATCAGTTAACAGTATCATTATTAATCAGCAAATAATTTAAATAATTTAATAAAAAAATATAATAACTTCAGAATAAAGAACTGCAATATAGAATTTATCCAAAACATGCAAAATTTTAAAATCTGTAGTAGAATATAAAGCAATAATGCTGTTGTACTTGCTGAAAAATTAAATTTGTTTTTATTTGTCTATATAATTTGTCTATATCGATCCCCAGGGTTTGACGACAACCTGCAAGGGGTGTATGTGAAGTGGGGGGAAAATTACGGGTCCATGAAATGAAAATGGGGTTCATCATATAAGCAGGTCGTGACTTTGAATTTTGGCATTTCATGACTGGAATAATCCACATACACTGACAGTACCTAAGTAAAAATTTTATTAAAATTTTTGTTAATAGGATTATTTTTTGATAAATGAAACTAAATTATTATAAACTAGCAGTTGCCTGCAGCTCCGCCCGCGTACGTTTTTATTTTCTCTGTATGTAAAGTTTAATTTTGTAACAAAAAAAGTATTTTTCCGCTGTAAATTGTAGCCTAGCCTGTATGAATTCTTTAGCTAGCTTTACTTTCAATTTTATCTGCTCAGAAGATAAAGGAGATTTGTTGCTTGTACATTTGTACGGGTTTTAAAGTGCACTATTTTATGCCCTTTACATATTAATTAAATTAAATTAGTAATTAAATTAGTTTGAATTTAATTAATAAATGTATAAAATTTACATGCTTTTTTTTTATTAAGTTTTACACACTACAGTTAGAAATTTAATTTTTTCACAGTGAGTAGCACTATACCAGCTGTCAATAATACATTTGAAGTTGATGAATTTAAAAAATAAACATCAATATCAGGTAAAGTCTACTCAAAATCGAAAAACATGGAAAGGAGTCTATGAGACAAAAAAAGTTCGGGGACCACTGGTCTATATTAACCAAACAAATTACAAACATTTCCCACTGCTATTCATAATTAATGATTAGTTGTATTATTTATGCATAAATTAACATAATAAATAACCTCTTAGCACAAAAACTATCTATTTAAAAATTTATAAATTTAAAATTGTTTTTTTTTTTTTTAAACAAACATTGTCAACAACATTAACATTGCTATTTTTTATAGGATCCAAAAATTATTATAAACATTAATATACTTCCATTTCTTTTATCAGAAGATACACTGTGCAAATCAAAATGAGTATCCAATTAATTTGTACAGGATTTGGAAACCTTCGGAAAAAGGTCTCAAATGTCTAGTCAAGACAGCAGTAGAAATTTTTAACTCTCTGATTTTTTTTTCCCTTTAGCTTAATTCAACATATCTCCAAAACTTACTTTCACTTTTTAACTTTTGAAAAATTAATGTTTTGAAACTGCTTATTTAAATATCTACTAAGGTTGCAGAACAAAAATTCAACTGTATGCTCAAAAATCAAGCTGCACTATCAATTTCAGACAAGTATACTGTGATACGGGAAAAAAGATCATATGTCAAGGTTGGTAATGATTTTAAAATCTATTCAAATGACTTATGATAAACAAATATTGAATTTAATTTTTTATGGGTGAATGCTGTTTTATGGAAATATGGGTATGAAAATCTATATGTAAAAAAGTTAAACAGTTCACTAGGCAAATTAAATCAAGTATAAAACATAAATTATGTAAAGAAAAAGTATCACGAAATATTACAATAGAGCAAGCATCAAAAATATTAAACAGGATAAGGAGGTACAAAAGATTACAGTCGACAATTATAAAAAATAAATTTTCTAAATAAATAATAATTATAATGAAGAAATTTTTTTTGTAATTATATCTGTCAACTTCATTATAAAGAAACATGCAAAGAGTGGTTAAAAAAATTACAGAAAAATTTCAATTTTTTAAATCCTCATATATGAAAAATGGTATTCCATATGTTTCACAGATAATTAGTAACAAATACACTTATGATACTATGAAAAATTTTTCTATAATAATCCAAAAACAATTTTATTGCTATATTAAAATTAATGTTAAAAAAATTTATTAAGCAGATGATATAAAGTGTTAGGCAAAGTTTCACGAAAGCTAGTGCAAACTTCAATTTGTTTATCTAATTTTTTCGCTAAGTCATTACAGCACTGAATAAACATCTTCTGAATTATATTTGTAGTAATAAGATATACATGTTTTTTCTAAAAAATAAGAAAATGAAATAGTTTTAAAACTACATTTTCAATTAACCATTATTATTTACCAAATCAAAAATAAATTTAAAAAAATATAATTAAAAAAAAAACATTAAATCTATAGAACAGTTTGGTTTATCATATGTCTATCATAAATCAATAAGTAGAGAAACCTAGCAGATTATACATGAAAATAGATGCGTATATTAGCAATTTAATAGCCACGTATATTAACTACAATTTTAGTTACATATCAAAAGTTAACACATTTGTTAAAAATTTTAAAAATTGCATAATTACACTTTATTAAGTATGTAGTTTTAAATTTATAATAAATTAGAAAACAATGTACAAAACAGAAAAAAAATAAGAAAAATAGCCCTCTCATTTCAGTAGTACTATTATATTATCAGAGCTGGTACTTGACCAAAGTGATGTATCTTAAATATTTAATTTGTGCTTTATACATTTTTATTCTTTTTTACTATGAAATAAAAAGAAACAGACAAGAATTGAAAAATTTATCAGAATTAAATCAAAATATTCTATATAGTTTAATTTACCTATGAAAATCAGTTTAATTTCTTTGTTTTGATCTTGTGAAGATCAATTAATAATTATTTCATTATCCAATTCGCTAAAATTCACCCGATTTACATTTAAAAACTCTGATACAAATTTAATAACAAGTGAAAAATCCAATTTTACTTTCAAACAAAGTCTGAAAACAACTACGCCATCAATTTTTAAAAAATATTTTTTATTAAAAAAAGGAGAAATTTAATGGCCAAAACTTAAATAACATGTTTTAAACACAAAACAAGTAATCACTGTGGAACACGAAAAGACTGAATTCAGGTTTACAATAATTTCACATTCTACGATAATTCAAATTTACATAAATAGTTTACAAAATCTACAAGGTGTCGTTAATAGTTTTAAAATAATTTAGATTAGCTACAGATTAATTACAGATAACAGAAAATTTAAAACTGAACTATAAAAGAGGGCAGTGCATTGGCAGGTATAATGTTGCGGAAATGACATTTTGGGCAAATTATTTTTAAAAAATTCAAAATGAACAATTGATTTTTAAAATTTCTTCCAGGTTCTACATAGTAAAATCAGTATAAAACAGCAGTCAATTTAAAATATTTGATGTATCTTCCTTTTTTTCAAAATTATAGAAATATTGTTGCGGAGGGGACAGTTATATTGAGCATTTCAAAAAATCAATATCAAATGGAATCTCTGCTCTTATACTAGTGGCATAGTTTTTAATGTTAATTAGCATTATTCAGGATGCGTAGTCAAATCTTTCAACAAAAAACAAGCACCTTTTAAGTACTTTTTAAGCACTCAAAAAATATTTTTAAGCACAATATACATTAACAAAATGCAAAATAATTTTCAAAGACTTAAGATGATCATGAGAAAATAACTGGTTTCTGACAAAGAACTCTTTTCTTGATTATGTTTGTCGTTATAAAATGATCGAAAGATTTCTTGGTTCGAAATCAGAGGGTTTAAAATGAAATCTGAAATGTAGAATATCTTGCAACATGCAACAGAGTTGCACACGAGAAGGCAATAAACTCACCGGACCCGGCTTAGTACACGCACTTACGGACTCGCAAGCATTTCATCAAACTTGTAAAATGATTGCCGCTTTCATACGCTATGGACCGACGGTTCGCCGAAATGAATTGTGAAAAGCACGCTTTTGCATAATATGTGGCGAGAATTAACATGGTAACAAAAAAAAAAAAAAAAACTCTTTTCTGAAAAGGGAAAATTAAGCACTATTCAAAATCAGCCAATGAAAAAAGCACCTTTAAGGGCTTTTAAAGAACGAAAATAATGTGTCACTAACTCCAATTCTGTTTAGATTGGCAACCAATTTTTAAAAATTTGTCAACAAATTGCAGAAAGGGCTTGAAAGCAGGGTTCGTGATTTTTTTAAATTTTTTCAAAAAACATTTTTAAAAAATCTGATTATTTTGATTTAAATCGGATTTTTTTTTTATTATTCAAATCCACTATAAGAGCTTTATTTTATGATTAAAAAAACTTTATAAATGTTTAATCAAAATTAAATATTAAAATCGTAAAACTATATTATAACAATATCTTAGAAGCTCTAACTTACTAACATAATTTTTCATTATAATGCATAGCGACCATTTTAATACAAAGGCATGATTGAAATTAAAAGACAAGATAAAATAGATAATTTAAAGAATACTACTTTAACTAGTAACATAAAGTTTCAATTAGCACACCATAATTTTAATTTAAAATTTTGATCTTTTTTTTTTCTTCTTATGAGTTATAAAATGGCAAAATAAATGCAACAGATTGTGTTTATAAATGTTGTCATTCATCAAAAAATAAATATTCAATCGATATATTTTTATGTTAAAATATTCATTTTTAATCCTATATCAAAATACATAAGTTAAGCTAAAAAACATTTTAAAAAAATATATGTACTCGTAATTTTTTTTCACAAAAGAAAATCTGATAATTTCAAAGATACCATAAACATATTATGAGGGGAAAAAAATGCCAGTTAATAACCCTACTGCTTCAAATAGACTTTGAAAGGGAAGAATGACACTATATCAAGAAAAAAATATCTGAACTCTGCTTTTTTTTCTTTCTATTTTTGGCATATTAAGGTAATTTCTTTTTAATATAACCTCAAGCTTTAGAAATATAGAAATTTCCATCAATAAACTATAATGTAGATTTGAATCAGGGATGAAAGTTTCAAAAATTTTCAAGACTGAAAATATCAAAATCATAAGTGGGCGTGTTACGTCCAATAATTAAAAGTAAACGAAAAATTATATTTGAATTCTTTTCATAAAAATTGTGCACAAACTTTTCAATAAAAATTAAAGTATACAAAATGCAAATAAGGCTTATAAAAATTCCATATTTATTTTAGCAAACCTACTCTTGTTCTGGAGTATAAACAAAAAATGCAAAGTAATTAGTTATTTCAAGCAAAAATTACCTCAGCTTTGAATTTTTTTCAAACATTTAATTTTCTAATGAAATAAACTGCATTTAAGGAATGCATTTTAAGGAAAAGAATAATACTTTGCTAATAAATAACAAAAACAATTTTCAAGCTAAACATAGTTCAATAGTAAAAATAATATTCAACAAAATGTTGATATTTAATAAATGTTAAGTCTACAATGCTTATTAAAATTAAGATACATATTGATTAAAAACGTATTGTATGTACACAACTATCTTTACAGTATATCTATACTTATCAATTTTAAAAAGAAAAATTATGAAATTTTAATTGTAAACTAAAAACATTTATCAATTTATATTTAATAAAAAAATTATAGTAATACTCCGTTTCGTTCCGCATTATGTTTTTTTCAAAAAGACAGAAATCCGTCAAAATACAGAAAACTTTCACCCCTGATTTGAATTCCATGCTTTTTAAATCAAAAGATAGAATTTTGACTACATTTGCTTATTTCCTTTTTGAAAAAAAAAAACCATGTTTATTTACTTTCTACAGCTATGCAAGTCTATATTAAAACAGCATTAAATATTTACTTTAATCTGTACTTTCAATGTTAAGAATCATAAGATTTTTAAACATGTAATTTCAAATATGTTTAACACACCAAGAAAGAAAGTAATTTTGTTAACTAAAATTAATTCAGCAATTTATTTAAAAAAAAATTTAAAACTGAGAAAAGAAAATAATAAAAGTATCAATAATTTAAAGCCCTGTTTTTTTAACTTTTAAAATCAATATAATAAAATATATATATATATAAATCAGTTGATTTAAATCAATGATTTTTTTAAAAAAATCATTTGATTTTAATCATGATTTAAATCAACGAACCCTGCTTGAAAGTAAGTGAAATGCTAGAAGGGACATTCGGGTCTTCATTATTCTTTAAAAAAATCGAATCAAATTACTTTTTAAGATTTCTCATAGTCGAAGTATAAAAGAAGTCAATTAAAGTTTTATTTTATAAATTTATTTTAAAAAGTAAAAAACGTAGTTTGCAAAGGGGGCAGCAAATTGAGAATTTTTTAAAAATTTATATTTTAAAAGGAAATTCAGCTCTAAAATGAGTTGAATGTTGTTGAAAATGAATAACACTAACAATTAAAAAAAAGTTTGTTACAAAAGTTTAAAAAATTATTTTAATTAAGAACTTGTAATTAATATTTATTTGTTAACACATGGCAGGAGAGGACTATTTATCCTTACTGCAAAATAAAAAGGAACAGGCAAAGTAATACATTTTTATTTATTCATGAAAGTTTAAAATTTATTTAGGAAATAAATAAAAAAATTCTTTTTAAGAAACATTCAAAATAGTTTCAGGAAACAAATTAGAAATTGAGGAAACAAAGAACACCAAAACCTGCCTTTTTTTTTTTTTTCTCAAAAAAGAAACAAAATGCATATATCATTGGATTTACTTAAAAAGTACTGTAACAGCAATTTCAATGGCTAACAGTGCACCATAAAAGCTTTCTTTAAATTTTTAAATCCTACAACAAAATTATTGTGGATGTCTTTTTTTTATTTTATACATCACTCAGTGAATCATTCTCAGAAACTCAGGTTGGGGATTGGAAGCAAGTTTTTTTTTCAGCTTCTGTAAAAAGAGTGAAAATTGTGTTTATAAAATCCCTCAATCTGTGTTTATAAAATCTCACTATGTAACGTTTTTGAGATAAATGTAAGCATTCTATAGCGTTTTAATCTTCAATACTTTATTTTTTCCTCTTCTGATGAAAACATGACACTAATTTTGTTTATCCTTTACTTCATATTAAAATAAATACAATAAAACTAAAATGTTTTACACCTTCATATTTAGTTGCATTTTTTTCACAAAATTATTTCCAACATAAAATTCTTTTTTTCATGTATGGAGACTTGCAACCATTTGATAAGAAAATTAAAATTTCACTCAAGTTCTAAACTTTACGATTTTAGAAAAAAACATTTTTAACTCAGTGACCCCTCCGCAGCATTAAAAAATTGAAATATATGCAAAGACATTTTTATTGGCCAGAATTTTTTTAGGATATGTTTTTCCCAGGGATATAATTTCCATACTTTGTTTGTCATCAGCATAAAATTAAGTCTTAAAGTTATTGTTTTCCTGTAAAGTATTTTCATTAATTTAAATGTATTGCTCAAGTACAATATTTATTTTCTTAATTTTACTCTATTATTGCCATGCTATTATTAAGTTCTTAAATTTGTTTTCTATAAGGGATAAAACCTATAACATAATTACAAATTATCTTATTACTTTAGGCTTGACTTCTTTGAATTAGTGTAAGCTTATCAATCGCATTATTTTTTGGTGAAAATTAGATTAATATGCTATTAAAGAGTTTCATTAAATGAAAAAATCTAGTCACAAACGAAAATATCACATTACGGTTGTGAAATCAAATTCGTTATAACATACCTTAAACTACTAAGAAAAATAATTTATGCTCATTAATACATCTTAAAAGAATCAATCATAAGGAAAATAGAATCACAAAATTTTTATTATGATTCACAAATCAAATTTGACTCAAAATAAACATTTAATAAAAATGTTGAACATGCAAAGGATTTAGGGGCAAAAGTTAAGACTTTATAGTACATACATTTTAAATGAATAAGTTCAACTTTCATAGAAAAAACGATATAATCTAGAAAAACAATCGGGCGTTGGGAGCGGCCAAAACTCAATACAAATCGACCAGCCACAGCAGGAATTTGAACCTGGTTCACCTGATTGGGAGGCAAACACTATCCTCTAAGCCATCAAGGCTCAACATTTTCTATTATCAAAACAAGAGAGAGACAGACCAATAGTAATTGTTTTACTTTAACTTGCATATTTACTTAGATAATATAAGGAGTAGTATTTAATGCTTTTCCCAGACAAAAAATTCAAAATGAAAGAAAATATATAATTCATGTAATCCATAATGACAATAAATCTGGGATATAGTGATAAATAAAACTGGAAATTGACATTTTATATGTAATGTTAATAAAACATACATTAACTTAATGTAGATAAACATTCACATTTTTAACAATACTATTCTTCTTAATTGCAATGTTTCTCAGGTGCAGAGATTGGGAAGGATTGTTTCTAATATTAAATATACAGTATAAAGTATTTTCTTACATAAAAATATTGAACATTTCACGATCTTATATATAATCCTGTATGAAATATAAAAATTTTAACTGAATATTTTGTAAATGAACAAAAAGTCAACATAATTTAACAATTTAGTATGAAAATGAAAATTAAGCATGATTTATTGTGCTCTCTATTTGCAGCTTTTAAGGACACTTAAAAAGCTTAAATTTAAGGTAAAGAAAGATGCTTAATATTTAATAAATTTATAATTTTTCATTTTATTTCAATAAATTGAGATGCAGTTATAAAAAATATAAAACGAAATGAATGTAAAATATTCTAAGGAAAAATGAAATTTCCAAATTGGTACATTTTGACTTAAAGCGGTAACTAATGGAACTCTTAGCTTTCCACTTCTTTAGGGAATTTTATGCAAAATTTTTCCTAAGAGTAGGGTCTCCCATTTAATAGCATAGAAAGCAGCCTGTTTTATAACACTAAGAGCTTATACTAGCTTGAAATCGGTATTTCAAGCTAGTATAAAGAACACTTAGCTTTAAAATCAAAAATACAAAGATGGAGGCATACAGGTTGGTATGCAAAGGAATCATTATGTCAAGACTATAGAAAGACAACTCAAATGTTACCCATGCCACAAACATAACAAATGTAATTATATATATATATATACATACATACATTGACAAGGGCCAAAACCTTGAACCTTATATTGTGTAAAACTTATATTAATTTAGTCTTTTTTACCCTTATATTTCCTCTAAATAATAACATAGCAAGGTGGACAAAATATAAAGAATGATATAATGAAAAATAGTCAGATTAAAATCCTATCAGTATATTGTACTGTTTAATTATATCATCACAAGCAATTGCACAATTCACTTTTATTTATTTTATATTCAGAAAAACTTAGTGGTGCAATAGCCAATAGATTGTCATGGCCTTAAGTGCTCTTCACAGTTTATTAAAGCTTACTAAATATGGGGGGGAAAGGGTGTCATATGTTAACAAGAGTTTCAATACATATTTATTCATATTAACTACAAACATAAAAGACAATGAACCAATTGAAACAAGCTTTAAAATCAAATTTAATAAAAAATTTAAAGAACCATACCTGTGTTTTACGTTGTTCATCTTCTTCTTGACGTTTTTCATAATGCAAAAAATCATCAAATATTGAAGTAGTATGTCGAAAAGTATGCATTATTTTCAATACTTGTTTGCCTTTTTCAGGAGGCACTTCTTGTGTGTCTCTAGAATTAGTGACAGGCTTATTTTCATTGTTCTCAAGACGAATATGACGCAACTGAGAATTTGGAACGTCCTTCACATATATCCATTTCACTTTAAATTGCCCTTTCCACTTGTCCTGAGCCCAGACATTTGCAGTACTACCATAATCCACGGGCGACACCATCTGTGCCATGCCACAAAAATGCCCTGATCCATTCACACTATAGAACAAATACACCAGTCCTTTGGCTTCTCGGAAAGCTTGGTCCAGCCGTTTATTTCCATGTTCTGTAGAACACCAAATAGAGTATTTAATTGACCGATGAATGTCATCTTCGGAATAGGACTTAATTATAAAAAATCTAACATTCTTAGGATTTAAATCAAATTCTTTAGGATTATAATTGTTTTCCATTCTTAAT
This sequence comes from Parasteatoda lunata, assembly GCA_949128135.1. NCBI lineage: Eukaryota > Metazoa > Arthropoda > Arachnida > Araneae > Theridiidae > Parasteatoda > Parasteatoda lunata. Next base: position 71,154,626 of record OX421977.1, on the reverse strand, counting down.
TTGTCTAACACAGGATGCTGGGGATAATTGTCTCCAGATGCATTGTTCTGAGCAACAGCAATTGGTTGTTGTTGCTGCTGCTGTTGAGGTGGTGAATTATATCCAGGTCCAGAGGGTCCATTACTTCTATTTCCCCGAGGTGCATTCCAATTAGAAGTAGAACGAGATTGTAATGCAGTAGGCGGACCCATTTTGCCACCACCAGTTCCATTTCCCCCACCACTGCCATTTTTACTTTCCCAAGTTCCAATATCCATACTAGATGTATTATGCTTATTACCGCTAGCTAGGATAGCAGTAGGATTTACAGGTTTAGGTTTTACTTTAGCTTGAGGCTTAGCAGGCTGGCTTGCCACAGAAGCCCATGTTATTTTTTTAGAACCAACAGGCTGTCCAGAAACACCAGGTGTGCCAGTCATAACCATATTATCAGTTGCACCAGTTCCAAATTTCTTTCCCATTTGATGGTCTGTCATTATACTGCCATGTAACATACCAGGTTTACCATATGGGTCTTTAACAAACTGAGAATCATTTTTATGATCAGGAATAGACAGTCCACCCATACCCTGTTCTATATGTTTCAAAGCGTTCCTATCCAGAGTCTGGTCATATGTATCTCTATAATAATCTTCAGGATAGGTTCCATGACCAGTCTTCCTCGTGCCCATGGCAGAGTTGCCCCATGTTGAATAGTCACCACCACCGCCACCACTAGGGAAATAATTGAAGCTCTGATTATAGCCACTAAAGGTATTTTGTGAGAACATTCCATCCATGTAATGGGACTGGTCTCCACTTCCCATTTGCCCTCCATATCCACTGAGAAATGTCATAGGATCACCTCCATTACTCCAGGCTCCATCTCCTAGTCCTTGATTTACAAAAGAATATGACATAGATGCATAGTAACTAGGCATGTAAGGATCTGGCAAGTTAGAGGATGACATGGGTGGATTGTAAGTCTACAAAAGAAATTTTCCATTAAATAGTCAGTAAACAAAAATATGGCCACTTTTAAAAATATGATAATTAAAAACACAGAAAAAATTAAATTATTGAATTACATACAATTATATAATTAAGCTAACTTTTCAGTTAATTACACATATAAAAACAGTATCTATACAGCATCTTTTTATAGTAAGCTTTCCCATAGGACTTCATCAAATAAGTAAAATCATAACTGTATTTTCGGAAGCATAAAAATGCTCTTAGTAGTCTTTGGAAACATAGAAATGCTCTTAGTACTTAAATTTAGATTAAATTTTTTCTTCTTTGGGAAATCATATATATAGTTAACTTTTGAAAAGATTACAGGCAACTGAAGGGAGAGACTTCATCAGATGGACTGATTCTGTGGAAAAAGATCTAAGACCATGTGAATCAATAAATTGAGAAATCTTGTGGCTGATCATGCCAGATGGAGACAACCAGTTGGGACAGCTCAGGCTTGTACTAGGCTGTCACACTGATGGACGAAGATAATATATACATTCAAATCGTCAAACACATTACATAAATTCCTAAAAAACAGATGTCTCTCATTACGAACAAATGTTTAATTCCCTGTAAATCTTCTATGAATGAACGATTTTGTACCTTTCCTGCAAAGCAGACACACCAGTAACTGAAGTCATTTATGCCCTGAAACATTATCTCTCTCTTCAATTTTTAGAAATTTGAAGGGGGAAAAAAATTATTTCTGCTTTAAATTCTAAGGAAAAAATACACAACCTTTCACCATTTTTAAAAGCATATAAATTTTTTGCCTTATCCATAACTAAAAATATGAAATTATCTCAATACTAATGCATCAATAAGTCACCTGTCACCTTCCTCTTTGGAAAGAAAGAAGAAAGAACTGTTCCAAACAGTGGCATCTTTTGATCTTTTAATCAGCACAATACTGATTATGTGACCCCACAAGCTGATATGCCCCTTATATACTCTAAATTCCTTTAATCCACTAAAAATTCTTTCCAACTTCTAATCAATTTGGTGATTTGGTGAAGTAATTTAACACAGCTGCATATATATATGTAAAGAGAGAGAGACAGAGAACAAAAATCTCCTCACTGTGGTGTTCACAAGTGGTGTAAAAATGAAACAATTAATCAGACATTTGACAGATGATCAATTTTGAATGTTGAACATACAGCCTCCAGGCTTACAGATCATGCATTGATGTTTTTTTCTTTCTTTTTTTTTTTTTCTTCTGTATATCGTGGGAGGTTTATCTTCAAGGAGTTGAAAATTTGAGTAGTTATGTTATTTAAATCATACCCAAATTGGCTATTTTTGTTATTCTTTTGCATGTGATCAGATTTTTAAACACTGTGTTACATCTATAGACATATGACCACAGACATATAATCATAGTTCACTTTATTTAAGACAGTGACACATTTAAAACTAAATTATGCAAATTGGTAAGCAATTCCTTAATAATCAAAACTCAGAATGTACTGTATCTAATTAGCTTATCTAACTATCAGAATTTTATGATGTTAATAGATGTGACATGTCGGTCTTTACACAAACAAAAAATACGATTCAAAGTCAAGATTGTGAAACAAAACTTATTTCTTGTTAGCTTTTTAACAAAATAGCCATTTAAAAAAAAAGATTCCTGAATTGACACAGTCATTTAGATAAATCTGCTTTTATTTGTTTCCATCCACAAACGTGACATATTACTCTCAGTTCAGGAATAATAAGCGTATTAAAATTACACATTTTTTAGCCTATACATTCTTATTTAAAAACAATATTTATTGAGAACATAAGTTTTTTTTAAATTATTAATTGAGAAGCTGGAAAACTTAAATGAAACCACCTATGTCAAATCACTCCTCTAAACATGTTTAGAAAAACATTTTATTAAAATTTTTTTTTTAATTTATATATTCAAAGTATAAAGGTGTATAACAAATTGTAATTTTTTTTAAAGGAAACAATTTACTTAACAAGTATGTCACAGAAATTTTTACTTTTTCTAAAAATACCCCATATAATTAGTTGCTGAGGCATAATTGGCACCAATTAATGGCTTTAATTTTAAACAAAATTGTTCAAGTATATAAATTACTTGGTAGAGAGAAAGCATGCATTTTAAGTCTATTAAAAAGAACATTATTGAAAAACTAGAAACAATATATCAAAATATTTAAAATAAGCAATGTCAAAAGGGTTGTAATATAATGTATTTTAGATATTTAAGGATATATGTAATAATTGTGTAGAATAGAACGAGGAGAGAGCCTTTAGAAGAACATCTCACCCAGAGAATCCTACTTAACCTTTATTTAGGAAATTAAAGGATGAACTCCATTAAGAGGCATCAAGTTAGTCTTCACAAGATGCCACTTTCAATTTCCAGTAAAAAAAACTACTATTTAATTGTAGTAGAGCATCATATATTTAGATTAACCAAATAGTAGAGTTCCGACTCAATCTCAGTAAAAAAAAAAAAAATTTCTTTCTCAAGTATATCAGGCGAATTTCAATGGAAATCCAAACAAGTTTTATCTATACCATGCAAATTTTTATCAGAAAGCTATGTTTTTTTCATATGGAATGTCAAATACTAGATTTTGTGAGCAAAAAATAAATTATAGACAGAATGGAAACATGGGAAAGTTTCTATAAAATGTGGAATTTTATAAAATAATTGTAATAGATGTTATAATTAATTAACTCTAATCTCAATAACTAATTACTGTTACTGACAACTCTCAGAATAAAATTTCCTGACAATTCCAGTTTTTCCCTGTTCTCCCTGAAATTGTCTAACTAATTGGATTAATCAAGGGACTAGAGTTCTCTCCTGCCTCCACTTATGTCTTTTTATGTAAAATAGTTTTTATCTTTCAAATCTCACAAGTGAATGGATTTTTCTTTAAATTCTTTAGAGTAATTAATAGGATCGACCTTGATATACAAAAGCAGGCCTTGCATATTTAATAGGTTTTAAAGTAATGCATTTAAATAAGTATAAACTAAAGGGATAATTAAAAGATGCTTTTTGCCAACAAATTATTATACATAATTTTAGTAAAATATTCTTCCTAGGGAGTTTTCCCTAGGAATAAAAATAAGGCAAGGTGCTACCTCATAGAAGAGGGCACTTTTAAGTTTTGAAAGTGCACTCACTTAACACCAAAATTTATCAAAATGTGTAACATTATGTATATTTTATACTATTTTAGGTACATATTTCACAAAGTTATTCTCACTCATTATAAAAAATAACAGAAAAATTTAAGGGAACCCTTCCCTGAAAAAATAAAATCATAAGCTTTTAAGGGGTGGCAGCTTATTTTCACAAAAAGGGCATGGAGAGATCAAAGGAAATGTCTAAAAGTGAAAGAATCATGCCATATTACATTAAAAAAACAACAACACTAAATTGAATTGAAGAGCGAAAAAGGCAAAAATATAAGCACAGCATTTGACTATCAAGTGCACCCCGTGGCAGAATCGCAGCGCCACTGCGACAATGTCGCAGATCGATCCAGAGTCTTGCAGAAAGATTTTTCTTTTGAAAAGAAAATTTAAAAAAAAAAAAAATTTTCTTTTCTTTAGAAATTTACAGGTAATATTTGAATCGTGCATTTAGATAATAACTTTTTGAAGCGCTCAATTTACGACGATAGTATCGTAAATCGATGTAATGTTTCGATTGTATTTTAGGCAGTTATTGATATTGATTTTCACGTGGATACCTTGAATATGTTTGATATCACGTGTATATTTTAAACAATATGGAAAATTTGAATCGTGCATTTGAGTATTTACTTTTTAAGGTAATAATTCTATCGAATTTTTGGCAGTTATTGCTATTGATTTCTCTATAATTTTAAATCCAATATTTAATTATACGAAATTATTTATCACAACAGACTAATCGTGAAACGAAACACGTAATTGAGTAGTCCGATTTTCGTGATTTTGCCATCGATTTTCGGCAATTACTACTACGGATTTCATGATTTTTAATTCAATTATTTACTGTGATGGTTATATACAAAATGCAAAGAAGGAAAATAAATTGTGTCCCCCCCCCAGCAAAAAGCGAGAATATCACCCATAATATTAGAATAAAAAATTACATGTTCAATTAAAAAAAAATCATAGATTTTTGTAAACACAGCGCTTTTGTTATTTTAATTAAGTAACATATATGTTTTTTATTATTAAAAGTATCTAGCAGAAAGATATTAGAGCTGGAGAGTTTTGTCTCTGATAGCTCAAAAAAATTCTGCCACGGGACAACTGCATTAGATCGCTCACTTTAAGAAAAAGAAGAAAAAAACTAATATTTTAAAGATATAAAAAACGACCATTTATTAGAAAAAGAAGTTGAACCACTTGGATTTTCTTGGAAAATTCCTCAGATTTAACCTGTCTAAATAATCGGTGCTCTACTATAATTATAGATGTCTATCGTAAAATATACATAAAATATTTTACAAATAAGAAAATGAGGATTTTTTATAACCAATAAAAGAAACAGAAAGATACATTAGCTAACAGAAGATACATTAGTTAACATTTATATTAACTACAATATTTTCTATACAGAATGAACATTAATAATTTTTTTACTAGATTTTACTAACAATTATATTACATAAAGGATGCATGAAAAAATTTTTTTGATTACAATCTTTTTTCAATAAATTTAAAAAATGACAGTTCAGTAAAACATACGACATTAAATAATGAAATTATAGAATACCTATGAAATTAACTAAATTAAAACTTATGAAATTAACTTCTAACTTTAAAGGATGCTCACTTTATTATCTTGTAGTATTACTTTCTTTAAAATTCTTTATCAGGAAGCAGAACAAGATAATCAATTTCTTTATAAGCTGGACACAATATACATTCTCAAATTTAAAAGTTTATTTATCTTTGTATTTTAAATTTAACTCCAGATTGTTATTTTTCTGTTATTATTCTCTTTATTATTATTTTTTCTGTTAGTTTATAGTTTATATATATCAAGGTAATTTAAAAGCTTAAAAATTATAATTTTAAACCGCAAAAATATAGTAACTTTTCGGAAAAGGTAATACAGTAAAATTATCCCTTGCTAAGGAAAGCAATTGATATTCTTCATTGCAATCAATTTTAAAGTTTACATTAGAGGTGAAACAACAAATCAAAAATTAACACTATTTTCAGATAAAATAAAAAGAAAATAACACTAAATATCAATAGAATCAGGATTTTAGTAAAAATGAGAAAGAAATGAATGGCAGTTGGAGTATGCAATTTAAGAAATGTTTGATTTTGCAAATTAAACAAAAAACCACTCTAGATCAAAGGTAGTTATACTAAAATAAAATGTTCAAAGCGAAATGTTCAATATACAAAGGTAATAAGATTCCTAGCCATTTTACAAATCATAAAAGGTTATTTCTTAATTTAAAAAAAAAAAATGGTTATTCTTTCCTCTAGAAATGTGACCATGCAATATTTCAGACCACTCTAATCATTAACAAAATTATGTTATGTAGAACAAGGAGTACTTAAAATAGTATTTCACCCGGAGAAACCTATTTAATCTTTGTTCTTCATTTATGTAGCACTAGAGCTGCACGATGGGTTATCAGTGAGTCTTAGAAACATCTCTGAGGATGATCCAAAGACATGCTATCATAATTTCGATTATCTTCAGAAGGGGTGGCCCCATGCCTTGGCAGCCTGATGAACCTACTAACATTTATTTAGAGAATTGGGTAACATGTCTTCAGGAGATGGCACTTTTCATTTTCAATTCTCAAAAAATAACACAATCAGAGATAAGATTTTTGACAATGCAGTAAAAATTCAATCTAAACAGTTTCAATAATATTTAAGATGTCATTACTTTTTTTTTAAAATTCAATTTAGTTAAGGTTACATTATGATCAATTATGCACCGACTCTTATCAACATTGTAAAAGTTCTTTTTTTTTAACAAAAAAAAATAATTTTAAAGTTTGAATTTTAAAACTTTAACAATTGCACACTAAGAAATTAGAAACTAATTAAAAGTGCAAAAAAATGCATCCTGAAGAATAAATATATAATTAACATTTTACTATAATTATTTTAACCAAAAATTGCTTAGTCTGCTTTTTAAGTCTTTATCTCACCAAAAATTTATCCATTAAACTTAATTTCTTTTCCGACAGAACGAAACTAATTGCCTATGTTCAACATTCACGACTTTTGTAAAAAATGTTTTAAAGAAAATTTTTTATATTAATTAAAAAAATCACACATATTGAACAGAAGACCAACGAACTCATAGGGTGCATTGGGCCCTGTAGCAAAAATATGTTCAGAAACAACATTAAAGGATAAATGTTACATATTTCACATCAAATATATTTTACATCTAATATACATTAAATGTTATGTGCAGTAATTACAATGCTTATTATTATTTTTACAAAAACAATTTTATGCTAAATTAATAGAGTAAATGTCTTCAATAGTAATAAAAATTAATCATTCTTACTGCACAAATTATTTATTGAATTTTATTAAAAACATAGTTATCTAAAATTATTGATAGATAATTGAAGTCATCAAAGGACAAATCAAATAAGAGCTGTGTAATGAAAAACCTAATATTTCCTGAAAGGGGTTCAAGAAAAATAATTATATCTTCTTACTTTATCAACAAAAAAAAATTTAATCACCACTGAGTAACAAATATTATGAACTATAGAACATTAAAACAAACACACACAGATACAAACTCAAAATCTTATATTGGAAAAAATTGAGCTCTAAATCTAAATTCCTCAGAGATTTTTATAAAAAAAAATAATAATAATAATAAATTTTAATACATAACAAGTTTCTTGAATGCATTTTAAGGAGTATAGGTGCAATATATACTGTTTAAAATGTCATTTTTGTCCAGTTTTCTATTATCTATACACTATATCTATATATTTTATTAAAATAAAAAAGGCATACTTCAACATCTCCCCCTTAGGATTTTTATACTAGTTGGTGCAATATGTTAATTTAAAAATTAAATAAAAATAAAAATTTAGATTGGTCCATTGCAGGGTTGTAGAAAAATGACAAAGCCTAATATTTCCCAAGAACACAGTATTTTTGTGCGACATTTTTTTCTTACCTACAATAACTATTTCAAAATATTACTATTGTATATTGTTAAAATGCTTTCTGATAAAAATTTTTAAAAAACTTCTCCAAGAAAGAAAAAAATTCATTTGATTTTACGTAATTCTTAATAAATGTTAAATCTATTGAAAACAAGTTATAAAGAAATGCTACTAATTTATAAAATTAAATTTAAGGTTCCACTCAAAAGCTTAATGAAATCAAGATAATGAAGAAATTGACTTAAAGTTATATACACATATAAAGTAATAGAAAACATTTTTCTTTTTAAACATAAAGTTCATATGGCATAAGATATTGCACATGAATTTAAGACAAAATAACGAAAAATTAAGGCGTCAAAAAGTGATCACTCAAATGCGCTAGCAGAGAATTATGTGCTGCAAAATATAAGATAGTGTCAAAATTATGACGAAAATAGATTAAAAAAAAGAGGAAACATAGATATTGAAAAGTCCTATTCAAATCTCGCACGTCATAATAAGAAAAGGAAAATATAATAAGGCAGAATTTCTAATGTCATAATGAGGCAGAATCAGAAAAAAAATTTGAAAAAATTACAATGACCGCAATTTGGCAAAATAGCAGAGTGATTGAATCACTGGGTTTACCACAGAATCATCACAAATTCAGTGAATCATTCTAATTGAAAATAAGACTTTTTCACGATAATACAATTTTCCAAGTATATCTATCTGCTCTACAAATTAATAAACAATAAACAGATTAAAATTTTAGAACACAAATTAGAAAGATAAAACTATTAAATGCTTAATATGTTAATAACAATTTTCAGCTTAAAGGCTTTGTAACTGCCGATTATGAGGATCTCAAGAAAATAGCTTGCTGCTAAGCATTTCAATTATATCAAGCTTTTACTAAGTAAAAACTTCAATACCAGTTGTTTTATTCATTAAATACATAACCAACATAAAGCAATTATCCAATAAAACAACTATTCAAGCTACATAACAAAATAGGTTAAACAAAACAAAAGAAATGAAAAAGAAATTAAATTTTAAATTCATACCTGATGAGGTTGGTTTCTCCAAGATTCAAATTCTTCATCCTTTACCATATCTTTAGGTCCATTTGCAACTGTAAAATAAATTTAAAATTTACACACACACACATTAAAACAAATTACAATAAAATTTCAATTTATTTAAACAAGACTTTTCTACTATAAATAGAATTTGGCTATTAATAATTAATAAAACAAACAACTTTACATAATCTACAACAATGGTGGAATTTCCATAGTTTCAGAAAATGTTATTTCTTAAAGTAGCAATCAACATTTTTAATATTTAAATAAATTAAAGGAATTTTGTCTACCACTATATATAAATATAAGGTAGCTTATAATTTGTAATGCAATAAATTTCTGATGTAAGTTGTATAAAATTTATATGCTTGAAAATTTTCTCTTCTTGTTTGATACCAGAGGAAAGAGAAATTTGCTAAAAACTCAAATGTTAGAGGATATGACTTTATAAAAATTAAGCTCCAAGTACTTTCCAAGATAAAGAAAATCGAAGTTGAGTAAAACTGAAAAGAATGTTCAAATGTAAAATAAAAATATTAATTGTTTACAAGTTCTCGAAAACAAAGTAACTGAAATGCTATACAATTACACTTATCTTATCACTGAAAAAAATATGATAAGAAGGAACTGAATAGATAAACTATGGAGTTAGATAATGCAATGCAATTTCCCAGTGGAAAAATATCATTGATAATTTGAAACTGAATTCAAGGTAAGCTAGGTTCTAGGCAATAAACGAAAGGTTTTTTCAATTAAATTAAAGTACATTTCAATTATAAAAAATAGAAATGATATTTATACTTCCTAAAATTGCAGATTAAGAAATTTTTTCTTCAATTTTACAAGTGTAGTCCACTGTGCCCTATCCTGCCTTACTTCAAAAAAAGTTTCAGAACTATGAAGTGGGGGTGCAGAACCTTTTTGATTAAATAGCTATTCAAACAGCAGATTGACCAATTAAGAGCCGCGTGCCCAAGAATTTTGACCCACTGTGGGCAATTATGATAGTTCAATGTAAACAACTGTGTTTTAAACTAAATTATTTTTAACAACCACCTTAGTATCATATTTACATAAAATTAAATTCTTTTAAATATAAAATTATATCCAAAACTGAAGATGACCAAAATACCTAACAGAACTTTCACAGTAAAAAAATTATTTTTTCCTTATTAAATAAAAAAAATGATTCGAAAAAATTATAAAGATGAGTAAAAAGTAATGTTTTTTTTTATCATAACATGTAACACAAAAATTTAGAGTTCTCCCTCAGAATAAAAAAAAGGGAACTTTTGAGTTAATATTTTATAAAAACAATTAAAGGCATGCTAAAAAGCAATTTCTGTGTATATTTTTTTTTTTTTTTTAAAAAAGTAAATTAACAAAAAAATTTATTGATAAACTTCTTAAGAGCTTTTTTCTATACTTAAAACTGAAAATTATGAGAAAATAAATGTTTACAGGTGCATTTTTTTTTCAATAAAAGGGTATTTATTTTTAAAAAAATGTTTTAAAATTTAACATTGCTTAAAAAATTTATTAATATCCTCCCTCCAAAAACAGGAACTTATAAAAATTTAAACAGTTGAGAATAATTCTAAGTAAATATTAGTAATAGTAATTAGAATTAAACCTATGAACATAGATAATTTTTGCTAGTGTGTAATTACTATTTAAGCAGTGAATTAACTTGTTGAAAATGGCATATGACTAAAAAGGCAGTGTTTAAGGGATGGTGGCTTATTTTTACAAAGAGGGCACATTCTCTTGGATCGAAAGCCAAGCAACTCTTCAAAAAATGCTAAGGGAGAACACTGAACTTAACAAATTTCAAGGGGCCTAAAATGATGTAACATAAAATAAAATAAAAATTACTTATAGCTCAGATTAAGAATAATCATTTGGTTCAGTATATTTTTCACTTTAGGACATTAATTTTTAGGAAATTATAAGAGATTATAGAATGTTACTACTTAAAATAGTTAACAGTTTAAAAACCCACATTTGAATTTCAAGTGTTAGGAAATATTTTTGTATAACATGGTGCCAAATAGATCTCAATTATGCAATTTTTTATTAAAAAAATTAAAAAAAAATATGTGGAAGTTTGTTCAAGAGGGGGGAACTATGATTTGAATTTGTCTCCTCCTGTCATTTTTTTTTTTTTTTTTTAATCTTTCATGCATCTTTGCTTGGAATTTGCCAAGAGTTGGTGAATATTCTGTCTCAGATCAGGATATAGAAATCTTTGCATGTTGGATTAATATTGTATTAAAAACATCGGGGTTTTTAAGAAACATGGAAAAGAATAGCAGCAACTGCAAAAACAAATAATTTGGTTTGACTATAAAACTAGCACAACTTAATCACATTAAAAGTAATGATTGAAGTGTGGTAATTAAAATTTGCAACTCTTAATAATATCAGATAAAAAAAAAAAAGAGAGGATTTTCAAAACCATATTGAAATGCATAGAGTAACTGCAAAAATTTTAAAAAGTATTTAGATTGATGATGAAATCGTCACAAATAAAGCAGGTCAAAAGTTTATTAAAATGCTCAATACAAAAATCTCAAGCTTTTATAATATTGGTTTAAATATTTGTAAATATAAGGATTTTTAAAACCATGCATAAAAACGTAGCAACAATTGCTGAGTGAAGGACATAATTCTTAGATTTAGCAAGAAATCAGAAAAATAAAACACACAAGAGTCATATTAATATGCATTAAAAATATCGGGATATTCAAATCCATGTTAAAATGCCGAGAAGCTATCAATTAAGTAACAAAGATCAAATTAAGAAAAAAAAAAGCACAGAATATTAAAATTACTATCAGAATGATCGATTTGAAACTCTCAAATCATAATATTGTATTAAAAATAACGCAATTTAACAAAATCTGACATTAACTCTATAAGAAAAGTCACTTGGATTAATGACAACATGAAGAGAAAAAAAAAGCTTAAAAAGTAATTACTAAAACTCAAAATTCATACATGGTAATTATGTTGTATTAACACATTTTACTAAAACTTTAGAAATTCATAGTGATTACCACAGAAAAAAGCAATTTTAAAACTGCACTGATTTAGTTGAGGCATGTCAAAAAATGTAAATGACCAACTCAGTATTTGTATTATTTTTCAAAAAAAAAAAAAAAAAATTAAGATTTATTAATTATTTTCAGATGCAGTTGCACATCAAGAGCAGATGGGCTGCAGATTGTGCACGCATCTATAAAGTAAATACATCATGATTTAAAAATAATTTGGAAATTAAGGGTTATAGTTTCAGTGTTTTTTTTATCTACAAGACAGTATAGAATTTTTAAAAGTAATTTAAACTTCTTATATATTGTTTATAGTATATAAGAATTTATTTTTAAGCATATAAGCATGCCTTTAGGTTTTGCTAAAAACTTTAAGATGGGCACAAGCAGCATCATTGCAAACAAGCAATGATTTCTAAAAAATATTAACTAATTCATACAAGAAAATGTACACTAAAATAATTAAATTCCGAAATGTAATATAATCTATCATTATAACTATTGAAAAACAGAGAATCAATTAAAAAAAACAATAAAATAAAATATTATTAATGAAACCAAAATATATCATTCCTAGCCTTTAGATTAAAAAAAACATTTAATGGTTCATAAAAGAACAATCATAATTCATTATAACTCGACTTATCCAATATTTAAAACTGTATTACTTATAAGTTACAAACGTTAACCACAATGAATATTGATTTTACAAAGTATATATCAAACCTTACTATAATGAAATGGCAAGATAAGATTACTAAACAGATTGCAACAAATAAGTCATTTGTAGAAACAAATCAAAACGCCAGGTTACATTTCAGCAATTTGTTCTTTCATATCAGATTTCATGCTTATTACGCATTAATCAAAAGACATAACGTAAATCAAATAGAAATTATGACAGATGGATAAACAAGTGAATCAGTGTACTAGTGAATCACAATCTGTTTCGGAAACACGGAATTTAAATTTAAGTTTCAAATAAAATAATACTCTCTGCATAGTCTATAATTATTTAAAGCAGGAAAATAACGGATGATTACACCATTACACAAATTAAGAACAAATACTACTTACCCGAATTGCCTTGTCCTTTCATGCGCTGCATGTCGATTATGAAAATAAATAAAAAGGAATTAGAAACTAATATCGTTTAGCACACTTATAAATAATTTAGAAACAACAAATCTCAAAATATCAGAAACAGGTGTATACAAAGCAATAACGCATAACGAATTCCACATAAACTTATAAGATAAATGGGCTGATTGAAGCCATCTTGAAATTCCGGATTTGTAGTACCTGATCAACGCTAGCAGACATTCCCCAATGGAACAGAAAATTTTTTCGATCGTTGAAGCTATACACAAATAAAAATTCCTATCACTACTGAAGAGGTTAGACAGCAGTCCTTTAACTTCGATTATGGTTAACAAACACAAATACTATAATAAAAAATGAATGTCCACGCACTCTAAAAAAGTTAACAATGGCGGCTTCTCATGTGTCCGACTCCCGAATACGTCATACATATCACGTGATTTCAAAAGGAAAGGAACTCATTGAAAGTTGAAGTTATACTCATTATTCTATTAAAGAAAAATTTTAAGTTTACTAACAGCCTCATAAATGTTCAAAAAAGAGAAAAAAGGTTGTTTTGATTGAATGGTTTATATTACTTTAGAGCTTCGTAAAAGTATAACTCACGTTTATATGCACTGAGCTTCCACAATTTGTGAAAATTAGTTAATAATTCAAATGTTCTCCGCATCACACTCTCCAACCATGCGCGACTTTTCTGATTCTGATAACATCGGGACATTAAATATTTGAAATTTAGAATTTATTTGAACCAGTTAAAAACAAATTTTGAAAATAGATCAGATAGCCAGCTTTTATTATTTGCACTGCATGCGATTAATTTATGCGATCATACGGATATGTGTTTCGCGCATGTTCTTGTAATTCGTCTAACGAGTGTGTGCGAAAATTTTTTTGTTTAATAGAAAGAATCTAAGAAACTTTGGAAACAGGCAGTTGGTGCATTATTTTTCAGATGCAAAAAAAAAAAAAAAAAAATAGATTTAAAATCGCTTTGATTTTGACAATGTTTTATAAATTTTTGAGGCCTCTACCGCCTGGATGGGATTTCACGGGTCACATCTGTAGCCCATTTCGATCTCCAACAGCGAATCTGGTGAGTACTACAATTGTAGTACACACCAGAAATATAAAACAGAGACAATAAGATTCGAAAAAAAGTCAGGAATCGGAGAAAAATATAATTTTGCCCTAAGACCTAGTACTTTCAAGAAACTTTTGATCCCATCAAATCCCTCAAAAAGCATGATAATTGCCGCTTTTGTTTGTGGCTGCGCTAAATAGCTATAAAATTGATAAAGTAAATAGCCCAGCAGATGATCACTTGGTATAATATTGAGATTCTCTTTTTATGCTAGTATTTCTGGAGATGATAATCAGCGCATTACTTAAAACTCTTCGGTTTTCACATTCTAGAAACGATGTTTTAAAAAACAGTGATAGAGCGCAATAAATCACAGGCGTACCGACGGCGATTTTCGATTTACAAATCCAGCTGCCCTTAATGTCCCATTTTCTTAAATTAAAAAACAAACAAAAAAACTTTTACTTTTTAGTTCAGGTAACAAATTCTAAAAGAAAATTTTTTTTTTATTATAATTGCTACCATTTCATTCAGACACAAAAAAGAAAATCTCCAAAATAGAGAACAAGTTGTTAAAGGTCGCTGAATTATAAATTACGGCTCCGACGGTTGACTCTCGATTTCTGTTTGCATCTCCCGCCCTTCTGATGGATCCACCCGAAAATATCCTGACATTCAGAGGATCAGAAAGGAGAACTACATATTTCCTTTTTTTTTTTTTTTTTTTAAAGAAAATTTTGCTTTTTTTTTTCTGCTCTTATGACGCCCACCCATTGCAGTCACGACACTCGGAAGACGATGGTGTTAGTACAGTGTTTTATTACTAGAATAGTGCCGCAATACTTGAACTTGGGGATCGTTCATCAGTAAGCAAGTTTTTAAATCTGTGTTTAAGACAATCAACGACAGAATCCCATCCCTTTCTGATTTTCATCTTCCCATTGGAAATAAAGACACAATTAAATTAAAATTCTTAAATCACCGTCCACTAATTGCACGTAACATTTAAGTTTTCCTATCTTACTGGGCTTGTGATTTTCCAAAATTTCAGTTCTTTTAAGTTATTTAATGGAGAGAAAAAAAATTCAGTTATTCAATCGAGTTTTCAATAAGGTACGGTATTATAACTTAATATTTTACGCGTATGAGGCAACAAATCTTATACGATTTAAATTTACCATTTTAAAGATAATTGAATTTCTTTACCATTTTACCAATAAATACAGAAGATCAAATTGGTGAATTGAAGAAATGGGTCTTCTATTAATTTATTTAAAGCAAAAATGTTTGACAAACAAACTTTACTTTTTCCCGAAAATTATTAAATTTATCATTATTATTTGAAAACGAAACATTAACCCCAAGTACTAATTTTAATAAGATATTGAATTTTTAATATGGAGGGATATTTTTTATCCCAGTTTTTTAATAACATAATAAACAATAACATAATGCAATATATAATTACATTATAAATTTCCCAGCTTCGTAATCTTTATAGTCACGTTTTTATTTGTATAAATATAGAAAATAGATTTATTTAATTATTGCTCATATTTCAAATTTAGCAAACAAGTATAATTTAAATAATTTCAGCAAGTTTTTCGTGTAAAATTTATTTATTTATCTTCTTACAATTGACATTATATTTTTATTTCAAAGCACGATTCTCAGAATATCTATTTTATTTCCATCCACTATTCAATAAGATTTGTCGACTACTAAATTATTTGTTATTCGATTCGAGGGATAGTGAAAAACTATACCTTCATCATTACCGCGAATTATTTTCTTTTTTTCTATTTATTTATCAAATCGTTCATTATTTATTATTTTCTTTGTGACTAGAATAAAAGTGATGCTTTTTCGCAACAGCCCCTTCCTTGTATGCCAACGGGTTAAGAGGCCTCAACCCTCGCTAATTTGGATTTTAGGTTAAATTTTTTATTTGAGTTTTCTTGTCATAACAAACTTTTGATGATATAGTATCATTTGGCAACACAATACTTTTCCTCAGAAAATATCAAAAACAAAGGTATCGTTTAATTAGATAACGAGAAATAATCCATGATAATTTTTTTATGTTTTATAGATTTTTAATTTTTTTCAAAAATTTCGAGCGATATAATTATGCGATTTATGGTTTTAAATCAGTCATTCAAAACTACACATTTGTCTGTTTTTAAATTTTTTACGGTTTTATTACAGTTTAATAATGAAAACCGATTTGAATGATGCTTAAAAAATATTTTCAACGCAAACATGAAAAAAAATTAAAGATATGTAGCAAAACTCTGCAAATAGATGAATGTATAAGACTAAATTGTATTTGAATAATTTTATTAGAAAAAAATGCAAAATAATCTGAAATATGGTACTTTTTATATCTTAAAATCTGCCGACCAGGTGGCCGAGTGGTTAGCGCGCTTGACTGCGGAGCCGCTGGTTGCGGGTTCGAATCCTGCTCAGGGCGTGGATGTTTCTTTCTCTCTCTCCTTTGTGTGTGATAGTGACCCGCCCGACCGGGTTTGTGTAACGTGGGCGACCCTGCTCCACCGCCGTGGCTTCGCCACTGGTGCCCACTGGGTAACGAAAAGACAGTAAGCAGTTCTGGCATCTTCTGAGCCCAAGAGGTCTTCGTCCCAAGTGCCTGCCATTAAAATATATATATATTAAAATTTGTTAGGATAATGGCTTTGTACTTTTTATACTGCATGAGTAAAGTAAATATCCACTA
The DNA here is from genome assembly GCA_949128135.1 of Parasteatoda lunata. Taxonomy (NCBI): domain Eukaryota; kingdom Metazoa; phylum Arthropoda; class Arachnida; order Araneae; family Theridiidae; genus Parasteatoda; species Parasteatoda lunata. The sequence goes on along the minus strand of OX421977.1, from coordinate 71,137,443 downwards.
TCAGTTTATTTTTTAAAATTAAATAAACAGGGATTAAAATTTTCCTTTTCTGTCTCTACACCTTTGACAGTTAAATTCGGTCGGAAGGAGAACGGCCTCAGGCTCCACAATGTTACAATTGCTGATTGTGGCAATGTGATCAGCATTGCACACAGTCAACCTTTACTTTCCGGACAAATTACACTGGTGTTCGTCGATCTAGAACTGGATGGGCTTCACGCCGACACTGGGGATCGAACCTCAGCTCTTTACAATAGTTCAATATCTTACCCACTGAACAATCGCAGCTCATAAACTAGAATTGTTTAGTATAAAGTCGGCAAATGAGAAATGTATTGGTGGAAAAATGAAATATTTTTGAAAATATTATCAACAAAAAATCTATTTATTTATTGTAGCAAATGAATTATATTTATACACTTATTAATGATTCGACTAAAATTCGAAATTTACTTCGGCGAAATAAGAACTCTTTCCCCCTCCCCAAAATGCATTTATTTACTCTAGTCGGCATATGCCATATCATATCCCAGCTCTGGCTGGTTGATACGAATTCCGCACCCGGCTCGCACAGACCACAGTGCTGACGTAAAATATTCCCAGTGGTAGACGGATCACGGGTTTGATTAGAATTTTTCAAAGTATGGAATAATTCCCACAAACAAGTTAGATGAAGAGCAGTGTTCAGTGATCGCATGCAGGAGAAAACTCGAACCTGTGATTAGAATTCTAACTATTATCTAGGTCAATTAATAATATCCTGATTTTTAACATATCTTTCGTGTTTTATGTATCGTAGTTTAAGGGTACGTCTAGTTCGCCCAATATACGCAAGATCACATTCACAAATAATTTTAGATGCCGGGCAAGAAGCATTGTTCTGGATATATCAGCAGGAGGAGTCATTAATAGGAGGCAGCTAGGATCACTTAATAGATAATCAAATGGTTTCAGATTATCATGTAGCATAATTTGACATTGTGACGAAATTTGCTGTAAATGACACAATGCATCATGGTGGCCAAACACTATTATTCTTTCGATTCGATTTCAGACTGAGAAAAATGAAGCCGGAAATTGAGAATCCATTGCAAAATGCACACAATTTCCACTGAATCCAGATCAGTATATGGGGACCCGCAAGCACTTCATCAAATATGTAAAATGATTGGCGTTTTTCATAAAATAAACACCTTTTAAGCACCCAAAAAATATTTTTAAGAATGACTAAACTTTTTTTAAACACATGCAATTTTGAATCGCAAGAAAGGTAAGGAAAGAAGAAAAAAAAAACTTCTAAACCTGAGTAAAAATTTTAGTGATAAAGTAACAAGAACAACACAGAAACATAGATTACGTATTTTATTTATTGTAATCAAGACTGTTGTGACAAATATTTTACAGATATTCAGCACTTTAAAAACATGTCTGTGCATACATATACAAATTCAAGTGTTATATTATGAATTACATAGTATAATGATAGTATACTTAGTTATGATGCAAAATCTGTCACTTTTTCATTCTCTATAAAAGATAGTATAAAGCTCAGTTCTTTTCTACATAATATAATATGCATTAAATAAATATACACATTATGTAATTTAAAAAATACAAAACTACAAAAGCTATTCAATCTTTCATTATAATCTAAAATCTAAATCGCATATTAATTTATTAAAGTAATAGTTTAAGTTAAAAGGTTTGTCTTAAAATCACTTTTGTATCATAAAAATGATCAATATAAAAAAATAAAATAAAAAATAATTTAGTAATAAAAGTTTAAAAATATCAAATTCAAAAATTAAATTCAATGATTTATTGATGATAGAAAATCTTGAAAATTATAGTTATGTTTATAGTTGTTTTTGTATCACAATAATAAAGAAAATAATGCATACAAAGTTGAAAGCTTACATCATACATATTTATAACTGAAAATCAGAACAACACAAAAACAAAAATTAGCGAATTTTGTGTGTACTAGACTCACCATTTTTGTATTTTTAAAACAATTTAAACTTTTACATTGTTCAACTCCTTAGAAATTATCACATCATATTAAATAAGACAATAGTTTATTCCTGTATTTGTAGCCCAGTTTTTGCATCATAATAATAAGGGTTGCAAGTTTATTGCGGAGTATGTGAACTATTGTTTTATGAACAATGGACCATTTAAAGGAAAACTTTAACTAAACGATTCTTTGTACTAGAATTTGTGTTACTGCAAATCTTCCCTGAATTTTTTTCCCTCCTACAAACTTGCTTCTTTAATTACGATATAGGAAATAATGCATACAATGTTTCATAATTGAAGATTAAAATAGAAATAAAAAATAACAAATTGTGTGAAACAGATTAACCATTTTACTATTTTTAAAATGGTAAAAAATGTAGAAAAAACCTGGCAGATTTAATAGTAATCTATATTGTATATAAGTTAGGGTTCACATTCACCACCAACAAACTCAGTTTATTTTTTAAAAATTATTCCTAAATAAATATTGAATCCCTCAATTCGCAAAAATTATGTCATTTTATGATATACTAGACAAATCATGCTAAGATTAGTGGTGAAGCATGCTGCAAAAAGTATTAAAAAAAAAACCTTAGTTATTTTGTAATAAAGCAAAATAAACTTTGCAATAGTAACATCTCTGGATTTAAGCTAGATAAGTTTTTAGCAAAGCAATGAAAGGGGGGAGGGGAAGCTTCAGCATAATGCCTAGGTTCATATTTATATTAATCTTCTAATTGTTGACCCCTACCACAAATACCCAGTTTTCTAGCATGCTATTTAATGGGAATAATGAATGAGATAAGTAAATTTTTGAACTACTTTGTCCAAGTAAAAAAATCAAATAAAAGGTAAAATGAGAAAGAAAAAAAATTAGCCTATAAAAATATTTTTATGAAATTCAAGGTGACTGATCAAAATGCGAAGATTGTAAATTTACGCATTTTCACTTGTAAAATTAGGAGTAAAATAAGTAATTAACAAATGAAAAAATTCTTAATTAAATAAATTATAAAGATATTGAAAAATATAAATCGTTTTTATGTAAAAACTGTTCATTTTAAGTATATATATAAAGTTTTCAAAAAGAGGAAGAAAAACCCTATCAAGTTGCTACAGTCTGTGAGTAGTTTGTAACAGAATGGCAGATTTAAATTTAGGTCACTAGGGTTAACAGTATGGAGAACTAATACACACAAAACAACATAATAACTGCAGTGGTTGTCAAAAATAAACATAAAAATTATGAAATAAAAAAAAAAAACACCTTTAAGGAGGAGGAAAAAAAAAAAAAAAAACCACTTTAGTAAAAAATATCAAAACCATTAAGGGCAAAACAAAAAAATTCATACTGTAGAACTAAACAGTATAGATATACACAAAACTAGGAAAGCTGATTTGATTGAAAATTGTAACATGGATAAAAACTTAAGAAAAACCAATTAAATTCAAAATTTAGAATCATAAGAGGCTTGTCATTTTTATCCTCAATGTTTGTCTAAATTAGAAAATAAATACCAGTTGTTAAATGAAAAAAACTTAAACAATCGTTGAAATGGATTAAATGTCTTAGTTGGAAAAAAAAAAAAAAACGTGTGATAAATATTTTGAAATATTTATATGTGGTAAAATAATTCTGTTCCAGAAAAACTAGTTCAAAGAATTAAAAAAATTGAAAATGAAATCTATATAGCAGCATGAGCTTGATCTATAGCTTATTCATTTTCATTAATTTTGCTTTTTTTTTCTATTTAACATAGATAAATAAACATTTTCTAAAAGTTCATAGTCTGCCAGAATACCAACTTTTACAAATTTTAGGAAGTCCAGACATTACCTTAAAACTTTAGCAACTTCAAAGAGTGTGCAAATGTTAAAAGTACTTCTCAAGCCAGGCTTCTTTGCTTGGCATAAATAACGAAAATACAAAAATATTTTTTTTTCTGAGTAACATTGATTACAATTTAGTTATCTAGTGTTAACTTTGTAACTTTAAAAACTAACTTTACCTAATCAACATATAATCCATTCATATTACAGAGACTCCAACTAGTACGGATTCTGCATAGTTTCTACAAAATTTCGTTTGTTACTATGGGAATTATAAGCCATTCTAAGGAAAAGTCGATGTTCATTGGTAGTTTTTCTTATGATTTTGGTAATTTTTCTCAGCATTTATTGTTTTTTTTCTTGGCCATAACCACATGATTTTTCAAATATAAGTTATTACTTCTTAATGCGTTTAATTCACAATGATTCCATTGTAAATACAATCTGTATTCCAATAATTAATTGGCAGCTATTTATTGTTTTTTAAGCCACATATAAAGTTTATCAAATTCTGATATACTTAATACGACTTACACGTGTAAGTAATAATTTTTTTAAAACGATTCCGTCATGTTTACATTGACATTTTCTGATTATTTCTTCAGCCATTCAGATTTTTTGAATTTCAATATTTTTTAATACAAATTTTCGACACACGAATTTTGAATGATTTTTTTTGGCACGCCTGATGATTGTATTGTAAATTGTAATGTTGTCTTACTACTGTTCTTCATTCATTTCTACCTGGCCTTTTTTAATTTAAAAATTCTTTATGATAATATTTTGACAGGCTCTATTTGTGATGTTTTCATTAGTTAATTAATGCTATTTCCCAATCATTTTCAGCAGCTGGAACATGCGTTTGTCATTTTTACCATATAAACCTTTTTCGGCGGTTATAAGTTATTTATTACGTTATCAGCAATTTCTTCTCAATTTTTAAAATTTTGATACTTTAAATACAACATTATTAGGACAAGCAAAATTTTCAAAATACGAAAAACTTGTTTATTTTTAGCACCAATTAATTATTAATGCCATAAATTTGCTGAAACTAAGAGGGAACTATACTAAAAGGGATTGAAAACTACTGAAATTTTTCATGTTTACAACTGAAAACTGACTAGAGGTTGGAGTCTCTGCACATTACATAACATATTCCTCTGTGAATTTAACCGATCATTAATCGTGGTTCAGAAGACTTAATTTGGAAGATTTGATAAAAAAAGATAAATTTTTTTTTCTCAATATATTAAAAATATACAAAATTTCATTCAGTTAGGAACATTACACAATTTTATAAACCTGGAAAGATTATGTTATAATTTTTCATACTCTTTTAAATATACGTCTGGTTTAGTCAAGTAACATAAGTTTTTCATAACAACACTTCTAGATTATACTCTATGCTTAATATTTAAAAAAGAATAATCCATTATTAGATGCATGCTTGGTCCACAGTATCAAGTCATGAAATGTATGCTATACTTCATGCTTTTCAAATATACGAAAGTCATACAAATACCCAGGATATTGCAATTTTTAACAAGTCAAAAATTAAGTCAATTTAATTGCACTGGGATGCAGAGATGAGATGTACAGCTGCAATTTAGGATACTTCAACATAAAGCAACGATTTTTTTATACATATAACTTACAGTAAAAATCAAAAATGAAATAGGCACTTGTATGGCTGAGGACAAGAAATGCATCCCCATAATGTTTATATGAATGCACTCACAGGCTGATTAGAGTTAACTGCTCTTTTCGTCATTGTCTGATTTATCGGATCCGGAATCACTACTGCCATCGCTATCGCTTTCACTGTCAGAGCCGCTGCCACTATCAGAGTCGCTATCACTAGAACTTGATTCATTATCTTCACCGTTCTGTAATGCAAAAAATAAATATTATTGTAAAACCAATCTAAATTACTATACCATAATCAGACATGTGATTGCAGGTAGAAAAAATTATCTGAACTTTTTATTTCTTTTGTACAAAACAGTAGATAAAAAAAATAAAAACTTTCATTTTTATAGACAAAAGAATGTATAAAATTTAAAGAGAGGAAATTTTTTTATTAAATATATATTTTTCTTATCAACAGATAAAGAAATATATATATTGAAAAAAAAAAATACACATTCTTCCTTCCTCACACTTCGTGCGCCGCAAAAAAAAAAAATAATAAAAAAATTTAAAAGCCGTGAAATCCATAGCAATAACAAAAAAGATAAGATTATAAAATGATGCGTATTTGTCACGAAATCTCATGAATCGTTTAAAGATTCATGTGCCGTAATAAATAATACAGTTGAACTCGTTTATAATGAGCTCGGATTTAACGAGAACCCGGATTTACCAAGGAAAACGAGAATACTTGGTTGGATCAATGTTAAGTCTATGGAACAGAAGTCGGTTTTAACGAGTTTAGCGAGCAATATTTTTCTGTCTTGCAATCTTTTTTCTCATCTTTCTAGTCTTATTTTTTCTTCCAAATGATAAGAAATGCGCGCGAAATCAAAAAAAAAAAAAAAAAAAAAAAAAAAAAAAAAAACATTTATGGGAGTTGGATGACGGTGTTAAAAATGTCGAAATCTGTAAAAGGTATGGATTGTCTTCATCTACTGTTTCCACACTGCTAAAAACAAAGGCAAAACTAATGGATGCATACGACCAAATAAAACAGACTGTAAACGACTGAAGAAGTGTTCGAAAGAGGATTTGGACGAAGCGTTTTTAAATGGTTGAAGGTGCAACGTAGTGCTGATTTACCTGTGAGTGGACCTATTCTAAAAGTGCAAGCGGAAAAATTTGCTGAACAATTTGGATATTCTAAGTTCGTGTGTTCGAATGGATGGATTGATCGTTTTAAAGTTAGACATGGCATAACTTTTGGAAAAGTATGCGGTGAAGCAAAGTCCGCAAACATGGCGGACATTGCAAAACGGTTGAGTGAAAAGGTTGTTTCTTTCCTTTAAGACTGTAGCGCAACTAGAAATTTTTTGCTGGATTGGGGGGCCCCCCCAATCCAGTTAGTTGTAAACTCAATCATCTGACCTCCCAACTCCCCTCTTCTGGTTGCCTTAAGGACCCGTTTATTATGAGCGCTCGGATTTAACGAGTGCATGTTACGGTTCCTTTGTGCTCGTTATAAACAGGTTCGACTGTATTGTAAAAATATCAAGATTTTACAAAATAATAAATATGCAAAAATCAAATCAGTAGTGATAACTAGTAAAAAATGTATTGTGAAATACCCTATAATTATAACGCCCAATAGTGGAAACTCCGGAGTGCAATTTAATTTCCCATATCATTATGCTATAAGGATTTTAAAAAATCATGTGGAAATCAATAGCAATAACTGTCAAAAAGAGGATTGAAAAAAAATTGTATTTTCACGTCAATAATTAATTAATAAATGCATGAATTGCATTACACAGATTGCAATAACATAAGAATATCGAGAATTAAAAACTTTAAAAAAAAAAAAAAAAAACCAAGAGAAAATGTGTAGCAATAATAGCATGAAACCATGGAAACACCGCATGGATTTATAGTGGCGATTATGCAAATTGAATGCATCAAATAGTGATGAGTCAAATGCGTGATTAAAATTTTTGGTGTTGTAATAATACTGGTGTTTTAAAGAAACATGAGAAACTGAAAAAAAGGGTTTATGATGATATTGTGAGAGTTGAAAAGTGATTACTGAAATACAACATTTGAAATTTCCAAGTCGTAATATCTTTTAAAAACAAAATAGATTTAATTGTGGCCAAATATATCACATTGGTTAAATAACTCTTCTGTTACAAATCAAAATTTGTAACAAAATTGCAGCTCATTAAAGTACTATTAAAAAATATTGGTAAAAATACTATCTTTTCAGCAAACAATCTTTTAAATGCCAGCAGTTCCTTAATTCTAGCTGAAGTTATTATGAATTTTTTTCTCCAAGTCTCGTGTTCTTGAAGTTTATCCAAAGTAGCACATATATTTAACAACTCTGCACAAAAAAAGTCATTATTGCTAGTGAATGAGAACTTAGAAAAGAAGAAGAGGGTGCTGGTAAGGACAGAATCAAAATCTCGTTAAGATAACAGCGATTGCCATGTAACAGTAGGTCTACTAAAAATAATTGACAAGATTTATTAAATCCTGTCAACAAAAAAAAAAAGTAATGCAATAATGCACAGTGAAACGATCGCTACATAGAAAAAGTTTCACTGAAAGTAATTTACAAGAAAAATGAAATCCCGAAGTGCACAGCGATCACAAAATAAGTCCAGCTGAAAACAATCTTCAAGAAAAGTAAACTTCCAAAGACATAAGTGTCGCATAAAGAAACTATGCTTAGCGTTCTATTTCAATGCTGATCCTCGCACAAAACCATGAGTTTTGATTCAATTCACTTTTCGTTATTCAACACAAAACTAACATCGCCTTCGTAGCTGCATTGATCAGCCAATTTCTTTTAATTTGCTTTTGGTCGTTCTCGCGTGGATCATGTAGTCATCCATTATCTATAAAGCTTCTGTTGAAGCCAATGAGTTTGTATTCGTTCTTTTCATTAGTCACTCTGTTTGTGAGTTTCTCTACCAATGTTTTTAAATAAATTTATTACTTTAGAAATTTCGTTTTCTTATTTGTCTAGTTGACATACAGATAAAATGATATTCTGTGACAATCTCGGATGTCAATATCGACCTGCCGATTAATGCATTAAATCGATATTTCGCGAAGCATCTAATTTATAGCCCAGTCCTAGTCTTGAGATTCACGGAAATCTGCGAGTTAGCAGAAGAATCACATGCCTCTATGATAAAATCTTCTTTAATATACTATTAGAGATGTGCTTTGTACCCAACGAGATTTTTTTTAACCCAGTAAAAAAAATAATTCACTACTCGGTTTTCAGTTTCAAGCCGGACTTGGACCAGATTTATGGTAATTTTAGAATTATTCTCTAACATAATTTTAATTTTTGAAATACATGTGTGTTCCACCTGTTAGTTAATCACGTTGAAATAACTGGTTTAAGCTGGACATATTTTATTCAATTTTAATTTGGAAAAACCTTGGACATCTTTTGGAAAGAGGAACATATTCACTAAAAAGAGGTGTCTGCTGTGAAGGACATACAATTTCAGAAATCTAATGCTGAAAACTACACATTACACAGTAGTGAAGAATTTAAACTTTCATGGAAAATACTGTTTCATGCCAACACTGAAAAAATTATAGGTAAACAAACTAAAGATAATTTGGAACAAACAAAACATTTTGAAATAAACGAAACATAATTGTGCAACAATTATTGGGAGGTGGAGAGTGAAAGTGAACAGGATGCAGAACCTCTAGTATTAAAAATTAACAAAAACACAATAATTAAAACTTAATAACTGTAGAAAAATAATAATAGTAATATGAGTATTACTCTCTAAATTTGATATCAACAAATGCAGCAGTATATTTCTAATATTAGGATTTGTAATGTTACCATTTCATTGAAGTATAATATACAATAGTTTAAAAATTAACATAAAAATTTTCTAACTAATGTCAAATTATTCTAATGCTACTACTAATTTAAACACCATTGAAATTTACTTTTTAGCAAATAAAAGCAAGAGTTTAAAACTAAGACAATCGTTTTAACAAAAATTGATAAAATTTCTTTTGAAAGTAATTCTAATTTAAACATAAAATAAATTTTTACATAACTTGGTAAAACTCATTTGGAAACATTTTATTTTATTTTCAGTATAAGCTGATTAACATTTATATATAAAAGAGCATTAGGAATAAAATTCCCTATATGTAATTTCAAACAAACTTTTAAGTGCATTTCGTATTTGTTAGCTCAATAAATTCTATTTCTAACCAGTATTGTTTAAGTTTTTTTTTTTGCTTGTCATGGTAATTTTTCCAATGTAAAACAAATATGTGTTATAAAGAAAAAGCTTTCGTGGATGCAATTTGGTGCTTGATCTAGTGGTTATCATATCTTTCGCAGATTCCAAATTTCTAGGATACGGGGAAAAAATCAGGGCATCAAAACCACTATAGAAATCATCTGTTCAACACTGTTAAAAGAAAAAGTGTATCACAGAGTATTGAAAAGCTTAAGAGATTCTAATAAGGAAGATTTCATTGCATGAACATTACGTTTATAGTTATTGGATTTAAAAAAAAAGATAGTTAACCTATTGTTTTATTCAATAGAGCGTCATTTTCATTAGAATATTTTTAAAACATTCCAAATTTCACAGAAGCGACATAAATATATGCTTTTGAAAATTTAAGTGAATGTAATAAATATTTAATTGATTTAAGTCCTCTATGATGATGTCTACAATTTATAGCACACTTTTATGTAAATTGTTCTGAGGGTGTGTAGCCAAATCTCTCAACAAAAATAAACATCTTTTAAGTACTTTTTAAGCACTCATAAATATTTTTAAGCACTATATACATTAACAAACTGCAAAATAATTTTCAAAGACTTCACATGATCATGATAAAATAACTAGTTTCTGACAAAGAACTGTTTTCTTGATTACATTAGCCACTATAAAATGATTAAGAGATTTTTCGATTCGATATCAGAGATTGGAAAATAAAGAGACAAATTGAGAATATCTTGCAAAATGCAGCAGAGTTGCTCATAAGAGTGCAATAATGTGAGCACCGAACCCTACAAAATGATTAGCACTTTTATATGCTATAGACCGATGGTATGCAGAAAAAGATTGTGGCGGAATGAATTGTAAAAACGTTGAATAGAACAATGCAGAAAGCATGCTTTTGCATACATGGTGAAATCGACATGGCAAAAAAAAAAAAAAAAATCTCATTTTCAAAAAGGGAAAATGGAACACGTTTTTAAAACAGCCAATGAAATAAACACCTTTAAAAAACGCTACGCACCAGGTTTCTATTATAACAGTCATCCGAAACGTTTTGTAGAGACTTTATTTAAGAATTTAGTTAAAAAAAAATATCTAAAAATTAAAAGATATGTTTTATTTATACAGATGCAAAACAATTTTTTTTCAGAACTATTATCTTGTAAAACATAAGACTGACCGAAAATTACACTATTTTTATATTGTTTTACAAAAATGTCTTGTACTCAACTGGGTAATAAAAAATCTAAATATTATCAAAACTACAACATATCAAAACAATTAACAAAAACTACACTTTTACATTATGTTTAAGACCAACGCATTCTTGCAATAGCAGATTGTGAGCCAAGGGTGTTATGTAGGTCAAAACTCCTTAGTTTTGTGGCCAATGCCATGATGGTGGAATATAGCGAGCACTGCATACTAACTGTCTTTACTTTCCAGACAACCCGTTACCTTTCTATCCGAATTTCAGGGAGTTTTAAACTGCTCTTGGGATCGAACTTCAGCAATTCATAATGACAGCTCAGTATCTTATGGCTCAATTTTATATCAGTTTTTTATTATTATTATTTGACATGAATGAGAATGGAATTCTTTTCAAAAGGAATAAAGTTAATAAAGAACATTTTAAGGGTCTAAATTACAAATGTGTGTTACTGAAAATGGAGTAAATTAAAACCCAAGCATATAGGGAGAAAAAGAAATCTTTTGGAATTAACTTTAGTTAACAAACATATTCAGATGAAATAGGCTCCTTTTTAATGTGAAACATTACTTTTTTTTCATCATCTTCGTCGTCATCATCTTCATCATCGTCCTCGTCGTCATCCTCATCGTCATCATCATCACTTCCAGAGTCACTGCCAGAATCATCAGATCCAGAACTCGAATCTGATCCTGAGCCCGAACCGGACCCAGAACCATCTCCATCACTTTTATCGGAATCATCGTCATCATCAGATGAATCCTCATCAGAGCTATCTGATTCAGATTCTTTTTTAATGACTTTCTAAATTGAAAATAGCAAAGAATGAATATTTTGACAATTTATACTTTATAACAGACAAATAAAAACATTGAATTATTTTAAAACCTGTATTGCTTCAGCTCCTTTTTTGCTTTTCTTTTTTGTAGCTTTTCTGTATTTATCATATTCTTGAAACTCCCCAACAGTAAGACCCTTAAAGAAAGGAAAAAGTAAAACATAAATATATTTTCAAATAAAATATTCGCACCTTGAAATAATTATTTTTTACTTACTTTCAAAAATTTTTGCATGTCTTTATTGTATTTTCTTAACAATTCCTTTACTCGTTTACTATAAACATCTTTTTCTGCAGCTGACTTGGCTTTCCACAATTTGGGTATTTCTGTCATGCGTAGTTTAGGATCCATGTGAGTTAACTCACTTAATTTTTCCGATAAAAATAATCCATAGCCACTTCTAAAAAAATCAAATTTTGATTGCATTAAGAAAACTTTTTTTTAATATATATAACTGAAACTCAAGTTATTGAAGTCAATAAACAAGGCAATGGCTATCGAACCAAAACTACGTTATTTAAAAAAAAAGGAAAGATAAGTGATGACAGGCTTCAAATGTAGTTGCTAGTGTAACAAAAAAAAAAAAAAAAATAATGTGTACACTTTACCCAGACTACATATGTGGCAATACCTGCCACATTAACAATCAGAATCGCAGTGACATTGGCGCAGAACGTTACAGAGTTCTTGCCGAAATTTTTTTCCACAGTGGAGTAAAAAATTTTGATTTTCTTTTTTGCAAAAATAACAGCATATTTTTACTTTTTCTAATTTAGATTTGTATCAAAGTAATTAATGTTGTACAATTCGTCCACTTTTTAAAAAAAAAAATTTAATTGAAATAAAATCTATAAATATTTTCACATGCAGTTGAGTCTTCACTTTATCGCTCACAGCTCGCGTCGATTCCATTGTAAATAAATGTAGTCTTTTGACAATTTTTTACGGCAATTACTACAAATTTTTACCTTAAAAAAATTTTAAGAAAAAAGAAAACACCATTGCTTAAAGTTTCACATTTAAAAATAAATCCCTTTTTTTTTTACACAAATTTATTATATGCAAAACTCAATCAATAATTTGATAATTTACCTTTAATGTAAAAAGAGGTTTGTTGCAAAAAGCCTGAAATATTTCGCCACAGGGTAAATAATAAAGTGATCACAACTGAACAGCCACAAACCCATTTATTGCATTTACCAAAGAAATGAGTAATGGAAAAGTAATCGCAAAAGGCCCCTCCTTATCCATTTTTTGAAGTTATGCCAATTATCAGTGATATTTGGAAACATCATTAAAGCTCAGAAAGGCAAGCAAACCTTTTAAGATTTATTTTATTGCACACCAACAATGGGCTACACACATCCATTACTACAAGTTTCCCAATTATATAAATGCCTGTACAGGGTTGCCACAGTAAAAAATGAACAAAAATAGTTGTTTTTAGTAGCCTCAAGCATGAAAATAGTTGCCTGAACAGGAACAAAAATTTACCGAAAATAGTAGCCAAATAACTAAAATTATAGTTTAATTGTCAAATACTATGATTAGGACCGGGTGATGTCAGAAATTTTAAATCGTGATACATTGTTAGTTAGACATCATGATATAGCGATGTATCACGATTTTAAATATGTTCAAAAATTACCAATGGGAAATCTTTAAATCAATCAAAAATACATAAAAAAGAAATTACAAAAGAAATTATTAATTCTAAACATATTCTACTCTGACATCAATATCATTGCTTACTCTTTTCAATTAAAATAATAAAGAAGTAAAAGCAAACCCACGCTTTATTTCATTTTTCTTAAATTAAAAATGATTTAAGATTTATTGGTTTAAAAATAATATTACTGTAACAAAATATTTTACATACATGCATTAAAAATTAAAAGAAAAACGAAAGTAGAAAACAAACCAAAGAAATGTTCACTTTAGAAAAAAAACAAAAAAAAAACAAGCTTGCTTTTGAAAGATCATTAGACCCTCTTTTATTTAATTATTTAAAATAATAAAAAGTAGTATTAACTAATGGTCAAATTCTGTACTTTATAAATGAAAAAATATTTTTACTTATTTATTATTATTTTCTTCTTTGAAAATAAAATCGACTAAAGATTTATTTGTTTAAAGATGATACTGACTATCTAGCAAATTATAAAATAAACAAGTATTGAAAGAATTTTAATAAAAATTAAAACAAAAAAATACTTTAAGTACTAATGTTAAATTATTTAATTAAAAAACTCTTTATTTAATTAAAAAAAATTATTTGTTTTAACTAATAGCCAAATTTTTTAAAACTTTGTTTTCAGTATCTCAAAAATAAAAGCAAATTAAACAAAGATAAGCTTTGCTTCAATTTTTTTATAATTAAAAACAACTGAACATTTATTGTTTTAAAAATAATCAAATTATTATAATTACCTACATTAAATAAATTAAAAAAAACTAACTTTTTATAACAAAGTTAAATACAAAATACCTCTATTAAATTTTATCGCTTAAAATTAAAAACAATAATTGAAAAAAATCAATGAAGAATCTTTTTTTTTAATTTATATTTTTTTTTCATTGATCAATTGAGTTCAGAACGAAAATTTAAGATAACAGCGATTGTGCAGCAATCGCAAAGTAACACTATGGCTACTAAGAATAATTGACAAGAATCGTTAAATCCAGACAGAAAAAAAAAAAATGGTATGAAAAGTAGCAAAAGTCTCACTGAAAATAATTTGCAAGAAACCCGACAATTATTCCAGATAAAATAAAATGCACAACGATCGCAAAATTACGTAAGTCCCATTGAAAATAATATTCAAAAGTCGTAAAATGCCAAAGACAAAAAAATGGAAATAAATAAACTATGCATACTGAAACTATGGACATAAAGAAACTAAGGACTATGCATTGCGTTCTATATTACAACGATGAGACTTTGCACAAAACCGAGAGTTCCGATTCAATTCGCTCTTCGTCAGTCAAGATCACGAAACTAACAGCGTCTTTAACGTTAGTCTTAACGTCTAACAGCTAGTCTAATGTCTTAAACGCTATCTACATATCTGCAGCTAGACAAAATCAAAATCCTCTTCGTCAGTGCTGTAAACTATGCATACTGAAACTATGAACATAAAGAAACTAACGACTATGCATTGTGTTCTATATTACAACGATGAGACTTTGCGCAAAACTGAGAGTTCCTTCGCTCTACGTCAGTCAAGATTACGAAACTAACAGCGTCTTTAACGCTAGTCTCAACGTCTAACAGCTAGTCTAACGTCTTAAACGCTATCTACATATCTGCAGCTAGACGAAATCAAAATCTTCTTCGTCAGTGCTGTAACAGCGTTAGCGTAGTCAAGGATCTTTGCATATTAAATCGTTAAGCTGCGACTATAGTCTTATTCCGGTGACTTATTTCAGATTTCTGATGCATCGCCTAAAACGAAAGTCACGATATCGGCCTACCGATATAAATGTTAAATTGATATTTCACGATACATCGCCCAGTACTAACTATGCTCGAACTAAAAAAAAGTTTCGTACAAATATAAAAGGTATACATATTAGAAAATAGGTACCTAAATAAAAGTCGAATTACAATAAAATATGAATGTTAATAGAAGGAAAAAACAATTAAAATTAACAAAACTGTTCAGCAAGGAGAAAAAATAACAAGCATTTCATTAAATCTAATGAAAATTTAAAGTTTTGGCTTTTTGGACATAAATGATTGTATAAAAGTTTGTTTTCTTTTATTAACTTTCTGAAAAAAAAAAACATTCATTTTTGGGAAAAAACTTCGCTAAGAGTAAAATAGTCTCCCAATAGTTGCCTTTTTCTAAAAAAAGTTACTTTTTCAGGCAAAAAAAGTCGCAATAGTCGCCTAAGGCCAAAAATAGTAGCAAATGGTCTCATTTTAGTAGTTTGTGGCAACCCTGCTGTATGATTGTAGACAATACTTTTGAATTTCATGAAATTGTATGATGACTATGACTTGCAGATAGTGTACTTAAAAATAATTTATAGCTATATCACAAAATTTAATGAAAAAGTATAAAAGTGAAACTTATTTACTGAGGAGGGCATTTAGGTTCTCCTTTAAATAGCTTCTTTTTCCCACTTGTTGTTGTTTCATGTTTTCTGAAAAAATAAATAAATATAAATAAATTGGTATTTCTCTTTAAAAAGCAAAAAGAATATTTGAATATTATGTAAATAAGATTTTAGCTTGTGTAATTGTTAGAGCATTAAGCTGCATTCCGTACTTCTGACCATTTTATTTACTTACTTTCTTCTTAAATAATATTAAATAAAATTCTTAATGTCATTACCCATGCATGAAAGAGGTCGGAAAAAAAAAAGCTGAACTTTTACAACGCAGGAGGGGGGGAGTGTTCTATATAATACTGTGATATCGAGGAGATATATATAAAAGCAACTTTCAACTATACCGGGAGATTTTTTATTTCGTATTTAAAGTGACAGAAGCATTTAAACAGTAAAATTTAAATTTTTTTTAAAAAATATAATTTTAAAATTTTGATCACTACTATATGAAAGAAAATTAAGCAATTACATAAAGTTAAATTACAGGAGGTTTTAAAAATGCTTAAATACAAATTGCGATATTTGATTTTTAAATTGCGTGAATACGAAGTGCGAGTACGATTTTCAAATCGCGTAAAAACACATCGCAACAAGTCACTTTTAAATCGGTCAAATACGAAAATCAATGATTTACATAAAAATCGCCTGAATAAGAATCGCAGTTTTAGCAAATTCCAGCGCAGTTCCTAATATTTAAAATTCTGAAAATCAGGCAAACAAAAGAAATCAAATGTCAGCGGCCAAAACGAAACTGCTTAGAACTCTTTTTCCAATCTATAGCGGAAGTCGCGGTTGTCAAGGCAACGGCATACCTGCCGAAATTCCCCCCATTTTCTCAGGACGCTTCTGCAAGGGGGAAAAAGTTTGTCCCAAGTCCGACTATCGTTTGGGCTGCTTGAATTTTAAAACTTGGGAGAAAAAAAAAAGCGGATTTCAGCTTTTTGGTGGAAGTCTTTCATCCCTGATGACCTAACAGCAAAAAGCTGTTACATTACTTCATACTCCATAAAATGCTGGCTTCTAATTATTAACCTTACCTTGATAATAGAATCTTAATAGTAAAAAAATATTTAAAAAAACAAACTAACTGTATGTTAATTTGTACGTAGACTAACAACTTTTGGACAAATTGGATAAATCTCCATACAAATATTACAAGTATTAAAACAAAACTTAGGGAAAAAACTAATTAACTATTCCATACCCTTTTGAAGTTGATCCTTCATCATAAGCTTTTTTAGCTTCTTCAGCAATTTTTTTGTATTTTTCCTACAAATTTAAGAGCATTGTTAAGATAACTTTAAAAATAAAGCTAAGCAACATTTACATAACCGAAAAAAAAAGAAGAAAAAAAAACATTAAATAAATAAAAAAAATTTATGGAACAATATATAAAATAATATTATAAGTACAAAAGTAATTTAATTTAAATTTTTCAACAGAATCCTAAAATTTAAGAAAGAAGGTAACAATATTGCTTTATGCATTTAAGGTTAAATCTTTTTTCTTCATATTATAAACAAATAATATTTTAAAAATATGGCATTAAGATACTGACAATAGATCTCAATTTCGATTAAGAAACATCTTTTATCTAGTTTTTAATATATATATATATATATATATATATCTTCAAATTTCAGAGTGACTAAAATTAATGTATGAAGTTTTCACTAAAAATATATACTTGAAAATATCCCATAAACAAGCAACATTAACACTTTTTAAAGTTATTAATTAACGTATGCAAATAAATACACTCTTTAAAGAATATTCCAGTTTCACTGGTGTATTATAACATATTAATTTATACTATTAACAACAAATTATACATCAAATTGAATTTAAAATAACCTTGTTCTCTTACAAATGTTCAAAAAGTCAGTGATATTGCTAATGTGCTTTATTGCGTCAAAAATCGTTGAGAGGGCACGAAAAATAAGTAACGACAAATCCCCTAGCGTTTTTATAAATATATATATAAAGAAATTTAAATTTATTTTAAAATATTTCCTTAATATAATTAAAATATTCCAAGCAGTCTTAATCAAATATCCTGATTAAATGTTACTCTTCTTGATTCGAAATTGCTTTGTCTATCAACAGATAGAATAATTATTAATGTGCATATTAATAGATGGAGAAAAATTATGAATGTGAATATTAATAAATGGATATAAAAGTAAAGAATTTATATTATAAATAGGCACCAGTTTTTAATAAAGAAGGACCCATAAATAAAGCAGCCCAGTTCCTTAATTCTAGCAGAATCACAAATAAGTGCATCATTAGTTATATGATATACTTGAGATTTTTACAACACTATTTGGTTTTTCATAACCATTATCATTAAAACATATTTTACAACACTATTTGGTTTTTCATAACCATTATCGTTAAAACATACTTTTTTCTTCTCAGATAAATCATTATAATCCTTTGCTAGCATCTTCATTACATCTTGTTTGGACATTTCAGGATGTTTTTGACGAGTAACAGCGAATTTCTCCTGTTGGAAGTAGAACATGGCAGATAAAGGTTTTTTTGGTCTAGCTCCTTCAATTGCCTCTAATTCTGTCACATCATTGTTAACAGTTTCAATAGTAATGTGATTGGCTGGTTTCTTTTTGTTGGCAGGTTTTGCCTCACTTTCAAGCCTTTCCCGCTCATTATCAGGCAAATTGTTCAAATAAGCAGCATATTCTTCTTTATATTTAGCTATAGCCTGAAAATGAAAATATAATAATTGAAGCTTTTGAAAAATTAATAAAATACCTAAAAAAGGTAAGGGGTAAAGAAATAAAGTATAAATTAAATTCATAATTAAACACCAAACATTTATTTCATTAAAAACAATCATGCAAGATGGAAAAAACTTAAAATATATACACTTGCTTAACAAACATTTCCCAAATACGATAAATATAAACATTTATTGAAATGAATAAATTTTAAAAAATTTGCATTTCAAAACTTCTTTTTTACAACTGTTTCAACTTAACATGTAAAATACATCAAAACCATAGAGGTTATGGGAAATTAAAATAAATATATAAATAAAAAAATAATATAAAAAAGTGAGAGAATAAAAATAGTGTATAGGTAAAATTATAAACTAACTTTAAATACAAATATAGAAAGAATTTCTTTTTCTTTATTAATAGCTGAAAGAGAAAATTTAAATCATTCTGAGTGACATATTATATTGTTGCCTTTTTTTTTTTTTTTTTTTTTTGATGCAGTTGTTTGTTTATCAATCAGTAGATTAATCCCAGGGTTCTATTGGATTTCATACACAAAGAGTAAATTTTAATGATTCAAGGGCCTCCCCTTAAATACGCTATGCAAATGACATTTTAAGTATCTCAGGCACAAAAACGAGCTTTCGCCGAATAAACACCCCCGCCCCGATAGATATGGATCTCTGAACATAGCTCCTTGTGTGACATTTTTTACAACAAGTTAAATAAATGAAAACTTTTAAATACTCAAGTATACATATATTTATCAAGAATTTTTATGGTTTAGTTAAAAAGTTGAAATTTTTTTTATTTTATTCTAATGATATAAAATTAAGAGAATTGGTTCATAAATAAAAAGTATGCAATCACAAATAACATATGTGCAACCATCTCTAATTATGCTTTTTTTTTTTAAATTGTCACCTTTTAAAATGCCCCATAATTGTAGGTTTCGGTTCATAAAAATGTGAAAAATATTTTTTAAATTTTTTTCCAAGTACTTTTTCATAAAAATCTGCAACATAACAGGTCATTGATCCAGTTCTCTTGGAGTAAGTCACTTTAAAGTGTAATAAATATAAATTTTTAAATACCATCTGAGCCTGTTTGTTTAAGCTTTCCCTTTCTGTATCAGAGAGTTGTTTCCACATCCTGGAGATTTCACCCATCTTAGATTTTGATGGAAGATCCTTCAGTTCTCTTAACTTTATGCGTGAAAACAAACTGTATCCAGAACTTTAAAAAAAAAAGTATAATTATTCTCTAAATCAAATTAAATATACTAGTAAATACTTTAGTAATAGCTTTTAATCAGTATACAAGGTTTTATAGTAATAGTTTAGGTCATAGTACTTAATCAGTACACAAGGTCTAGCAAAACAAAACCTCTAGATTTAGTAATGTATATTATCAATGCTTCACTATTTATAATATTGCATACTATACTTCTCCACTTCATTATATTTATACCAATCCATTCCATTATTTTTAAATCAATAAAGTGAAATAATACAGAAAAACTTAATTTTACAAATGAAGTGGGAGAAGAACACAAAATTTGGGAGAGTTGGTGCATCTGTAATCCGTTGTGAAAATTAACATAGTAAAGGGAAAAAAGAACCATTACTGCTTTTCACACTTTATAAAAACGCTAGGCACTCTGTTACAGAATTAAAGTTAACAAATATAGTTACATAATGTGACTCAGTGATTTGAAATCATTTCAGTTTCTTACAGATTTTCTTTAGAGAAAAAATACTACAAGTGTGACACACTGGACACCTAAAACTGGCAACTAATAGAAAAAGTCTTGCCATCACTAGTCTAGGTTATCTAAGAGACATTGAGGTATATCCTTAGGACTTAAGGATTCCCCAACAATTAAAAATTAAGATTTGTTGAAAGTAAAAAATATTCTTAAGTAACTATGCAGGGTTGCCAGTGGAAAAAAAGAACAAAATAGTTGCTTTTAGTGGCCTAAAACATGAAAATAGTAGCCAAAAACTAGGAAAATAGGTTGCCTAAATAAGAACAAAAATTCATCAAAAATATGACTAAAAGTTTGTTAATGACTTAATTGTCATAAACCATGATCCCTTCAGTCAAGTTGGTAGCAAATATGATAATTTTTATATGAATGTAAATTTTTATGTATATATGAAAAGTGATTACTCAAATTCGAAATTCACGCATCATAATATCGTGTTAAATTCGTTTTTTTGAAAAAAATCATGCGGAATTTCGTAGCAATAATCATTGAAAAGACGATCGAGAAATGAAATAGACTTACAATGGAGTCTGTGCAGCTTGAACGAATTAAAAAGTGAATACTCAAATCTGCAATTCAAAATTTTCAATTTTTTTTTATATTTTTTACGAAAAAAAAAAAGTTCAGTGAGTTCAGAAACTATCTTGTAGGGTGAAGATTTTCCACTCAATTTGCTATAAAAAAAAATATCTGCCCAATATGCCTTTAAAAGAGGGAAGAAAAAAAAAAGAAAAAAAAACACCATTAGGAGTACAGAAAAGTCTCCCAATTGTCTCCTTTTCCTGAAAATAGTTGCTTTTTTCAGACTTTTCAGGCAAAAAAAGTTGCCAAAGTCACCTTATGCCAAAAATAGTTGCAAATAGTCGCATTTTAGTCACCTGTGGCAACCCTGCTATGTCAACATAAACTAAGCAGAAGCAATACAATTTTTATACATAGTTAAATCTCACAAGTTGAGTAAATTAAAATATCAAATGGAAAATATTGAATTGGTAGAGTAAACAGTACATACTTAGGTGGTCTTTCTGGCTTCCCATCACAACGATCCTTCAATTCTTTCTCAGCTTTACTTAAAACTGCCTTCATAGGTTCTGGATGAAAATCAGGATGCTCACTGCGGTATTTTTCAACCTCCATCTGTTTTTGTTTAAAAAAAAAATTAAAATTGTAACAGGGGCTTTAGTAACTAACAGTACAGAGAACGCAGCAGGAAAAATAGAAATGCAATAAATATATTAACATACCCCATAACGTTGCTCATCTTGAATAGCTTTTCTAATCCATTTCACTTTTTTGTTATCTGATAAGTTACTCCATAGTTTACGCAATTTTTCCATAGTTTCACGCTTATCCATCTATAATATAAAAGTTAAGTTTTTTTTTTTATAGAAAGATCAGGAATTTTAAATAAAAAGACCTTTAATTCTAACTTAGAAACAAGTTAAATTTTGATTATCATAATAAATTTGTGTAACATACTCAAAATATAAAACTATATAATAATTACATTTTGGAGTACAGAAAACTATTGATTATTAGCCCTATGGCTAAATGGTTAAGTCTTGTTATATAAAGTTACATATAAATAAAAAAATAATGTACTACATAGTCATTCATACTGAGAGAATTAAAGCAGAATAACTACAGTAAATTTTGGCCAGCAATAATCTATCGACAGAAGTCTCACCCATCACAAGTTTGCGCAGCGTAATTTAAATAGGGTGAATTTTTACCTCTTTCCTTCCTCAGGGAGCATCGGGCCTTTGTCGTGACTCTCCACCTCACCCTGTTGGTAGGCTAGTAATTTTTGTCTCTCCGTGTTTTGTTAATACAGTCGCACCTGTTTATCTCGAATCTCACGGCAAAAAATTTGAGAAAAAGAAGTTTCCAATTAAACGGGTACTTTTTAGTAGAAAAATACAGGCATTTCGGTAAACCACATATATCTATTTACATAAAAAAAATTTTTTAACATACCTTTAACACTGAAAATAATCCTTTTAAAGACTTTTGACGCCTAACCTTCTATGTTTATTATGTTGTTTGGGTAGTGCTAGATTATTAGATATTCGAGAAACAGAGGTTTTGAAAGAAAAGATTTCGAGATAGAGATGGAAAACATATTGATTTTAAATAGTAAACGTAAGGAATTTTAAAAATTTTGAGATATAGAGGTTTGACTATAGTTTTTATTTCATTCATAATAGTTTTGTACTATGTTATTTAAGGTCTACTTCTCTTTCGTTTAACCTGGAGTGTCCAGTCCAGCGTCTGTTTTACTTTTGAATTTTTCAGGTTTTCTGATAGTGGTTGCCATCCATTTTTTTATTTCTAATTCTATTGGTTTTTGATTACTGATTTTGAATTATTTATTGTACATTATATATTTTATATTCTATTTATTGTATATATATATACAGGGTGCGTAGCCAAATTATTCAACAAAAAATAAGCACTTTTTAAGCACTCAAATAATATTTTTAAGCACTATAAAAAAATATCATAATTAGGTAGGGTTGGAAAGTTTTTGACAGTTGACGATTTTAATCGTCATGTCATAAAAAAAACCTTTTGGCACTGTTTTTGACAATTGTCAAAATTTTTGAATCGTGCAAATTGAATGGCGTTGTCTAACGCTACGTACTGACAATGCGCCGAAACAGATTGAGGTTGAATTAATTGTGAAAACGTTGAATCGAACAATGTGAACAGTGTCTTTCTGCATAATTCGTAGTGAAAATCAACACGGTAAAGGAAAAATCTCATTTTAGAAAACAAAAAATTAAGCATTTTTTAAAAACACCCACTGAAAAAAAAGCACCTTTAAGGGCTTTTAAAAAACGAAAATTAGCACCTTTAAATGATATATATATATATATATATATAGTGTATTTGAATAATTAATTATTTTTGAAAATTCTTTTATTAAACCACATTATATTAAGAATTCTTCTGATACATCTGTTGATAAAAGCCTTTAACTTATTTGTATTTGTTTTAAGTTGTACCAAGTTTCTGATTATAAGTTCTTTAAAAATATCTTTCACTTCACATTTTAGTAATAATCGATACTATTTTTAGCAACAAAATGCCATAAAAATTAACAGGAAATCACAGGAAAGTAAAAGGATATATTTTAATGTGAAATATTTCTATATATATAATTTTTCTATATATATATTCTATAAAAACAGCAACCTCAAACAATATTTTATACTAACTGTATTTAACGAGAGAGAGATCCCAAATTAGTAACCAAATATCAAGTTTTTAAATTGGTACCAAAAAAACTTGTATCTAATTTTAATAACACAAAACTTTTAAATTGACATTAAGAAAAATACCTGGCTAAATTCAGCTTTTTTTAGACGATCATTCATAAAAATATTGAAAGCATTCAGTGGTTTATCAGGTCCTTCAGCGGCAGCAGCTTGCTGTTTCATCTCTGGAGTTGGAAACTGTTCTGGGTGACATTTTCTAGTTGAACAAAATTTTTTTTATTAACAAGCCTTTCTAATAATTAAAGATAAGAGAAATATGAAGTGACAATTCACAATACCTTAACATAATTATTAATTAACGTAACTTTGAAAATTATAATGACAAATTGAGGTAAGTTGCCAAAAAACCAATTTTTAGCTTTGAACAAGCAACAGACATTAAAATTTCACATAATGTGTACATTAATAATGTCACTCAAATGATATTCCGCATATTTCCATGATAAAAAGAAACAACAAGGTATCAATTCTAACTAAAATTTTACATCATTAATAGCAAGGCACTAAATTTCTACTCGACATTTGAGGTCAATTATATTTAAGGAAGGCAAATAAGTATCTCTTTTAAAATTGGTTTAGTCGTAAACTCTATATGCCTTTAGACTATTGTTCTTAAATAAAGCGGCAAATGTTGATATCGAGTTACAGCATTTTCTTGCTAAAATGCTACGTTTCTTACTTTTCATTAACAAAACCATTGCCACTAGAAACATAGAAATCATAAGACAACCTTATTTTGATTTATTATTATCATTGCAATATTATATGTTTTGATTTTTAAGACTTTACATCCTTTTGTAGTTTTGGCCATTAAAAGTTTTTCCTACCTAAATCTGTTAACATTTTTAAAAAAAATATTAATATTTTAAAAGAGTACTCAGTAAAAATTTTAGTCTGGCTAGGCTGATCAATTTTATAGAAAGGGTGATGGTGACCCAGTTAAGAAGCTTAAGACTTTTGGAAATTTTAGTTGCAACCGAAAACAAAAAGGCCAAAACCCCAGATAGATTAATTCTGTGGAAAAAGATCCTAAAACCACGGGCATCAATAGATGGAGAAACATAGCATCTCATAGAGTCAGAAGGAAGTGACTTGTTAAGGTCTGCACTAGGCTGACATGCTGATGGAAGAAGTAACAATAGAACGGAAAATTTATGCTCTGTTAATAGCATAATCATTGTTTATCAATTATTGCAATACTGTAGTTTCAGTCTTAAAATTTGCTTAACTTAATTTGACAGCTCTAATCAATGGCAAATGTTTAATGGGATGGGAAATGTTTAATTGAGGATCATTCTAAAAATTGGTTTACATGAGAAAAAAAAAAATAGTTGTCATACAAATTCTACTAAGTTCTATATCAATAAGATATATATATATAGTATCAAGAGTAAGAAAAGATTGAAGTTAAAACAATTGCGGTCAAAAAAGAAGTCCAATTTATTTTTAAAGTTGTATGACAACTGGATGGAGATAATATTGGGATAGAAAAAAACAAATGAAGATATTGATAGAAGCAAAAAACTAAAACTAAATAAGACATTTTTTTTCCAATAAAAATAAAATCAAGCATTTAAAAAAATGAGATCTAGTTGTACTAATTACAAATTTAGATATGACTAAACTTCACATGTCATTATTCAATGTTAAAAATATTTATGCAAAAAATTAAATATATGCATTTAATAAAAAAAAGCACATTGCCAAAAGCATTTTTGGCAATTCACTCTGTAGACATATTAAATATAGATACAGATAAAAAATAAGAAGAATGAATTTTACTTGAATTTTTCAAGCTCCTTTTTGTATACTTCATTTTCTTTTTCATAAGCTTCTCTATATTTTTGCTAGAAAGAAAGAAAGAAAAAAAAAAAACATACATACAACACTGAAGTTTTTTTTCTTTTTTTCATTGTAACAGTAATTTAAAAATGCAATAAATATACATACTTTTTTCTTCTCAGGAAGCTGCTGGAATTTTTTAGAGAGAAGTTTAGCTAAATCAGTCATAGACATTTCTGGATTATCTTTGCTATATTTTTCTCTTTTCTCAAGAAAATATCTGAAGTAAGGGGTTAAAGGCTTCTTCGGCATCTCTGGATGTTTCTAAAATTAATTTATGTTCAACAAATGAAAACACATCAAGGGATTACATAAATAAATATAGAAAGCATTATAAAACATTATGTGTGTGTGTGTGTGTGTGTATATATGTATAAATCAGTAGCTTTACCTGTTTTTTGGATGAGCTATACGAAGACCACGGGTGCTTCAACCATGCTTTAGCATCAGTCACCATGTCAGTTAATGTGCGAAATCTGCGCAACTGAAAAGTAAGGAGAACAACTCATTTCTGTTCAATTAAAAAACTGATTGATATAATTAAATTCCAATTAAAATTGCTTGATGCAAATTAAAAATTGCTTGAACAATAGAAATCTGAGTTATTTTTAATTCGTGTAAGCAAACACATTAAAAAAAAGGTATAGTGCGGCTTTCAGGAGAACTCCTCCAGACATCAGTCTCGAGGAGTGGCGGGTACCATGGTTACGAGGGAAAGTCACTTCAAATAGGGGTGTAGGGTGAATAGTTTTGTTGTGATCTTTGCATAGGTCAGCTTGGGTAAACCAATCGACACCACCATTTCTCCCCCATTCGAAATGTCCTCTCGCTTGTTACCACAGCAGCAGACAGCCTCCGACTTTTCTTCTGAAGGAGTTCTCCTCAAAGCAGCACTATAAGAAGTTGTATTTTTTATAGCTTTAAAATTGTAAAATTTCAATAACAAAAGCAGTTAACTGCATGCATTATAACCTAATAGTCTGGCCTTTTTCTTAGATACTAAAATGGATACTCAGATACATAATTGGTAATAGTTTCAGTAGTTCTTATACTAAATAAAGAACTATTTTTAAGAAAAAAAGTTATACAAAAATTTCTCAGTTTTATTATTTAAAAAAAAGGAGGGAGTAAATAGTTTAAAAACAGAAAATTGTTAAATAATAGCAAATACGAGGATCCTCTCAGGAAAATCAGTAGAAGAGTATAACATAGTGATGGGAAGAGAACTTTTTTTATTTCTGCTTTGACGCCATGAAATTAAGGGTAATTGGCTCTAACACTAGAAATAGATTACAATATTCGACACACTATGAAGACTTGGGCGTTAATTTTGACATATACTTTGTTTCATGACGACATATAACGAAATTTCTTCAATTCTTTTTTAGACAAATAATATTTCTTTTTCCTGTTAACTTCAAGAAAAATTTAGAAAAATCACAAAAATGTAAGGACATTTATTGAAATTTTTAATAATTAAGGACATTCAAGGAATTTTACAACAACTTTGAGCTCTGCAATAGTTAAAAGTTTAATATTACAGAAATAATCTATATACAGTACACTCTCGATTATCCGGTTTGCGGATTATCCGTGCTCATTCCGGAGTCGCACAAAAAATTTAAAGAGAAACATTTTCAAAATTAAAAAAATTTGATTCATGAAGTTATAACACTTCCAAATTTTTGGAAAGCAATATTCATTATTGGATTGCAGTATATGGAATATCAGCAGCGTGAGCAAAGGTAAAATCGTCTATGTTATCACGATCGTGGAGAGAGATCATACCTCTTGATGAATATTCTTCTTCAGATATTCAAGAAGAATATGATAACAGTATTCTCGAACAAGCAAAAGAAATCTAAGGTTTCAAAATTCTTGATGAAGAAAAATTAGAAGATTGGTTTCAAAGTGATGCTTGTCAGCCTGGCTTCCAGTATTTGACAGTTGAAGACATCGTTATGTTGTTAAATCAAATAGTGATGATTGTAACTGATGCAGAAGATGTAATAAATGAGGGAAATGCAATTTTTGCTGCTCTACAACTTTATTAGATTGTATAGGAGGATTTTATTATGGTGACGTTACTACGGTTCGTAAAATATGTGTCAATATGTGGCGCATTACACATTTTTTAAAAGGAAAATTCCTAGTTTGATGTTATACAGGATGCAAATGTCAGTAATTTTTATATTTTTTGTACTGATACAGGGTTCATACTCTACTTTAAAAATAAAATTCAAGTACTTTTCAATGACTTTTTAAGACTTATTATAAAATTTTCAAGGACTTAAATTTTAGTAAAAGATAGACTGAATTTTAACATTTTAAACTGAAATGTTTCGACAATAATAGTTAGTTGATAATAAATGTTAGATGATAATAGCAGTATTGAAAAATAAGAATTCCATTGCTCTCTCTTGATTTTGGAAAGTGATCTAAGCGTAAAAAAAGCAAGGGTGGTTGAGATCAAGTCAAGAATAAAATTCATGATGAATAAAAACGTGGGATTTGAATTTTACATAAGGCCTATTTTAAGATAGGTATACAACCTCTGAATAAGCAAAGATTTTGACAAGTCATGAAGAAAAGAGGAACATTTCAAACAATCTATACAAAAATAAAAACAAAGTACACTTAAACTTATTTGTAATAACAAATTTACACTTAGAGTAAAGGAAATAGAAAACATACTAATTAAAACTATTAAAAGATATTTATTTGTAAATAACTCAAGCGTCTTATGTAAAGAACAAAACTAGCATTAACATATATACTAAATAATTTCTAAATGTGTGTGGTAAAATATAATTGAAAAAAGAGCCAAATAAAGAGGACAAAAATTAAAACAAAGCTGTACTTCTCCAACGTAGTCACTGGGAGGATGGGGGGTGGGGGAGGGAGTGTTCTATATAATACTGTGATATCAACTAGATATTTAAAAACAACTCTGCCGGGAGATTTTTATTTAATATTTAAAGTGGCAGAAGCATTTAGACAGTGAAATTTAAATTGTTCTTAAATATAATTTTAAAATTTCGACCACTTCTCTATTAAAGAAAATTAATCAATTATAGGATGTTGCGGCCTAATTATCATTTTTAATTTATTACCGGTCAACCATTTTAAATTGAAACAGTTGCCAACTTTCACCTCAATATCTTCTGATAAATTCTTACTAACAATTTCGGCCATTTTGACTGTTTTAATTAACCAATCATACTTAAAAATTTTTTTTCAGTAGCATCGATCATACGCACTTGATATGATCACATTCACACGTATCGCAACGAGTAGTTTTCAAATCGCGTATAAATACGAAAATCGATGTTTGATATTACAACCACGTGATAACAAATCGCAATATTGGATTTTAAAAATGTGTGAATACGAATAGCGACATTGGATTTGAAACTTGCGTAAAAACTAATCGCGATATTGGGGTTTAAAAACGCTTAAGTACAAATCCCGATATTAGATTTTTAAATTGCAAGAATGGGAATGCGATTACGATTTTTGAATCACACGAAAACGAATTGCAACACTTAACTTTTAAATCAGTTAAATACGAAGATCGATATTAAAATCGCCTGAATAAGAATTGAGATTTTGTCAGAATCCGGCGCAGTTCCCAATATTCAAAACTTCTAAAATCAGCCAAACACACATAAAATCCTAAAATCAAACAGTACGTGCCATCATCTGAAAGGCAGGAAAGTCATTTTCTCAAACTTACGAGCGTCAAAAGTTAAACACAGAATGGCCTGTGATATGGAAAACCCTGTGATATGGATTTTTTCTTTAATATAAAGAAGTTTTCGGATTATCCGTGTTTTTCGATTGTCTGTGCAACCTATCACGGTGATTAACCCGGATAATCGGGAGTGCACTGTAATTATATCACATAAAACATTACAATTCAAAAATATTATCTTATAATATGCATACTTTAGTTACTATTTGCATCCATTTCTCTTTGCACTGTGCAGCTGTATATGGCCCAAATCGAACTTTCTCCCAGTCCAGCTTGTCTATGAGTGTAGTATATTTCACATTATCAGTTCGAGGTAAGCAAGCAGACAAATTTGTGACCAACTGAGTAAGTTCCTCAGATGTCCAATTAAAAACAAGAACTGAAGAAAAAATACATATACAATTGTAGCAAAATAGCAATAGGTAATCATATTGTAAGAGTTACTAATTGTTATTGCCTTTTTCGTATTTAATTTCTATGAATAAAAAATAGTGACCATAGAAAAGTCTACAACAGAAGTACTACAACAAAGCCTACAATTTTAAAATTTCAAATCACTTAAAAAATTGATTAATATCACCAAAATACTCATAAAAATTTAAGTAGTTGAGAAGAATCCAAACAAAATAAATATTTGTAATAGTAATCAGAATTAAACTATAAACACAGATAATTTGAATAGATTATTATTTAAACAGACAAATAATTTTTCTCAAAATGGAATATCATACCTGCCTACATTGGAAAAATAAAATAACAAAGATTTTGCTAGCGACAGATTTTAGGCTACAAGTGAAGTTTTGAAGCATCATGCATAACCATATAAGTCAAAAAGAAAAATTCAAAATAACTCCAATTTAAAGAAGCTTTTTTAAAACCATTATTTATAATTACTTTAAACTATTTTATTTTATAATCATCGTTAAACAGCTGACCCAATTTTTGGTTTACAGCTACTAATGTTCAACTCAATAGCCTAGTAATTTTGAACCTAATCTAGAAGACAAGGGAACTCTAGGATCAAGTATTCAGAGAAACTTGCCTTCATGGAGGACTTTTTGATAGAAAAAACCCGCATTTGAGTTACAAGGAGAGAAAAACTAGGGCAAGAGGACTCTAACCCAGGATCCGTCTAAATATGAGGATATTTTACGTCAGCACTGTGGTCCGTGCAAGCTGGATGCAGAATTCACATCGACTAGTCACCACTGGGATTCGAAGCTGGTTCAACTTATTGAAAAGTGAACGATCTATCCTCTGTGAAGTGAACGATCTTAAACAATTAACACTCAATATATCGCAGTACTGGCAATAGCACCATCTGTTGAGGAATAAGAGAAGTGTTTTTGCCATCAGTGGACATTTTATCACAAATTTTTAAATTTCTTCAACTAATACGGAGAAATTTGAGAATACACAATTAAATAGATAGTTGTAAAATACAGAAGTTCTTGTTAAAAAACAGGAGACTTGGCAGGTATGGAAGCTTATACAGGACAGGCCCGCCCTGTAGCTTATTTTTAAATATGCCCGTTTCTAAAACTAAGCATCAGGATGGGCCGTCTGACTAAAGAGTGCTTAAGAAGAACACTAGTTTCACTGAGGAATAACGCTTAAGGAGAACACTGCCTACTAGTTTCTAACAATTTCATGACAGAGATCCTAAAACAAAATTTTATACCTTGTTTAGTGCCTTGATTTTCTTTATCATTGCTTTCGGAATCAATGACTTTGTGAGCAACAGTAACTATAAAAGAAAAAAAAATCAATAATTATAATCTTGTATAAAACAAACCCAGAATTTAAAATATACATTTATTTAACAAATGACAATATATACAGTTACACTATATATACAGTTGAACCCTCTTTAAATAATAGCATTCTTCATTTTTTAACGACACCAGAACGGATTTCATTTTAAGATGTATTTAAGTAAATTTTTTCTTACATCTTGATCGGCACATATCCAGATAATTGCACCAAGTGTGAAAATAAAGGGCACTTGAAAAACAAATGCAAGCAAAGAGCTACTGCAGTCATTGCAAAACCAATGAAACATTTGAATTCAAGCTGAAACTTAACTGTAGTTTGACTAGGAAGAAATTATATTCAGTCAAGAAAATCTAGAAACAACACAGTCTACACCTGAACCTGAAAGCTAAGTCTCGATCAGGCTCCCAATTTGGTCATTCATTTTAATGTAGTTTTAAATACTTAAACCATTTGGGATGTGCCTTTCAATCCAAATTTGTCTCTATTTAATGTGTCTTTTTTTCAATATTTTCATTTTTGATTGTTTGTAAGAAATATTTGGTGAGAAGCAATACTTTCACTTCTATTGGTCATGATGTATCTGATGTGTCTCTGCTGTCGGCCCTGAAATCTTCCCATTTGCAATGAATTTCGTACCACAGCCCAATGGGTTTTGATTTGATGCTTTGAATGCTTTCAGGCTGCCCATCAATTAAAATTAAATTTATGGTGCATTACTCGTGCGGACTTTGGTCTTTATGCTAACGAGTCCGTGATTGTTTAGTTTTCATATGCAGTTTGTGGTGGTTTCTGTCGTGACATTGAGACTTCTATCAATTGCATATGGGCATTACAGCCTAGGTTATTTTAAGAGATCCTTCACATCTCGATCTTGCTGTAATTAAAATTGACTTTGGCAAAACGAACTTTCCTCAGCAATCGCAAAGTTTTCACTGTCATTGTAATTGAATAAATTTTAATTAATTTTAAATATCTACAGATAGGGTGACCCGGGGTAATTCACAATCACTCTGTTTCTGGAGTAAATAATGATCACCTAAGTTTTATTAAAAAAAAAATTTTTTTTTTTTTAAATTTGAGACATGGACAAGAATGCTTGTACACTTTACTAAAGTATAACTACATTTACTTAATAATAGTTTTTTATTTAATCTAACAAAGTAAGTATCTTTTAAATTGCTTTCCGTATTTTCCACTTCAAAGATGGGTTTCAAAATGTGCACATTTCTGCAAAGATCCCCCTCCTTCTCTTAATAATAAATATTTTGAGTTACTTTCTTTTTCTTCGATATAAAAATAGTGTAAGCTTTTGTTTAATTGTTTCACATCTACTGTAAACATTATAATTGACTATAGGACACTATATCAAATGTTGCCCCCTTCAGATGGGGTAATTATTGATCACTGAGGTAATTCCTGATCATTGTCATTTCTTCTTATAAAAAGTATAAAAAATAGCTAATAAATAGCTAATTGTCTTGTCTTAAATAACAGTTCATATTTATGAAGTGGAACAACTATAAAATATATTTTAACTGTAATCACAAAATTTGTTTTTAACTGTATACAAAACAAATGTGTTCTGATTTGCAACATTTCTGGTTTGTCTTACCTTGCTTCTATCTTAATTTTATGTGTGTACATTGTTAGAATAATTTTTAAGTTTATAAATTAGCCTAATATAAATATGGTGAGAAATCAATTGCACAGGATGCTAAGCTTCTAGAAAGCAAAATTAGTGAATTTCTTTTAATGATTGAAAATGAAAATTTCAGTGTGAGAGCTACTGTCAGAGCTGTTGACATACCTTACTTGACTTTACACTCTCACTTCATGAAGTTAAAAAACCCAGCAAAAGTAACCCATGTGGGAACTCTTTCTTATATTCCAGCCGAACATGAGAATGAGTTGGTTGCTTGAGTAAAATGTATGGCACGATGCAAAGATTTTTGGAAAATTTAAAGTGTTAATCTTTATTCCTGCTTTTAAATAAATCGTTTTATTAGCTGCTTAAACATATCTCTTTGATTTATTTGTTTGATCTTGATGTCTTATTTGTTAATTAACAATGTATAATTTTTAAACAGCCCCTTAACTATAAAAACTGGTGATCAGTAATTACCCCAGAAGTGATCAGGAATTACCCCAGAAATGATCAAGAGAAGGGGTAATTCCTGATCACTAAAAATTTAAAATCTTTTAAATTCTAATTAGATTTTCAAACAAAAGAAGGTAGCATAGGACTCATCTCATATAGCCTCAAACTTCTAGTAAATATTAAAATTCTATCTTGAATAGTTTTTTTACAAAATAGATGTTTGCATTTTTTGATCAGGAATTACCCCAGGTAACCCTATGTAAACACTGTTTGAGAAAGCTGAAAGTGATGAAGGGAGAATAACTAACAAATATTTGGGTCAGTTGAAATTTACACAGCAGTTTTAAAAATGCTGACAAAATTCTCTTTTCTTTCTTTTTCTCTCTCTGGGAATATACTTTCAGTACTCTATGCTAAAAAACTAAAAGCTTATTTTCTTTAGTGTTACTTATCGGCTGCAATCACAACACCGAAAGCTATAATTCAACTGAAACTTTCATAAAGCATTATAGGCCATGGGGAGAGTTTGCTATAGTGATCTGTGGCAGAATAATAACCAAGTATAGGCAGTTTCCGGGTAGTGGCCGGCAAGAAACTAAAAAAAAAACATCACAAAAAGGGACCAACTCGAAAGGTATAACTCGTAGCCACCCCCGGGCAAATATCTAAAGTTTTTTTTTTAAAAAATTGCAAGTTTAAAATCTATTTGGCACCTTGGCAATTGTAGTTGGCGTGGCAGATCACGATATATCCCTTAAGTCTACCTAGGGTCTCTTATTGAGACAATGGCTTTTGTGCTTAAGTTTAAGTAACCCTTATACTATACATTTATTTAATGCATTTTAAAAATAAACTTATAATTTTAACTCCAAATATTTTATTTAAATGATAAAATAAAAAAAGCAAATTTAATTCATTTAGAATTTCATATATCTGTAAACATATCAAAGCAAACAGATGCAATGTGTTCAGAGCGGCCATAGTCAAAAATAAGAAACTAACGAAATGCAATAAATAGAAATCGGACGTTTAGTTCAAGCACCCCAAAGCAGCAGTGAAACTCATTTATTTTAACTTACACCAGCAGGAGACTAGAATCTTCCCCCGGTTTTTGCCCCCTCCACGATCGATGCACAAGCAGACGATCATACCATCCACCAACCCTTCACCTTTGGCCGGAGCCGCCGCGGTGATTCGGGGGAAGGCCCGGGGCCCCCACCGGAACCGGTTCCCGCTTGCAGGCTCTGCTGCAACAAGCCCTATGCCATCGATCTAGGGCGGCGCGGGCCTCCGACAAACACCCGTTCCTCAGTACACGGCAACCTCCGGGTAACGCCACGGACGCCATTCTTGGTAGTTGCAGCTACATGCCACGCTTCCAGCCAATGCCAGCGCCCGCTTTGTCTCCGGGAAGGGTGACGCTACTCTCCTCCATTTTGACCTGACACTTAGGTTTATTAGAAGCACGACGTCAATCATAGATATTTCTTATAAATCACTTATAATAAGGATTTTTTTTCGTTTCTTAAAGCTTGAAATTATCAAACATTAATTTTTAATAACATTAGGGAAAAATAAATAACAGATCATACATTAATCAACAAGCAAATAAAAATGTTAACAAACATCACATTTGGGGTTTAAATTGGCACATAAAATTTAGATGTCACTAATATTCATGATGATTTTTTAATTTTATTAATCTTTCATAAGAAACAGTGGATTTTGTAATCAAGATCTATAATTAGATTTAATGTAATTTTATTTACAATCGATCTGATAGTTATTTCTAACATGATAAACATTTTAATGAAGGTTAAAATGTATTTACATAATTTATAACGATTACATACCATATATAACAAGCACGTGTGAATAATCACACATATGCATCAGATCGACATCAAAGAAAAATTTAAATATTTACTGCAGCGTAATGTAAGTTAAGGAGTAAAAAATATAAAAATTGAAGTAACTTACCGTCATTTTCTTTCTTAACTTTAGTTTTAGAGACTCCAGACTCATTTGCTTTTGTTTTTTTGGCCGGGGTAGGTACTAGTTCACTTGCCTGAACTGGTCCGTTAGAAGACGGTTCAGAGGCGGCGGCAGGGAACGGTCTCTTGGACGCCTTACGTCGACTTGAAACTTCCGATGTCGCCATTTTGAAGAATAATCTTGGAGTTTTCAAAGACAAATTTCGATGATCAGCAAGATCTGATGAAAATCTAATATTCAAATGATATTAATAAGCACGTGACTTCCCTTGCCTTTAAAAAATATATCACAAATTCAAATCCTACAAACAAAATACCGACCAAGGGTTCTTCTTTTCTCCGCTGGATGACTTCAATGGACGCTGGATGTAACACGCATGCGCGATTTGAACGTGACTCAATCGTGAACTGAATTCATTGTCCGTCTACCAGGCTGAATCCACAGCTGCTAGGTTCTCTTTCTTTCTCTCTCCAACTTTTTGCAATTAAAAAACAGGTAGCATGGTATTTCATTCTCTCGGATTGCAGATGAGAAAGGCCTACGGTGGGGGAGTTAAAAGTAAATAAAATATTTCTCGTTGAAGGAATTCGTGATTTCTCTGATACGACTCGTTGTATTAGAGTAATCAAGAATTCATTTCGCAAGCTAAAATGTTACATTTAATTTAACATAATTTGATTTTTCC
Organism: Parasteatoda lunata; assembly: GCA_949128135.1. NCBI lineage: Eukaryota > Metazoa > Arthropoda > Arachnida > Araneae > Theridiidae > Parasteatoda > Parasteatoda lunata. Next base: position 71,101,571 of record OX421977.1, on the reverse strand, counting down.
GTATTATGAATGATTTATTCGATGAATTTAATTCGTTTTATTTGTTGGATTTTTTTTATCAGAATGTAACGTTTCCGTTAAACATTCAGGTGAATTTTTTTTTTAAATATTTTATTCTTTTGTTTTGTTCCAAACATTTTAGTCATAAATCTAAATGGAATTTTCTTATTTTTTAAGAGCTTACAGAAAAAACAAATATTAATTTATATTAATAATATAAATTAATAATTTTTTTCCAATGCAATATGCAATTATTTTAACTTGTGATGCGTTTATATTTGATATTTAACAAAGTATTTTATTCATCAAAGCTTTTAAATAAAGAAGTGACACTGCCTCCTAGAGCAACATCGTGATTTTTTTAAAAAACAATTTTATACAAAAATTACTAATCATTATTTTTATAGTATTAAGTTGAGAATAATTATTAAAATTCAGCTTTAAAAGTTACATTAACAAATAACTTTTAATGCCGAATTCTAATAATTATTTTAAATAAGTAAAAAAAAAAAAATTATTATTATTATAGTCTTAAGTCTAAAATAATTTAATTGAAACTCATGATCATTATTATTATTATTTTATTTTACAAAAAGCATTCAAAAATTATATTTGAAGTCTTTCTCTTTTTTAATATGAAATGCTTTTAATATTTATGCACTAAAAGCTTGCTAGAAACTTAATACAACAAATATTTGTAGTTATGGCATAAAATAAGCATAAATGCGTATAACAAAAAATGAATTGACAATTTTTTTTTTTTTTTTTTTTTTTTTTTTTTTTGTGGTAATAACTAAATCAATTTTTATTTTTTCCTAAACTCACTGGATATTCTGTTTTGCTTGTAATAAATATACAATGCAGAAATTGTCAAATGTTTTTTTTTTTTTGTTGTTGCATGACAACATGTTTTTAAACGCTTTTATTGTCGTTTTAAACTGTCAAAAAATTTTTTACAGAGCCGTTTTTATGTTTACTGGGGCCCTGGGCCTGTCATTATTTGGGAGCCCTTGGAGTAAATTTAGAGAAAAAAATTTAATTTTGACCGATTTTTAAAAAGTTTTTTATTTTAAAAGTAAAACATATAAACTAATTATTAAAGCTTATATACATTATTTTTATCGAAAATTTAACGTAACAATACTTTTCGCGCTTTGTGAGAGGCGAAGTCTTTATCACATCATCAAAATCAATTTCCTGTAAGACATCATATTCAATGCTCATTATTGACAAATGACTCAATTTTTCTTGAGTCATACTATTTCTTAACTCATTTTTTATTAATTTAAGTCTGGAGAATAATCGTTTGCTACTACAATTAGTTACCATGAGTGACAAAAATATTCAAAATGAAATGATGTTTAGAAATGTATCTTCGAGATTATTTTTTTTTTTCACTCATGTCATTTATGCCTAATTGTCCTAACTTATTGTCCTGGGCCAAATAATGCTTGAAACGCTTGAATGTTTTTTAATTATAAATTTAAAATATATGTATATGTTATTTGCAATTTTAAATTATTTTTTGTCAATTTTTTTTTCTTTTCGTTACATTTTGCTTTGCTGCTCAAAATCTATAAGACTTAGAAACATGAAATTATAAAAGTGTGTAGAAAATATGCAAGGAGTTAAAAAGAATACAAGAAAATACAATTTGATTATTATTTTTTTAAATTTGTTTTTTACTTGTCGTTAAAAAACTGACTCAATTTTGAGTTTAGGACTACCAATGTTTAACTATGTAGCCTTGTAATTTTAAAACCAATTCAGAAGACAAGGGAACTCCTGATATAGCACCCAAAGGTATTGAATTGTTATGAGAACTTGGTGGAGTTCGTGACTCCGACAGATTTAATATGCACCAGCCACCATTTTATACAAGCGTATAATTCGGCCGGCTGAATTCGAATTCCCATTCTCACGAACACAAGTCCATAGCCCTACTAACCAGGCTATGGCGGCCAAATTGCCCAAATTATTAGTTTATTTTATAACAGTCATTGAACAGCCGACCCAATTTCGAGTTTACGACATCTAATGTTCAACTGCGTAGCCTTGTAATTTTGAACCCAATCCAGAAGACGAGAAGTTCAGGATCAAGTATTGGAAGAAATTTTTGCCTTCTTAGAGGACTTTTTGATGGAACTAACCAGCATTTGAGTTACATGGAGAGGTAAACCACGAAAGCCTCCCATGGTTAGTCTGACAGCAAGGGGACTCTAACCCATGATCCGTCTACAAATGAGGATAGTTCACATCAGCACTATGGAAAGTGTAAGCAGGATTCGTATCGACCAGCCACCATTGGGATTCTAACTCGGTGCACCTCATTTGGAGGAGAATGCTCTATCCCTGGAGTCTATCTTCATTGAATAATAACTCTGCGGGAGGTACCAATTTTCCAATTTTATTGATTTGTACCAATTTTATTGATTAGCCTAAATTTAGTCGTCTTCAAAATGTAAATTTTTGTAGGAAAAAAAATGGAAATAAACCGTTTTTCCTCTTAATCTGCAATGATTAATGAGAAGCAACCCCGAGAGTTAGTGAGCAAAATGAACGAGGAGCGGAGCCTTCTAGTTTTTTAAATAATTGTTAAATTATTAGTTTTAACATGCATACTTAAAAAGAATAAGAAAAACATTTTTCAGTATAAAGAAATATTAATTCAAAACTGTCATCAGCTAGAATAGAACCCACGATCTCACAGTTTTGTGTTAGATTTCATAATCATCAGCCCCAAAAAACACATCTGCATTGCGGATATATTTTTTAAAAATTTAATAAATTAAGTCATTTGGATACTTGACATTCTTGATTTTGTTAAAAATTTCCAGATATGTTCTTTATTTTATATTAACAGCTGACTCAATTATATGGGTTTACGACTACTTTTAGACTCGTGTTTTTTTTTCAATTTTGCGAAAAAATAATGTGAAAAATAGTGTCAAAATAGAATGAAATTTTGAACTTTGAGAAAAAATTTGGGTGTACAAAAGGGTGTTTCTGTGGATAGCTGATAATTCCGAAATTACGAAAAAAGAGCCCAAAGCAATATAAAGAAGCTAAAAACATTTTTCCACTGTGTAAAGTGAGAAGGCTATTTGACAACTCTGTGGGTGGTAGCTACAAAATTGGGGATACTTTTATCAGTGGAAAAAAACGTTTTATTGCTCTTTTGGTTAGAAAAGTGAAGAATAACAATTATTTTATATTTGTTAACACTTCCATTAGATTTTGAAAAGCTTCCGACAATGTTAAAAAGGTATTATAGGCTTTAGAGGGCCTCAGCTCTGAATAAAACTTTAAAATTGGAAGAAAAAAAGTGGGATCTGGGGGTCCTTTTAAGTTATAAATAATAAATGAGTTAGAATTTAAAAAAAAAAAAAAAATGCAATGAGATTTTAGACTTTTCGGGGCCCCATCAGAACTCGGGGCCCTGGGCCTAGGCCCACTGGGGCCCATCCTTAAAAACGGCTCAGAGTTAATGGTTTAATTAGTCATAAGTATTTAAATTTGTAATAATTAAAATAAATTGATATTTTTCTTTTAATAACATATGTTTCTTTTTATATAAAATGTTAAAGAACAACACTTAAAGCATATTTTTTAATCTTCTTGAAAAATTTCTTAAACATTGACAAATTAAATTTGCCTGTTTAAAAACATCTGTCAAATACAGATTAACTTTACAGTTTTTACTTATTAACCCACAGAAAGGAGGCATTTTTAATAACATTTTGACAGAAAGACATTTTCAAACTTATTTGTTTGCACTCTAATTTACTTTTATAACGCCATTTATAGTTTTTGACTATTTATTATATCCATACCTTCCTCGTTATTAAAACGTAAGTACAAAGTTATAAGTAATGACTACCATCTATATATATATATATATATATATATATATATATATATATATATATATATATATATATATATACGTGTGTGTGTGTGTGTGTAATACAAAAATTATTAATACTTTTGTATTAATAAAAGAATTAAAACTCTTTCGTTTTCATAAAATGTCTTTGTTAAAGAATAAGCGTAGAGATATTCTATTTTGGGAATTCAAGGTTGTAAACACACCATAATTTATAATTAGATTTATATTTCAAACGAGGAGTTATTTTTAGAATCTCTCCCCCGTTCACTTCCATATTAGGAAGCATTAAATGATTTTCCTTAATGCGTAAGGATACAAGTATTTCAGAGACTGTGCCTTTTTACTCCAAAATGTGTTTGTATAAAACATGGGAGCAATAGTTTTTGCGTGTCCTTTTCATCATGTTGTGATCCTGATAAGTTGTTCCAGAATTGTCGGAAGTCTTGTCCACCTCCTCCCTTGTGGAGAGCGGATGTGAACTGTTATCAATACGAACCAACCGTTAATAAACCATTTTAGAACGTATGATGGCTTACGACTGCATTAATTAATCTAACTATAACACTGATAACAGGGATTTTAGCCCTTTTATTACATATATATATATATATATATATATATATATATATATATATATATATATATATATATATATATATATATATATATATATATATATATATATATATACTCAATCACTGTCAAAAATAAAGCAAAACAAGTATGAGCATTGCAGAGCACGAAGGGGTTTAAAATTACACTTTCGAAATCCATCGAATTTTAAGTGAGGTAGACAGTTCTTTAGAAACATTCAAACATCAAAACCAGTTTGATTGCCTGAGAAGACATAGAGGTATTTCCAATTATCACTTTTCAACTTCTGGGGCTATGAAACAGGTTTTGATCTTTTCTGTCCCCATATCCTCATTAATCAGTTCTTTGGATTTCGATAGCATTTTTTTCCTAACATTGATTTACAGCCCCTTACGGAATATACTTTTTTATTTTGTTTCTAACTAGAATCCAAAAGCATATATTAATGTCGTTCCTTACGAAACACCCAGCAGGACTAGGGAACGGGAACAAGGAGAAAATATATTTTGCTCATTCTGAGATTTCATGCATTTCAAGAGACCACCTAGGAATCTTTCCAAGGCCGATTTCAGAGTCCTGGGGCCATTGCATAACAGAAATAGGCCTTAACCCTATGCAGCGTACCAGATATGAACTAGTGAGAGGAGCCAAGTTGAAAGTAAATTACTTTTGTAGAGCGAGTGGATTTCCGAAGGAGTTAGTTCAACTGGGTTGGCGATCGGAAGATCACAACCATTTCTAGTGTGGTGTAACTACCACTATAAATATTAAATACCATTCACTAGTATATAAGACATGTCAACTTGAATCCATCTTGAGGTACCTTTTGATAAATGAAGGTTGACTTGGTCGAAAATTAAATCCATAAAAAAATAAAAATAAAAAAAATTATATATATATATGTAATACAAAAAATTAATACTTTTGTATTAATAAAAGAATTAAATCTCTTTCGTTTTAATAAAATGTCTTTGTTAAAGAATAAGCGTAGAGAGATTCTATTTTGAGAAGTCAAGGCTAATAACATACGACTGAGTTATTTTTAGAATCTCTCCCCCTTTCACTTCCATATAAGGAAGCATGAAATGATTTTCCTTAATGCGTAAGGATACAAGTATTTCAAAGACTGTGCCTTTTTACAACAAAATGTGTTAGTATAAAAGCGAGAGCAAGGCTTTTCGCATGGCTTTTTCCATCATGTTGTGATCCTGAAAAGTTGTTCCGGAATTGTCCAAAGTCTTGTCCACCCCCTCCCTTGCGGAGTGTGGATGTGGACTGTTATCGATACCAGCCTACTACCATTAATAAAGATGTTTTGAGTGTAAATGGCTTACGACTGCATTATTAAAGCTAAATACACCACTGATAACAGGGATGAAGCTCTGTTATTACATATATATATATATATATATATATATATATATATATATATATATACTGCTGATAGAAAAAAATCCGGTGAAGTAATTAAAGCCTCCCGGTCAATAAACAATATTGAAGAAAAAAATAACGAGCGAAATGCTAACAAAAAAAGGAAAGAAAAAAAATGAGCGAAATGCTATAAACAAAAAATGAAGAAAAAAAAAAGAAGAGCGAAATGCTATAAAAATGAAGGGGGTGGGGATGAGCGAAATGCTATAAAAAATGAAGAAGAAAATAGAATGAGCAAAATATGATATAAATAACAATAAAGAAAAAAAAAAAAAACAGCATGAATTAACTAGTGGTATTTGTTCATCGAATTCTATCACAGATAAAATTCTGGAAGGGGAGTAATGTGGTGTAACTACCACTATATAAATATTAAATACCAATTCACTAGTATATAAGACGTGTTAACTTGATTCTGTCGTGAGGTACCTTTTGGTAGATGACGGTTGACATAGTCTATAAAAACATTCCCCTTCACTAGCAAGAGTATCTGTAATCTGATTACCGCGTACACCCAAAGCCTCCCCACTTCTCTAGGAGGCTTTGGTACACCCTAACGCGCGAAGGAATACAGTGGAGGCATACTAATATCCTCTGGCCTAGCTCGGACAGACGTACTAGAAAATCTTAGTCAGGTTTATCATGTATTTTTTGACAATTTTTTTAGGTATGGAATGGCACTTTTATAGTCAGTAAAAATCCAAATACTACTATAATCAGTAGTAAGGGCAAAGTCAAGAGCACTCCCAATAGCAATACTTTCTGACCTAAAGACTGAGCAAAAGTCAGGGTTACGGATACTAAATTTAATTTCATGCTCGGAGTTGCTCATGAAAACACCACTCCCAGCTCTACCGTCTTCAAATTTGCTACCCTCCATGTAGAAAGCCAAGGTCTCAGAAGGGATATTATTAATGACCTCAAGGGCCAACTGTTTCAGAAGTTCAGAATGATCCTCCTGTTTACAAGCACGGGGTTTCTAATCCTCATTGAAAATGATATTCTCAAATGATACCGTAGGAGGTAAACAACTGAGTCTACGATGAAAAAATTTTAAAAATCATAAATTCATGTTCAAAAGGGTCGCAGACGACGACCAAAAACCAGGCTGACTGCCCAGAGCGACTACCACAACCCGACCCAAGAAACGGCCCTCCGGCTGGAAGGCCCACGAACCCTTGTTTATTAAAAAGAGTTATAAAAATCCATCAAAAGATGGTTTCAAAGAACAGGAATTAAAATCGCAGCCGATTGAATATTGTCTGTGTTTGACTTACGAACAGTTAGTTGTTCCAAGGATCATTAACTGATATGTCTCTGTATTCTCTCAATTGCTCTTTCGTAAAAGATGCAGGATCGATAATATGTATTATGATTCTGGTTTGAGTCCCAGCAGTTGACACAAGTGCTCTTGTTTTTGCGATCGAACGCTTTATGTCCCGTCTACCCACAGTTGGAGAAAGATTTTTCGTGCAGGCAGTTTTTAGCTAGATGTCCCAGACGATCGCACCAGTAGCAGCTGAGAGCAAGTAGGTATTTCTTAACTGTGTAGCTTTTCCAGCCAAAGTTCCGCTTTTCAATATTCTTTTTAAGGTCAAGTCTCATAACACAGTGTACTCCGTTTTTTTTATTTTTAAAGAAAACTCATACCAAAACCTCAAAAAAATCGTCCTGAAAATATTTATTACTCTCCCTAAGAAGGTTTTCTAAACTTTCTTTTGTTAAAGACTCTTCAACCCTACAGATGATCACCCTACAGCAGGAATCGGCAACCTATTGAAACGGAAGTAAAAAAATAGTCAAAAGTAAAAAATTTCCCAGTATTTGAAGAGCCACTAAAAATTTCCGATTTAATATTATAGTATTTCCTTTATATATTTGATTTAAAATAACGGCTTTAAATACGGAATAATATTTCTCTATATAACATATAATCATAATGGTCAGGCACCGTTTTCCATTGTTGTCGGCGCATTTTTATTGGACGGAAAATCACGTGGTAGGATCCAGTTTTCCCTCATTCATTTCCATATTGTTTTGGTTGTCATCAGCATAAAATTAATAATAGTAGTAAAGGATAGTAGTAATGTTTAAGGGTAGTAGCTAATGAGTAGTAGTTTTCCTTTAAATACTTTTGTATCCCTACTTTAAACTTATTTTCCAGTACTGCTATTATTAGCGAGAATATCAAATTATGATTGTGAACTCATCAAATTTGTTTGAACAATATAAGAATATAAATGTTATTTAAAAAAATTATTACTTCGAAAAATTATTTCCGTTCACTAAGCTATCTAAATGTTTATAATACTAATAGATAGTAATATTTGGACGTGGGAAGTAGAGGGAAAAGAGTAAGCAAACAGAATTCCTTTTAGTACATACTATATGTTAAGTGAATAATTTTAACTTTAGTAGAAAATCTGTTTTCTGCCAAGAAAAGACAATTATTGCGAAGCAATAATCGAGGTTGGTGAGAGGCAGCGAACAGGGGGCTTAGCCCCCTAGTATTCATATAAAAATACAAATATAGATAGTTACATCAATGGGAGCATTGGCTTTGCATAGCTTTTGAAGGTTTAATTAAATCTGGTTTATAACTTGCTGTTTTAAATTTCCAAGCACGACTAGATTTTTATTTGTTAGTTCACTTCTAACTTTATTTTTTATTATATTCATGCTAGAGAACGCTTGCTCAAACGAATATGTCGAGCCGAAGATTAGCATTCCATATGCCAACTGCTTTATCTCACTGTAGCATTTTGGAAGACTATTCTATGCGCCGAATTATAAATCAGGCCTGATTTATAAATCAGGGCCTAACTCGCGGAATTTCTTTTAGATCTTTTACTTGTGCTGCATGTATTTCTGTACCTCCTTGTTCTTGAGTTCTGTAAACTTGCCTCTCCACAAGTCTTTGGTTTTCAAATCCAACAATTCCAAATAGCTTAATGTTGATCTTATTTATTTTGTGTTAAGAGGATTTACTATGAACGCGTGAGTACTTATGTTTGTTTTGAATTGCTCGAATCTCTCAGCAAATCCATTCTTAACGTTTTTTAAAGTTATATTCCAGGACTCAATCCAATCTTAATAGTTCGAGGGGGACCCTCCAAATATACTGATTAATTAGTGCAGACGATATTTTAAGTTACGAAATCAGACACAAAAACGCATTTTCTCCGAATAAACTGGATAGATAGAACCTCATGACGTTAATTTTATTTTTTGTGTATTTCGTAATATCTCTAGAACTTTTTTAGCAAATTGAAAATTTATAAAATTCCTTTATTTAAAGATAATTCCATGCAAAAAAAATTAAGTCAATATTTATTATTTTATATACTCAAAAAATTTCTTGAATTGTAAAGTATGCAATTTTTACACCATTTAAAAAAATTTATTTTTACATAGCAAAATTTCAACGAAACCGGTTAAAAAGTTCCTAAGAAATCGAATTTTTAAAAAAAAGTAGTACATTTAAAATTCTATTTCTCAGGAACTATTCAACCGATTTCGTTCAAATTTTGTAATGTAAAGATACACTCTTTAAAATGATGCAGAAATTGTATACTTTACAATTCGAAATTTTTTCAACTGTTATTAAATAAATATTAACAAAAATTTATTTTTTTGCATAGTATCTTAGGATAAACGAATTTTATAATTATGTGCAAAAATGTTTAAATTCGTTTAAGAAGTTCTCGAGATCTGACGAAATACGCAAAAAATAAAATCTTTCAACACATAAAATTTCAGACTGCCGCACTATTCTGGTCGTCTGAAGAGCGACTAGCGTTTACAAATTGATATCTGAACGTTTTTTTTATTTCATCGTTCTCTCTGCACCATTGTATCTTTAAATTTTGAAGTCAAATAGATTTTAAAGCAGGAAGTGCTTACGATCGTATGGAGATAAAAACATAGATATCGCGATGAGTTCCATAAATTAGTCAGAAATCACAAATTTCTAATGACAAGAAATTTATTGTAATTCGACGTTGTTCTGTTACTCAGAAAAACTAGATCCTATTAAAAGATAATGGTAGTCATTTTGCTGATGTTGTGGGTGATGCAAAGAGATACATTTTGTCTCAATTCATCTAGCCCTAAACCAAATCCAAAAAAACTTGGGAAGTGGATAAATATTATTTTATAATATCGTTGAACTGCCAACCAAACTTTTTTCAGCTTACGTCTACTGATGTTCAACTCCGTAGCCTTGTCATTTTGAACTCAATCTATAAGACAAATGAGCTCCTGGATCAAGTATTGGGATAAATTCGTTTTAAAGAAGACTTTTTGATGGAACTAACCCGCATTTACGTTAGAGGAAAACCTCCCACGGTTAGCCTGGCGGCTAGGGGACTAACCCATGATCCGTCTACCACTGAGGATATTTTACGTCAGCATCGTGGTCGGTGCGAGCCGTATGCGGAATTCGTATCGATCAGCCATCGCTGGGATTCGAACCCGGTTCATTTAATTGGAAGGCGGATGCTCTACCCCCTGAGCTACAGGACTTCTCTTTGATGCAACTAACTTCCATTTGCGGTACAAACCACCACGGATCTGGAGACTAGCGTTCAATTACCTGAACCACCACCTAACCCAATTATTATTATTTTTAATTAGTGTAACATAACAAGAGAAACAAAACGTTAAAATAAGATTCGAAAATAGAAAAGTATATTGAAGAAGGCCCTTTTAACAGTGGATGAGAGGGGAGCACATTATTCCCCCCCTCCCCTTCAAATTTTCTATACTGCCTGCCACATAAATTGCAATTTCCATGCCCATGCGTCATAATTGTATTTATCTGTTTTGAATTTAAGTTGAAATATTTCTCACAGGGTTTAGTATATTTGTAAAACACACATAGTCATATTTTAAATTCGATTTTAATTCTACCATCTTACTGGAAAAATAATCTTTTAACAAAAAACCCCATTGAAAATATAATAAAACAATAAAAATGAATTGTCTTTTAAAATTGCAGCTACCACCCCTATAGTTATAGTATAGTCAAGAATAATACCCGTGTCTGATTTTGTATTCTAATTAATAATTTTTAACAGTCCACAATTCAATGAGATTGGCATTTAGAATGTGGAAATGCAATCATTAAAAGAAAAGTTTTAAAGGGTGATATATTCTTACTCCCCCACTTTTTTCAGGATTCTCTTTTTCTTCCTTAACATGAATATCCATGACATAATCTTAATGGATATCTATTTTTAATTAGGTAGGCATTAACAGAGTTATGCATAAACTGTTAAGGTATAATGTGCTTTTAGTAAATTATAAACTAATCCAGGATTTCTATTTTGATAAAATTTTATACACAATCTATTCTTCTGAAAACTTTTCACACAGTCCAAGTGTTTGTAAAAAATATGACTTCTTTTAAATCAAATATTGCTAGTACGTAATTTAAAAACTTAAGCGAAATATAAAACAAAAATTTGAAATTAATTTTGTTTTATATTTCGCTTGAAGACAAGAAATGAGGGTACACATTATTTTATACTAATATTTCATGTGTAAAATTAAAAAAAAAAAAAAAAAAAACATTATTAAAGTAATTTTGTATAGGTGTATTGAGTTATTTTTTTTAATGAATATTCTGTGAATTCTCCCAGTTCATTTAAACAAAAATTTGTAAATTCTATTTTTTTGGTCAGAAAAATTATTTTATCATTTTTACTTCATTTGCTTTTTAAATGTATTATGCATTATCTTTTGTAAAAGTTTAAATAAACAGTATGAAATCGAAACCTGTATCAGTCTAGGGTAAAACATAGTTTTGAAAATTACGTAAATATATATATATATATTTTTTAGTGAAAAGATGAATTTACACGGGTTACTATAGTGTCTTTTATCAATCAACACTTTTGCATACAAATACTTTCTGACAAGAAACACTAGAAAACATTTGTATACATTGTAAAGAAAACATCTTTTAAAATTCTACATCTTTGACCACAAAAATATGTCTACCTTCAAGCAATATGTGAAAATTCATTGCCAGATAAATATCTTTTTTCCTCTTTTCTTTTTCCATAAAAAAAAAAAAAAAAAAAAAAAAAAACTTATATTTAAGCATTGGACATACCATGCTTTGGGTGAAAATTTGATGACCTACAAAATAGATTTTCACTTAAATAATAAAAATAAATATATCAATGAGATAAAAATACATATTTCCCCTATACTTTTTACCTGATCTGCAAGGGATACTTAACTAGTTTTGTTAATGAAATATTAGAACTTGCAATGTATGGATAAAATTAGAAGAAAAAATAACAAAGTTGTTTTTTTACAAAAGAAGTCACAATAAAAATAAAATACTTAACCAAGAATAATAAACAATTCCATTTTTTAACATAAAAGAAATGAAAAAACAAAACAATACAAAACTAGAGCTAAATGAAGTGCGGATAATTTTTTTTTACATTTGCTAAACTAATTAAATAGGAAATGAAGAATTTTTTTTTTTATTTAGTTTCTTCCTCTTCTTCATTCTCTGGTTGTGCTTGGCTTTCTGAACCCTCTTGAGTAGGATTGGCGGCATCATCTTTCTCGCGCTTGGTCTTCTTGTGCTTATGCCGGGACGACGACGAATGGTGCTCTTCTTCATCCTCATGATGATGACGGCGACGAGATGATCTTTCCTTATGACGATCTTCTCTATCCTTATGATCCCTGTGTCTACGATCTCGATCCCGTTCACGACTGTCACGATCCCTGTCTCTGTCCCTATCGTAATGTTCACGGTCGTACTCTCGGTCATAGCCTCGGTCTTTGTCCCTACGGTCGCGATAATCTCTGTAACGCCTCCTATCATACTCATCTCTATCCCTTCTTTTATAATCATCTTCAGTTGTGGGGATGCGCCCAGGAGGTCGATCACGCCCCCTGTCATCCCAGTAATGGTCCCTATCCTTATCTCTATCCCTATCACGATTTCTATCTCGATCCCTGTCTCTTTCTCTGTCACGATCTCTATCACGATGAGGTGAATTAGTCCAGCTATGTTGGGATTCTGAGTTGTTGTCAAAATTACGCGAGCTACCGGTAAAAAATTGTTCATCATATTGAGAATTGGAATCCACATTGACACCAGGTACAGGAGGTGGTGGCTGTGAAAAAATTGGATTGCCATACAAATCAGGAAAAGGCGGCACATGACCTGGTAAAGTGCCTGGTGGCGGTGGAATGTTAGGAGGGGGTATACCAGGTGGTAAACCAGGTGGAGGTACTGATAAATTTGGGGGGATAAACGGTGGTGGTAAATGTGTTGGCGGTAAACCTGGGGGTAATGATGTTCCTTCATAACTACCGATTACCTGCAAATGTAAAGGAAAACTTGTAACTCATAAGAAATGCAAATTATCTTAAAAAAATATTGAGATGTTCCATTTTACCAACTCAAGAGTATTACTTTTAAGAATAAATCAAATAAAACTGTAAATGGTAAATAAAAAAATAAAAAAAAATGCAATATAAATAATTTTGATGTTATTTTATAATATTTTGGATTTTATAACTTAGATTCTTACATCCCTATATTATTTAGACTATACGTCTGTTAACAAATTATTCCAAAAGCCATAATATAACATTATAAAAGGAAATAAAATTAAAAAAATGCAAATTTAAAACATAACTGGAAATAAAGCAAATAAGGATTATAAGAATGAAAGAACTTGGTTAAAGCTAATTAGTCAATGAAAAAAAAAATTCATAATTATTAACAAACAATCACATAAAGTAATCTCAATTTAACATCTCTCACTGCTACACAATGAAGAAATTTTTAAAGTCAGATTACAGTGATAAACTGCTTCTTCTTTTGTTCTTATTTTAAGTAACAATATTTGGTATCTCAGCAGTTCAGTGAAACTTAATTCAATGAAATTATTAAGTTTTGCAATGAAGAAAGAAGAAAATTAAAGAAAAAAGTACATAAAAAAATGTCACATTTCCTGTCTTGTTTTGTCCTAGTTTCAATTTCTACATTTGAATAAAAATAAATAGTTTTAATATTTATTGGCTGATTTCCTTTTCGGATAATAATAATAATAAAATCTTTGTACAATATTGGTAATAGTCACACAAGGTGCAAAATAATCACTCGGAGCCAATACATTGAAGAACAAAGTGACTGTTTTAAAATTGAGTTTTCCTGATACTCTTTAAACAGATCAAAGATAACAAACATATAATATATAAAAAAAGTTTAATTTACATACAAATCAACCAAGATGCTTGACTTTTTAATACATTAGACAATTCATTTAAATATGGAAAATTATAAATGATTTAAATATGTTTGCATCAAATTTTGAGTTACCAACAAGGAGAAATTAAAGTCCTACATAGTAAAAAAGCATTCGGACACAAAGTAATAAATTTTGAATTAATATCTTACCAAGTATTTTTATTTCATTTTTATATAATTCAATATTTAAACAGAATTAAAAAATAGTAAAAATAAATTATTAAAATAAGTTATATAGATTTTAAAATCATGTATAAAGTCTTATTTGTTTTAAATTTTAACTATTCTGAAAACAATTGTATTGGTAAATTTTAATTTCTTTTAGTTTTTTATTCTATTTTCTTATAGTGGAAAAAAATAGGAAGAAATAGCTTTTTTCCTTATGAAATGGCAACCATCTACATATTTATAAATTTTGTGGCTTTCTAGCTTGTACTGTAATGCCAACATAATCAGAAAAAGAATAAGGATATTCTATACTGTAAAGTACTCTTATTTCTTGTCGCCATTTACCATACCAATATGTTTGTTTATTAATTGAATCAATAGCTTTAGATAAACTAAGCACTGAAGTCGACTTGAATGTCGGTCTTTTAAAAATATTTTCACTTAGTCATTTTTTTCTTTCTTATTCAGATCAATTATGAAATAGGGCAAAGAAATTTAAAATACTTAAAATAAAATTCAATAAATGGGAATTATTAAATACAAAAATCGTTTAAATGCATAAAAAGTAATGCCTGCATAAAAAAAGGGAGATTAACCATAAAAAATAAAATTAAGAATAAATTAAGAGTTATAAAAATAAAGTTATCATCATTGAAGATTCATACCTGTATGACATTTTCTTTGGCATTGCCAGACCGCCTTGAGTTAGTAGCCCCACAAATGACATCAATACTTCCAGACATTCTTCTGCCAGGAGGAGGACCAGCTTTCTTAATTGCAGCACTTATGCCAGAGTATTTGCTGTTTTCATTTACAGTAGCAATAGGAATTTGTTGATCCTTTCCAGGTATGATCTGCACCATCTAAATTTATATTATCCATAATTAGTGAGCCTTAAAATGCTTTATCATAAAATGTACATTAATCAAAAGCTTTACAGAACACTAATATAAATTAAATTAAAAAAACAAAAACAATAATTAACTTTTTTCAGATGATCATTCATAATCTTGGACAACTAATAGGAAAACTTCTAGCCTTTAAAACACTTTATAACTAGATGCAGTTAATACTTCTGTATGAAACACATGCACAAATTTCTATGTTATATTTAATAATGTACATAGCATAAAAAAGAGGACCACTCTGAATATCTTTTGATCTAATAATCGCATCTTCACGCTCTAGAACTCAAACTTAATTACCCGTAGGGGTGATCTTAAATATGCTAATTAATAAGTTCAGACGATATTTAAAGTTACTAAATCAGACACAAAAATGTATTGTCTTTAAAAAAAACACACATTTATTTCGACGGATTCAGATTTCCGAACTCCAAAATATAGGGGGTAGCTGCATTCTGAAAATATGGAAACAATAGTGTGAGCAGGAGAGCTCTAAAAAGTTTAGACCCCTTAATGTTAATTTTACTTTTTTCTTATTAAGTTATATCTTGAGAACTTTCTAAGCCAATTGAATTTATGCAAAGAAGATTTTATGGAAAAAATAATTTTTAGCTAATATTTATTATTCTTTAGTATTTAAGAATGGTTGAAATTTTTTTTTATTTATAAGGTATACAATTTCCTGCATCATTTTAAAGAATGTAATTTCACATAGCTAAATACAACATTCGTGCAAAATCGGATCCAGAGAAATCGAATTTTAAGTATCTCCCTTCTTTGAACCATATAGCAAATTTGCAAACAATAGTACAATAGTAAGTATTGAGTTAGATATTGTAAAAACTGCAATGTAAAAAAAAAAAAAAAAACATGTAAAGATAACACACTTTTACTAGTATTTCATCTTGTAAGTGAAAATTTTTGAAAAATATACCTACATTTTTTGTCCACTCCAATTTTACATCATCCTAATTGGTGCGTTTTTTTAACACTATTACGATGGGAAGCATAAAATTGGGGTTCAATTGTGTGTGTATATATACACACACACATATATAAGGGATGTAACGAATATCCAGCCCTTTTCCGCATATTTGGTTGATGTTCAGCAAAAAGTTATTCGGAAAAGTATTTTTTCGGAGGAAATTTGAATAAATTTCATAAAGAATAATCTACAATTATATTTTTTACTATACATCATGAGAAATTGTTTTTACACATGTTAAGTTTTAAAACTTGCTAATTTATGTTCTGAAAGACAAATGAAAAAGCGAAATTTGAAGAATTGAAACTAGATTACTTTATACTGAATCATGAGTTCTGTATTGCAAATTTTTTATTTTAATTTAATTCAAATGAGTAAATTTTAATCATTTTTTCAACACTTAATGTTTAAAAAATTGAGATTTTTTTATTTGCTTTATTTTTGCTTGTTTTTTGTATTTACTATAGCACAGCATTTTAACGGAATGTTTCTAGTTTCTATTAAACTTTATTCGTTTGTCACTTTCCTCGTGCACAGTGAGAGAGATAACTGGTAACATATAAGACTGCGATTCTCAACATTAAAATTATATTTCAGAACTGAGAATTTTTTTTATATTTTCTGTCTCTTTTTAGTTTTTTTTAATAACGTTTTATCAGCATTTTTATAATGACAGCATTTTTTAAAGAGCATATTTAATGAACCTAATTTTTTCAGGGTCATTTTGTCTAAAAATATAGCAACATGAAAAAGTTAAATTGAAAGCTTTAGCATTAAATCTTTCATTTAAAAAGTAAGAATGTTTTTTGTTTCATTAAGAAAGATTTATTTAAAAATGAAGAATGGTTTCTATCAAGCTTTTTCTTTTTTAAAAAACTTTCTTATAAATATTTTCATAATGATGTGGCAACTAAGAGGGTTTCTATTAGACTTTAAACTTCCCTTTTTCTTGAAAATACGGTAATTGGAAAACTGAGAAGTTTAGCTTTAAAATTTTGCATAAAAAATTGAGATAAAGTTTTTTGTTTTGCTTTTGAACATAATTTTTTTAATTGGCGTTTTTATGACAGCACTGCATTTTTAAAAGCGTTTTCGCAGTCATTATCTCTTACAATGTTTTACAATGGATAATTCTCCCCCGGAAAATATTATTTTTAGTATTCAAGTTTTAAGAATTAAGACAAGATTTTATTTTTATTTATCTTTTTTTTCAACTTTACAACTATAATTTTTTTTAATAGCTGTTAGTCAGTTTTTTTTAAATCTTAAATATATCTTATTATCTAATTATTTTGAACATTTTTATTAAAGTTTATTTTCTTTTACCCTATACCAGGGGTCGCCAAACTTTTTTGATCATCGTCCCCTATATAATTTTTCGAAATCTCCATCGACCCCCATAAAAGTAATTTTCTGTTAATTAAAATAAAACTCTATTAGATACTGTGTTTGTACATTTATTTTATGATTTTAAACATTTATTATTAAAGTAATAGTACATTTAATTAATTATTAAAGTTAATTAGTACATTTAATTAAATATTAAAGTAATAGTATTTTCAAAAATTTTGTAATTTTCGTAAAAAAATACAAAGTGTGCTATAGTTTTGTCGCGGTCTGTACTAATCCATATTATTAATGCCTACCTTCTTTTTTACATGTATTGATAATTAAAATTGATATCTAAACTAAACGAATGGTTTTATCGAAAACAATAACTAATTATCCAAAACTATAAAAGTTTTAATAATGACACTGCAAACATACAACACTGTTAGCAAACACAGTTAGCAAAGATAGCTGTAACTGCGTATGATATTTGCGTTTGTAACGTCAATGCTAGTCACACGTGACATTTGGACAAGAGCACATATGCATATGACTTATAAACCAGAAGTGCAGAGTTCGTGCCACTGCGCGCTGGTACGTAAATATTTGTTTCACCGAATAAATATACGTTTATTAATTTATGTTCTATAAAAAAACTGATATTAAGTTAATTATAAAAAAATTCACAAATTTTACATACTCAATTAGGTATGTGTGATTTGCGTATTAAGAACTGTTTTTTCTTCGACCCCCGCTTTTGTTAAATAGACCCCTGGGGGTCTATATAGACCACTTTGGCGACCTCTGCCCTATACTAATAATGTAGTTAAGCTTTCTTCGCCATTTGACCAAATATTTGGTAATTCAGCCAAATCACTATTATTTACATCCCTCATATATATTAATTTAAAACATTATCAATAACAAAAAAAAAAAAAAAAAAAAAAAAAAGCTGCAAAAAATATATATAAATATTGTAACAAATAAATAAAGAATAAAGCTTACTTAAAAAGATTAATATTAACATTACAAAACTTAAGTTTGATTATTCAATTTTTAATACTAAACCATAAAGGGAACAAGTATTTTAAAAATTATCAGTATCAAATAGTATACCTTTGGAGCAGCATGGTTATCAACACGCAATTTACGCTGTTTTTCACAATAAGCTTTCCACGTATCTTCATTAAATCCATAATTAAAATAATCAGTAATATCAGCACCAGGCTTTCTCCATGGCTTATCTTCAATAGTATCTAAGTTAAATTCATACAAAGAAACTCCATTGATGAGACCAACAGTATCCAAATCAATTCCTTTAGTTTTTCCTCCTGCAATACCAGCACCACTGCTGAATGCTCCTCCTCTCTTAATGTTTAGATTTACGGGAGTTCCACCATAAGGATAAACTGAAGAAGGCTCAGTATTTATATCTCCAATAGTAACCTATAAAAAAAAAAAAAAAGTCAATGTTTAAAAGACAGAACATAAATAATTTGTTTCTAAAAAATTTAATGATAAAGTTGAGGATACATAAATTATTTTAATTTTCAAAACATAGAATGATTTCCAGAAATCAATCTATGATCTGTTAATACCATGATTTTGTACAATTTAGTTAATAATCTTTCTAGTATCCCACCATTGCCCAACATTTAGAATTCAATTCTAATTTAATCTTTTGCACCATGAGGTTCCAGTAAAACCCCCAGTTACAACTCATCATAACTAGAAACTTTCACACCAAAATCACAATATATATATTTCACATAAACACTGAAATGTGGGCAATCCATATGAAGGAAACTGAACATGTTTGTTGTTTCGACTGCCCACATCAGTGGGGGATTAAGGATCAGCAGTGAATAGACTGCATTCGAAGAACTTTCCTGTTATGTTCCAAGTGTGGCAATGGAGGAGGATAATTGAGTAAAGCAAATAAGTCTGACAGAGCTGAATGTGATGTACCTCAAAGCGCAGGTTGATTTTCAAGGTTGTTGGAATAGTGTGCCTTTTTTATGAAAAAGGGATAGTAGTCAATTCAACCAATAATAATTATACCCATTACAATTTTATTATGAATTGATTAGCAATAGCCCTTCACTATTATTCAAGGTTTTATTGAGAGAAATATTATGGGAAATGTCCCATGTGGTGCAGGTTATTAGTGAATTTTTCATTTCAAGTGCAGCTTTTGTGAGTATATTTGTGTTAATTTCAGTCTCCTCTTTAATTGTATTGAGTTAATTTGTATTTCAACCATGTAGTTTTATTAAAAAGTAGATATATATATTTTTTTATTCTAGAGGATTTTGATCTATGCATTTGTACTTATCTATACAAATTCACTTATTTATTTTGCATACACACGTGTTGTGGTTTAATATTGAAATTTTGATTTATAAGATTCTAATACTATTAAAGTAAATTATTCAAAGATAATTTTTTAGGAACTGATTCTTGAGCTCGTGAGCAAATTCACTTATTTATTTTGCATACACACGTGTTGTGGTTTAATATTGAAATTTTGATTTATAAGATTCTAATACTATTAAAGTAAATTATTCAAAGATAATTTTTTAGGAACTGATTCTTGAGCTCGTGAGCAAAAAATAAGCATTATATATTGATAATGCAATATAATTATATAATATTATTTTTAAATGCCCTATTTATTTGATTTGTTTCTTCTGCCATTTCTAGATCATATACTTTTTCCGCCTAAACCTAATTTAATTTTAGATTTCTGAGAAAAAAAGATTATGCAATGAATATGAATACCTTTAGGTTTATTACGTAATTGACCACCACATGTAGTAGTCTGCTGCGTCACCCCTTCACACCTGTTTATTATCTCTTTTCTTTTGTTATGTTGTTCAATTCCTTCTTCTGTTCCGACTGATTTAATCATTTAGCATGTGTCTGTCTCTTTACTTATCAGCTACCATTTATTATTTAGACCCTGAGTAAGGTTCTTGTTTATAGAACCGAATTTATACATTTCTGCTTTATTCAAATTTTTTGTTTACATTGCTTCAAGTGACAGGATGTACACATAAAAACTAATAAAATAATGAAACAAGCATCAAAACATATTGGACCAAAAGGCTAATAGCAAATCAATATCTTGCTATCATGAAGTCAGTTTCATGCAGTGTTTTACAGCAAAACTGAAAGCTTAAAGTATATTGATTTTAATCAAAGCTCCTTAACGAAAAGTGCAAACAAATACGTAGCTGATATTTTGAAGAAAAAAAAAGACGAAAAAAGATCATCTTAAAAGTATGCTCAACTTAACATAGTGATTAAAATAATACATACATAATTATTAAGATTCATTAACTCAAATATTGACAACAGCAACTTAGGAGAATTAAGAGCATTTAATTTTAGAATTAAAAAATGGTCTCATTATATTGTTGTTCATATGCATCACCCAAATAATAAAAAATACTAGGTAAAGTAACTAATGTCTTTCAAACAGCATGACATGGGTTTTGGGGACACTTCCGTATCGTGATCTGCCATGTCAACTACAATCGCCGAATAGATTTTAAACTTCCAATTATTTTTTAAGAGAAACATGTAAATGTCTGCCCAGGGGTGCCTACGAATTATACTTTTCAAGTTGGTCCTTACCTGTGATTTTTTTGCTTGTTTTTGTTTCTTGTGGGCCGCTGCCCGGATGTTGCCATGACTTAGCGATTATTCTGCTACAGCTCACGATACGGAAATCTCCCCAGTATTTTCATGCAAATAAGCTTCTTAAACGAAACTAAGGTTTTTTTTTTCCTGTTACAATTTACAAAACAGTAAAGCAATTTTATTGGACATACCTGGACATCATCATCCGAGTCTTCGTCTTCATCCGAATCTTTTTCTTCTTCATTCTCTCTGGACTTCTGATCATCCTCAGGTAGAATAATATCATTATCGCTAGAACCCGGAGGCTTCGGCTAATAAACAAAGGCAGGATTAGGAAAAATATGCAAAGTAAATAAATTATTTTAAATTAAATGCCATAATATTAGGTACTTGCAGAAGAAAATCAGAATTGATACAAAAAAATAAAGATATTTTCTTAATCTGAGCAAGATAGGAATTATTTTAAATAAAGAAGTGTAACTAAACACTATCTCGGGGAGCAAAATGTATTATAAAGTTACTTCAAGGTCTCCATTAGTTGTGATTGAATTTTCTTCTCCAGGAACTAATTCCTCTGTTGCTCGATCAAATATAGCATTTATTTCTTCTTTACGTTGTTCTTCAGAGTTATTATCGCCATATAACCAAGCATCATCATCATCTACAAGTGCATCTGTCGCCATCTTTTTTCTAGTGAACAAATTGCCATTCATTTAAAAAGAAAGTTTTCTCGTTGTTGTAGTCAGATTTTTAAAGTGATAAGTTTTGCGCTTTAACCTAATTCTTTAACAATACAAATAATTCTGATTTTGTTTTATAAGATAGTTTCTCGTATTACAACAATAATTTCTGAGACTTTATTTCAAATTGGAAATTAAATTAAGCGCACAGTATTTTGCCATATTTTGATGAAAAGGTTTATAAAGGGAGTATGAAATAGTGCCGTAGATATAAGGAACTCGTAAGAAGAAGTGAAGGTTCTATTTTCTCAGTGGCAACAAAAAAAACCGGTTTTCAGGTCTACCTTATTTTTCGTTGCCACCGAGAGGATAAGACCTCCACTTCCTCTGACGGGTTCCTTATATCTATGAAACTCGAGAATGAACCTGTCATTTCTTCTTAAACACGTGATCGTGTAGTAGTTGTGATATTCCAACATTTTAAATGGATCAAAAGATTAACAGAACTACTACGTCTGCTACTGTTTACCTGTGTGCGACGAATGATTTTTTATCTCTATTTAGTTAGTTAGAATTCTATAAAATCTTTGAAATTTTGAATTTTCGTTGTGCATTTTTTGGATAGTTTTGTCTTTCTGCTATATTTTGTTGTTTAGAGTAAATAGTTTTTTACGGTTCGAAAACAAATTAATTTCCTTAATGAGTGACACTTAATCGTAAGTAAAATATTTTGAAATTAATAACTATGTATATCCAATGTACGATCTGTGTGTAGTACAATTATGCTTTAAACATTTATATATTCATTTAGAAGCCTATTTCATTTGTTTTGACCTGCATGTAATTTGTTCCAATCAAATAAATTCTATAAAGCGTAGAACGTAAACTGTGTGCAAAATATCTAAACATCCCTTTAAATTAAAAATAACTAACCAATCAATTTTGTTTTGATGATTGAATTTTCCTGAACTAAGGATGCTGGCTTGAGAAGTTTAGAGGGGATTTGGGTTAACCTTAAATATGCTAATTTGTGCATATGATATTTTAAGTTAAAAATTTTGACATAACAAATTTTTCGATTTTTTTTTCCGATGGATTTGGATTTGTGACCCTTAAAATATGCTGTATAGCCGCAATCTGGAAATATGGCCTCAATAGTTTAGTCTGGAGAGCAATCAACAGTTTCATTCTAAACATGTTAATTTTAACTTGTTTATTTTGTTATACATTTTATATCATTTAAACAAATCAAAACGTTTTTTCTCATCATTATGGGGATATTTCTGTATCCTGATCCGTGGCAGAATAATCACCCAATCTTGTCAACTTCCAGGCAGCGGCCCCGCGAGAAACTAAAGAAAAAAACAGCAAGGGACCAACTTGAAATGAATAACTCGTAGCCTCCGGGCAAACATCTACATGTTTTTTTTAAAAAAAATTGCAAGTTTTTTTTATAATTATAAATAAATTTTTTTTCTAATTTAATAATTTTCACAATATTTCAAATTGTCGGGTATAAACATTTTCGCATCCTTTTAAACTATAAATTTCCGAATAATGCTACAAACTGCCCATACCACTCTATGGCACAAAACAACACCTCTTAGTGCGATATTATTTGGTGCTCAAAGGGTAATTTAGGTGCATAGAATTATCTGTCACCACATATGTTCTATTTTATAATGTTCTTGTTCTGTTTTACATTGTTTCATTTGATTTTGTTTCAAATGGAAGTTAAGTTTTAATGACAACAGCAAGTATGGAACAAATCTTTAATTTTTTTAATTATAAGAATGTATAAAAATAAAACTTATGTTATCTGACTGGTTTTGTTCAACATTATTAAACTTTGTTCACCACTAACTGTGCTGATTACTTGACATTTACCTTTTCTAGTTTAATTAACCATCATCTGTATAACAAAAAGAGAATACCTAAGAAAGTGAAACCTCCTAAGTTTATTCAAATCCTTATACCAGCTTCCCTTAGCGATAATTTTTGAAAGAACTCCTAAAATATTCCACTGAAAATGCAAAAAATTTCTGTTATTAAGTACCGTAAAGTGAAAGAAGTTCTGTGAAGTAGATGGGACTAAAAAACTTTTTTAATTACAAGCTTGTGTGATAAATTTTACTTCAAATTTAACAGTTACTCAAGGAAAGTATCAGTGAATTAAATAATTATTATGTAACTAAGAATGGCAACATCCTACCTATGTAATTTATTACAAGTTTGGGGGATAAAGTTTGGTGCAAGTTTATAAATTATTAACTTGGCAAATTTTTTTTATCAAATTTAATATTTATTTCTTTGTACTCTAAAAAATTATTCTAGATTATTAGGGGAAAGGGGCTCACCTTGGGACACTTTTTTAATTTAATTTTTAAATTTTTTTTTTTTATTTTGATCAATTATTGTTAAAATTTTACCTGGTATTCTTGTAACATTTGAAAACATTTTTTACAAGGTTTTGATTTCGGATCTGTCATAGAAAAAAATTTAAAGAAATATTTAGTTACCTTGTTATTTGTCCCAATGTGTACCTCCTAGTGAGACACCTTGGGACAGTTAATAAGATGTGAAAAGTTAATTAGAAATTTTCTAAAAATAGTATAACTAAATAAATTTATATTTTCATATTTTGTTAATAAAGTTTTATTTTGTTAGTTTCAACTTCTTGTATGCAAATCCAATTGTTCAGAATAAAACACCAAACCATAAGAACATACAAAGCTTTTCTCTGCTTAAGTTTTAACAAAATGTCATTTGAATCTATGTATGATTTGTCATCTTTTTCGGCATAAATATATGTTGAAACTTGACTCACTCTCCTCAAAACTGATAACTATTGCTCATCTCGGTCAACTCTTTCAACGCAGCCTACAGAAGCACAACAATTCTTTTTCCAGCAAATTTCATATGAGCAAATTCTCCAATATGTATTCCCAATATTCTCCATATGTTTCACTACTTTTTTTGTTGATGAACTTTTTTCTCATCATTAAATATTTTGGAGAGCATTAAATCCTCATCTTCCCAGGTTTTTTTTCATTCTCCAAATTAGGAGGAACGTTCATTTGGTTTGGCGAAGCACACTCACATGTAAGTGCACGTGCATCACATATTGTTAATCCTTAATGGTACTTGGAAGCTTGTAACATATAGTGCACTAAATTTGTTTCTTCATCTGTGAGTATTATGCGATTCTGTATATTTAAAATATATTTTAAGTTAGAATTTGGCTGCTCTCTTTTTTTAAAGGAAATAAAATTGCTGTTCAGAGTGGTCTTACTAATACTGTAAAATTCAGCAGCTTTCTTACAAGTCAAATGCCCTGATAAAATTTGCAGCAGCTTTTTACACATTGTTAACACGAACTGCTGCATTATTTTTATACTTTTTGCTTCTAATTCTTTGCATTAGTTAAGTCTAATGAGTTCCTAAAATAAGAAATAATAAGTATTAAACACAGATTATATAAATTATTTTTATTTTATATAATCTATTATATATTAAAGATATTGTACTTTGCATGCATAATATCTTTTTGTTAAAAATATATTTTTAGTAAGGATTAATTATGCATATCTAGTGTCCCAAGTCGGGCCACCTCCATCTCTCCCAAGGTGCACTATATAATTAATAGGATATTTTAAAATATCATACTTTTAGGCTCAGCATTAGAACAATTAAATTTGATAACTTCTAAAGGGAAAGCTTTACACTTCATTATATTATATTTTATTAAAAATAATTTCATTAAAATTTCTTTCTACAACTAATTAAGATTTTATATAAAAGTAAGTAAACATGCTTCAAAAATAAAAATTCTTAATAAATTCTTGCCTGTTTAATCAATAGAATCAAATTATGTTCCAAAGTTAGGTGATACTGACATTTATCTGAATCTAAAAGAACTAAATGATTTAAAATTTAAGACCAAATATAAAAATGTCCCATGGTGCACAGTGTCCCAAGGTGAGCCACTCTCCCCTATACTCTTCAGAATTTGAATAATGCTTTATTTTTTATTAAAAGCAGTGTAATAATAAATAATTTTTAGAGAGTAGTTGCAGTTATCTTTTGATGTAGGAGTGAAAGTTAAAATCTATGAGTAAACTTCAAAACAGAGTTTGCATTTGTAAATAACTGTCATTTTACTACAGAAGCTTTATTATAATTAACATAATAATTATTCTTAAACTCTCTGGAGTTAGTGATTAAATTTTTATGTGATAAACATTATTCCGCATTATTTCCAATTATAAAAACTATGCTTATTACTAGTAAAATATATTGATTTTAGTTTTGTATATCTTTTTTTTTTAAATTTATTTATTTTTATTTATTTATTTTTTTTACAATTTTACAATATGTTTGACACCTTCATGAAAATATGAAAAGGTGATCCTTCACAAGACAATCTGGAAATGACATTCAAATAATCATCCCCAAGCAAAGCTCACTTTTTGGATTTTATTCTGATGCAGGGTTCTTCCTGGGAATAAAAAAGTGACAGGGTGCTTCCTCACAGAAAAGGGCACTTTGAATTTTGATGTATTATACAATTTATCAAATTGTATAATGTGTAATAATTTTTTTAGATCCTCAACAAATTTTAACTTATCCTCCTAAACTATTTCATGTATATATTTCAAAAAAAAGAAAAAAAAATGATTTTCACATATTATCAAAAGAGAAACATTTGTAGTTTTTTAAAAAATAATCAAAGGCATACTAAGACATTCTCTAAGCATAAATTTTTTTCAATAAAAAGTTAAATAAAAAATTTTTGAATTGGTAAAAAAACTTTTTTCTATAGTTTAAACTGAAAATTATGAAAAAATAAACATTTAAAGGTGCATTTTTTTTAAAAAAAAGCATTTATTTAAAAAATAATTTTAAAATTTAAAAAATTCAGTAACATATTTCTCGTCCTGAAAAAAAAAGAAACTTATAAAAATTTAACCAGTTGAGAATAATCCTAACAAAGTAAGTATTTGTAATAGTAATCAGAATTAAACCTATAAATACAGATATTTTACCAGTGTTTAATTATATTATTTAAACAATGAGTTATTTATTTTTTTAAAATGGAATCTGGAAAAAAGGGCAGTGGATTTAAGGGGTGGCGGCTTACTTTAACAAAAAGTACGAAAGGAGTTCTGGTTCAGGGTAAGTACTGGTTCAGGGATAGGGATCCAGAAAATCGCACTAGAGCCAGCCTGTGCTGCTTCATCAGCTAGTTCATTTCCAAGAATACCCATATGTCCAGGTACCCAATGTATGTATACCTTGTTATGAGTAGAGAGGTCACAAAGGACCAATTAGCACTCCTACGCTCAGTACCAGATTATCCATTGGGCCATGGCCTGGGGCCCCCAATGATTAGGGGCCCCCTTAAAAAAATTTTTTTGAAAATAAATTTTAAAAAATTAAGAAAAACAATGATTTTTTTAAAAAAAAATCAATTTCAAATATATATTAATAAAATACGAAATTTTTTTTACATAATTATTACATTTTTATTTGTTACTTCTTTTAGTTATTATTTATAAGTATTATTATAGTTTATGTATTATAATATTTATCAATGTTTTTTAAGTTCAAATTTGTCCTTTTGATTTGCGCGCGAAAAAATTGAAAGCAGTACTTTAGCGAGCTGAGACTTGTTTAAACAAGAAGCAAAGAATTAAATGTTGTTGACATTATTGAGATGTTTTAAATGAAAAAAAAGTTATTTAGTGCCTCAACTGAAGTGTCTCTTAATTTTTTTAGTGTTTTATAATGAATATCGAGAAACAATTTCTAATTTAGTTGACTTTTATTTTGACGATTTGGAAGATTTTTATTCTGAACTGAATTAAAATTCCCATCAAAAACTCAGTTCACTCATTCTGAACTTCACGAAACTTTATTTCAAGACAAACTTGGATCTGTTTAATTGCTGGTAACTGTTGAGTTGACTGCAATCAATAGTATTCCTATTGATGCGGAATGATACTGAGTGTACTTAATCTTTCTTTTAATAATCTTCCTTTTAATTAGATGAACTTCTATTCTTAATCGCATAATAAAAAACTATTGGGCGAGGCAACAAACATTAGGTAGATATTTAAAAAAATATTTCTTCATTAAGAACGATTTTTGTTTTATCTTCTGTCTAGCTTTTTCTATTCAAAAAACAACAAAAAAAAAACTCCTGTTTTTATACTTTTTTATTATGACGCGACAATTAAGATTTATTTATTTTATTATATTATACTTCGTACTTTACATCTTCTTGAAAATATGATAATTGGAAAACTGAGATGTTTAGCTTCAAAATTTTCTTTAAAAAATTAAGATGAAATTTTTTTTTTTTTCCGTTTTGCTTTTGTATATAGTTTTTTTATTAGTGTTTTTATGATAGCATGGCATTTTTAAAAGCGTTTTTGCAGTCATTATCTCTTTTAATGTTTTATGGATAGTTCCCCTCCGGAAAACATTATTTTTAGCATTAAAGTTTTAAGAATTAAGACAAGATTTTATTTCTATTGCTCTTTTTTTTCAACTTTACAACTTTAGATTTTCTTTAATAGCTGTTAGTTAGTTTTTTTTATTTATCTTAATTATTTCTAATTATCTTAATATTTAAAATTATCTATATTATCTTAAACATCTTCATTTAATTGTTTTCTATTTTCCCATACCAATAAAAAAAAAAGCTAAGTTTTGATTATTTTTCAATAATGACTAACCTTATTTATTTATATAAAATAATAGTTATTGATGATTTTTTTTTTCTTAAAAAAACAGGCCCCGAATATTCGGCTATTTAACCAAATCACTATTCGCTCCTTCCACAGATTCTAGCCATAAAATTGTAGATGCACCAATTTTTTTATGATAAATTAACAAATTTTAAAGTATGATTTATTTCAAAATAAATAAAATTTCATTTATATAGGGCATGTGAATAAAAAATTCTTTTCGCATGATTTGTTTAATTATCATTTTTCTTCATAAAAATTCTTATACAATGAAATTGAGAGTTACTATCTAATATTTGTTATTAAAACTTTGATAAAATGAAGTAGAATTAGGAAATTTAGTTTTTATGGGCACATATGGATTATTATCACAATAAAATGGTTGCAATTTGTTCTTATATTAAATTTCATTGTTTATGAATAATTTTGCTTAAAATTTTAGTTTGTATTTATCTGTGCAAAACATAAATGAATAAAAATTCTGACAAAACTTACAAAATTGTTGCTAAAAACTATTATAGTACTATAATTTTTATTCAGAAATTTAATTTGTAGTTTTAATTATAGGGTATCTCGGAAAATATTAGTTAATTGAACGAATTAATTAGTTAATTGCTAATATTAAAAAAGAAAAAAAAATCAATATTTTTCTGACAAACCTGGATTTTATTCTTTTTCTTTTAAATAAATAAATATATAAAAAAACCTTTTTTTTTAAAAAAAAAACACTGGATTTTTTTAACCCCACAAAAAATACAGAGTGTTTGTGTACCTTTTATTAGTGAATACGAAGCATAAAAAAAAAAAAAAAACGATTTTCCTATTGTTCTTTAAACATGAAAACTTCTCATTTTAATTAAAATTAAACTTAATTTTAAAAAATAAATAATAGTATGAGGAAATAAATTGTAATGCCCTTTTGTCTTTCAGTACTACATTCAGCATTTTTACAGTAATTGGAGTATCCACTAGACTACTAAATCTTTAATTTAAAATAGTATCTTGCCATTCTATTTTTCGATGTTTTTCAAGTTCATTTGTTACTCGAAGAGTGATTCCTAATCGTTATATGGTGGTGAATTTTATTATGAAGAAGGCATATTGATTTTTTTATTTAAAAGAATTACGAAAATGAAATAATGTTTTGTTAATTGAAATTGTTGATTTTCTTTATATTTAAATGGCAATAATCTCTTTAAACCACGAGTTACATATTAAAACAAAATTATATGTTATTTGTATTAAATAAATTACCGGTTGCTGCTAAATTTAGACAAAAATAAGATCAAAACTGGCTCTCAGAAGTATTTTGAAAATAATTCTGGGAGCGTTTATTTCTGCAGTTTGCAAATTTCCATGTGTTAGTTTTCAGGAAATCGCAACTTTTATGCGATTCGTCGTTAGCTCTATATATCGAAAAAAAAAATCACTTTTTGAAATCGATAGTACTTAAACTTATATTTTTTTAATGGTTTTTACAAAGTAGCGTATTCTCCCCTCCCCCTCCCTATAAGTTATTCACATTTTCTGGATCGTTTCACAATCCCCCCCCCCATTCCTCTACCTCAGAGTGTTCTCAGTATTGAAAAAAAAGTTTGCCATTTGATTGTTTTTATTAATTTATGGATAATTAAGTTGAAGTTTAAGAGCACAGCAAGAGTAGGAATCGGCAATTCTGCGTCAATCGTTGAAAGGAATGGAAGAAAGACATTTAAAAAAGAAGAAAGAAAAAGGAGATAAAAAGAAAGTTTATTGGTTAATCAGATTTGTTTTGCTTTCAAAGTTATGGTTTTGCTTGGATTTGAAATCTTCATTAAATAATTATGGAACTCAATTATATAAGTGGCTGTTGTAATAATGTAATTCTGCGAAAAAATTTGTGTTAAGAATCGAATAAAAATGTGAGAAAAATTAAAAAAAAAAATTTTTAACTGAGAGGGGACTATGAATTCTTTTTTCTTCTGCAACTTAGCTGTAAAATTGCTTGTTAGACACTGTCTGTAACGATAATTTTATCTAGGTGTTTATTTCCTTACCTTTAGCTAGAACAGCGATTTTTAATACGTCATCGTTAAACTGAATTCTTTTCTAGCTTCCTTTGTAATGTGTAATTGGCAAGATTAGACCAATTTATGACTAAATTTCCAATATATCTTTATCACTTGAGATAATATGCGAAACAATTCATTCCATTGTTAAGTGAAGCTCGCAGAATTACGTTGTTTCATCGAATTTTACCTTTAAATGTAGGTAAGGAAGAATTTTTTTTTTCTGTTTTTCCATAAACTGCTGCGATTAAGGAAAGTTTATTAAGGCTTTTCTTCATTATGCTTACGAAATTTTATATATATATATATATATATATTTTTTTTTTTGCTGATGTTTATTTACTTATTTTTCACAAAAATCAATCCAGAAAGTTAACCGTTTTTTTACCAACATAGTTTTTTACCAAGTAAACATGAAACAAATTATAAAAAAAAGATATACTGATTTTAGGAGATTTGGTAATATAAAAATCAAAGGTAAGTTTGTTCTTCCCGCGGTTTAATTTTCCCTTCTTTGGTGAGACGAATTTATGACGTCACAAGCTCCACTAGAAGCTTAAGCAATTACTTCTTTTAATGTTATTCGTATATTACACTAACGTATATAATTTGTCCTCGTACTAATTATTATTCGAATACCAAATTTTTAAAGCTTTTATTGGAGTACTACTAGTAAGAAAGAAAAAAACTTCTATATTAAGGAAAACTTAGTATTCTTTCATATTTTTAATGAAAAACTATGTTATACTTTTACACATCTTAAAGCAAAAATGTGCGTCCGAGTTTTTTTTTGGAAAAAAATTTATGACTATCAGGAACGCAAAAAGAAACTAAAAACCTAGAGGAAATAGGAAGAAGTGAACCAAACATAGATTAGAAAAGAATAACTTTTTATTTAAAATAAAATTGACCAAGATTTCCCAGAATAAACCGAATTGAAATTTTAAGTAGTTTCTGTTTCTATAAAACAAAAATAAGATTTATTTTTTTATTTATTTAATTTTGATAGAATTTGCTTTTGCTTTATTATTAACTAAATTTAACATTACATCTACCCAGAGAAATAAATGTTATATTTTTTTCGTATTATCTCCAAAATTCGTTTGAAACAAAGTAATTTATAAAAGCATGTCGTTTGGATATTCTTATAAAGGAAGGAGGGAGTCTGTGACATCACCTCCATCGTTATTCTTACTCACTCTTTCATGGCAAGGTCGCTTTCTTTTCATTTTGATAAAGACACCCTGACAATTTTTTTCAGTTTCACGTGTTAACGTTTTGTTTTAAATATACTATATGTTTTGAATAGCATGCTTTTTTGTAGCTTTTTTAAAATCTTTGTTGAGTTGGTGATTTTTGCGTTAATAAAATAAGCAAAAGTAAAAATCTTTTCCCACAATTTTATATTTATTTATTTTTAATTTTAGCTGAATCCTTCAATTAAATTTTTCAATTGCATTTTATTTTATGTAACTTATATTATTAACTCAACGCATAACTGTTACTTTAAGATTTTTTAGAATAAAGATGTATATTATGTCTTAAAGTTCTCAAGTTTTTTTTTTCCTGGTAAATTCTTGTGCCAAAATCTTTTTTTTTCTTTTTCTTTCTTTCTTTTTTTTTTTTTTTTGTATTTTGTGAAATTGATTTTACAGCACCATTACTCTCGTACTTCTGTTTTTCATTTTATCTGAAGTTTTATTTTTGCCAGATAAAATACGGGTTCCTGTTCCAACCCCTCAACTACTCTGGTACTCACACATAAGCACATTTCAATTACCTTTACTGCGTAATATCGTAAAATTTCATCATCACCTTGCCTTTTGTGCGCTGGAGTTACTACATCCAACTGTTATGCGACTAAAATCTACATTCAATCCAATTCTCTTGATAAAATCATTTCGAACTTAAATATTATTTTTTATTCTTAACTATGAGATGTATTTGTCCGGAGGAACTGCTGAACATCTTTTCTCCATAAAAAGATCCTTTAACCTTAAAAAAAATGTCTAGCCGAACAGTTAAATGGGAGAGCGTTCAGTAAAACAGATAATAAAAAATGTGTACTACTTTGTTTAGAGAAGCTGATTTGATTTATAGCTTTAAAATATTCACATATTTAATTGCTCCAACTACTTATTTTATTCACAAAATAATCAAATTTTGACGATAAAAAAATTTTTCGAAACTTAAATATTTGAAAAATATGAATTTAAAGAAAGTAGACAACTTAAAACTTGGGGGGGGGGGGGGGGGATATGGGCTTTATTAAAATAATCCAGCAAAAAAGAAAAGATTACATTTAGCTTTCGACCGGCCGGTCCCTTGTATGAACTATGCAGCCAAATTTTTGCCTAGCTCGAGGGCCATAATTTAAAGGTGGCGAGTCTGAAGCTTTCGAAAGTTCTTATCGACAGTATTTATTTTAAGAAATTGCGTTACAATTTCTTATTCAGTAATTTAATTAATGGACAGTCATTAATAATTTACAAATTTAAAACTGCCCATTAAGCTGCGAGCCACGCTGGTTCAATGATTAAAGCACTAAATTGTTATTATGATGAAGAAGTGAGGTTCGATCCCCATTAACGACTTGAAACTCATAGATCGATAGAAACCAGCTTGTCTGCAAAGTAAGAGTCAAAAACTTGACCAATAAAAACTGTGGAAAATTATTTAAGTACTCTCCTTAGTGTAGGTGGTAAAAGTTGTACGACGCGTTGGATTTTGTTGAAATTTTTTTGGGTGGGAATTTGGGAAGAAGATACTGTTTTTTTTATCATTGTTTAATAAAAACTTCTATAAATTATCTGAAGTATTTAAATTGCAAAATTTTCAATTTTATGGAAATTTGTTTGCCGATGTAGAGTTATACTTTAAACTGCTGTGGAGTTTATACTTTAAAATATAAGCTACTTGCACTTATATAAAAGTTTATATTTTAAAAAGTGATTGCAGTTTATCGTCTCCCAATTTATTGAAAAGCTGCTATAAATGACAAAAAATTCCGCGAAGGATCCATAAACTTCGTTAATGACTATTGACTGTAGCTCGATGTGCGCTAACTTACTGATTTTCATTTACGTATGTACGGAAAAAAAGCTTTGTTGTCTTAACATTTAAGTTTTGTGACGTGGCAAATTTACATTGAAGGTAAGAATTTTCGAATTAACCAATTTCGTGTGAAAAAAAAAATTTATGAAAAAGATTATTATTTTAAATATCGCGAAGATTCGGAATGAAATCGTAAAATCATCAAAAATACGTTTCCTTCCAAAATGAATTGAAGTTGATGTTGTTCTTGTGAAATTAAACTTGTATAAAAAGCTTGTTCACGGAATTTCTTTTGATATAATACTATCGATTCCACAGCTCTGCTTTTAATACAATATTTTTACATATAATATGTAAAAATATTGTATTAAAAGCAGAGCTGTGGAATCGATAGTTGAAATGTTCGACTCCGTACTTTTCGGAGAGCTCAACTTCGACTCCTATTTTTGATTAATTTTTTACCGAATACTAGAAAAGTATTTATGTTATTAGTAAATAAAGGTTAATTACAAATTATTTATGTACGATTAGAGTTAGAATTATTTATGTAGACTAGTGTAGAATTCAAAATTCTACATTTTTTGTTGACTTTTAACTTTTTAAATCTCTTTTTTTTTGTGAACTTTAATATTTTTGCTTTCTTTAAAAATTTAAAAATAATAATATATAAACTTAGCAGAAGAAAAAAAACTAAAACTGAATAAACTCAAATAACATTAAAAAGCTTTTCACTTTATTTAATTTGCTATAGGTTATTCAAGGGGGGGAGGGTGATTATAATAATTTTTTTAGCATGTGTATAGAAGTAATGTTGAAGGTAAGTGAATTTTTTTTATAAAAATAAATTCGCTCGGCTCACGTTTTTTTTAAGCTAAAATATTTTGTCTGAATGTCAAAACAAGGTTACGCGTGACATGTAGCTGATAGGCAAAGCAAATAAGATATCTTGCTATCTTTTATCTGTTTTTTTTTAATTGCATCACAGATATAAGTCACAGGACTCATTCTTTTCAAATCACCCCTTCGCGGATGACAATGTAATTTATTTTGTAAATAAAGTTAAATTTTTAATTTATTATATTTTTGTCATCGCATCACAAACAAGTAAAAATTTGATTTTCTGAATTCTTAGTTATTTTTAAACGTGTTTTCCACTTGCTTATTTATTTATAAATATGTTTCATTGATATTTGAAATTGTATTAAAGCTAAGGTTTTAGTTTACTTAAAAAAAAAAAAAAGAAAAACAAAAAAGCTTTCAACATTTGTATCCCATAATCAAGTGTTCTTTTGACATTTAATTATTAATTTCTAATAATTTTTTTCTTCTAATTTTTACAGAAACTCATTTTTTTTTTTTTTTTTTACTTGTATCAAATAAGATGGTTAGTCAGGAGGAGTCAATTTAAAAAGAAATCAGATCTATTTATAAAGCTGTAATATATTTAATTTATCTATGCAAAATTCCGATTTCGTCATTTTGTCGATAAAATAAGTAAACAAATACTACTAATAATAATATCGTGTCTTTAAAATATTGTAGCATAATTAAAGTTTTGCTTAAATTACAATTGTAATAATAGGACGTTAGTTTATTTAAAAAAAAAATTTTTTTTTTATCATTTTTGTGAATATAATATGGATATTAGTTATAAAAAAGTTTAAACTTCTACTAACTAAACACTAGTTTTTGAATGAATGGAAACATGAAAATTATTATATTCGTGTTTTATTTATTCAACAAATTTCTTAATTATTCAATTATTTGTTGAACAGTTGAAGATCTTGGAGAGTATCAAGCCACACTTTTTCTAAAAGGGGCATTTTTATATCTAGTTCTTCTTTAGTATTGTTTTCAGATACGTACTTTACCAAGTTCCCGGAACTTCTTGATAACACCACAATACACAGAAACATATTGCCTACATGGCAGCCATGGTGTTTTCACCAGAATTTTTTTTCTGCTCAATTTGAAAATGATGCTTATCATTATATTGCAAATCTGTTTAAGTTGCATTCAAGTTTATTTACAGGAAAAATAACTTTTGTAGACTTGGGTATTTTTTTTTTTTTACTTGCTTACTTAAAATTTGCTACGTTATCAAGAAACACTCATCCAATATTTTATTTATGTTTAATAATTATTTATTTATTTTTAAATTTTTTTTTTACAGTGTAGCGAAACAGTTAACAGTTAAAGAGCTTAGAGAGTATTAAGTCACACTTTTTCCAAAGGAGACATTTTTAAATACAACTGTTTCTTAGAATTGTTTTCAGATATGTATTTTACAAGTTTCCGGAACTTTCAATTGGTTACAGCACAATACATATAAATATATTCCCTACATGGCAATCGTGGCATTTTCAACTAGAAACTCGTTTCTCCACAATTTGAAAATTTTGCTTATCATTATATTGTAAAATTGTTTAAGTGACATTCAAGTTTATTTACAGGAAAAATAACTTTTATAGACTTAGGTATTTTTTTTTTGTTTTGTTGTAAATTTGAAATTTGTTACCTTTTCGCAAAACACCAATCCAATATTGTATATATGTATAATTAAACTTATTCTTTATACTTGCAGCGAAAATGTTCACTTTGCTTGGAATTATTCACGTTTTGATATCGGTGTCATTTGTGACTGTTGTGAGTATGAATTATTAATCGTTTTTGCGTGAATCTTTCTTTAATTTAAACATTTTAAAAGTAATTTTCTTCTTTCCTTTTTTAAAAAAAATATATAATTATAGAATGGTGATGGGCACTGTGTAATGAGAGGACAATGTGAGATTGATAATGTTACCACTTTAGCCAAGTCCTGTGTTTATAACGGACCTCCTCTACCACTAACAGACAATTCTTCAGTTACTTACTTGAAAGATCTTTGCCCAAATTTGAATGTTGGTAAGTACTATATTTAGCAAACTCTGCCTAGTGGAGTTTCCTAGGCAATCTTATGAAGACTATTAATTGAAACTTATAATTTTGAATCAAAATTTCATCAAATTTATTAATAATGATTTAGTGGTTTTGATCTGAATCTTGCAGGGTTTTATATGAATCTGACGGTGCGTATACAAGATGTAACAAAAAGCGAATAATTTAAGAATTTTGTTCAAAATCAGTTTTATATTTTAATTACATACATTATTTAATGTCGAAATTTGTATTTATTCATGGAGTACGCAGGTTATAATGACGTATGGAATCTTTTAAATATAAATAATCCCTTTTCTCCCGATAAATTGCACATTGTAATTTAAATTATTCAATTAAGGTTTATTATAATTTATGAAAAATCTTAATGTCCTTTAAGATTTGGGGGTGTGAGCTTGTTGATATAAATATTTGCTTTAAGAGAAATGTAGAAAAGAAGTCCAGAATCGTTTTTATTTATCCTTCTCATCGCACTGTTTATATATGTTATAGTCTAATCGAAAATTCCGGTTCTTATCGAAAATCGCGAGCATGTTTAAACATGTTTATCGTTAGCTAATGAGAAAAATCTTGCTCTAATTAGCTCGCTATATATATATATATATTTGGTTCAATACAATTAGCCATGTGCCTTAAGGCTAATTAAGAAATGTGTGAAGTATTTTCAGACTTACTGCTAAAACCCTTAATAAGGCTATTTACTTTTTATTTTATTTTATAACTGTCGTTGAACAGCCGACCCAATTGCATGGGTTTACGACTACTAATGTTCAACTCCGCAGCCTTGTAATTTGGAACTAATCCAGAAGACAAGGAAACTCCTGGATCAGTATCCCCAGTAAATTAGGAACCCTGCAGTAAATCAGGCTAGTTAAACAATTTATGGAATATTATATAATTAGCCTATTAATACATAGGTACACTGTATACACTTTAATAAGCTTAAAAAGTTTCAAGCTGACTAAAAAATACTGGTGACTTTCAAACAGCATGGCGCATTACAAAATGTCGATGGGTGTTTGCTAAGTGCTGAATTTTTCAATTAACCTACGTCATATATTAAAAATATTGACATTAAATTATATTAAAAAAACATTTGTTTTATGTTATAAAAAGTAATTTTTTTAAAATTTTATTTTGCTGAATAAAATTTAATCTCATACATTTATTTTTTATCAAATGAATGTTTTTTTTTATTTTATTGAATATTAACGAAGAATCTCAATCAATCGGACTTTACTTGTCGTTTTACTTATTCATATTTTTATAATTTAAAAAAAAAAAAAAAAAAAGTTGGAACGAAAGCTTTCTGTAACAAAACGAAGGAAACAGAACATTTATGTTGCAAATATTATTCGTACTTTGTTTTGTAAATATTACTTGTACTCGTACTTTGTTACTCTTACTTAGCTTAAAAATAAATGCGGTGTAGACACATAAAAACAAAAATGTAAGGGTGGTGGATGATTCAAATCTCGAAACTTTTGAAATCCAAGTCATTATTTAGTGATTTATTTATTGAGTCAGAATAAAGGCATAAACTTTTATGACCTTTTTTTTTGTGTTTGTTTTGTTTTCGATAAGCTGTAGATATTCAGAAATTTTTCACGTCAAGATTTTATCGGCCGATGAATCAACATTTTATTACTAAGCGTTTAGGATGTTTGAAAATTTATATTTAGGAATAATAATAAAAAAGGGATCAAATGATGGTTTTATTACTATAATTTTTATTTATTTAATTAGACTATAATACTTCAAAAATTAAAGAAAATTGACATGAAAATAATGTTTGTCTTTTCTTCCTTTTTTTTTTTTTTTTTTTTTAAAGTTTTACCTTTTATAATCAATGTTTTTTTCCTTCTTTTTTGTTTAAGACAACAATTTTGATGTAACATTAAAATCGTTTGTTATTTTCTTTTTTTTTCTTCTTATTTATTTATTTTTTAGATTTCTATATTTTAGTTTAGCTAACGATATTTTATACTACGAAATCAGACACAAAAGCGTTCTTTCCCATGCCCGTTTTTCAATAGAATTAGATTTTTGACCATCAAAATATATATAGGGGGGGGGGGCTCTCTATATATTGATCTCCGTAGCAGAAATCTGATGATTCTGAGTCGGACCGGAATGCGGACAAAAGTTTAAGCCTTTACTTTTTGTCTGCTTTTTGTGTATTTCGCTATATCTGAGGAACTATTTAGGCCAATAAAAAGTTAATGACTATAATCATTAAACTATTTTGTACAAAGACATTTTTGTGTTAAATTTTTTTTTTTATTATTTAATTTATTAATTGTTAAAATATTTTTGGACTTTATGGTATACACATTTTTACATAATTTTATTTAGTAATGTAAAATTAAAAAAATAAATAATTTATATTTATAAAAGTTATTTTTTACTTGGAAATAGAACAATTTTATGATTGTGATAATTGATTGAATTTAGATGAATGAATTTTGATCTTCTGAAAAGCTTTATGTCAAAGGTCAATTTTTGGAACCATTAAAATTGGTCTTTAATAAACCTAGTATGATCATTAAAATAAAAGTTATTTACGGTGATATTTTTTTTTGTTTTGTTTTTCTGTTCTTTAAATTTTGTAATTTGCTATTATAAACACGTGTTTCATTCTGGAGCATGAAGAGTTACTATGCATTCATTATTTTTACTTGTATAATTGTATGCTTACCAGTGGCATGATTTAAATCGTGATTAAAATAGTGATTTAAATCACTTGATTTTTTTTTATAAAATCATTGTTTAAATCAACTATGATTTTTTTTTTAAAAAAAAAGTAAAACATTGATTTAAGCCAATTGATATTTTGCAATAAATCTTAAGTAAAATATTTTTATATATAATTATTTATAAATATATTCTTAAGGGTGTGATTTTCTTTTTTTTTAAAAATCTGATTTCATTGATAATTAAGGTTGTATCCAAAAAAATAATGAAAAGAAAATGTATGTAAATTATTGTATTGTATTGTATTTTTCTTTAATATATTCTGATTGAAACTAATTTACTCTTCATTGGATATTTAACTGACGAATTGCATTTTGTCTTTAAAATTTTACGATGTTTAGTTTGAACAAAAATAACTATGATTTTATTTTTTCAGTGATTAGATTATAATAATTAAAAAATAATCAATGAAACATTTTGGTTAGAAATATTAAATGTTTTAGCTATATTATTAATTTTAAATACTAATATTTAATCTAGTTTTTTAATTTAAAAAAAAAAAAATCTTTATTTTTGCCAAGCTTGATGCTTACTATGTATTATAGTGTATTGTTGTTGTTACTATTATATTTTATAGTTATTCAAAATAAAATTTATGCCTGCATATGAATTAAATTAAATGTTCAAACAATTATAAAGAAAAAATTTTGAAAGTAAATGCTGTTTTTTTTTTCTATTTACACAAACCTTTTTTTTAAATTAATAAAAACTGTGTTATTAATTTTAATAATTATTGATATTTTTAAAATTAAAAT
Organism: Parasteatoda lunata; assembly: GCA_949128135.1. Taxonomy (NCBI): domain Eukaryota; kingdom Metazoa; phylum Arthropoda; class Arachnida; order Araneae; family Theridiidae; genus Parasteatoda; species Parasteatoda lunata. Next base: position 71,061,358 of record OX421977.1, on the reverse strand, counting down.
TATTTTTAATATATTAATTATTGATAATTTTAATATTAAAAAAGTCTTTTGTGATCTATCAGAAAATACTACTTGATCTAAGATACAATAATTAAAATTAGTGCTTTATTTTTAGATTGGTTTTTTTACAAGTGGTACTTATTTTTTTGATAACATATATTTATTTATTGTTATTTTAAGTAACATTTTTATGATGTTCAGGAGGAGGGTATTCATTTTCACTAATATTCTTTATTTTCATAATAATTGGCTGAAACTTTGAAAAGTCACTTCAAAATACTTAAGAAAATTTTTAATTTTAATAGCTTTGAAAAGTTAATGCTTATTAAAAAAATAATTTTCTTTTCAGGACCAAATTTTGAAGTTTGCTGTGATGTTGATCAAGTTCAAGCTTTTCAGGAATCGTTTAGTGCTTTAGCAAACTTCTTTCAAAGATGCCAATCTTGTTTTCACAATTTAGCCCAAATATTTTGCAACCTTGCATGCTCATCAACTCAAAGCAAATTCATGCAGGTAAAAAGTTTGAATATTTTATTTTCCAAAACTTGTATTTTTGTTAAAGAATTTACTACTTACTGGTTTCCCTTCAATGCCTTTTCTTCAGTTTTGTTTTTTGTAATGTATGTTTTTCCGTTTTTAATTTGTGTTTTAAAAATGATTTAAATAAAAAAAAATAGTACTTGAAATGTGTAAGCAAGTCATACTATTGAAATTTCTAATTAGTATAGTTTATCCCCCCCCCCCCACACACACACATAAATCTTTAAAGTGTCTTGGTTCACAAAAATAGTAATGAAGCATATTTTTGATTATAAAATATTTTTATATTAGGCTAATGCTAAAAAAATTTCTTATACAAATTCATAACTTTACATTAATTATGCTGTATCATTACTATTATATCTTAAAATTACATAATTGATTAACATTAATATTAATAGTGTTGAAATTCTTTGTTTTATATCGTTTTAATTTTCTGCCCTTTTTGAATTGAAATAAAAGATTGCATTAAGTAATCAAACAGAATGCTATAATTTGTTTATCATAAGATTTTAATATTTCTCAAATTATAAACACGGTTACAATACATTTAAAAAATTTTTTTGACCTAGCATGATATCTATCATAATCTATGCAATCTTGTCTCTTTTTTGAAAATAATCTCTTGCTGACTAGGGGTATGAGCAATGCTTTACCTATGCTAAAATTCTTTTATTTTTAAATTTTATTTACAAGACTTAAAAGCAATGTAACAATAAAATTTGGATATAATAACACTTGGAAAATTTCAAATTTGAAATAAAAATTAAATTTGAAAAAAAAAAAGAGTAAAAAAATTTCTTAAAGAAGTTTTGAAATTTTATAAATGGAATTAAAATGTAAATTTTTTTATGCAAATCTACATATTTTAGTTGAGTTTAATGCTAAAAAATTCTTAATACGAGATAACTACCATAAAAATCTAAGTTAAAGCAAAAAACAGTGTGTGACGTAGGTGTGTGTGTGATGTGGGCAGCTTACTTACTTACTTTTGCTAACAAGGGAAGAGAGGGAATCCAAAATTCCAATAAACATGCTTATGTCATAGGTTCACCCCCTTTTTAAAATCAAAATAGTTTAAACCTTTCAGTGAGATAGTTTTAATAATAATAATATAATATATAATAATATAATATATATAATAATATAATATATATAATTAATAATAATAATAATTTAATAATAATAATAATATATATACATGCACACAGTGGATTCTTGATTTAACAACCCTGTTATATATAACATGAGGTTGCTATATTGTGACTACATTAAATGAATGCAAATACTTACTTATATTTTATAAATACTGCACTTATTTTGCCAACAGCATGCTACTCTTTAAATAAAATTATATAACTGACAAAAATTCATTTTTTTGTGTCAATAAAATACAAGTATAGTACACTAAAATTTAAAAATACATTTATATATTTTCAATCTTTTAATATTGCACACAAACTTGAGCTAGTTATTCTATGCTTTTTCTAGATCTTTTAATATTGCTTCACTAGAACAATGTCATGGAATTAGTACAAAATTGTTCTTCCTTCTTTAGATTAATTATTATAAATTATTATTAGATTTTTAATTATTATAAATAAAGTGCTTTAAAATTTCTTGAATAATTTAGCAATTTGTGATTTTGATGTTATTTTCTATCTACTTCCTTTAAAATTTTTAATTTTTTCTCTAAGCATATAGCGTTACACTTAGCAAAAGAATGAAAAAAATTTTCATACATAAAAAATATAATTAATAAATATATTGAAGTGTTAGAATTTTTTTTTAAAGGTTATGTTTATATAGGAAACTCTTATTTCTAAGTGATGGTGCGATATATTCTTACAATTTCTTAATAATGGTAAGAAAATGTTAAAGTTCAAAATTTTGACCATAGATTAGGCCTAGGACATCCTAGGTTAAGAATGTGGTCCTGACTCTCTTTCTTGAGTCATAGAAATTTCAAGATTTTTATAATAATCAAAAGAAATAGTCTTTTGAATAGTTTGTTATTTTCTAATATTTTTTTGCATTTTGTATCTTTTATTCTCTCAGTAAATGTGAGAACATGTATGTAGGGAAAAAATCTTGAAAACCTTTTGATTTACGTTCATGACCCCATTTTGGGATGCAGGCTACAGTATGTAACCGCTGTTCTATTGTTATGTTTATTATTTTTTATTGAAAAAAAAAAAAAACTACTCCAAGGCTAGGTGAAGTAACTTTTTCTAAAATAAGTTTAAAAATTCCATTTTTTTTAATCCCTAAAAATTATACTTAAATATTTATTTTACATAAATTTTTTTTAATTTAAGCATCTTAGTATTTAGTTCAAATTAAGGTTTTCCGTAACTAAAAAAAAAAAAGGGTATAAAGTAGAGCATCGGCAGAGATACAATAAATGCATAAGAACATAGTACACAGTAGAAAAATTTAACAAATTCCTAATGCTGGAATGTTTAGAAAGTGTCTAGTTTTTGCAAGTTACATAGTTTTTCATATTTTATCTATAAAGTTTTTGCATGTTCAAAAGTAAGGATGCTTTATCTTTTTTTTAGGTAACAAATTACACTACCGATGGAAAAAAACTGTCAGTTGATGCACTGGATTACTACATTACTGAAAGTTTCACAGAAGGGCTCTTCAACTCCTGTAAGAATGTGCAGCTCTCATTTGTGACACAAAAAGCCATAACGATCACATGTGGCTCGCATGCTGATGACTGCACTCCTCATTATTGGCTAGAATATATGGGAGGACATGATCCATCTCCATATCAGATAAATTTCAAATTTGTAGAGACTGACAAAGTGATAGTGGGTAATCAGACTTTTTATCCCATGAATGAAACTATTATTCCTTGCTCAATGCCGGCAAAAGCTGGTGGGGTTGCCTGTTCTTGTGTAGACTGTCCGTGTGATCCTGAGCCACCGCCTGGTCCTGACGGGCCTGGTACAAAAATACTGGGCTTGGATTTAATGCAGGCTATCATGCTATTGGTATACATTCTCTTTGCTGCCACTATTATTGGATATTTTCTCTACAGGAAGATGAAAAGTAAATCTGAAGGTAATTATGCTTCTTGAAATTAATTGTGTACTTAAGTGATAATAATTTTTTATTCTTATGTTTTAATTTTATTTTTATTGCTCTTATACCTTTTAATTGTATTTAATATTTTCTTTTTTTATTAAAAATTTTATATTGGATATTTGAATTATAATTTTAATGTTGGAATGTTTCTATTCTATTTTACCTAAAGCTTTATGTTTTTAATTATTATGTTTGATTTGAGAATTAAGTTACAAAAGGCTTATGTTGAATTAGGTAAAATGATTTATCTGTATAGTATTACATAAGCAGCTGCAATGGCTTGTTTGCATAAACCAGCAGGGTAAAAGAATCTAATTATCAGTTCAGCAAAATGTGTTCTTTAATGATTATCATATTCTATCTTTGTTCTTTTAAGTTTAAATTTAAGTTTAATTGAGATTTACAGTCTTTTTTTTTAAAAATCTAAGTTTTTCAATTTTATTTACGTTTTATCTTGTTTAATGTCTTTAATTTTGATAATGTAATACATCATTGAATTGGAAATTTTATATTCTGTTATGTTAGTTTCAATTACTCAATATTTCAACTTTACCTAGTTCACATTGAAAAAGCCGACTCTATATAAAATATATTTAATTTTCAAAATTGAAATAAAACTTTTAATTTTTTTAATTAATAATATTTATCTTTTTTTTGTAATTAAATAATCTAGCAAGCGGAAAAAATCTTCTCACTTAAATTTTTTTTTTTTAATGTTTGAGATAAAATCTGTAATTTCCTCTTGTTGAAATTTTATAAACTCAGGAAACAAATACTATTACAGTTGTGGGCTTTTTGATAAATAAAATATTGATTATATTTATTCATATTTTTTTTTAAACTTTCTATATACACATACTCATATTTTTTTTAATACTTTTTAAGTTTTACTTGTTTTTTATTGTTTAACATTTTGGTCTAAAATATAGTTAAATATTTTGTGATCTATAAATATATTTTCCTAAGTAGCATAATTTGCTTGCCATGATCAGTTTTATAGTAAGTATTAAAATAACTAGTCTTTATTGGCAATCTTTTAATAATCAAAATTCTTATTAATATTTAAGTTTGTATTAAATAAATTTAAGGCTTAGTGCAAATTCATTTTATTATAACTTTTTTTTTCCACTCATTTTTGTATTACAAATTAAATATGATTTTTTTTTTAAAAAAAAGAAAAGTAAGTAGCTTGCAAATTATTTTGCTAAATTGTCAGATCAATTTTTTTCATTTGTTTTGTAACAATTTGCAATTTTACCCCTTTCAGAAGATGAATTGCTAATAAATGATGTAAAATTAGATCCAAAAAGAGTTAGCAGATGCAACCGGTGGGGAGCTCAACTTGATGAATGGCTGAAAGACATATTTACTCGCTGGGCATTGATGTGTGCATCGTATCCATATACAGTACTTCTTATTTGTATTGCTTTTCTCATTATATGTGGATCTGGTCTTATATTTTTCACAATAAGAACAAATCCAGTTGAATTATGGTCTGCACCTACAAGTCAAGCTAGAGAGCAAAAAGATTACTTTGACAATCATTTTGGGTATGATTTACTATTTTATTTGAAACTTTGTAACAAAACTGTAAAGTTATATATTTTTTTTATGAAAATTGAACTAATTAATAAGTTAAATCTTTTGATTTATCGTATCGCTTTTTTCCATCTTCAGTTTTCCATCATGTGTATGCAAAATTCATATTTCAAGTAATTTTTAGGTAGTTGCTGTTTCCATTTTTAAAACTTCAATTATTTCAGTATCAAACCTTGTTAAAAAATGTATATAAAGATAAGTTTTTATTTTGGTGTCAAAAACAGGGTGCGTAGCATTTGTAAAAAGTACTTAAAGGTGCTTTTTTGGGGGGATTTTGTTTTTAAAAGCTTTTAAAGGTGCTTTTTTCAGCTGGCGTTTTTAAAAAATGCTTTTTTTCTCGTAATTCTTTTTCCTTCAGTGATATCTGGTAAATCCCATGCATTTCACTAAAAATGGGGTGTTGCTACGGAATCATTCACATGAACTTCATGTCGTACCCACATTGTGACTTGCGCATGCGCGCACACTTACACCAAAACCCGAGTGCGCCAATTCGGATAGAGAATGTCAGATCCTTATGAAATGTTTTTCTTTTTAATTTTATTCTTGTTTATTTTATTTTTACTTCTAACACTTTTTTGACGTAGGGGGTAAGGGTACTTTTCAGGGTCAAGTTGAATTCCAGTGATGTGGGAAAGAACTGATTGTTTCGATTTACGTCCGTTTCTTTTTGGGTTTTTTTAACGCTAAAACTGTTTAAAAAAGTTTTTGTTTTTCAATAATATCATTGATTAAATGTGAATTTTTTGAGTGCTTGAAAATTTTTGTAAAGTGCTTGAAAAGTTTTTAAAAAGTGCTTATTTTTGATTCGAAGATTTGGCTATGCACCCTGAAAAACATGAAAATTTCAGATGATCAATATTGTATTTGTTTGATGAGATCAAAATGCATGTGACCAAAACCTGGTTTTTGGTCTCATGTATTTTGATCTGATCATCTGATGGGGTTAAAGAATGCAATCTGGAACCCTATCAAACTATTCTAGGATGATTGAACTAGCGAATCATAGCCATAAATATAACAAGAAAAAGTCTGTGTCGTAAGGGTTTCAATGTTTCTAAAATAGGTAGATCTGAAATATTACATAAATAAACCAATAGAAAGTTCATTATTGAGCCAGCTATATTGGCTTTTAGAAGTTGGTTTCTTAGGGAAAGGATAGAAAGACAAACTTTGTTGTATTAGTTAAATTATATTATGATTTGTTTAAATAAAATATTATATTCATGCTAGAGTGAATTACCATGTATATTTCTTGGAGAAAAAAAATAAAGATACAATAAATGTACTTCAGAGATTAATGAGAGGTAGTCTATAAATAAGCATCAAGTTTCATTATCTGTCATATTTTCATGATACGATGTACATTTTTTCTTGCTTTCTCTCTCATATATGTATATATATATATATATATATATATATATATATATATATATATATTAAAAATTATGTTTAAATAATTGGTGATCAGTATTTATCATTGCAAAGATTATATTTAAAACTAATTCTATCTTCTATCTAAATTTTAAATAAAAAGCTATATGTAAAAATATTTCTATGCAGACCTTTCTACCGTACTGAACAAGTTATTATTAAACGGAAATCTGGAGAACCTGTTGTTGGAAATAATCTGACTTTTAGTTCTGTGTTTGACAGAGAATTTCTCCACAAGGTATGTATTAAATTTTTGTTTATTGTTCTTAAAAGGATTACACATTTCAATTTTACTATAGCTAAAATTATCTCCATTCTGTTTTTATTTATTTGTTTACATTTATATTTCCACTATTTAGACAATGCTTTAGAGCTTATCAGTTGATTATATCATTATAGAAACTATTAAAAACCAGTAAATATATTTTCTGAGTAATTAGTTGCTTTAGTATGTAAATTGATCTTTTAATGTGAAATCTTGCTTATTTGGTGGGAAATCGACCCTGAATTCTTTGTTTAAAATTAACTTTTGTTTCTAAATTATTTAAAAAAAATCTCAAATGTACTTTAATTTTTTTAGTAAAAATATTCAACAATGATATTTCTTAATCTGAGTCATTTAGTTCATGTTCCATTTTCTAATAAAGAAGGAACCTTTTCCTTTGAAGGAAAAGTTTAGATAAATAAAGAAAGCTATTGTTATTAAGGTATTCATTAAGGTCATGTTGATTAAACAGTGTATAAAATTGAGCTTTTTTTAAAAGAAGGCTGGGAAATAAAACAATTAAATTTATTTTACTGTAAATTTTTATGCAGTTTATATACATTGGATTCATATAGATTAAATAGGAAGCATAACTTATCAATTTTATTTGTTTGTTTTCTTTCAGTAATGCATTTAAAAAAAAAATGTTTTGATGTACCCACTTTACCCCAAAGTGGGTATAGTTCTAAAATTAGTATAATATATTTCACTAAAAAACATACGATAATAATTGTTTTAGAAATAAAAATGCTCTTAAATAAATGCATCATGATTATATTCAAAATTTTTTTTTTTCGTAATATTAAATTAAAGAATTATTTTCTATGGCTATCAAAATTAGGTTTCACTTAGGATGCAGTTTATTTTGCTGAACTCTACACAATTTCATCAAAAAACAAGAAGGCTGTAATAGTTTTTGGTTTATTTGAAATATAAATGAGAATGTAAGAATTAAAATCTATAGTGGCAATTTAAAGTGATTTTGGAATTTATAGCAGGCAATTTTTGTTAAATTAAGTTATTTCAAGGAAAATGTTTGTTTTTTTTTTCCATGAAAAAACTGTCATTTGAACGTAGTAAGAACGTAACGTCTTTAAATATGCTCACTAGGTTGTACCATTATGCTATTTTGGTAATTTTTTTTAATTGTATAGTATGCATGTTATATTGTTATTCCGTACCCCATCATTCTTCTCTTAAAAAAAAATTTAAAAGAAATGTTGTTTTCAGTGCAAAAATTACTATATAGGGCTATAATCAGACAATTAAATTATTTTTTAGCTACTTCATTATAAAATATAGAGCATTAGATACTTTCTCTAAAACTAACGCAGAAATGAAAAAAATATCCCTATCTTACAACACTTAGCTAAGTCTAACCATATACTCACTTGACCCCACCTTAGAAACTAATTCATAATAAATAGAGTTTTTAAATTTGTTCTTGAATTAATATGTTTATCTGGTCTTTAAATGTCCATCCAACAGACTGAACTTCATTTAATAGTTTTACAAATTTTCAATGATATTGGAAGAAATTTCATTAACAGCTTAACTAGCATATTGTATAAGTTGATCATAAACAGATAGTTTGTAAACATTAAATTTTTTATCAATTTTTAAAACTTAAATAAAAATGCTTGCTACAATCCCAATAAATGTCTCTAAAAGTATTAAATAAATTATCTCAATTTAAAAGGAGAAAACAGATGTTTTATTACATATACACTCTTTACCCCACCTGGCCCTATCATTTCTATAAATACAATGGATTAATTGCTGCACATTGTAAACTGCATTGCATTTTGACAATCCCAAAATTATTTCCTTCCCAGACACATCAGTTCATCTTGATGCCATGGAATCTTGTTTTATTCGTATGAATGCTGATTTTCTAGTTGACATCAGTTCCTCACCAACTCTTCATAGCACCTGGAAATGCATTTTACCCTCTCATCCACTGTGGTTTTTCTTGTTCTTTTTCTCTTTGGCTACCGCTTTTTTTTATAGTTTTTTTTTCTTAATTTTTGGTTGGCGACTTTACATTTTATATTTTAAATCACTTTTGTTTCTTCTCGTTCACGTCAAGCTTCAAAAACGGGCGTCTATTTTTGAAACGCTTGAACCTAGTCTGCTGTAATTTGATATTTAATATTTTGGAAGCGTTTGAAGTTTTTTATCAGGTAATATTTTACTGCTTCAGTTTCTTGGGATTATTTATAATGGCTTTAAAGTGTGAATATCGTACCTTCACTGTATGAATTTGTATAGGGAAGAGAATAGAAAGGAGTACGTGGAAGCAGCTGTGACATGTTCAGTGTCAGCCAGCTTTGGATCAACCAGGCACTTTTGGGTTCGTGAATAATGTGCTTTACATAGCTATCACCTCGCTTGTGTTAATTGGACTGTACTGTTTGAAAAAAGAATTGAGTGCTGAAAGTAAAATTGATTGTTGATAGGGCATATTTTATCCTGAGTATGGCACATAATCATAAATATTAAAGTATAAATTATTACACAAATTATTTATTTATTTAATGGCTAATTACTATGAAAGTGTGAACATGGTACCTTCATTGTATGAATGTGTACAGGAAAGAGAATAGAAAGCAGTAAGTGGAGGCACCTGTGAGATGTTCAATGGCAGCCAGCTTTGGATCAACCAGGCACTTTTGGGTTCGTGAATAATGTGCTTTACATAGCTATCACCTCGCATGTGTTAATTGGATTGTACTGTTTGAAAAAAGAATTGAGTGCTGAAAATAAAATTGATTGTTGATAGGGCATATTTTATCCTGAGTATGGCACATAATCATAAATATTAAAGTATAAATTATTACACAAATTATTTGTTTATTTAATGGCTAATTACTATGAAAGTGTGAACATGGTATCTTCATTGTATGAATGTGTACAGGAAAGAGAATAGAAAGGAGTAAGTGGAAGCATCTGTGAGATGTTCAATGGCAGCCAGATTTGGATCAACCAGGCTCTTTTGGGTTCGTGAAGAATGAGCTTTACATAGCTATCACCTCGCATGTGTTGATTGGACTGTACTGTTTGAAAAAAGAATTGAGTACTGAAAGTAAAATTGATTGTTGATAGGGCAGATTTCATCCTGAGTATGGCACATAATCATAAATATTAAAGTATAAATTATTACACAAATTATTTATTTATTTAATGGCTAATTACTATGAAAGTGTGAACATGGTACCTTCATTGTATGAATGTGTACAGGAAAGAGAATAGAAAGGAGTAAGTGGAAGCATCTGTGAGATGTTCAATGGCAGCCAGATTTGGATCAACCAGGCTCTTTTGGGTTCGTGAAGTATGAGCTTTACATAGCTATCACCTCGCATGTGTTGATTGGACTGTACTGTTTGAAAAAAGAATTGAGTACTGAAAGTAAAATTGATTGTTGATAGGGCAGATTTCATCCTGAGTATGGCACATAATCATAAATATTAAAGTATAAATTATTACACAAATTATTTATTTATTTAATGGCTAATTACTATGAAAGTGTGAACATGGTACCTTCATTGTATGAATGTGTACAGGAAAGAGAATAGAAAGGAGTAAGTGGAAGCATCTGTGAGATGTTCAATGGCAGCCAGATTTGGATCAACCAGGCTCTTTTGGGTTCGTGAAGTATGAGCTTTACATAGCTATCACCTCGCATGTGTTGATTGGACTGTACTGTTTGAAAAAAGAATTGAGTACTGAAAGTAAAATTGATTGTTGATAGGGCAGATTTCATCCTGAGTATGGCACATAATCATAAATATTAAAGTATAAATTATTACACAAATTATTTATTTATTTAATGGCTAATTACTATGAAAGTGTGAACATGGTACCTTCATTGTATGAATGTGTACAGGAAAGAGAATAGAAAGGAGTAAGTGGAAGCATCTGTGAGATGTTCAATGGCAGCCAGATTTGGATCAACCAGGCTCTTTTGGGTTCGTGAAGTATGAGCTTTACATAGCTATCACCTCGCATGTGTTGATTGGACTGTACTGTTTGAAAAAAGAATTGAGTACTGAAAGTAAAATTGATTGTTGATAGGGCAGATTTCATCCTGAGTATGGCACATAATCATAAATATTAAAGTATAAATTATTACACAAATTATTTATTTATTTAATGGCTAATTACTATGAAAGTGTGAACATGGTACCTTCATTGTATGAATGTGTACAGGAAAGAGAATAGAAAGGAGTAAGTGGAAGCATCTGTGAGATGTTCAATGGCAGCCAGATTTGGATCAACCAGGCTCTTTTGGGTTCGTGAAGTATGAGCTTTACATAGCTATCACCTCGCATGTGTTGATTGGACTGTACTGTTTGAAAAAAGAATTGAGTACTGAAAGTAAAATTGATTGTTGATAGGGCAGATTTCATCCTGAGTATGGCACATAATCATAAATATTAAAGTATAAATTATTACACAAATTATTTATTTATTTAATGGCTAATTACTATGAAAGTGTGAACATGGTACCTTCATTGTATGAATGTGTACAGGAAAGAGAATAGAAAGGAGTAAGTGGAAGCATCTGTGAGATGTTCAATGGCAGCCAGATTTGGATCAACCAGGCTCTTTTGGGTTCGTGAAGTATGAGCTTTACATAGCTATCACCTCGCATGTGTTGATTGGACTGTACTGTTTGAAAAAAGAATTGAGTACTGAAAGTAAAATTGATTGTTGATAGGGCAGATTTCATCCTGAGTATGGCACATAATCATGAATATTAAAGTGCAAATTATTTCTTTAGTTTCAGTAGATGAGGCATTTCATTCAATCACCAAATCTCTTCTGATTGTCATTTTGTGCCAAACTGGATAGGTGGTAAAATTCTTACTGGCAAATGTGATTTTGAATATCTTTTAAACGTGTGAAATTTTAATTTTTTGATGTTGTAGAAGCTGAGGTATTTTGATATTCAGAAGGTGAAGATGCATTCCAAGTAGAAAGGGATTATTTGGGGATGTTTCATATGAACTTCTTGATTCTGATTTAGAAGTAGACATTTTAATACAGACTGGTGTAGAATTTATATCTCGTAGAAAGTTTTCTTTGTATTTTAAACCACTGTTGAATGAAGATTTGCTTTCTTATGTATGAATGTATTTGTTATGGAGATAATTTTTTTTCTGCATCATAATTTTCCCTCCAATCAGGATTTGTTATTTAAAAAATAAAGAAATAATCTAAAAATTAAGAATTTACTAATCTTAAAATATGATGATAGCTATTCGTTTTTAAATTTTTTTTAATGATATTATTTTACAGTGCATTGTGCTTTTTGTTTAATATCAAGATAATAAGACTAACGAATGGAACATTTTTTTAAAAATATTTGTGATATTTTATTTTGTTAAAAAAATCTGTTATCTACATTTATTATTTGTATACTAATTTCTAATAAATTATAATATTCTTTGTAATTATAATTGCACAAACAACTTGGAAACTATATGTATAATTTTAACATCTTGAATCCTAATACATATTTAATTTATTTTTTAAAGAAATTGGAAAACTTTATTCCACATAGTTTGGCATTAGATATGTGTTTATTCTTTTTTGAATTCCTTAATTAAATTTTTTTCATGCCTCTATTATAATGTTCTTTTAATATATAGTTATTTTTATTAACTTGTTAATAATATTAGCTTTAAGCTTAGTTTTTTACTTTAATCAAAACTTGTTTTCTGATAATCAAAAATCAATTCTTAAATTGTAGTATGTTACTCATGTTTAGCTTTAATTTCAATCTACCTTTTCCTTTGATGAAATGAATTCTTTATTATATATAAAGTAATAAATTAATGTTATTTTTTGCAGATTTTAGATCTTCAAGATAACATCACAAATCTTGTAGCTGTTGTGAATAATGTAACTGTTCATTTTGAAGACATTTGTTTTGACCCAGTGAATAAAAGAAAGTGTATGATCCAAAGTGTAGTTAACTGGTTCCAAAATAATATGACAAATCTTTATTATTATAAAAACATTGATGACTATCTACACTATTTGAAAAATTGCTCCTCGTAAGTAATGTTAAAGTTATTCATTCTTATCATTTTGTACTTACCGAATTAAAACTATTGTTTAAACTTTTAAAAAATAAATTTTTTTTTTATTAGTACTAAAAATTTTTTTATTTATGTTAAAGTCTGTTTACTAGAAATAATATATATATATATATTTCTAGATTTTGAACTCGCATTTTTAAGACTTTTACTTAAGCATTTAAAATTTTCAATGGTTCCTTCCACATCTTATTTGTTCGTACTTCAAAGGGCCTCTAAGTTGCCCTATCTATACAATGTTCTTGTGTCAGTCAAGTAATGTTGCCTGTACTTCTATTAACAAATTTTGTTCTATATCTGTTATCTTTTTGTTCTATTTTGTAAAAATTGAGAAACATATTTAGTGGCAGTTAGAAATTCTTAACATTTCAAGTTTGAAAATATATTATGGTGAGATTAAAGTAGAGCCCTCAATTACATTTTTAGCTAATTCTTTTTCTGTGTAAAGAGTTGTTCTGTAAGCAGCTTCTTCATTGTTCAGTACCAGTCAAAAGAGTGCCAAGTTTTTGCTTTTTTATCTTTAACTCGCCCAAAATTAAACCTTTTTTGTGCTAAATTTGTCATACAGCATATATTTTTAGGTACTCATTTGGTACAAAACTTAATAATTATTAAAAAATAAATAAATAAATAAGTGAAATTAAAAATTTTTTTATATATTTTTTTTTATTCATTGAAAACAGGATGACATAAGCAAGTTAAAGTTTGTGGAATAATTCAAAATTAACAGAATAAAATAAAATAATAATAATGAAATCAAATAAAATAAACAAAATGAAATCCCTTGGCATCAATAACAACTTATCATAGAGTCAAAAAGGTTGGAAAGAGGAATTTTATACCACATTTCCTTAAGTTGGTAAAATTTTAAATCTGTATCTATGCATTTTTTCCTACAAAACAATGCTTCTGTGCAGCCTATACCCCATACATAATGTTAGGGTATGAATGTTTCAAAACGTTATCAAATAAATCTATAATCAAGAGAATTGAGTGTATATTTATACGAGGTGTTTTCAAGGATGTTTTCATTTTGGAATCGACTCCTCATTGATTGGACCTGTGTCAAGGCAAGAGATGTATTCCCAAACCATGGTTTCTCCACAGAAAGAATGATAAAATTTAAAAATTTTCTAACACTTAATTCTTACTCTAGTTATTTGTAATAAGGATTGTGGTTCTTCCAAAGATGGGGAATCCTTTGAGAGGTACTATAACATTTTTTGTACCTATCAGATCCATACCCACTGATTTTTGCTTTTTCCAAAAATAATTTTCTGATTTGGTAGGAAAATATAAATTGAGAGATTAATTGTAGACAAATGTATTTTTAGATTTTGCTTCAGCTTAAACACACCATCTTATGATTTTATGTATTTATATATATGTATGTTTAATTTATCCATAGTGTTAGTTGAAATTATTTTTAATTAAATTTACAAATCCAAGAATAAAGTAAAATCTTCTGGAAAATCCAGAAGAATTGAGCAGCTATGCATTTCACCCTACCAGTGCCAAGTACCTAGCCATGTTTTTCGGGGTTCTGTCTTTTAATGGCCATTACAGAAATGTGAAGTACTTTTGACCTGATTATCTAAATAAATAATATGCTGATTCTCTAAATGGCTAAAATATCATTTAACATGTTCTACTTATTCTTCAACGCTGATTTTAACATGTGAAATGTAAGTACAAACTGCCATAGTATTTAACTCCAGTCATTCTGTGTGTAACAAAACTTCATTAATTGTTTGAGAAAATGTTTTTTATTTTCTCTAAGTTTTTTTAATAACATTGTAGCTTTTATGAATGAAATGTATCAAAATTTCTTATTTGTATCAACATATTTTTAAAAAAAATTGGTTGTTAAATGTTCTATATGTAACAAAGACCAAAGAATGACCTTTTATTGTACTTTGTATCTTGATTGAAAATGTTCATTATCTTGTTTTACTGCCCACACATAAATTAAACAAATAGTTAATAACTTTAATTTATTTATATTAAAATTAAAAATTCCTTGATATGAATACTATAATGAACTAGTAAATAAAAACACTTTAAAAAACACTTCAAAACTTGGGTGGAAAAGTTAAAGTTAGCATGGACCGACACATAAATTGACAAACTAGATCAATTAAGTCAATTTGTCTACAAATTTCCGTTTAAAAAATTTTTTTTTCTTCTGAGAATCCCATCCCAATTCTACATATTTTGAGTCATTGTTGAATCTTAATGTTTGGCACAATATAAACACTATGTTGTTCAAAACATTATGTTGTAATAAATATTAATAAAAATGTATGACTGGTTTTTTTAAAAAGTTAATCTTGTAAATATCCAAATATCAACTGCTCTAGAATTAAAACCTAGTAATCAATAAAAAAGAACTTTAGTTTCAAGTGTCGATTATTGAACTGAAAATATGAGGTATAATTGTCTCTCAATCAGCCACTTTTTGTAAATTAAAGTATTAAAATTTATCTGATCTTATTTCTTATATTGTAAGTGATTTTGTAAACAATATTTATTGATGTATATGTTTATATTTTTATACAGGAATCCTTTTTATGTACAGAAGATTGGATTGTCTTGTTTGGGAGAATATGGGGGTCCTGTATTTCCATATGTAGCCCTTGGTGGTGTTGGAGATGGAAATTATGCCAATGCTTCAGCATTAATTTTAACCTTTATGGTCCAAAACCATGTAGATTCTGATGCTAATGCACCTGCCATTGCGTGGGAACAAAAGTAAATCAATCTTTGTTTTATTTTTGTGTGTTGTTTGTGTCTTTCCCATTTGATGTTGATATTTAAATAACTGAGTAATTGATACTATATTATTATTCATTATTATAGAGAAAGAGCTTCTCTAAGATAATAATATTTAAACTGGTGTCAAAAATTAAAATTTATTATTAACATAAATATTAAATTGCATAATAAACTTTTGCAAAATCTATTTATATCATATATATAGTCCTAGTTTTTATCTATGTGTACTCCATATGTATTCATGTGCCCATTATGCACGTGTTTTAGCTTTTATGTATATATTTTAGTTTTCTTTTTTCAAGGCACTACAGCCAGTTACAGGCCGAGGCCGGCGCAAAGAGTCTTTGCTATTTGGTCCCAGATGGCAAAGTGTAGATTTTATCCATATGTATATAATATACATATTGATATAATGTACATGATAAAATTACATATTCCACATAAAATTAAGTAAAATTACACAAATTAAATATATCATATAAAATTACATAAAATTAAATATATCATATTAAATTACATATATAGTATGTATATAATTTTTATCCATGTAATCTTCATGTAAATGTTTAGGACACTTTTCATACTGAATTAGAAATGTTTAATTTTAATACAATTTATAGAGCTTAAAATTTTGATTATTTTCTGCTTCTTTTTATTTTTTGATTACCAAAATAAATTTTAATAATTAATCAAATTTGGGATGAATATATTTTTTATATAGGTGTATGTTTCTTTTATGTTTCTGTTATGAGAATCAAAGAGGAGGTGTATAAAAGAAGAGAATTAAGAGATTTTTTCCTCCATGCAAAAAGCATAAAATGAAAACTACATAGCACTAATTTGTAGTGTCAAGAAAGATTAAAATCAGTCACTAAATACATTTACTTTTCCTAATTAAGTTTAATCATTAACAGAACTAATTTTGTTCCTTGCAATTTTCTAAGTTACCCATATCCAATTTCAAGTATAATCAAGTTATTTGCCCTCTTATGAGATACTGTTCAACAAACAGCCATCTAAATTTATGTTTTCTATGAGTTCACCTCTAAACTAGTTTGTTTCAACTGATGAGCAGTGAACAACAATTTTAAAAAGGTTATTTTTTTTATTTATTTATTCATTAGTAATTTTTTCATTATTTTATTTATTTATAAAATAGCTGTTCAAAAAATTTTGAAATTAAAAATTTTAATATTTTTGTAAAATATTGAATTTTTTTTTTCATTTAAAACAAAATTTTTTTGTGAGGAGTGGAGAAATTTTATAAATTGAGTTACTAAGTTTATCTATTTTGTCGCAGAAATATTTTTTTATTTATAAGTATTTCATGGCCCAAAAGTACAACTAAAGGACTTACGGTTTAAGAGGTTTTGATACAGAGAATAAAATTAGATTTATTAAATCCTCTATGACGTTTATTTTGTGCATAACTGAAAATTTCTTTGTTTTTCTAAAAGTAAAGACCTCACAGCCAGTTTTTGGCCAAGTGGACCATTTATCTTAATTCGCAATTTCAAGACTAATGGATGGTAAGGTGGTCAGTACTGCATTCTGGTCCTCTATATTTCCTAGACATGCTGGTGCACATTGATCTATAGCTGGTTAGGCTTCAGGGTGGCACGTCTGATATAGGACAAGAATCCTCTACTATGATAACTCAATGCCTTAAGAATTGTACCTTCTTGCCTTTTTTTAAGTTTTTCAAGTTTAATATTTTACTTTGAAATAAAATCAATAATATTAAAAATAACACTTAAAAATATAAATTGCAAAAATTAGTTTTTCAGTTACAACTAACTAACATTTTATGTTCAACTAAATGAGTTTTAAGCAGTATTTGCAGCGAAATTCATGTTAGGAAAAAGGAAGGATGGAAAATTTCCCACAAATTTTTTTTTAGAATTATTTAACTCCTATTCTGATTGCTATGTAACTGAAATAAATATTTTTTTTTTTTCATTAGATTCATCGAGTTTATGAAAAATTTCAGTGATCCAGATATTGAGTTTGCTTTTACTTCTGAGGTAAGTAATTGATTTTCATGTGGTAAATATTATAGTTAAATACCAATTAGGCATCTGATATTTGCATTGATTAGAAATTTTAGATTAAGTCTGTCAAGTTTTGTAGCTTTTTTTAAAAAGTGCTTATCTTTGATTTACGTTTTTTAAAAGCCCTTAAAGGTGCTTTTTTTATTCAGGATTTGTAAAAAGTGCTATTTTTTAAAAAGAGATTTTTTCCTTGCCTTATTGATTGTTGTTCTAAATTACCAAAAATGCATGACTTTCACAATTTTCTCTGCAATATTTATTAGAAACTAGTTATTTTATCATGATTATGTAAAGTTTTTGAAAATATTTTTGAATTTTATTGATTTTATGTTTATAATTAAAAACTGTAACCGATAGAAATAAATACTTTTATTACTGCGCAGATCCTAATTATGATTTTTTTTAGAAAGTGATTAAATATTTTTTGAGTGCTTAAAAAGTTCTTAAAAGGTGCTTATTTTTTGTTGAAAAATTTGGCTACGTACCCTGAAACCTGTTCAAAGTATTGAAGATTTTTCTAAACAGTATTTTGTAAAAACCTCTTTATATTTTTTATTATTACTTAAATGTTAATTTTTAAAGAGTTCAAATCCTTACAAAATTCAATGGCTGCATTTTTATTGGCCGGGAAATCACGTGGTAGGATTCAGTTTTCCCTCATTCATTTCCATATTGTTTTGGTTCTCACTAGCATAAAATTAATAAAAGTCATAAAAATATTGTTTTTCTATAAATATTTTTGCATCCCTAATTTAATGTTATTTTCCTGTACCGCTATTATTATGCTTTTAATTCAAGAGTTTAAAACTAAGATAATTGTTTTTTTATTATTTTATTATTATTATTATTGTAATGTAATTCTGTGTTACATTTTAAAATAAAGTCATGTAGATAGGTGGTTGTAAGCAATGTTAATAAAGTTTGTCTTAAAGAAACAATATGATTTCACTAAAAATCAATTTCTACCCCTTCCTATTTTCATTTCCACATTACAAAGTTTCACTTCTTCCGTGCAGAGGGACTCCACGCACTATTTTTTAAATTTTTATTTAAAAATTGCATTATTTTTTTATCTTTTGAGAACATTCTTATTTTACTCTTACTAAGCGATATGATAAAAAAAAAAAAAAAAATTCACTTTTATCAAGCGTAAATAGTATTTCAGTTCTATTCCCATAGAATATTTTTCTTCCATTTATTTAGTTATATATAAAAAAATATATATATTTTTTAGCGATCAATACAAGATGAGTTAGATAGAGAAAGTGCAGCTGATGAAGTTACTGTTTTAATTAGCTATCTAGTTATGTTTGTGTATGTTTCTGTTACACTTGGTCAATATCATTCCTTTAGCACTATCTTGGTAAGTGTTTTCCATCAGTAATTATCTGAATTATTTTAATTTTTTAAATATATTCTGTAAACTTTTTTCAAAATATAGGTTTTAAAAGTCAAGTTCAGTTTTGACAAGTTTGCTTTTTTTGAAAAGCATATTATTATAAGTAAATTTTTTCATTGTGCTTTATCTTTATCACAATTTTTTTAACACCATGAATTTATGTATTCTTAAGGCAGTTGTTTATGAAGTTTTATATTTATAGCATGTATGCTTTATTATTAAAACCAGATATTCCTTTTTTTTTAAAAAAATTTAGATTACTTTTGCAAATGTAGTTTTATTATTTGTATTAATAATATGTTTTCAAAGTATGTGTAATTTCATATTTAAGTGTGTGTTATTTTTTACCTATTTATATCACCATATAGTCAGTGTAGGTTATATGTCGATGCAGCTAATTATGCTTAAACATTTTTTCGTCCTTTGAAAATGTGAGGTATGATTTATAGACCGCTGTAGACATGAGTTTAATATAATGTTTTTCAATTCTAGTTAAGAAATTGTTAATTTTTTAGTATAAAATTTAATTTTCAAATTAAATAATCAGAAACCAAGGTTTTGCATCTATGTTTGTATTTGGTGTTATTTAAATATTTTAGCAATTGCAAATATTATCAAATCTTATCTCTTTTTTTTCTAATTATTACATTTTAAGATTTTAGAGATCTTAGAAACAAGTATGTTAAACTGATATGCATTTATAAAATTTTTTTTAATATAAACAAAAATAGCACAAAATACTAATACACATTAGTTACGCAGGTCAAAAAAAAGAAAGAAAAGAAAAAGACATTAAAGCACTGTATCTTTAATGTTATTATTTTTAATATGAAAGTTAACTGTTTTTTTTTTCTGCAGATGATTTAAAATATACAATTCTTTTACTTTTCAATGCATTAAAAAATTGCAACTTTATCTAAAAAAAGTGATATTTAAATTTCTCACACCTTGTTATCTTTTATTAAAATTTTAATTTTTATTAATTTTTCCCGAAACTGTATTTTTTTCTGTATTTATTTGTATTACTGTATTTATTTGTGATCTGAACTGTGTGCAATATTTATCAAAGACTGTTGCATGTACTGAAATAAAATTTTCTATCTATAAGTTTTGCAAGTGAGTTTATAATTTAAATCAACGTAAATTTATTTTGCAATGATGAATGGTTTTAAAAGTATTTTTTAAAAAATTTTTATATTGATTTTAATTGTAAATATTTTGTGAAAAATTTGCATTTTATCTTATTAAGTCAATGGGAAACACACAATTTATAAAATCTCATTGTTTTAGTGGTTCAAATTAGTGTTCAGATATTTCTAACGGTATATATATATATGTAGCAGATTATATTTTTGTGTAATAATGTGCACTAGGCATGCTATTTATAATGCCAAGTTCATCTTATTAATATCATCTAATAATTAGATTTTGTATTTTAATTTATTTTCTGAAGCAATTTTGAAATTGTGCAGTTCTTTTAAAATATTTTCATAGAATTGTAGCCTAACAACAAGATAAAGTTTTGTCATTAATAGTTAGGGCCACTTTTTAGAGCCAAAAAAAATTTCACTTCAAAGGGTCATATACCTTTTTTTTACATTTTTATGAGAATATTAACTTTGAATAATAACTTTGATTTTCAGATAAAGTCAAAAATTATGCTTGGTCTGAGTGGGGTTATCATTGTGCTAGCATCAGTGATGGCATCTTTAGGAATTTTCAGTTATATGGGTTCTCCAGCTACTCTCATAATTATTGAAGTTATTCCTTTCTTGGTTCTTGCTGTTGGAGTTGACAACATTTTTATAATTGTTCAATCATACCAGGTTTGTTAAAAAATAGTTTTATGGATATATTATTTTTATTGTAATTTTTAAATATAAACAGACTTATTTTTCTTATTACAATTGTATATGAAATTATTTTAGAGATCAAAAAGAGGCCCTCTTGAAACAAGAGAACAACATATTGGACGTGTAGTAGGCAAGGTGTTACCCTCAATTTTTCTCGCTAGTTTTTCAGAATCATCTTGCTTTTTCTTGGGTAATTCACATTTAGTTTTTTGTTTAATGCACTTTTATTTTATGAATTCTTATGAACAGCAATCGGATATTAATTTTTCATTGATTCTTCATGTTATAATAATTTTTTATTAGATAATATTATTATCCATAGCATTTATTTTATTATCCATAGCATTTGTTTATGAGAAGATTAAAAAAAAAATTTCATACCACTGTTATGTTTACAATATTACAAGACTACTGTCCTAATAAATCAGGATAGAGATTTTAAAAATTGTAAGTTGCGACAAAAATTGCTTTATAATTGGTGTCTTGCTGATATACTTGTGATGTATCCTAGACAATCACAACTAAATAAAACCTAACCACAGACATATTGATCCTATTCAGTGAAAGTCTAAACAATCTGGACTGCTTCTTCCTTTAACTGTTTAAAACTGGATCTAATGAATCTAACTCCATTGAAATCTTAGTTATCTTGTTTATAATGATAAAGCAATATATGTATTATTAAAGTAAAAAATTCCTGCAATAGCTTGTTGTGGGCTGAGGGGTAATGGAATTTAAGGCTCTAGAATTTCTTCAACAGCATGATGGTGGCAATGTGATCAGTATTGCCTACAGCCTGGTTACCGGTTGATCTTATTGAACCCCAATCTTTTAACAATGACAGTTCAGTATCTTAACCAATATGCCATCACGACTCAATATATTATTTAGTAATACATAGATATCTCTTACCGAGTATAATGTTTAATAAGTCTCATACTATATCAGGTTTATTTAAGGATAAAGGTTTTCACCTGGTTTATGTGGATGTTTTTTCTCTTATACTATTTTTTAAAGAAAAAGGCAATTGTCTGGATAATATGTATTGACAGGGTTCCCACAGTCCTTAAAAACTGCTTAGTTTTTATTTTGAAAATTAAGGGCCCTTAAAAGTACTTAATTTTGATTCAAGGTTCTTAAAAGTCCTTAATTTCTAGTATTGCTAGTTGGTTGGAACAATTTTTTTATCATAGGAAAATATCCACTGTTGAAAAGTACGTCTGTCGCCTAGAACGAGACCCTGCATTGAGGGTAGAACATTTTGAATGCGTGTGAGAGTAGGGGTTACAAACAAGTGGAAGAAAATGCGCCATTATTGATTTTTTATTTTTTTTATTATAATTTTTTGTCATTAAAATATTCTTTCTTTCTGGATCATTCTTGAAGAAAAAAAATTTGTGTGGGGAGAGGGGAGCGTGATACTACAGGTGGGTAGAGGTGTTACTTAATTTTAGACAGTACTAAGGTACTCTATCACCTTTTACATCCATAGGATTCAAGAAATTCAATTCTTCTGATAGCACACGTGGTAGCTTTGATACTTCAATTGTTAGAAATGCCAGGAAAGTGTGTTTTTAATAATTTATGGACACTTAATATAAGGAATGGCTAACAGCATCTAGTGATCGTCACAAGGCAAAGTGGATTTTTTCATTGTATTATATTTTCTTCTGAAATTGAATTTTATAAATTACTCTATTTTTTAATATTAGGGATATTATGAATATTCAGCGAAGTATAATTTTAATCAGGAAAGTCACTTTCGTCGTTTTATCATTGACACTTTTTGTTTTAAAAAGAGTGAAATGCTTGCAGTTTTTTTTATAGCGTGGCATTTTAACAGTGTTCCTGATATATTTTATCTCCACTTTTTCTTTTAAAGTTATACAGATAATTAGATAACCGGTAAAATTGAAAATTTATTTTCTACGTTGCAAGTTTTGTTTTTGAATTTAGGAAAATTTTCTGTTTCTCTTTTGCTTTTTTGATTAATTTTTTTTATTTATTATTATTATTATTTTGATAGCATATTTTAAAGAGCCTTCTTTTTCGTAATTTTAAACGTTAAGTTTTTCTTAATTGAAAACGGTTCTTTGTTTTTAGCTCTGTTTGGCTTTCCCATTTAAAAAAAAAAAAAAAAAAAACCAAGAACTTTTGTTTTTGTTATGATGCAGCAATTTTAACGAGCACTATTCTTAGACATTTTTAAATGGATATATCGCATATTATCGACTTTTTATCAAACTATCGGCAGGCCGATATAATTACTTTTATTTTAGGCTATGTATCAGGAATCTGATCTAAGACGACGCTCGCAGTTTAACGTGCGAGGATTCTTGCCTATGCTAACACTATCACCGCGCTGAAGAAGACTATTTTGATTTCGTCTAGCTGCGAAGATGTTGATTACATTTTTAGCTATGAAATATACAATGCGATGCATAGTTTCTTTATGTGCCATTTTTGACCTTGAGATTTTTACGATTTTTGAAGATTATTTTCAACAGGACTTATTTTGTGAATGCTGTGCGTTTTATTTCGACGGGATATAACGTTTCAAGTAAATTATTTTCAGTGAGACTTTTGCTACTTACCGATCGTTGCACATTATTTCGTCACTATTTTTTTTTTTTTGTCAAGATTTAACGTTGTGAATTATTTTCAGCAGACCTACCGTTACTTGGCGATCGCTGTGCAATCGCTGTTATCTTAAATTTTCGTTAATATATTAATGAAAAGAAATCATGAATTAAAAAAAAGATTCTTTATTGATTTTTTTAAAAAGGGATACAATTTAATATTTTATAAATTTTGTATTTAAGTAATTTATACTTTGTCATAAAAACTTAGTTTTTTTTTTTTTTAAATTTGTTTAATTCACGTAAATATAATAATTTGATAGAATTTGATTAGTTTTTAAACCAATAAATTTTCACTCGCTTTTAGTTTTAAAAAAATTAAAACAAAGCCTACATTTAAATGATTTGCTTTTATTTTTGAGGAAATTAAAACAAAGTTTGCGTTCTTTCCTTCTTTCTTTTTTTTAAAAAAAAATTTGGCTGTTAGTTAAAATGACTAAATTTTTTAAAGTTAAATAAAAAGTTAAGCAATATTTTAACGCTTTTAAATAATTTAACACTAGTGCTCTTAAATATAGAATATTTTTTAAAAAATTCCTTCAATATGTGTTCGTTAATTTGTTTGATAGTCAGTATTATTTTTAAACATTTAAATCTTTAGTGTATTTCATTTTCAAAAAGGAAAATAATAATAAATAAATAAATAAATTTACATTTATTTTTACATTAAAACCATTTGACCATTAGTCAATACAACTTTATTATTTTAAATAAGTAATTAACAAAAGCCTAACGGTGTTTCAAAAGCACATTTATTTTTTCAACAAATAATTTAAAAAATGTTTTATTTAAGTGGGCATTTCTTTTTTTTTTTTTAATTTTTAATGTATGTAAAATATTTTGTAACAGTTTTATTATTATTTTTAAAAAATCTAAGTCATTTTTAATTTTAAAAAAAAGTTAAAATAAAGCTTGTGTTTGTTTTTACTTTAAGACAAGTCAATCTTTAAGACAGTCTTAAGTCAATCCATCTTTATTTTAATTCAAAAAATTAAGCAATGCTATTGATGTTATAAAAATTTTTTTTTTGAATTAACATTTTCTTTTGTCTTAGATTTATTTCTTTTATTTATTTTTGATTGATTTAAAGATTTATGATTGATAAATTTCAAGCATATGTTAAATCGCGATGTCTGACTGATGATTTATTACGATATAAAATTTCTTACAACGCCCAGGCCTATTTTTACATAAACAGCAATAATTCTCGAGGAATTTTTTTTTTAAATGTTGTTTGATCACTGGGTAGGCGGCCGATTTATTTTTCTGGATATTTGACTATTCGACAAAATCACTATTCATTATTTCCTATTTTATAATAATAGTAATATATATATAAATCCATATTTGCATCCAATTTTCATTACCTTTGATTTATATGACAAATTATTGTTTTATAATTTCAGGCAATACTTAAATTATTAAGAACAAAATTTTTTATGGTCTATTATTTTAGTTCCTTTAGTATCTATACGAGACACAATACTTTTTAATAGAATAAATTCTAATTCCTCAGAGGTGCAGTATTACCCATCAATGTAAGCATACAATTTTTTATAACTAAAAGCAGACTATTTTATAAAGATTTTTATTTCTTTTTATAAATGATATGTTTCTGATTTCACTACGTTTTGTTGTTTTTTTCCCTTCATTCACAATAAATTTTGTACTTAATTAATTATTTTATTTCGTTTTCAATTTTTAGATATGGAATTTTTTCATTTTTATTTCAATGGATCATTTCATCCTGCCTTGTCCTGTGTTTCAATATTTATGTTAGCACTTATTTTAACTATCAATTCTGTTTCTCAGTTCTTAATTTTAATTAATAAGTTTCCTTTGTAGTTTATTTATTTCTTTTTTCCTGATTGTTAGGTACTAAGTAAATTCCGATTTTAGTCATTAAATTTTTTATATTTTGTGATTTTAATAAATCTTTAGTTTATTGTAATTAGGTTTTACTTAGTCTAAAATAATTGTCTTAACTTTATTTTATTTTTGTTATATTTGTTATTGTTAGTTTATTTTGTTAGTTTATTTTTCTCTTGGTTTAGTGTTAGTCACTCAAAATAATATTTTTATTAATTTAATGAATTTACCTTCTTAATTTATATATTTCTATCTGTTTACTCAGTTTTTTTCTAATTTTAAAATAGAAAATCTTAATGTTTAATCTGCATTCTTTGAGTTTTTCTTTTTTTCTTTATATTCTTAAAAGCTTATGTGAGGTGATTAAATGCAATTTAAGTTTAATTAAATACAGATTATTTGTATTAAGCATTTCTTTATTTAGTTTTTTTATTTTTTTTTTTTTTTTTTAAAGGATGACTGATTTGAAGAAAAACTATTTTTCAATTTTTTTAATCTATTATTATTAATCTATGATGTTTTATTTGATGATAAATCATCATTATGCCATTTTTAAGGTCCTTAATTTCTAGAAAAAAAAGTCCTTAATTTTTTGATAAAAGTCCTTAAAAGTGCTTAATTTTTTCTTTCATAAAAGAGTGGGAACCCTGATTGAAGATATTGGCTCCAAGATTTAACTGACTAGGGCAGGTTAGGCCCACTCTTAACCGGTAAAAGATGAGAGCATTACAAATTCTTCATTTATTAACTGACCAACTGGATTTGGTCATCTCCATCTTTTACCAAATTAAAACTAGGTTTAATCTGGTTATCACTTTTATTTTATTTATAATGCATATTACAAAAAATTTGTCCTATATGCTTATTAAAAGAGAAAATTCTTGCCTGAAATAAGAAAACAATAATAGCTCTTTCTATTTATATAAATTTGCACTTTCTATTTTAAAAGCTCTGTCTTGTTTTACCAAGACAGAAATAACACTTCTATATGGTTTGTTATAAATTCTTAAGAAAGTATTGGCAAAAAAATATATATATACATTATTAAATTTAATTTTAACTTTGTATACAAATTTTATAAATTTTTAGGTGCTTTATCCAGCATGCCAGCAGTTCATACATTTGCTTTGTATTCAGGAATGGCTTTACTTATAGATTTTATACTGCAGATTACTGCTTTCATTGCAATATTATCTATTGATGCTGCCAGAGAAGAGGTTTAAGTTACTTTTATTGTACATTATGCTACCATTTATGATTGTTTGTGTGATTAAAATTACTTTTATTGGAATATGTTTTGGATAAAATTTAATTATTTTTAAAATCGTTATATTGATTATAAACTATCCTATGTAGAGTGACCAAGGGAATTCTAAGAAGGGATTCCAAGTTTTTATTGAAGGCCATTTGTTAATTTTTGCAAAGGATATTATTTAGAATCAAAAAATATTTTCATTTAGTTAAAAGTTTTGCCAGCTATTATGTGATTTATCTATATGTCTAAATTGATAATTAGAAGTTTAAGAATTTTGGTAGGACTTTATTTTTTCCAAAAAAAAATGTTTTAGTTTATTTTTTAAAAAAAATAGTCCTTTCTGAATTTGTATTTTTTACTTCTTTGAGACTATGCTTATTATGTTTTTTAAAAATGTTGTAATAATATTTTACTCTCTGTGCAGCAGATTCAGATTTTTATGCATATTAAAATTGTGGTTTTCTTGGGAAAAGTTTTCCCTTTGTCATTTAGCAAAAAAATGGAGTGTAGCAGGAATATATTAGTATAATCAGGGCTTCTATGAGTCAGGGAGAACAGAGAAAACCTGGAATTGACAGGGAATTTTATTTTAACTCTTAAAAGCAAGGAACAGCCCGGGAAAGTTCTAATTTTTTGCAAAATAAAACCTGAAAAATTTCTATATTATACCTGGAAAATAACCAGTCTTAGAATTGTCAGTAACAGTAATCAGTTATTGAGATTTGAATTAAATAATTCTAAAATCTACTACAATTATTTTAGAAAATTCCACTTTTTAGTGAAACTTTTTCATGTTTCCATTTTCATTATGTTCATGTTTTTGCACACATGTAATATATTCGCATTACAAATAAAAAAAAAATCAAAGTTTTCTGAATAAAAATTGCATGGTGTAGATAAAATATGGTATGGATTTTTACCTGGAACAGTCAGGGAGATTTTTTCTGAAGTTGAGTGTGAACTCTGGTGATTACGTCCAGGGTCTCTTACAGAGTTAAAGTTCTATGTCATAACTTTAATAACTGCATAGTCATTCATGAAATTTAATTTATTTTAATTAAATTCTTTAACTTTGTTCAGAGAAAAATTTAGGCATAAATCATTTACTTAACGGTTCATTGTGGGCAGGGAGGTTATGGAGGTTGATGAAACTTTACAATACTTTACAATTTTGTGACCATTGATATGTTTGTGGCAATATGGTCAGCACTGTGCAAAAGCTGGTTTTCCTCTCAAACAAGCTAGTTCTGAATCTTGGTGGGTCTCACATCATTACTGTGGATTAAACTCCATTCTTTTATAATTGTACCTCACTACCCTTAAACACTGAGCCATCAAAACCTTTGTTTTTTTTTTTTTTTTTTTTCAATTGGGTACTTGCATTCAAGATCATGAATATCCACACATGTGACCTGTGACGCAATGTCAACTTAACGTTTATAAGCAAAACAGCGTTTTAAAGTTGGAGCTAAGTTTCTCCACATAAGTTAGAATGTTAATTTATGTTAAATTAATTAAATACATCGCCATATTGCACATCAAATTTCTTAAAATATAATTCTTTCTCGTCTACGTCTTATATTTAAATTAGATTTATTATTTGTATTTTATTTTAACCAAAATATATATTTTTTTGTATACCTGGCAACTCTGATACATAATTAGTTTGTTTATGTTCTTGGTGGCTTCGTGCGTGTCTTTGTGGAAGAATATAAAATACTTCACTTAAGAGAATTGATGCTTGGCGGGCTTGGCTTACTCAAAACGGAATGGAAAGAACAACACTAACGTTGCTACCGTAAACAAATGCCACAGTTCAACAACCAATCAGGATCAAGATACCCACACTACGTTATTTGCAGGTTTCCCATTGTCATCTAGCGACTTTGTGTTCAGATAAAATTGAATGGAGGCAGATTTTATGCGATGTAAAAGCGGCTGGTGTTCAATATTGTCTGCATTACCACTATCATGTGCTTGTTGTTAGTCTCAAAATTGTGGAACTTAAACCTCCATGACCTCTTGCCTAACAACTGGCTACAGTGGGAGTACTTTTTACATATAAGTAGATAAGACCCATCAGAAAACAACTAAATGAGTTTAAAAAGTAGAAAAATATAGCCCCCTACACCGAATTCCCAGATAACACCCACAGCTACTGCATTGTAAAGTTGCAAAAACTCAAAAGCCCACATTGTCCATTTCACATGCATAAATTACATTGTTTATGTAAGTGGTTTAAAAACTTTGAAATTAACAAAAAAGTTAAAACATATAAGAAAATTATTATAATAATGTTAGCATAATAAATTTCCAAATCCATTAAATTTCACAAAACTAAAATTTTTGTACAATTTTAAAACCAGAGTCTCTTTATATATTTAATATTCACTAATCTGTTAAGTTCAGAGATATTCCGTGTGTATGAAATTGATTTTTCAAGATTTTAAATGATTTTTATTTTTTAGTCTGGTCGTGTTGATATTTGCTGTTGCATTAAAAGTGATAGTGTAACTCCTGCTCACCCTAGAAGAGGATTCCTTTATAAATTATTTGAAGAATACTATGCACCATTTTTGATGAAAGACTTTGTCAGATGTATTGTGGTAAGTAGAAACTCTTCTGAAAATTTTAGCATATTATGCCTATACTGTATGAGGAATATTGTTTACGTTACTATTTATTACTTTTAGTTATTTTACTATTGTTAGTTATATTTGTGTAATAATTTTTAATTTTTTCAATCATACCATTAGATATTTTGTAAAAGTTTAATAAATAGAAGATATCAGAACTATGAGAAAAATGATAATGCTTATAATTTTTCATTCAGAAAAATTCTTGTGCTCCCATATGAAAAATTCCATGCCTTCCCATAATAAAAAATTTGATACTTTTGTAATTTAATAATGGTTGTATTGTTATTTGTTTAATTTTTTTTGCATTAAATATATAAGATTTTAAGTTATGATAAATAATCAAATCAATTTATAATTTGATATTTTTCTTTCGATTATTTTTTATGTGTAAATTGTTTTGCAAGGCGAGAATTAATGCCAAATTCACTATATAATCACCTGTGTAAATTTGTATTGGTGTTGTTTAATAGAATTTTATGATAAAAATGTTTTGTAGATTTTTTGTAGGTTTCTTATAACCATTATCAGATTCAAATTTTAATGGTCTGTCTTTGTTTCAGCTGCTTGTATTTTCTGGATGGTTATGCCTATCAATTAGTGTATTAGAGAAAATTGATGTTGGGTTAGATCAGAAACTCTCCATGCCAGAGGTATTCAGTGAGTCAATTCCCTGACATGAAGCTTTTAGAGCCTGCTCCAAAAATTTCTAACAATATAATTCAAAAGCAAACTAAAAAGTTTAATTCGCTATTGCAAATCTCGATTACGCCATCTGGAAAGAAGACTGGCTCCATGATTTGACCCTCTCCTCAGTTGTATTGGAATGTGCCATTATATTCTCCCCTTTCTTAATATTTTTCGTATTTAATTGTCTAAAATATTTTTTTAAATTTTCATGATGCTTTCTTTCAAAACTATATTCAATATCCAGTTCTATATAGTTTTTCAAATTAAAATTGTTTAATCTATTTGAAAATCAAAACAGAAACTAACATACTTCCTCCACCTATGACTTTCCAAAGGCTAATGGTGAAAGTATGTAAATGTTGGCATAGGTTGAGAGTTCTGTTCAGCACCATCTGTAGCCCATTTCGATGGCCAATTGATTTTCATCTTAAGAGAAGAGTCGAGATACACTTTCCTTATCTTTTTCTTTTTAATAAACAATTTTCTGTTGAATTCATATGTTCTGAAAGCAAACTTTTTATTTTAGTACGAAATATTTTCTATGACTGCAATGACAATATTTTTTTTTGTCACTTTTTCATCAAAATAAAAATTCATATAAAATATGCATTAAAAAATTGAGAATTTTATTTTATTAAAAGCAACTCTCAGTAGGAATGTTCCCTAAGTTTGTAAAAATGTTGTTATGTATTTTATTATTCTTAAAGATATATAAACTTTTTTATTGTACTTTAATTTTTTGAAATAAATAATTAAAATACTGATAAAAGAATTATTATTGACTTAAGAATAATGACCGTTAAATGATATACTTCTCAAAAGAAAATTGAAGAAATTTGGAGTGAGCTCCAAAAGCTTTGCTTCTTGGAGCAGACCCATTAGTTTTGTTATTTTTCTTAGACTTGGAGTAAAATTGTTTTATTGGAGTGCATAATAGTGTTTAAATTTCTAGCAGTACATCTATTTTTAGCTCTTTTTCCAGTCTAATGTAGTTTATGTCTAATGTAAAACGAAGAATATATGAAAATATTCGATTGAAATTTAAATAAACAAATTTAATACTACTTGTTATAACTTATGTAGATAAGTATATTGTTTTCATTAAAAATAATAGCAATGGTATTTAAAATTGCATTCATTTATTGTGTATCTTAAAAACGAATGATTTGCTTATTTTAAAAAATTTTCATAAAAGCTATTATTTATTGATGTTTCATAAAAAAATAATAATAAAGAATTTTAAGTGGACCACTCTTAATCAAGCTTATTGATATTTTATTTTTTAAAGATATTTGTATATTTCAACTTATTGAAGAGAGAAAGTGACTAATAACAGACACTTTATTTTATATAAAAAATATTTTATTAGCACAATGAAAATGAATATTCAATTAGCAGAATGAAATAAAAAAGTTAATGAAACATTGAAACAATGTATAAAAATATAATCAATGTATTCATGAGAAATTAGATGGCTGATAAAAACTTAAAGTTAAGAGTGTTCTAATTTGTGATCTAATTCTAATGTTTTTGATATATTAGTTTTTAAATTTCTTTTAACCGTGCTCATTTTATCACTTGATTGTTTTAATCCTTTTAGATTTAAAACAAATTGACCCTACCTGGGCTGTTTATGGGCTGAAAGGTTTTATAAAATTTAGGTTTCTTTCCAGAGAAACACAGTTCTTAATTTACAAAACTCTTTTCATGTTGGTCTTGACATATGCTTCTGAAGCTTGGACAGGGACAAAACTGGAGGACAATTGTATCATAATATTTGAGAGAAAGATTTTGCAGAGTATACTTGGTGGTGTAAATGAAAGCAGTAACTGGAGAAGGAGCTTTAACTTTGAACTGTACAGTATTCATAAACAACCTGATATTATTAAATACATAATAAATAGAATGAATTGGATGACCCATTTGATTCAAATGAGTAATGACAATACAGTTAAAAAGACACTGCTTTTTAGACCCACTGGAAGTAGAAAGCTGGGGAGGCCTCAGTTGAGACAGGCTGATTCGGTGGAGTCAGATTTTCTTGCAATTAGTGAAAAGAATTGGAGATCAAAGATAAATTGGAAGTCGTTATAGAGAAATTTTTAGAGGAAGTCTTTGGCCCACATTGGGCTGTCTGGCCAACTAGGGTGATAATCAGATTTTTTTATAACTGCTTTCTAACTCTAGACCTTTTTCAAAACAAAATCTTCAATTTCACTTCTAGTTTTTTTGTAATCTGATGATTATCTTAACTTTTTTTTTTTTTTAATTTGGGGTTTGATTAAGTTTTTGATGTTTTGATTTATTAATGGTAAATTAAAATAATTTTCATGTAATACTACAAAAAAGATTCAAAAATTATTTCATATTGAAATATTGTCTATGTTTTTTTTTTTTTTTTAAATTATTAAACTGGTTAATAAAGCATCATCTTTATTATTGCATATCTGATTTACATTTTTATTTAGTTTTTCAAGTATGGCTTTTATGAAAAAAATAATTAAGATTAAACAAACATTTAATTTTCTTAGGACTCCTATGTGCTGAAGTACTTCACATATTTAGAGAAATATTTGTCAGTGGGACCACCTGTATACTTTGTCGTTAAAGATGGATACAACTATACATCACCAGACGATCAAAACAACCTCTGCAGCGTATCTTATTGTATAAGAGAGTCTCTTGTTGCTCAAATATCTGATGCATCATTGTTTTCTAACAGGTGAGAAGTATTTGGTTCTTATGATGCATAATTCTTTGTGCTATTGGCAAATTCGTTTCTATTTTTTATTATTATGATGTAATGATAAAGAGAAAGGTATATCCTTTGTCACAGTTTTGTATATAGCTTATAAGTAAAATAAAAATATTTTCAGAAATATTGAGTTATCATAAATTAGTAAATAAGACCAGGTATTTAGAACCTTACTACTGGAAGATCTGAAATTTTTTTTTCTGCTTTGATCATTTTCTGATTTTGTTTTGTTACCAAGGTTATCAAAAAAAGTAACCACATTGAGAAGCAGCTACTTTCATAAACATTTTACTATATGTAAAAAAAATCAATTAAAATATTGAATCCATATATTGATATAGATTGAAGTCAGGTGCTGACAGTTTTGATTTTTCAATATGACTTATTAGGGTATCAATTCGTATTCATTTTTGTAAAAGTTTAAATGGAGATTTCTATGCTCAATTTCACTTGCTAATTAATTCTTATTTGTATTGAAGTTATATTTTTATGTAGTTGTACAAACTCATTTAATTTAAACTTAGTTTTCCCAAGATAGTTTGAATATTTTTCAAAGGCTGCATTCTTGATCCATTAATAAAACAATTTTCTTTAAAAAAAAAGTTTAAAAAACCTTGCTGTGTATCATATTTTATTTAAGTTTCATAGTTTTCACTCCGTGATGCAGCATTTAAACAAAAAGACTCTTATTTAATAAACATAAAATTTTTTAATTGTTTAAAAATTTAATTCTATTAATCTTTTTTTATTATTCCACATGTTTTTTGTATTTTTCTTTTTTACATTCCTTTGCCTGGGTACTGTTTAAAGTTTGAAAGAAAAGAGGGCTACATTTTTGTGTAGAGATGTAACAAAAATAAAGAAATAAACATTTGAATCGTATAAAACAATAATTATATAAAGCTGTTCAGTGCTATAAACAAATACCAATGTCAATGCCTGGGTACTGTCCTGGGTCTGTGCCTGGGACATTAATACAAAGAAATCAAAATATAGAATAATAATAAAATAAAAAGTTCAGAATCAGAATATCAAAACAAACTTTTGTTTTAACCACTGTGGAATGGGGAAAACTAGATAAGACCAATCACTTATTTTTGTTTTGGAAAGTTGCAATTTGCTGCAATTTTTAATTTGCACTCAAATTTGTTCTAATATTGTTCTTAATGAGGAACTTGTTCATTCTATGTTAAAGGTTATGTTTTTTGATATATAAA
This sequence comes from Parasteatoda lunata, assembly GCA_949128135.1. Lineage (NCBI taxonomy): Eukaryota > Metazoa > Arthropoda > Arachnida > Araneae > Theridiidae > Parasteatoda > Parasteatoda lunata. Next base: position 71,027,181 of record OX421977.1, on the reverse strand, counting down.
TACTCTTTTATTTTAAGAATTATGGCAAATAAACTATGAAAATAAGTGATGTAAGGTATTCTGGTATAACACTTATTTATGTTTTTATACTTATTAAGTTACTACAAAACAAAGAACACAAATAAAATTTCTTTTCGCATGCGGTAGGAAGTATAAGATTACCACTAATTCTTAAATTCATCTTTATGTAATTTTTCAAAGTATTGATTACTATTTACTCATTATCAAATGCTTGGTAGCATTTAAAAACTTAATAAATGTTAAGTCAATACCCAACTAAATATAAAACTTAAGATGTATGATATTTTAGAACATCTTTAGATTTTTTCACGCAAAAGTTTAACAATACAATTGCGAAATTAGAATTATTAAATTGTTCAAAAATGTTGCTGTATTTGTGTAGTACGTTAAATAATTTCTATGCTTCCTAGACTTATTGCAAACCTGCAGTAAATGACTTATATTGATTATTCACTTCATGGTTAGAATGTTTTAAAATTGTGAGAATTTTTTTTAAAAATTTATTTTATAAAGCAATGTCCTTAATTTTTCTTCTTTTTCTGTCAACATTTTATGTTATAGAACAACATTTTCATCAAATATTTAAAGGGGAAAAAAACAATAAGGCAACTAAATGTCAAAAAAGTATACCAAAAATCTAAAATGGGGAAGATCTTTTTCTTTAGTACTACACTCTTGTGCAGGTTAAAGTGTTTCTTCTTTTTAAGTAGAGCATCTCGACACGACCTTTTCTTGTTTCCTTAATTTTAAAAAATGTTAGTTTTTTTTTTCTTTTCTTTTTTTGGTAGGTTCTTCTGAGATTTTACATTGAGAGCTATGGCCAGCAATCTAATTCTTTATGATTTAATTACTCTTATAATGTTTGGTTGTTATTTACTGCATAGTTCATGATCATACAAAATTTGTTTTAATTGTGTGCTTATATTTGCTTTATCAAGCATAATAAGTCTTGCAGTTCAACACAAAAAAAGAGATATCTCCAGGGGTTTAGAGCATCTTGATGTATGAAGAAGTGTGGGTTTCGTAGAGAGCAGAAAAATCCAAGAGATGTTCACCATTCTTGCCAACATACTCCTCACACAAAAATACATAATTCTCCTTATGCAATTTTCTTTAATTGTTCTGAAAATCAAGAATTTTTCTTTGTGATCTCATTTTTCGAACAATTAAAGAAAATAATGTTTGTTTATTTCCTTTAAAAAAATAAAAAAATACTATATCTCTAAACAAAAGTATTATAATTGGTCCTGATTTTTTTTTTTTTTTTTTTTTTTTTTTTTTTTTTTTTTTTTTTGGTATATTCGTGAAATTTTTTATTATTCTCTTTCTTATTGAATTTTTTTTTAAATAAAATGAAAAAATAATTATAATTTTTTTTTGTTTTCCTTTCATATTTTATTTTTTTATTTCTAATGCACAATTATATGTGTTTCAGCACATACATAGCTCATCCGCCAATGGATTGGTTGGACAATTACTTTAGTTGGTCTCTTGATGGTACTGGTTGCTGTAGAGTGTTCAAGAATGACAGTACAACATTTTGTCCGTCAACCGAATCTGGTTTGTAATTTAATTTTAATGTTATTCTAAAATCAGAAAACCATAAATTGTTAAAAAGAAAGATATGAGTTTGTGTTCAGAAATGGGGAAGCATAATAAACATGAAGAGAAAAATATACATAATTCAATGAGTACCATGCATTAAGTATTATTTTTAAATTTAACATTAATTCAAAAAGGTAAAAATCACAAAATTATTCTCATTAATTAGATGTGTATGAGAAATTTAAACATTTAGTTGTCAAATACTGTTACTAAAATTAAAGTAAGGAATGGGCAATACTAATGACTAGGAAGGGAGGGTTAGCAGACCAACGAAATGTGCATCCATGTGAGAAGATGATAAGTTTTAGAATAGAAAGATATCTGATATCTTGTAAATGGATGGATAAGTAATAATAGGATATGGATTGAGTTATCTTTGTTTTGCATAGGATGTTGTGGATAATAGATCTTTATAATGGCTAAATTCTGTTTTGTTTTTGTAGATTTTTAAATTTAATATATTGGTTTTTATACTGTAGTGGTGTATTATTATTTTTTATAAAAATTTAGTATTATATAAAAAATTATGATATGTCTAGCACTGCAGAATATGTTTTTCAGTATCGAATAATATAAAAAATAAATTTTTTTTAGCTGACGACTGTGATGAATGTGCTATAACAGATACAACATATTTTCGTCCCACTTCTGACAAATTCATGCCTTACCTTTTGCACTTTTTAGATGAAAATCCTTCTCCAAAATGTCCTTCTGGGTGAGTTGAAATTTATTTATATCAATTAAATTAATAAATGCATGCTTGCTTTTATATACTTAAGCAATGAAGAAGTACATAAAATGCAAATACCGACTGTTAAAGTCGGTATGTTTTTATTTTAGAAAACCTCATTCATATATTTTATTACAGTCGTTGAATAGCTGACCCAATTTTGAGTTTACAACTGCAGTTCAAATCCCTAGCCTTATAATTTTTAACACAATCCAGAAAACTACAGAACTTTTGGATAAAGCTGTGGGAGAAATTTGCCTTATTGGAGAACTTTTTGGTGAAACTCACCCACATTTGCGTTGCATACAAAGGAAAACCTCACATAGTTTGACAACAAGGAGACTCACTGTCTCCTGACTTGTCTACCACTGAGGATATTTTTCATCAGTACTGTGGTTGGTGCAAGCCAACTGGAAAATTCACATCGACCAGCTCTGGCTGGGATTCAAACCTAGGACACCTCATTGGGTGTGAGCATTCTATCGCGTGGGCCATCATGATTCTTTATTTATATATTGTGGTCGTGTGAAAAAGTCATAATTGGGAAAACAGAACCATTTTTTTAATTATAGACTACAGAAACTAAAAAAAAAAAAAAAAACGTGTTGTGGTTCAACATTTTTTCATCAGTACAGGACACCTCATTGGGTGTGAGCATTCTATCTCCTGAGCCATCATGATTCTTTATTTATATATTGTGGTCATGTGAAAAAGTCATAATTGGGAAAACAGAACCATTTTTGTAATTATAGACTACAGAAACTAAAAAAAAAAAAAAAAACGTGTTGTGGTTCAACATTAATATAAAGATTCAATTGTTAAATAGTAGGATATATTATAAAAAATTATAATACAAAGTTTTTCGCTAAAGTTTATAATAAAAGAAGTATCTTAATTGTTGCATATGATTGGATTTTCGGCATTAGAATTTCTTATACTCTTCTATCTTTTCAATTCTTAAAGAATTTCATTATTTCAAATATATATTAATTACATTCCCCATAAACACTAAAATCATTGTTATGAACTAAATTGTCAAAGCAATATAATTACAATCTGGTACTCTGATAAAAGATGAACCAGAAAATTTTCTTAAAAATATTTGTAGTGTTGCTACAATCTGTTCTTTTATTCAAATTTTACTACTACATATTTTTATAATTATTTTTCCCTGATTGTGCTATATCAAAACCAAATTAAATAGTTTCTTTTACGCGAGTATTAACCTGCCCCTCTCTGTCTTGGATGTTACTTTGAGATTGGTTTTTTTTTGGGGGGGGGACTAAAACAGGCAGTACTTGTCTACCAAATTTATTGGTAATTGATTTAGCCAATGCAAAATCAGAAGAGGGCTTTGGGAGTCTCGAAACAGAGCAGGCAAAGAGAAAGAGAGAGAAAAAAGATTTTTGTTTTTCGATGATGAAGTGGGCCCACAATGAGAGATAAAATTTAAAATTTTTTATTCCTTTTCATGTAACTTTCTTTTCTTGAATTAGCAATGCAGTGCTAAATTTTTATGTATGTTACTTTTAGTGATTGCTCTAAATTATTTAAGTTAATCTTTGTATATTTTGCTTAACTTGATATTATTGTTATTTATACACTATTGTTGCATTGTCAAATTCATGCAACAATAGTGTTTAATAGTAGTTATTTTAATTAACATTAAAATTATATAAAATAGTAGGATATATTATATAAAATTATAATACAAAGTTTTTCGCTAAAGTTTATAATAAAAGAAGTATCTTAATTGTTGCATATGATTGGATTTTCGGCATTAGAATTTCTTATACTCTTCTATCTTTTCAATTCTTAAAGAATTTCATTATTTCAAATATATATTAATTACATTCCCCATAAACACTAAAATCATTGTTATGAACTAAATTGTCAAAGCAATATAATTACAATCTGGTACTCTGATAAAAGATGAACCAGAAAATTTTCTTAAAAATATTTGTAGTGTTGCTACAATCTGTTCTTTTATTCAAATTTTACTACTACATATTTTTATAATTATTTTTCCCTGACTGTGCTATATCAAAACCAAATTAAATAGTTTCTTTTACGCGAGTATTAACCTGCCCCTCTCTGTCTTGGATGTTACTTTGAGATTGGTTTTTTTTTTGGGGGGGGGACTAAAACAGGCAGTACTTGTCTACCAAATTTATTGGTAATTGATTTAGCCAATGCAAAATCAGAAGAGGGCTTTGGGTGTCTCGAAACAGAGCAGGCAAAGAGAAAGAGAGAGAAAAAAGATTTTTGTTTTTCGATGATGAAGTGGGCCCACAATGAGAGATAAAATTTAAAATTTTTTATTCCTTTTCATGTAACTTTCTTTTCTTGAATTAGCAATGCAGTGCTAAATTTTTATGTATGTTACTTTTAGTGATTGCTCTAAATTATTTAAGTTAATCTTTGTATATTTTGCTTAACTTGATATTATTGTTATTTATACACTATTGTTGCATTGTCAAATTCATGCAACAATAGTGTTTAATAGTAGTTATTTTAATTAACATTAAAATTATATAAAATAAATTAATAACTTCTCATGATTCTTATTTCTTCACAGACTTTGTTTATATTTCTTCTGTATGTATTGGATGAATTAGGAGAGGCTTTAGATAATAATGATTCTAAAACTTAATTGTTGTCAATATTGAATTGCTACCCTACTTTTGAAAATTCACAATGCATTTCTTAACTATTATGTTCCACTATATATCACCCAGACCACGACCACACAGCTCAAAGAAGGCTGAGGCCTTCTGCCAAAGATTAAACAAGTACAACCTATTTTTTGGCCTAGACTGCTAATTCTTTATTCCAATCACTTTAATCAGATTCCTCAGAACCAAGCCATCCTTGTTTTTTCCTTCCGCTTTTTCGACTATTGAAGGTATTTTCGCTCTTGAATTTCCTGTATAGGATTTTTCATCCATTCTGGTAGTATGAGAAGCCCAGTTTTTTCTTCTTAATTTTAATATTATTTGGGCTCTTTTAAAACCAGTAGGGCTCTTTTATGACAGGTAGGGCTCTTTTAAAACTCTGTAGATTTCTGAATTAAAACATCTTCGTATTTTGCCAGAGGTCAGTAGCCTCTTTATAATACAACTTTTTTAAAAATTTGATTTCTCAAAGACTATTCAAGTGATTTTAGTCAAATTTTGTATTTTGCCATGTAAAATTATATTCTTTAAAATGATGTCGAGAATTGTATACCTTATAATTTAAAAAAAAAATTTTAAACTATTTTTAAACAAAAAAAAATAATAAATATATACTAAACATTATTTATTTTTTTGTCAATGGAATTATCTTTGGATAAACAAATATTATAATTGTGTGCAAAAATTTTTCAAAAGCTCTCGAAAAAATAAAATTAACACTAAGGGATCGGTCTAAACTTTCCGACCACTCTTCTGATCAAACTATTGGGACCATATTTCAAAGATTGTGACTACACACTATATTTTGAGACTATGAAATCCAAATTTATCAAAAATAAGGTATGTTCTTCCAGAGAAAACACATTTTTATGTCCAATTTCATGGCTTAAAATTCTATGTACACTAATTGATTAACACATATGAGGTCACCTTCCCCAACAATTAAGATTGAGTCCCAGAATGGAATGATCCAATCATTAGATCAAAAGTTATTCAGGGTGGTCCATTTTTTCTCATTGTACACTCCTAACAACAATATCATCAGCATAAATCAAGGAGCTGAATTGATTTGTAAAAGACTCTTTCCATGAGTGTCGATATTTGCATCTTGAATCCTTTTTCCTAGCATAATATTTAAGAGAAAGCGGGAAAGAGAGTCAGGCCGATAAACACTGTTGACACTTAGGATTTCCTAAAGGATGAGTTTGATTTTATTAATGGTGACACTTATTGTGTATGTTACAACTCTAATCACTTTCCCTGGAATTTTAAATTCATATATTGCATCCATTAGATGTTTCTTATCCACTCTATCAAGTGCTGACTTAAAATCAGTAAATATGTGATGAGTGCTCTTACCAAACTAAATATGTGGCATTAACAGAAGATATTTCTTTCTTTTTTTTGTAATTTTAGCTTTGTTGTAACAATTTTTTTTATTTCTTTTATTACAGTGGACATGCTGGATTTGCTGGAGCTTTAGAAATCAAAAATGATACATTAGGAGGTATAAAACTTTTGATCGAAATTTGGGCAATTTGTATTTTAAACTGTTTTATTAAAAAGTCTAGAAAATGATAGTTCATATTGAAAAACAATTATAAACTTTTGGTAATTATGAAAAAAACAATGCATTTTTAGTCAAAATATAGTAAAGGTATAAAACGTTAAATCTGTTAATAGATCCTTACAAAAAATTTGTGTGGAATTATTTCTTCTCACTATAAGGATTGAGGACTAGTTTGTAAAGTAATCACTTTACATGGTCATTTTCATAAAATATATGCTTACACATTTTTTATTTATTAATGTAAGATTTGCCAATGCCAATTTTTGATAAAGATATACCCAGTAGCAAACATCTTTAGTAGTCTGCAACACCATGGGCAAATTTTTAAATTTATCTTTACCTCGCAAGGTAAATTTTTTTATATTTAAATGTCTTACTTGGTAGTTTGTAAGTTTCAAAAGTCAAATGTCAAATACTATATTACAAGAAAATTTGAATGCCCTACTAAACTTTATTAGTTAGAATTAATTTAAATTTAGGGAGTTTTTAATTTAATTAAAGGAGTTTCTAATTTAATTAAAATTAGGGAGTAAATACTCCGTGTGCTTTTGCCTTTTACTTGCCTTATTACTCCAAAACTGTTTGTGCATGCATGCTTCCTGACATCGACTACAAAGCACAATTCTAAATCTTACCAATCTGTCCTAATCTTACAAAATCTAAAAAAATAATAATTCAAATACATAGTATGTATATTGTATATATTTGAAAATTAATTTTGCTTATAGGTTTAACTTTAGGGGCAGTGTTATAAATTAAACTATGGACAATTCTGTTTTTTTCTTTCTTAAAAGTTAACATGTAACCATTTATGTAAAGCAATTTCTGAGAGTGATTTTTCTGAGTTTTAGGAGGATAAGTTTATATTTATGTAGCGGGTGTAATAAGAAGAAAAAAATATTTTATAATACATACTTAGTTTTTATAATTTTGAAGTTACTTTATCGAAAATTTAAATTGTATGTATATTTTATAATATAATTTTTTTTAAAAACTACATTTATTGAATTTAATTTATCCTTAGCTTTAATCTCTGAAAATCTTTTAATTATATTTTGTAGTAAGAAGTGATATACAAATTAGTTAGATAAAAAGTAAAGAAATTGGTAGACAAGGAAAATTATTTTATCTCAAAAACTTTGTGGTAATCAAATATATTCACCACTTTAAATTAGAATCTGAACTTCTTAATGAAGTTCGTGCTATTACCTTTATGTGTAATATACATATTAGTAGTAAGTATCCCTGGAAATTTCATTTTGTATCTTGACATTATTCTTTTATGCATGAAAATTTGCAAGTTATTATAATATAATTTTTTGTGTTCTAATTTTTTTGTAGCAACACATTATATGACTTATCATACAATTCTCAGAAATTCAGAAGATTATACTGAAGCTCTTAGGTGGGCACGTATAATAGCTGATAATATCACAACAACTCTTCACAAATTCCACTCATCTGATCCTAAAGCAGAAGTTTTTCCTTACAGGTAACTTTAAGGTTTTTCTTTAAAAAAAGCTTTTTTGATATAAAAGAATGCATTGTGGTTTAGCAATTAGATTATTAATGATACTATTATTAAACAAATTACCAAGGCTAAAAAAATTAATTTGTGTTGAATTTTTAAAAGAATCATTTGCTTATAAACTGCTTCATTTAGTAGAAAAGGATTTTTCCCCCCTCCAAGTTAATCTTTCTTATCTATCAAGTATCCTATTTGAATGATTATAAATTCTTTGTTTTTTTGTTTTTTTAAGAAAAAAACTTTTTGAAACTTAAACTTGATTAGGTTTATTAATTTTCTTCTTGAAGGAAATACAATTCAACGAAGCTGATAATATAATTCTTTTTTTCATTAAAACATTTAAAAAAAATCATCAACAGTTCTGTCAAATAAGTTTAATACTCCATTTTAAGCATTTTTGTCTTACTGTATTAAAATTAAAATGTTTATTTTCTGTTTTATGAAAACTATGCTGAAAGTGTCTGAGTTTCTTGGTTCTTTCAAAAATAAAACATGTACCTAATATTAAGTGTCTGGTCAATGTATGTTCTGAGAGCTAAAAAAGTACTTGACCAATTTTAACAAAGCAATGTTTTAATAACAATGGTAGCTAACAGAAAAATTGGTAATAATGCATTTTTTTATATTACATTGTTCTTAAAAGTACCCTTTGAAATGTTTCATGGGGGGAAAATGCAGAAAAAATATGCTGGTTCGGAGATGCCATTTTTGATAAATAACATAAGTCAAAATAACTACAAAGACCACATATTTTAACTCAAAAATAAACCAAACAAGTAGACTGACATTTCACAAAAATAATGAATGCAATTATTTTCAAACTAGAAATGTTTGATTGAGAAATTCATTGAATCCTTTGAAAAGAATTTACTCAGCTTATGAATGACTATAAATTACGACTATTTAAATGACTTAGGATACAACTTTAGAGGTTTATAATACCCTTCCTTCATGCAAAGGGGGTTTAAGGTGTTTTATTTTTATTGTATTTTATTTTTATTAAGGTGTTTTATTTTATTGTTATAATGTTGTTATTTTATTTTTATTTAAGGTGTTTTGTTTTTATTTTATTCTATTTTGTTGTGGCAACATCAATTGAAATAATGATTTAAATTTTTTCTAATTCAAATGTCTAAATTTTGTTCGCTATATTCAAATGAGCCGTTCAGTACAGGCATTCAAATGGATATTAAAATAACATTGTGTCTTTATAATAAACCAGACTTTATCTGTTTGGCATTCTAATGAAAGGGTCATTTTAATGAGGGCCGTACTAAAGAGCATAGACTGGTTATTAAGAGCAAAATAAACCTAACAAGTTTAGAAATTGAATGATTTTTTTAAAAATGTTTCATATAAAATGTTTGAGAAAGTTTAAGTTTATTTAAATCATATATTCTATATCCTTTATTTCTTCTTATTTGTAATATTTGTTTTGTTTTTTTCAGCATATTTTATGTATTTTATGAACAATACTTAACTGTTACGAAAGACTGTGTGATTAATATCTTAATTTCAATGGCTGACATATTTGTGGTGACTCTAATTCTTATGGGACTGGATTTCTATTCTGCTGCTATAATGGTATTTACCATTACAATGATTTTGCAAAATTTAATGGGTCTGATGTACTTTTGGAACATATCCATAAATGCAGTTTCCCTGGTGAATATCGTAATGGTAAGTAAAAAAAGTTTCAACGTAGCTTGTAAATTCTTCCTTAATAATAATTTGATATTTTTTAATATTTCATATGATTATTTAGGAATAATTTTATTTATTTACCTAAAATGTTTGGTTCATAATGAAACAAAAAAAGAGTATTCCCACAACAGCCTGCTATAGGCCAAGGGGCAGGGTGGCCACTCACTCTGGAAACCGGGAAAACCGGGAATTCTCAGGGAATTTTGAAATACCACTGGAAAACCGGGAATTTCACGTCGATTCTGGAAAATAATTTTGTCGCGCGTCGCCGCTCATTTCTTCCCATTCCGTTATGTTTACTTTTTCGGAGCGAAACGCGTCTGCTTCATCGCGATCAAGCATCACGTGATTATCCTCCAATGAACGCTTCATGTCCTTGTGCCTCTTTGTGGATGTTGTAACTGAAGAACAAGAATCAGTAAGAAAATCGGAGCAGTGTTCAAAGGAAGTTCGTTCTGGAATGATATTGGTAAGTTTTGATTTTTGTATTCTATTAATTTTACAGGATCGCAATTTTTTGAGAGTTGAAATAAAAATATTTAAAATTGCTTTAATTTATGTAAATAAGCTATAATTATGCTTTAATTTATCTAAAATTTCGATTCCATATTTGACCATTACAAATTATATCGAGAATTCGAATTAAAATAATATTCTGATTTAAAAATCTCTAATAAGAAACTGATGTGTTTTTTTATTATTAAATTAATTAAACTATTTTTCATTTTAAACAAAAGTCTATTGTAGAATTTCGAATATTTTTTGCTTTATTAATTTTTAACTTTTTTGTGTAAATTTTATTATTCTTCATCGAATATCCCGATTTTAAAACAAATTTCCTTATAGAAAAGTTTTATTATTTTTCAGTAACTTTGTACTTTTACGCCAAGAAATTGAATTTAAAAAAAAAATAAATAATAATAAATTAAAAAATCATCGATGTATACAATTTAAAGTAGAAAAAAAAGTAATGGATTTTTTCTTTGATTAATAATTTAATCTAATTATTTGTTTATCATTTCATTTGAAACAAAAATTTTATCGTAAAATTTCGAATTAATATCGGAAATTAAGTATAATTTAAGAGACAAGTACATCGATTAGGAAACTTTGTTTTTCTATTTTCCAGTAACTTTACATTATTTGATTTTTATTATTTTTTCCCCCAGAATTCCAATTTTAATTTAAAAATTGTTGTCTAGGGACGTTTTTGTTTTACAGCAGAGAACCATTTATCCGATACCCAGAAAACCGGCAAAACTTTTGCTCGGTTTTCCCGCCATTTAAAACTAGAACGATTATAAAAAAAAGTGGAAATTGGACTCATCCTTGAAGTTGAGTAGAGGAAAATGTGAGAAAGGGGAGAATGTTTTTCCCCGTTTACCCAGAGAAACGTCATTTCTTCGGTGACCTTAAAGATCTTTAAATCTAGAGGGGGCAGGGAGGGGACGAATGTTTTATTTTCAAACTCAAAAGAGAGGCTTGCTGTTTTATTTTTCTCTTTGATTTATGAGGGGGTGGGGGAAATGCGTTGCACCTGCATATCATTGAACCGAAGATGGAAGAGAAAAATATATTTATCTATTTGACATCGATTAATAAAAATAAAATATTTTTCTTTTGAATAAATTCTGATTCTTTAAGAGTGCGGTGTCATTTGCAAGTTTTTCTTGATGTTAAATCACATCTGCTTTCGTTAAGAGTCTTGTTTTTATAAAAAAAATAAAAGGAGAATTGTTTATTAATTTAAACATACGATTATTTTATGAAGCAGATTGCAGTTTTGTTTTTCTGATTCCACTACGTTTGATTTTTTTTCCTTTTCACTATAAATTTCGCACTCAATAAATTATTTCTTTTTATTCATAAATTTTATCATTAGTTTTTTTTTTTTGGAAGTGTCGGCGATTGAGCTGATTTTATTTCTTCATTATCGTTTGCCAGTTCTTTTTAAATTTTTCTTATATATATTTGCTGTAACTCTTAAACATGATTTTAAAAAAAATAATTACAGCTGTTTATGATTGCAAATCTTTTAAGAGTTTAATCTGATTCCGATTTTAAAGGATTTTAGATTTTATTTTGCTTTTAATTTTTTTCTATTTCTACTATAATTATTAAATGCTTTTTTTAATATTACTGTGATGAAATTTTTAGTTGCGATTGGGGAAATAATTATTTTCTTTTATTTTCTAATGCAAATTAATTATAATTTTATTTAATTTTATTCACTAATTTATTTTATTTATATATTATCGCCGAAATGTTGCATTTTTACAATGGACGTTAACTACTCCGAGCGGATTTTCCGGAGGTTCTAAAAATAAGGGGTGCATATTATAGGCCAGAAATTAAGGTAGATGCTTTGTAACCAAGGTGGTCATTAATCGTTAATGTTTTTAATTGACAAAAAAATTTTTAGATTGTTTTTTATTTTCCTCAGAACAACGCCTTTTTTCACTTATTCATTTTTTAAGATTAAAATGAAAACATTCATTTATTTTTCTTAGTGCAGTTATCATCTGCTATGATAATAGTTAGCTAGTGGAGTGCATTAAGTATCTAGACTTTTTCTCAAAAAATGAGCGGGAATATTTAACAATGCTGATTTTTTGGTAGGTCACTAGCCCCTTTATTGATAGAAAAAGCTTATTAGAAGTTTTAATACATTTATGACAAGATTTTTATTCAGAATGTGACTAACTAAATTCTATTTTGGAATGTGATTAGCTAAATTCTATTGTTTTTAGCAGATTTGTAGTCTATTTTTCTGCAACCTTTTATCAGTAGTTAAATTTATTTTCAAAATACAAACGAAAACAAAGTGTTCATTAAGATTTTATTTTTAGGTGGCTTGAAACGATGGCGCCTGGTTTTAAAACATCATTTAAGACAGAATGGATGGAAAATCCTCATTATGCCCCATGGTTACGTGAGTGCCTGACTGACAAATTTTCTGCAGTGTGTAAATTATGTAATTCTGTATTTTCCCTGAGCAATATGGGAAAACAAGCACTAACTAGTCATCAGAAATCCAGGAAACACAAAAAAGCCGTTATTAGCAGAAATATGTCTGATGATTTGAGGAGTGCATTTAGCGAACAAGATTCTACTACCAAAAATCTTGTATTAAATTCTCTAAATGAGCCAGCTAAAAAGGATGCATCATTAGTTTCTTTTTTGAGATCAGAAAGTGTATCAGAAGCAGAAATCTTGTGGTGTTTGTATGCAGTGATGGAACACTCTTCTTTTCGTTCTGCGGGTCGGGCAGTACTTTTAATGAAAAAAATGTTTACTGATAGTGAAATAGTGAAAAAAATATCTCTACAAAGAACCAAAATAACATACACCTGTGTTCATGGTATTGCTCCATATTATAAGGAGCAATTACAAAAAACCATAGCTAGCTGTCATTATTTAGTTATGGGCTTTGATGAAAGTCTAAATAAAATCGCTCAGAAACAACAAATGGACGTAAGTGTTCGACTTTGGAATAAAGATACAAATAAAGTCCAGACACGATATTTGACATCAGTATTTCTTGGTCATTCGACAGCAAAGGATTTGTTGGATAACTTCAAAGAAGCCATTACCCAATTTTCCATCAATAAAAATAAAATAATTCAAATATCTATGGATGGACCTAATGTCAACCATAAATTTCTCAATGACCTTAAAAAAGAACTTGAGGAAATGCCGCAAGATCCTGTGATGTTAGATATAGGTAGCTGTGGACTGCATACAATCCATTGTGGGTTTAAACATGCAATAAAGTCTACAGGGTGGAATGTAGTGGACTTTTTACGGGCGCTATACTACATTTTTAAAGATGTACCGTCACATAGAGCTGATTTCATATATTTCACAGGATGTGAAAAATTTCCAAAGAAATTTTGTGCAATCCGATGGATTCAAAATGTAGAAGTTGCTGAGAGGGCATTAGAAATGTTGCCTCATATTTTCGAATTTGTAAAAGCAGCAAAGAAGGAGAAAAAAATCTATGTTGGCTCAAAAAATTTCGGTGTACTCTCGGAGTGTATCAAAGACAGTTTCTTTGCTGCAAAATTGGCATTTTTCCAGTCATTAGCTGCTTTTATTGAACCATTTCTCACAGAATTTCAGACTGATGCTCCATTAGCTCCTTTACTTTTCTCTAATTTAACATCAATTTTAAGATCCCTTCTTGATAAATTTGTAAAACCCGATATTTTAGTGGAGAACTCTTCAAAATTAGGAAAAATAGATTTGTCATTGGCAGATAATCTGCTTCCAATCAACAAAGTTGCTCTCAGTTTTGCAGTTAAGGATGAAATAAGGAAAATAAAAGATTCTTCACCTTCTGAAGAATTTTCATTTAGGAAAGAATGTGCAATTGCTTATAAAAAATTCTGTGAAAAGATTTTAGAAAGATCACCTTTAAAATTCCAGTTAACAAGGGGACTATCTTGTCTTGATCCTGGTGTAATTTTAAATACAGCAATTGCTGAAAAACGGCTTTCATCTTGCCTTTCAATGTTGGTATCTAGCAATTGGATATCAGGTATCAAGGCTGACAGTGTGAAAGATAGTTACAAAACATTCATTCGGAATCCTCTAGTTAAGAAAGAAATGGAGCAATTTGAGAAGAGGGAAAAACGACTGGATAATGTTTTCTTCTCTCTATTTGAAGTTTGCAATGCACCAGAAAATTTACGTTCCTTTGTTAAGTTTCTCCTCATATTGTCACACGAAAGTGCTTTTATAGAAAGGGGCTTTTCTATTAATTCAGATTGTTTAATAGAAAATCAACATGAAGATAGTTTAGTTGCTCTTAGGCAAATTCATGATGGTGTTATGGATGCTGGTGGTGTTGAAAATATAACTGTGACGAAATCCATGATAAACTACGGAAAACAGGCTCACACACGTTATATCGAAGTATTAGAAAAAAGGAAGGAGGCAACAGAAGAAAAAAAGAAAGTTATGTTAGAAAAGAGGCAAAATGAAAAATTAAAAAAAGAATTGCATGTTAAAAAACAAAAATTAACGGCTGATTTTTATTTAGAAACTTCTTTAATTGATGAACAGTTAAAAGCTATCAGAAATTAAATGTTAAAAGCTTTCAGTTATTCACTTGTTGAGCTATTTATGCTGTACAATTTGATTAACTCCACTTTTTAAAACATCTCAAACTTAAGTGTCAAAGAATATATTAATATATATATAGGTATATTTTTTATATTTATATTTAAAATAAGTTTCCCAGATAATATAAATGAACATCATTATATGACTAAATATTTTTGGCTTTTCATTTATTGATAATTTATTTCACAAGTAATTTCGATCTCAATTCTAAACTTTTAGTTTGATGGAGTTGATCAATTTGTGTAATAAGCTATTTATATAACAACTTTTTATTTTATACAAAATAAAGTTTCTAAAATTCATCAGATCTTGTAAATGTGTATCCACATTTGTAAAAGAAATTCATACAACACATTTTAAATGCAACACAGCTGTATATATAATTTTTTATTTACTGTATATTGTTGTATAACTAATAAATTTATGAAGTCTCGTTAATGTTGCGTTGTGGTATCTGGAATTTTAGAAATTTACTCTGGAAAGTCTGGAAAACTCAGGGATTTTTTTTTGGTCTGGAGAGTGGCCACCCTGCAAGGGGTCATGGAGGTTAAGACTCTACAATTTCTTGACCAACTAAAAAGTGTGCAGTACTGACCACATTGATTGTGACAATGTGGTCAGCACTGCACACAGACCGCCTTTACTTCCCAGACAGGCTATTACCCATCGGTCTGAAGCTGGAATGAAACAAATGCTTCATGTAAATTAGAGATGAGACTTGCTTAGTTTGAGTGATACACATACTCATTATCTGCAGGAAATTGTAAGGCTCAGGCTTGTAATAAAATTTTTATTTATTTTCCCTCTACTTTCAAACCAAATGGTTAAATAAAAATCTGTTTAATTTAGTTATTAAGTATTAATTTAAAAAAAAAAAAATTTAAGCATAAACAATTAGGAAATATACAATATTTTTTTTAGATAATAAGTAGTCTCAAATCAGAAATTTCGTATCTCCCTACATTTTGGCCAAATATGAACTTTTTTAGAAATTTGGTCTTTTTCTTATTTAATCTTAAGGCTTAAAAGAGATTCATACCTTCATTATACCTTCATCAGTAGGGCAAATGATTCAACTGAGATTATATAATTCGACAGAGTTACGACATAATTAAGATAAATATATGTTTAAAGAACAGCAGTATACAATTGACAGTAAAAGTTCAAACAATTAATGATTACCAACTATTTGAAAACTTTGGTACACTAAAAAATTTTTATAAAAATTAACTAAATTAATTTGGCATAAAAATTAACTAAAAAAAATTGAAAATATAAAATATTAAAATTTATAGAAAACCTAAACTGGTTTTAGTGTCACATAGGTATACTTTCTTCAGTAGGACAAATGATTAAACAGAGATGATATAATTCGACGGAGTTGCAACATAATTAAGATAAATATACATTTAAAGAATAACAGTTATACAATTGGCTGTAAAAGTTCAAACAATGAATGATTTTCGAATATTTGAAAACTTAAAAAAAAAATGGTATAAAAATTAACTAAACTAATTTAGCATAAATAATTTGGCTTTGGTGCTAAAAAAATGGTATAAAAATTAAGTAAATTAATTTGGCATAAAAATTAACTAAAAAGAAATTGAAAAGATAAAATATTAAAATTTATTGAAAACCTAAACTGGTTTTGGTGTCACATAGGTAGGTATACCTTCTTCAGTATTTCTATTCTGCTATCCCTGCCATTCATTATACTGATGATGGTTTACCTATGTGATACCGAACATTCTTAGGTTTTTAATAAATTTTATTGTTTGAGATTTTGAATTTTTTTTTTTTTTTTTTTTTTTTGTCAATTTAAAGATTTTGGCTACTCTTTTCATTATATAAACTTGAGGCTCTATTCACATAATTTGTTTACAAGTGAGGATTATATACAAGCTTCAGTTGAACTTCTAAATTTTGTTTAAAATAATGAAACAAAATTATATTTCTATTTGAAATAATTAAACAATAGTTTCTTGGAATTTTCCTTAATAAAAAGGTTAGTTGTCATTGCATATCATTGTTAGTTATCATTTCAGTATGCAACCACTAAAATTGGCATGTGTAAATAATTTAAAAATTGACTAATTTTTACATAACATTGTTTAAGATGTACATATTACCAAAATTAAAAAGATATATAGTGGCTGACTAAACTAAAAGTATCAACAAGGGTCCTCAAATTTTGTCATTTATATATATATATATTTTTTTAACTTTTTATATTTGTTTTAGCTAGTTCTATTCTTCTTATTCTCTTTATATCTGTTCTTTATTACACGAATATCTTTAAAATTTAGATATCAGATTTGCATGACATATTTTGAAGGACATCTATATCCCTTTGTTGTTTTTTAAGATAAAAACATTTTCATAGTTTTTACCCATTACTTCCTCATCTACATAAAAAAAAGCATTTATTCATAAAAAAAAATTCAAGTGTCATAAGTTGGTGCTATAAAATCTTGAATTTTCTTAACCAGTGGCTTGTGATATCTGCATTAGGAGACACTTAAATTACTATTTAATTATAGATAAATTTGTTTTCCTCATTTAGGTTATATTTTCTTTTCTTGCTATGAAATGTTAGCAATTATTACATGCTTTTAACTTTGCTTTTTTATAGGGCATTGGTATTTCTGTAGAATTTTGCTCTCATATAATTCGTTCATTTGCATTCAACTCTGAAGGTAGTGAGATTGACAGAGCAAGGACAGCTGTAGCACGAATGGGTAGCTCGGTAAGTAAACATAGTGACCTTTAATGAGTGTTTCAATATTTACAACCCACCCAATTCTATTTAAACATGTATTTCATTACATGAGAATCTATTATGCTTGGCTTCTTTTTTAGTGAATCAATAGTTTTAATAGCATAATTGCTTTATTGGTTTGCTTATTTCAACAATTCATTAACAGCTAATTTTTTTTGTTATATTCTTTAGTATACAGTGATTCCGCTAGATTTTGTAAACTACATGTCTTTAGAACCCAAGATCCCAAAGTTCTGGATCTTTTTTTACTAATAGTGGGTCCCTATTTAAAATTATGCAAACCATTTATAACATTCTAAATCTTCAAAATTCTATGAGAGATAAAATTCATTTGCATTTCAAACTATGTTTTTTTTAAAAATTAAACACAGAAAAGAAATTATCCAAGATTTAAAAAAAAAAAAAAAAAAAAAATTAAATATATGTTATTTTGAGCAGATGATAAATTCTCTGCCTTTTTATCCATTTATATGTACGAACATTTATAAAGATTCCATCTATTGATAAACAAAATAAGAAAAGGATTATTTGAAATCAATGTACTTCTTGTCACTTATTTTAAAAATTTCATGTTTAAATATTCCCTTCTTTAAATAAAGACAAGAATTTTTTTATTGACACGTTCTTTATAAATGATTTATTAATCTCTTTATTTTTTCTCGTTCTGCAATTTAATGGAAATTCTAGGTAAATTAAAGATGTTAAAATTTTTCGAATTTTGTGTTAATGGTGAAAATGTGTATTTAAGAGTTTAAAAATTCATTATTAACTTTTTACAATTTTTACTGAATGAAATTAAATAATGTTCATTAACTGAAGCTTTGTTTACATTATTAGGTGCTTTCTGGAATCACATTGACAAAATTTGGTGGAATAATTGTTTTAGCCTTCTCTAAATCTCAAATATTTCAAGTATTCTATTTCCGTATGTATCTTGGAATAGTTCTTATAGGAGCAGCTCATGGCTTGATATTTTTACCTGTTTTCTTGAGTATATTTGGTAAGTTGAAAAATTGCCATTAAAATTATCTTTATTTTTTTTCAAAAAAATAAATGTTTTGACTCTATATTTCAAATTTTATTTGTTTATTGATGTTTTAAAGTTGATATTTGTATTTCTATGTCTACATTAATTGTATACCAACCAGTTCTAATTTTAATTCAAACTACAGAATCACCAAAAAATTTTCTATTAACTGTCATAAGCTGCATTGCAAATTAGAAGAAAAAAAATTAGGGGAATTTCTAATAAATGTTGAAAGCGTCTTTTATTTAGAGGTGCCCTTTACAGGAGGTACTATATATATATATATATATATATATATATATATATATATATATATATATATATATATATATATATATATATATAATAGTCTAAAAGTGCATTTGGCCCTTTTTTTTATATAAATATTATTTGATTTTGTGTGTATTTATTATTCACATGCTTTTGCATTTTCGCTCTTTAGAAGACATCTTGTTCCCCCCATAAATTGTTTCTCTAAACGTTGAATTTTGAACATTTTTGAGTTTAAAGCAAACTCTCTGCACCATATGGTACACTCTCTTTTTCGTGATTGTCTTGGTCTTTATTTTTGAAAATGCTATCTACTTTTCGTAAATTAGCCTTTTACTTGATATACCAACAAAAACAAAAAACAAAAAAAAAAAGTGATTTGCCCATTTATTTAATTAATATGAACATGGACTTAATCAGTTCATTTTGCTTATTTTATTACTGAATATAATGTAAGAAGGACATGTATAGGTCATGTAGAAAAATACTAAGTACTCAATTACTTTTTTTGTAATGTTTATTGCATATGCTTAAACCAAGAGAATACTAAATTAAGTAATCATGTATAAATTGTTATAATTGTTTTCAGGACCACCCATCAAGCATAATTTTTCCAATAAAGAAGGAACCCCTTTCAAGACATCACTTAAGGAAGAGAATTTTAGTACAGAAATAAGTACTGTTCCTTGAACAAAATTCCAATTGGATCTGAATATGTGATACTTATACTCAAACTTTTAAAAATCTTATTGGCTGACTTGTTTTTGTTAATGATCTTATATATGTATATTTATTAAAGTATTATTTAACCCATTCAACTAGACCAAGTATTGTATGAGCTAGTCATGAGTTTCAAGCGATAGACTGTACATAATTTCACGATTATCCATATTACACAGTGAAGTCAATATTGGTTTACAATAAGGAAATACTAAAATATGGTGTGACAAGAAATTTCTTAATATGTTTTAATTTGTATTTTGTTATTTATGTACATTAATCTACCTCAACCTGACTCTGAAGTAAATATACTAAACAACCTGTGGCATGTTTTTTTGTAAAAAAAAAAAAAGGAAAGAAAAAAAAAATTGAAATTGCAGCAGTATATCTCTAATTACATTGCAATTTTCCTGGAGGGATTTTTTTTTTTTGGAATAAAAGTTATTTTAAATTTAATTGGTAAAATATTATGTTGCTACAGGACTTAAATATTTTATTTGTCAAAAAGTTTTTTGTGCGAAAGCTTTTGCAACATTTTTGTATTAAAAATCATTGTTCTAAGCCTTAAATTTATTCATTGAAGTAGATATTTTAGTGTGATTTCATGTGTTTGATACATTCAAGAATAGCAGCTCATATTTTTAATCAATATAAGATGTAGCTAAAATTTTGTGCAAAAAAAATTCCACGCATCCTTTTATCTGAATTTAACGTTTTTAAGTTATAAAAATATTAAAAGGAATTTATATTTCTTATAATTTCTGTGCACAAAAAACCATTGTGCGAGGATAAAATCTTAATTTGGCTGAATAAAGAAGATATTTTTTTATGTTTTTAATCTTTCTATAGATGTGTTATATATAGAAAACATAATTGCTTTTTTTTTTTAACCATGTGGAGAATGCAAAAAAATTATTAACGAATATATGTATTAATACTTATAACTAAAAAAATAAAATCTCTGCATTGTTGAATGATAAACATTTATTGTATTATACATCATGCATGTTTCCCCTCATGCCTTGTAATTTTTTTATATATTTTATAATTTGTCAGTTAAACTGAAACTTATTGTGTTTTTAAAATTGTTAAAAAATCCTTACTTTGATTGGGAAAAAAGAGCAATGACCATGAACTTTTTTCTGCTGATTTTCTCTTATATGAATGTAGGTTTTGAAATAACAACATAAGAATTTTATGGAAACTTGCACTTAATCTAAAAATAATTAATATTTAAGATTATTATGTATTTCCTGCTTTCTGCAAGAATTTTTATGAAATGAGTGTCTAGTAAAATTCTCACTTCCTCTGACTATTAGATCTGTTTATAAGTTATATATTTATTAAAAGGTTAAAAAATTTATTATTTCATATCATTATGCCTGTTTTATTAAGAAAAAAATCTCGTTTTTATCATCAGATTAACTTTTGTTGTATTAAAAGATATTGTAAATAAACATATTTTAAATATGAAAAATATTTATAAATTTAGTGCAAACATTTTTACGTATGTGTTTGACTTTTCAATAATTGTAATTGAAACCATGCATTAATAAATCATGCCTAGTACAGATCTTATTATTTCAATATCAACTTTATAATATAATTTATATTTTATTCTATTGTGTTTTAAGATTTTTGCATGCTTAATTTTTTAAAATAATTGAAATTTATTTGCAGTAATCTCCAAAAATATTAATATATAGTTGAATGTGATAAATACTCGAATAAGTTTTTGACAGTTTTATTTAAAATACAGGGTACACAAAAAAATAATGTAATGTGAGCTGTTTAGAGCTCTGTAACTCGATCAAATGTCAAAAAAAATAATATATATATATATATATTACTCAGCAGAGTGTGGGGTTTTAATTTATATAAAAAGTTCTAAAATTGCCTATAGTGTAAAATTTGGTGCTTCATGCAGTATATGTGTAATATATTAATGCATATTAGTCAAATGAAGCAATAAATAATTTTTTATAATACTAAACAGTATTTATTTGTAATTTACAAATGGGATTCAATGTTACCACCATTCTGATATTCTAATATTTGCCTGCTGTATATGACATTTTCTGCAGCAACTTACTACATATCTCTGTTTATTCCTGCAATGTGAGCTCATTGAATCCTATTTTCAAATTATGATAAATAGTGTTTATTCTTATAAAAAGTTATTTCAGTTGTCAAATATGCATTAATTTATTGCACGTATTGTGCTACTCTGTTGAATTTGTGCGTCAAATTTTTATAACGTTTTGATGCGTGCATTATGGGTTATTAAACTCTAAACAACCTTACGTTATTTTATGTACATCTTATTTTATCACATTTTATATAAATTTGAAGTACAATAATAAAATTATACTTCCATTTATGAAAAATCGGTTATTGAAATGGCCTCTTTTTGCTCAGTTTTTATTTACTATTTCTTCTTAGTTTATTTCTTAGACAATTTTTACAATTCTATTCAATAGACTTTGTTGTATAATTCTGTAATTAAATGGCAAGCTATTGTTAAACATGCATTGTGGCAAATTTAAAAAAAAAAATTAGATATATATTTATGTATGGAAGTTTCTATGATATCTTGTTGCTGAAAATCCACAGTTGTTTTTATACTCTACTGTACTGTAATGCATAGTTAACATTGAATTTGTAGTAAATTTTGGCTGTAAGCTCCATAATTAAATTTTAGCTAAAGTGTAAATAGATTATATTAATATTTTCCAGAAGATTTTATGGATGTTTTTTACACTGAATAAAATAACTAGTAAATAATTGTCTCCTATCTTTAAATTATTTTAACCAATTACAACATACTTATTTTAATTTGTTTAAAATATGTTTAGCCTCATTAATTTCTGAGGGGGAAAAACTGAAATATTAAGCTTTTCTGTAATCAATATAATGGTGCAGTGAAAAAAACCGATGTTTCAAGCAGCTTCTATTTATAAAAATTCTACTCTATACAAAATACTACACTTAATACATAATCTTTTTGGTAAAGAATGCTGTCTTTATATGTCATAGCATTCTTCTGTAAGGCGGTATTCTCATCCATTGCGTTGGTCTTGACATGGATACCTCATAATTTCTAAAATAATTATATGTTACGTGTGATTTCTAAATGTAATATTTTGCCATAATTATATTTCCATCTTTGAATGAAAGAGCTTTTGAGATTGTACCCAAAACGTTTTTGATTCTTTTTAAATAGGTCTAGACCCTCTCTGTTTCTTGGTTCAGAAAGAGAAGTAAAATTAATACCATTTTAAAAAATATTAAAAAAAATTATAGCATTGTAAACAATGTTTATATATATATATACATATATATTACAATATATACTAAATATATACTAAATATCACCTTGAGAATACCACAACGGGGAAAGCCAATCAAAAGGGAAAAATTTGTAAATAAATTAAAATGGAGGCACTAGCAGTTTCTTCAGAGGTACATTACCAAGAATGGGGGCATTACTAAGAAATTTTTCTTGAAATATTCTACCAGTTGTGACATGAGCAGCTTGGGGCTGTCAAAACTTGGAATTGCGTATTTTATAATTTTTTTCTTTCAGTTTTCGTTATTAATGCTTTTGTGTCTTAAACTGTGTTGTATATATATATAAATAATGTTATAATTATTAATAAATGTCATAATAAAAATAAATGTTATAATTATTAATAAATTTCTTCGTTAACTAAATTTATATTTTTACTATGCGCAAATCCGTATCTAAAGATTTTCTAATATTTAATAAAGAAATTTTTTAAATAAAAAAAAAATTGTTCATTAAATGTTAATATTATGTCTAAAAACAATCAAGGAGTATATTACTCTGTGCAGTGGTGTGCCTAACTAGCGACAGGGCTGGCTCTCGCGAGGGGCGCAAGCTCGAGTCAAATCGCAATTATTGCTTGAGAATAATAGAAATTTTAAACTTGTCGGGGGGAAAAAATCGATGTTGTAAGAATCTAATAATCTTCAATATTTTGCATCCGAACATTTACCTTGTTTTTTTTCAGCAGTTACCCTTGAGAAATTTCCCTTGTTGCAACAGTTACAAATTTATTTCCATATGTTATTTTCCTTGTCAGGGAACAAAAGCCAAAGCCTCACACTTTCCCTTCTTCTTAAACATATTTTTATCTTTGGATTCTCCAATTTCAAAGACTAGCATTTTCTATCCTGTGGTTATTTTCATTACAGCTTCTCTAGGACACTATTTTGTCTTAACGTAGGAAGTTTAGCTCCCCCTAAGCCCTATTTCCCCTGTTTCTTTTTTCCAAGAAAAAATTATTCCCTTAGTTTTCAGTACAATCTTCTACCTAAACGGCATAATAACTCTTCTCTATCATAAACTCTTTTCTAAGTTGAAGTAGTTTAAAAGTCTGATGGTCAACTTTGCTCATTTGTTTAAAATGTACCGTGTTTTTTACATTTCCAATATGAAAGTAACTTTTCAAGACTCATAATTAAACTTTAAGCAATGTTGTAAAATACATTGCTGCAATAGATTTAAAATAAATTGCTATCATCGAATGAATAATTGTATTCATTTTTATTATATAATTTATTGAAGATTGAAACTGTTTGAATTATAAGTTATAAAAAAGTTTATATTGTGTTAAACAAGATTCAATCTTTCAACGAAATCGAATAAAACCTTCCTAGAAATTAAAATTTAAAAATACGACTCAATTTTTTCATTATCTATTCAACTGGTTTGATTAAGGTCAAATTTTGTACGTTGCTATTTAAAATTTTGTAACGTGACTTGAAAATTAAGGCATCATTCAAAAAATTTTCGAACATTAATAGATTAAATAATAAAAATTACAATTGTTAAATATTTTTGTGCACAAAATTATTTTTAGATAAATGATTATAATAAGCTATAGTAAAAAAACTTTTAAGTCGCGCAATTAGCTCCTTGAACTAATTAATTTGTGCTGAAATTAATTTAAGTTGTAGAATAAGACACAAAAACGTATTTACTCTGAAATGTTTATGTGATAGATTTTTAATCTCTACACTAAATTGGTGTGATAGCCGCTATCTTTAAAGACCCCTCTACTTAAATCAGAAAAGTGGTCAAAATTTTGAACCATTTTGTTAATTTCGATTTCTGCTACTTCAGTTTATCTCTGCAAATATTTAAACTCAATTTTTGCTCATAGATATTAAAAAAAAAAATAATAATAAATAAGAATTCAATGCAAAAACAAAATTTTTAGTACTATCTAATTTAATGGTAATCTAAAAATTGTAAATGCCACTTTGTAAAATTAGAATAAAATCGCACTTTTTGAGTAAAGGAAGTTTTAAAAAAATTGCATTTTTAAATTTTCATTTCTGATTCCGTTCAAATTTTAAATCTGTCATTTAAAGTTGCATTTATAAAATGATGTGCATGACTTACAATGTTAAATTTTTTTACCATTCTTTATAATTTAATTATAAAAAGCTATTTCTTATAACGTGAAATTATAGTTCGAAAAATAATTTGCATAATTGTGTGCAGAAAATTACAATAATACTATTTTCTTGAAGAGGTGAAATATGCGAAAGGAGAAATTAATATGAAGGGTCCATAATGTTCAATGAGGGACTAGACTAAACTATTGAGATTATATTTTTTAGATTGTGGTTACTTCCATATTTTAGAGTCAGAAAAAGCGAATTGTTTAAAAAAATATACTGCTTAGAAATACGTTTTTGTGCCCGATTTTGTAACATATTTTCCGTACTTATTAATTTTTATTTTATAACCATCATTGAATAGCCAACCCAATTTTGATCTACCAACGTTCCAACTCCGTAGCCTTGTAATTTTGAACCCAATCCAAAAAGCAAGGGAACTCCTGGATCAAGTCTTGGGAGAAATGTGCCCTAGTGGAGGACTTTTTTAATGAAACTAACCCTCATTTGCGTTATGTGCAGAGGAAAACCCCGAAAAGTTCCCATGGTTAGCTTGATGACAAGGGGACTCTAACCCACTGATTCCTCAGTGGTGATTCCTTTTTATTTCACGCACTGTCTGTAAAAAAATTAAATAAAACATTTTCTATGGATCACAAATTAATGTTTAAAAGTGAGGGGGAAAAAAGAAATAAGTTAGCAAGAGATTTTGAACCACAATGGAAGAAAATAAATGCAAAACTAAAATAATCAAAACCAGTTCGTTCAAAAAATTAAATGGCGACGTAGGTAATTGTTTGGGTCATTTCGAATTTTATCAGTCAAATGAAATACGTTTAATTATATTAATGGCACCTATGCCATGATGATTCTCGATACTGATACGCCTGATTTAGGTAAAAGGGGCTTATTTTCCTCTCTCACTTAAATATTAGTTTGAAACTCTAAATACATAGTTTCTTATATTGACCACTTATGTAAGGATAATGCTAAAATATATAAAGGGCTGCAACAACGTATATTTTGTATTAGATGCATTTAACTAAAATCGTATACACTTTAAAATGTATTTGCTAGTTTTTTTTTAGTAGGTAGCGTTTTAATAAGTTATAATTAACCGTAAAATTAATGCTTTTTTTATAAATTTTTTTCCACACGATTAATAGAAATTTTTAGTACGACTTCACGAAGAAAATTAAAGAGCTTGTGCTTTGAAAAAGGGTGAAAGTTTTTATTTTGCTAAGGGTACACAATAGGCTAGTTACACCACTGACTCTGCGTAAGGACAGAGTAAGCTGTTCTAGAGGCGGCCTTGTCTTTCTTAGTCTCAAAAGCATAACACCGTTGAAAACAGAATGAGATTCACTGAGATATGCTATGAAGTTGAAGACGAAATCTCCTCTTCCAAACTTAAAAATGGACTGAGTTATGCGATAAATTAGATCTTAATACCCAAACCTACCCTCAAAATTTAGATACTCAGTCTAACATTATCTCCTTGGGAGAAGCGCCAGCTTTAACAAAGACACTTCTTCAATTCTTGCAAAGCACTATGAAAATAAGAGCAAACTCAACGTCAACAGTCATGACAAAAAGGTGCTTTAAGCATACAAGAAATCCATCGTGGATTCAAAAAACTATCACAAGGATATTTTCACTGATCCATTCTCAATAAAAAAAAAAAAAGAAGAAAAAAATGCAGTTATATTATATATATGAAGTGTTGCAATTTTTCCTTTCTATAAATAGTGTAAGCTATCCTCCAGTGGCTGGAATAATTAGTTATTCTACGAAAGGTTAAAAAATTACTCTAAAAAACACTCTAACATAAAAATATTTTGAAAATTTTATTTAATTTAGTAAGAAAATATGCATATGCAAGGTGTTCAGCAATGACCTCCCTTACTGATTCAAAAATGAAATGAAAAAGTTATACAATAGTGGAAGCAATTAATATTTAAGTGAGAAAATACAAAAGCGAAATCGAATGAACTCAGGAAAACAAGACTGAAAAAAAAAAAAAACGAGTTTGATTGCCATAGGAAACAGAAAGAATGTTAACAATGATTATTATTAACGCCTCAAAATTTTATCAAGTAAGTTAAATTAATAAAGAAAAATACATTATAATAATTAAAGTTAAACTCTTCACCGTTATCTCAGGCAATCAAATTGGTTTTTATGTTTTCATTCCTGATTTCTCAGTTGTGATTTTCGAGAATCTGATACTGTTTGTCTTTTTTCATTGATTGAAGATGAATTTGTGCACATTTCTTTAATTCATACAAAATGACTGTTTGCGATTCTAAAGAATATGTAACAAGTTCTTATAGCAACCATCAATAATTAAATGTCAAAAAATGAGTTTGTGGATGAAGTATATTAGATCAATGGTTGTATTTGAAGAAATAAATGTAGATGAAATATTTGAATTGAAATTGAAAAAAAAAAAAAAAATTAAAAATCTCACTTATCGCGAAGTTTTACTTTCCCATAAAAAAGTTTTACGAATCAGCAAATCAGTTTAGATAATTTAACAACCTTAACCTGATTTTAAAAGTAACATTAAATGTATTTTTAAATAAATAATTTATTTAAACAAATGACATTTATATGACTGCATAGTAAAACTTTATAAATTTACATACTTTAATTATTATTAGTTCAAATTTATCGGGTGGGTGACCAATTGGATTAGTCTACGTAGGGACCGAGGGTATGCGGTATTGGTCCTCGTTAATCTGTTCCACCGTAAAGTGCTTGACTTCGCGCGCAAGTCGTCGGGCTACTGAAGCAGGGGTGCCATCCCCTCTGCAGAGGATCAAAATTGTGATGACATGTCTTTGGATCATCCTCAGGGATGTTTCCAGACCGTCGCCAATAGCCCATTGTGCAGCTCTATAGTGCGACGTAAATGAACTACAACAACAGTTCAAATTTAAATTTTAAGACAGTAAACGAATCTTGAAAATGCGCATTTTTAATAAAACAATAAAATCATCTTGAAAAAAATGTTTCGGAGTTTTAAATAAAGATTTTTAAATTTTTTTTATGGATGAGTAAAAAACATAGATGTAAAGTTAAGTTTCTTGAGGTTTTTTTTTTTTTTTTTTTTTTTTTTTTTTTTTTTTTTTTTGAAAGCACACGGAGTCCTAGGAAAGCGTTTTTATTCCATCAATTTTAGAGATGTCAAGCTTACTTTTAAAACCTTCCTATCTTGGTTGTTTATTTTTAAGCTCGTTTCCATGGAAGTTGAAGCGGTATTCTAGTCTAAATGCTCATTTCATTTTGCAAAATTTACATATAACTTAGTACTAGAGTATTAACTAATTGTTATTAATTATAAAAAATTAAGAGTATTTATATGAAGCATTTTTTAATCTAGAAGTAAATTCTGTCTTAAATTTATTTTCGTAATAATTTTATTTTAATGAACTGAAGTGTTTTCCTTAAATACCTTTAAGTAAATTTTAAAAGTTTTTTTGAATCTTTGTTCTGTTACTAGTACAGTTTCCGTGTCATAAAAAAGACTCAATATAGAAATATCCCCGGAATAATTAGACCACACAAGGTCAAACATAAAATAAATAATAAGTAAAAAAAGTTTGATTAGTTGAAATATAAATTATAAAAAATAAGGCGTTCTTCAATATTTTCCAACTAATTATTATGCATTACAAAATTAATTTTTGATGATATGGATGATTCGAGTTTAAAGAACATTATAATCAATCAAATAACCTCAGTCCCTAAATTCTCATTCTGAGCTGTTTTTAACATAGTAATTTGGCCTCTTTAAGTGTGGGTATGTTTAGATCAGTAAATTTTAAAGTCTTATTGGAGAAGTATTCAATTTCTATATTTTAAAGACGCGTTCCAAGGATGAATAGTTAAAATGTCAAATCTGGTTTTCACCAAATTTCTGTAATTCTTTTACTTTTGGTACCATCCATCAATATTTGATGCTTATGTTTTGGGATTATAATCTATTTTGAGTCCTTAATCTGTTAAAAAAAGTGTGTATGTAGAAGAAAATTATGTTTTGTTTGTTTTTTGCTACATGGTTAAGTTTTATTAATTATATTTTTAATATGCTTTAAATTACTTTCTTTCATAATTTTTTTTTTAGATGGCTGATTTTGAAGGCAATGCTTCACCACCTTCAGATCGTTTTGATTTTGATGCTGGTAGAGTTGGAAAGCGAACAATATATCTTACAGCTCTTGGTACACCCTGCCAGTATCTAAATATACTTGCTGAAATTGATAAGGTTCACTTTCGTGTTATTTATATTATATTTTAAACATGTGTGTTGCTGCTTAAGTGTAGAAATCGGTTATTCTAACAAGATTATCTAGATGTGCAGAGTGCAGTCTCAAATAACCTTGGTAATTTCCAAAATACCTAGAGAATCTGCACATTACAAACTAGGCACTCTTTAATGTAAAATTGATTTTTTTTTTGTTACAACAGCACCATAACATTACATTTAAATTAACCTAATGTTGATTGTTTTTACTATCTAAAAAGGATCAAGTTACTATAATCAAATCACCAACAAATTTGTTTATAGAATCAATCACTTTAAAAACTATAATATAAAAAATTCAAAAGGCTTAAAATCTTATTCTAACTAGCTGAATACCTGTTCTTTATGGGGTGAATAAAAAAAGAAAGTAGTAAAAGAATCAGTGTTGAGCAACACTACAAAATCTTGCAGAAAACTGAAAGGCGTATGCCGAAACAATAAATAAAGCTAAAATAATTTCATTTATTTGTTTATTTATTATTATGTCCTTCACCGTGGATTTATGTCATTAGATTAAGGAAAATACAACTTTTTTCCAGTTCTATCAAACTAAATATTACTCTTTTCAGTTCTACTTGGCATGATGCTGTAGCTCTTGGATCCTAAGAAAGCACCATACCTTTTACATTCTGTCTGAGATTGTTGATATACCTGACTTATTGATTCCCCACATATGCGGAATCACCAAATGATTATTAATCATAACTTTTTGTACAGTGTATATAAAACCCACTTTACTTACATCTGGTATCATATACAAAGATGCAATTTTAATGATTTGAACTTCAAGGTCTAACCTTAAACATAATAATTAATTTGTGTAGACATAATTTTAAGTTACTCAATTTAAGAAAATTAAAGTTCCAAGTCCCAAATCCGGACATCCTTTCCTAGAAGCATCGAATTTCTCGACACTTTTTAACAGTCAAAATAAATAAATCTCTTTACTTATTTCCAAAAAAAGAAAAAAAAAATTATTTTTGTAATCTGCTACAAAATCTGATGTATAAAAAGCAGTTTTTTTTTTTTTTTTAACTAATTTGTCTTTAAGTTAAAGACCCATTATATGGATAAAAAGGTCTTGTTATTATTGTTATTTAGGAAATTAAAGGATTGTTATTATTGTTTTTATGATATGTGCTATCTATTTTTGTACTTATATACATAAAAATGAAAGAAGGTTTTAAGCATACTAGCTCTTGGGGGATTTGAATTTCATTACAGATTCAAAATAATGTTTTTCCTATTTTTAAAATGTTGAAATTTTCATGTCCTTTGTAATTATTTGTGTATTAATGTACCAATTAAATTTTTTTTAGTATGCCTTTGTCACTCCATCTGATTCTGAAGAAACGGAACTAAGTTCTGATGAAAGTTTGTATTTCTTTAATATATATTTAACTTATTTTATATGTATTTTCTATTTTTTGTTTTAAATACTGTTTTGTGTAATTATCATTCTAGTTTTAAGGTCAACCTTTTTGGCTTAAATGCCTTTATTTAAAAAAAAGTTTTTTTGAGTGCCACATCCAACTTTTTGTTATATTAAAATGTATAAAAAGAGGAAAAAAAAATATTTTAAATAGGCTAATTATGAGATTTTTTATGCAAATATCATCTTCTTTTTTTTTCCCATACAAGTAAGTAGTGATTGTTTAAAAAATAATAATAAAAGAAATAATTGTATTAAAAGGCAATATTAAATGACAGTGATATTATTAAAAAATTATATTATAAGTAACATTATTGAAAATTTTTAATTAATGTGTAATAGGCATTATTAAAAAAATAGCTTAAAAATCACAAATTGTAAAAATCATTCATCCTCATATTTTTTTCCGATGTCTGATTATAGAATTAACAGTGAGAAATCCTCTTTACAGCATTCAAAGAATTTCTTTTATATCTTCAAATTTTTTTATTTAATTGATTTCAAATTTATAACAAATAAAATAAATAAATAAAAATTATAACAAAAATAGTATAATTTTACCACTTAAGATCAAACTTTTCCTAACTGCTGTGTTTCATCTGAAAATAATAATTATTATAATGAAATCTAATGAACTACTGGTCTTATCATTTATTGCATATACGTTTGAATGCAATATAATATTTTGCTTTTCAATCCAAAAAGAAATTGATTATGGAAATTTTGCTTCAAATTTTTACAAGTTGTCACAGTTGTACTTGAAAACAGATTTCCAGTACAATATTGTACAGTCAATGTACTATATTGTACTGGAAATCTGTTTTTCAATTTTTTTTGTTTCATAATTTCAATTTCATTTGTTTCATAAATGATTGCTGTAATATTTATTATTAAATTATTCTACTATATACTTAATCACCAATTGCTATTTTTTTTTAGAAGTGCTGAGATTTTTTTAATTTTTAAGAAATATTATGGTACTCGTCCTTTTTGGGAGGTGTAAAAAACCTTTTACCACAGTACCTATATCACATATATATGTTCCAGTAGAACTTCGATTAACCAAGCTTCAATTAACCGAAGTTTCTGTTAACCGAGGCAATAACGAAGTCCTTTTTTTTTTTTTTTACCTTTTTTTCCCCTCCTTTCCAAAATGAGCTTTAAAAAAATTATACAAATTTTAGTTCGTTGCCCGTGTTACAGGCACTTCTTCCCCACAAAAGCACTCAACTTCCAAGAAATATTACATCCTGCGAAGACAACATCCATGAATGCTTTGTTAACAGATGATTAGAGTTGTTTTGATAGAGTTTATTTCCTTTTTAAATCTTTTTAGCTGTGAAACATAATCTCATATATGTTTATTTTTACCATTTTAAAAAAACGTTCTATTGTTTTTTACTTTAAAAGTAGTTAAATTTGCAAGCACGGAAGGTTTTTATACATGGTTTCTATTAACCGAGATTTCCGATATCCGAGGCACTAGCGGTCCCGATTAGCTCGGATAATCGGGGTCTTACTGTAGTTGATTCCTATGAAGAGTTGTATTGACTGTTCTGCAGGAAATCATTTGATATTTGCAGATGTTGTCTAATGTAAGCAACTATCTTAAGTTAAATTATTAATATTTTTTATATTATTTTAAGTTAAATTATTAATATTTATTAATATTAGTCAGTAAGACGCATGCTTATAAATTTTGGGTTAAATTAAATACTGAATCATGTATAAATTCCCAAAAAATAAAAGCAAAATTATTTACAAAATAAAAAAACAATTTATGTTGAAAATTCAAGTTGGATATAATTAGTTCTTTAAAGTGCATCACAGTTTTACCCATTTTTTGCTTTAAAAAATACATTATTTATCTATTACCGCAGCAGCTATTACCAGTAGTGCTTATTAGCCCCTATTAATTGAGCACAACTGGCACAAATAATAATATGGCAAGTTTTTACGTACCCCCAAACGGATAAGTACCATTTCTTTGTAAAGTCTTTAAGTAGGTCCATTTTATACTTGTTAAACTTGATTTTTTTCCCCTTATAGGTATTTCTTCTAAAGCTTCTTCACAGCAAAGCGTTATAATTCTTCCTATATCCTCTAGTGTTAAAAAAATCAAAGAAGAGAAATTGTCTGACACTGAAGACTCTTCAAAGTTAAAGAGTAATAAATTAAAGATTACCAAACAAAGCCCTGCAAAATCAAAAAAGTTGCCTGTAGTAGATTACTCTGACTCTGATGATTCAGGCGAGGATAAGGTAGAGTTACGTCACAAAAAACCTGATGATTATCAATCTAAAGGCCCGGGTAAGAAAAATGTAACCGATTCTCCTGAAGATCGATATAAATCTAATCGTAAGAAGTATTCAAAAAGTCCCGATGAAGATCGATCCAGACGTCATCGTAGAAAGTATTCAGATAGTCCGGATGAAGGTCGATACAAACATCGTCGAAAGAATTATTCAGATAGTTCTGATGAAGGTCGATCCATACATCGTCGTAAGAGACGCTCAGATAGTTCAGATGAAGGTCGATCACCAAATTATCCCAAAAAGTTTTTACCGGTGAAAAAGGAAGAAGAATATAAGTATAACCCTGGAAATACAACAGCATTTGGTCAGTTTCATTGCACAGTAAGAAGTTTTTTTCTCTCTCTAGAATAAGTTTAAGAGAATCATTAGAATTGCTATCACTATAATTATTGTGAAATGTAGCACTTTCAGATATTTCAAATGTAAATACTCTTTACTCCCTAGGTTCCCAATATGTTTGCTATTGCCCCCCTCCTAATGAGCTATGAAGACATGTAAGGGGGTGCCAAGAAAACTATTGATTTCTAGAGAGTTCTAACAAACATTAAATTATTAAATATGCTTCTTGGTGTATAAGTTGACCTGTTGTCTAAGTCAATCCCTAATTTTTTATTACAAGATAGCAAATTTCTCATGTATTGAGTGTATAAATCGATTATGTCAACCTTCATCTATCAAAAGGTACCTCTAGATAGAATCAAGTTAACATGTCTTATATACTAGTGGATTAGTATTCAATATTTATAGTGGTAGTTACACTACATTACTCCCCTTCCAGAATTTTATGTGATAAAATTCGATGAACGGATACTACTAGTTGATTCATGCTGTTTATTTATTTATATTAATTTTGCTTATTATAATATTTTCTTTGCTGTTTTGTTTATAGCATTTCGTTCATTATGATTTTTTCTTCAATACTGTTAATTGACCGGGAGACTTTATTTACATCACCGTTTTTTTTTT
This sequence comes from Parasteatoda lunata, assembly GCA_949128135.1. Classification (NCBI taxonomy): domain Eukaryota; kingdom Metazoa; phylum Arthropoda; class Arachnida; order Araneae; family Theridiidae; genus Parasteatoda; species Parasteatoda lunata. The sequence continues at coordinate 70,992,973 of OX421977.1, read as the reverse complement.
TTTTGAGCATTATATTAAGCAAATCAACTGTTGAAGGTGGATCATCAATAATTGTTGGCAAGCTCATATCATGTCCGGGTCACCAATGAGGGGAATTACAAATCGACTATGTCAACTTTCATCTATCAAAAGGTACCTCTAGATAGAATCAAGTTAACATGTCTTATATACTAGTAAATTGGTATTCAATATTTATAGTGGTAGTTACACCACAAGTCTATTATTGTCTTAGCCATCATGAGGCAAATGATACTACACTCGAGGCAAAATATGGATTCAAATGATATTGTAAAATGTATTTAAAAATGTGGAATTTGAGTTCTTTGAAGGAGTAAAGATGATTTTTTGTGAGACTGCAAATTAAAATAAGTTTTTTTAGGGAAGAAAAACCTTTTTAACCGTGACGAGAAAATTCTGCAATACCTGCTTCATGATTTTAATGATGAGCTGTACCATTATTTTAATGTGCAATGATTTTAATTGAAACTTTTCTTTTGTCCCTGGGGCTCCTCAGATTTTATTTTAAAAGGCTGTTATATTCTTTAATTTAATTAAACGTGCAAATTGTTTTAAAAAGAAAAGTCAGAAACTTTTCATTTGAGAACTTTAAAGTATTTATTTAACTTTTTCCTTACTTTTCTCCCCCTTTTTTTAATTCAAAGACATAATAATTCAAAGATATATTAAAAAAATGTTAGTGACCTTGGATATCCTATTGTTAACTTATTAAACATAACTCTCTGATTTGATTTTGAAATATGTTTTTTCACTTTTGTTAAGCAGGGTTGCCACTCCACAGGGAAAGCCTGGAAAATACAGGGAATTTAAAAATTATCTAAAATTGCAGGGAAAATGCAGGAAATTTGGATTTTTTCTTTACTAACTGGGAAAATAGAGGAAATTTTGTTTCTTACTTTTGTGTTTTAAAAAATGGTGACCACGCAAAGGGTAATCTATAGGATATTTAACCATGATATTTCAGCTATACTAAACTATTTCATTTACTATAGCATTATTTAAGTATGTTCAGCTGTTTTTCTAGCAATTAAAAGGAATATAATATATATAGTTAACCCAATATAGCTAACACAAGAGCTCAGTAATTGTTGTTTCCTCTTAATATATCGCATATAATATGTACAGGAAAAACACAATTTTTTTTCTTCCAGATTTGAGTGGCAACCCTGTTAAGTTGATTAGATTCATAAATGATATTACCTATTTCATATTTTTTATACTGTACAAGATATCAAGTTATACTGTATAAGAAATTTTTTTTAATCAAGTACCTGATTTAAACTGCAAAATGATATGAAAAATGTATTTTGATGCGGATATTTACAACTTTTGCAAATGAGTTATTTACATCAAAATTAGTATAAAAAATGTTTCCAACTGTCATTATGCATATTTTAAACAACTTCCAGAAGCAAGTGAAAATTAAAATAGAACAAAAACTTTTTTTTCGTAATTACCTTTCTTATTAGTATAATCGTTTTTTTTTTTTAATAAGGGAGCATCGAAAATTTTTCAACCTGAAAATGTGGGCAATGATCCAGAAAAAGGTTGGGAACATGTAGTCTACTCTTATACAATTTTCTAAGTCTCACTTTTTACCATTATCACAAGCAAATTTTTTAGTTTCTCATTTATTTTCTAGTCTGATCGTAAAAAATATCTCTTTTCAAAATATTTCTTCTGTTTCTTTCCTTATTTCAAACTTGCTACAGTATGACCTTGAAAATCTGGCCTGCTTGGAGGTTTATTAAGTCCCGATGTTGTAAAATTCTGGAGGTTAGGTTAATTAAAAGAGAAGTCAAAGTTACATGCCCAAAATTATAAAGAAATAGGCAATTCCATGGCACATCCATGTGTTCATTTGATCTTTTATTTTTGGCAACTATTTTGTAAATTTCCCCATGGCTTTTAAAATTTTTATATTTTAATACATTATTATGACCACTTGAATATTGATATGCTCTCTTAAGTAATCTTCTTCATTTTTTTTAAGTTCTCGATTTGTAAAGATTATTTTGCAAATTTAATAGCTTTGTTTTTCGGTTTTTTCCCATCAATTGTTACAATGCATTTCTAGGTTGTTTTTAAAACATGAGTGTTTTTAAAAGAATATACAAGAATTCGGAATGACGTATTTAAGTAACTGCTATTTGACTCGTTTGATTTCGCCCTAAATTTGTGTAGTTTTTTGATTATTTTTCCAGCTTTACTATTATGGATTTCCATTTTGTTTTTAAAATCCAGATATTCATAAAACATAACCACAGCATGTGAATTTTGAATCACACAAATTTCTTCTCTACAAGGCACTACATTTGCGAAGATTTCACCATAAGTTTATGTTGTTATACTTCGCCAGAAATTGCTTTGGACTTTTTTAAATCCCAATGTTTTTAATAATACAGTAGCACAATTACATTGGGTTGTCATGCTCGATTAGGACGATTTCATAATAAATTCATGCAGTTTTGTTGATTGCTTTTTCAAGAGTTTTTAATGCAGTTTTTCAAATCTTCAAAGTCAAAAATTTTTTAATGCAGTGTTATTATTTTAACACATTGTCCTTATTTTAATGCAGTATTATTGTTTAATGTAGTCAAACGTTTTTAATGCAGTGTTATATAAATTTCCGCTTCATACTTCTAATTTAAAATTGATTTTAAATAAAATTTTCACGAGTTGAAAAAAAAAGTCTGGATTTTGGAGGTTCTGCTGTAATTTTATGATTTCACAAAGAAAATGAGTTTTCTATTAAATTGATATTTTAATGATGATTAAAAAACTTTTCTTCAGCAAATTTCCTCATCTGTTTCCTCATTTTAAGGTTGCTAATTTTATGGTATTGTGAAGAAATTTCTTAGGAACTTTATATTTTCATAATAGAAAATAACCGCTTTGCACTAAATTTCTTCTTTTTTTTCCCAATTTCAAAATTGCTAATTTTATGATAGCTTGGAGAAATAAAAATTTCTTATGAACTTGCCTATGAAACTTGTCTATGAATATCTTCCATGAAAAAACCACTTTTCAATAAATTTCTTCCCTCTTTCTTTTCCTCATTAAACTCCTTTCTCTAACTTTTCTTTGCTCTCTTAACTTCAGATTTTCCAAAAACGTGTATTTATACCTACCTATTTAAAGATATCGTGTGTATAAAGTTGATATTTAATAAAAGAATTGCATATCTTTAAATTTTAATTGAATATCACCACCCCCTATTAGTTACACTCTATTATAATTCGAAGTTTATACATATTAGTTTATACATTTAGTTCAATAGCTAATTCTCATAACTACTTTCATTAATTAATATTATAAAAACATAGTGAAGCCTGCTTGTTGTGAGCCATGATTTAACAAGATCCAAAATGTCTGTTAGTGTTAAAAAGCTAAATAAGTGTAGGTATTAGTGTTAAAAAGCTATAAAACAATATTGTTTAACACTTTAGTTTAACAAGGAGTTTCTTTTTTTTATAAGTTTCTGTTCCGGAAAATTATTTTAATGAAATTATGAAAAAAATTATACTAAAATTTTTTTCTTATTGAAAGTATTTAAAAATTATTGTTGCTTAAATTGTTCAGAAATTGTAGATGAGCAATGAATAGTAATATCTTATCCTTTTTCTGTCTTGTCCTGAATTTCTATTATATTATATTAACACAAAATATTAAATGCAAGTATTGTTTGATAAACAATGACCAAAAATAAGTATCAAATTAATTTATAATCAAAGTTCACACACTTTCAACCTAAATGCTTCATTTTTATAATCAATATTGAACAGGCGACCTAATTCTGAGTTTAACAAACTAATTAAATATTTTATATAACAGGTCTGTGACATTATGGTAAACAGTGAAACAACTTACCAAACTCATCTGCAAGGAAAAAGACATCAGAAGGTAAAAGTTTACTTTTTGAAATGTTTTAAATTATTGATTCATCAAGTTTAATTTGCTTTTAAATATTTATAGCATCAAATACAAGTTATAGAACATAAAAATTGTACTTTAGAAGAAAACTAGTGTTTCTCGTATATTTATTAGCTAAAAATAACATATGTTATTAATATTTGTTTATCATGCATTATTTCCCCCCAAAAAAACACATTTTAGCTTGGTACCTATAAGTATTTTAACAATATTCAAAAACACCTTACAGGGAACAGGAGGGTGCTCTTAATTCATAGTGGGACCATTTGGTGGCATTTTTCGGCAATGAAATCTAGCTTCCCAAAGTTTTCGAGGGCTCAAAATATCTGATATCAAGATTAACTTGGCTATTTCCTTCCTATTGCATCTTTTGGAGATACAATAGGTAGAATGATTTCTGAGAATTTTCTAGAAGTATCGGATCTTTTCTTCTACTAAAACGGTTCATGATGGACCATTTTGGTTTTGATTTATGAATCAAGCACATTTTTTCCCCAAGTCAATAGTTTCCTCTCAAAGTCAGAATGTTCAAATTAGTTGTAAAGTGTTTTCAAATTATTGATTTATTAGTTTTAATTAATTGTTTATGCATACATCATCAAAAAAAGTGTATTTTTGTCATAGCTTCTTACATTCTACTAGTGTTCAGTTGTTTATTACAAATTACTGAAAGATATTAAAAATCATTCTTTTAAATTTTGTCATGCGTTATAATTTCATTAAATGGACATAGATTTATCTTTTTTAGAAATTTTCTATTCTAATACAGGACATAATAAATAGTTTCTATCATCAACTATGTGTAAAATATCTAATAATGCATGGAGATTAGTATATTTCGATCTAAAATTAAATAGGCAATTTGTTAATGTATAATTTATGTATTATGTTATTATAATTTATGTAAAGTAACCAATAAAAATAATTGCAAGACTATAGTTAAAAAGTTTTAAAATGTTATAAAAATTATACATGATGTCGTTAATACTGCATATAAAATTAAAGGATGTTGCAAAAGTTATAGTTTGAGGATATAACAGAATTGTAATTGAAAATTAACTAATTCTCATTCTTTTTAAAATTTTAATAAGGTTTCGTGTTGATTTTCAAAACACATTGACCATTTGATTAATTACCAATTTATGCTTGGTGTGAATAATTAGTGTTCTATTGGACTTAAAAAGTCAATCACAATATGCTCTTAATCCTGAAAAATGACATATATTTTTTAATTCTATTAAGAATATTCTTCTGCTAAACTTTTTAACTATATTACACTGTACTTCTGTGGACAGCTAAAGGCTTTTTAAACCTGTTTAAGACTGATAGAGAACATCAAGATTAGTTTTCTTTCTATAGATATGCTTAAAACATGGAGATGTAAAAATACCTTTTTACAATTGTTTATATTTTATTATCTTTCAAACTATATATATATACAGTGAAACCTCCTGTTATGGACACTCCTGCAAAACAGACGCCTCTCAATACGGACATTTTCTTAATTCCCCGGGAATCTTCTATGAATGAACCATTATGTACATTCTCCGCAAAGCGGATACTCCCGTAACCGGACGCGGACAGTCATTTTGACTTTGAAATGTTATTTTCTATCTCTTCAAACCGGACCCTACTTTTTCTAAATTTGAAAAAAAAAAAAAAAAAATGTTTCTGCTTTAAATTGTAAGGGGAAAAAGTGCAACTTTCTGCTTTTTTTAAACCATGTAAACTTTTTGCCTTATTCGTAACTAAAAACATTGTTAAGCTATTTCCCTACTGAAGGATCAATCTTTCTCCTGCCTTTCTGTTAAAAAGAAAGGAGAGAAAATGATACTACTCTCCTGAAATAATTTGGACAGTGGCATCTTTTGATGTTTTCATCTGGACCACATAGATTAGGAGACCCCTCAAGTTGAAATGACATCTTGCAATGGTCTCAATGCTTTTTCCCCATTGAAAATTTCTTTATTTTTCTTATCAATTTGAAGACTGTATTTAACACAGGTGGGGTAAAAAAGAGAACAGAAATATAATCTTTGATGTGTTCATATAAATGAAACACTTATTCAGACACTTGATAGCTGATCAATTGTGAATAGTCAACTCCATAGGTCTTCAGGACTTAACTATGAATGACTATGAATCATGGGAGGTTTAATTTCAAGAAGGTATTAACCATGTTCCCTATCAAATGATTGGTAGGTGTAAGGGGATGTAAACCTAATAATTAAAACTGACTGAGGATTGAAATCTCCTATTCGTTATCATATGTCAGACTTGAGTATCTATGCTAATTGGAAAATTATATTCATTTATCTGTAGCTACATCTAGAATCATGTATTTATTTCAAACTTCTTTATATATTCTTTTTTATCGTTCTTAAAGTTTAAATAAATATCCTTGTAGATAGTTATTGTAAATTATATAATTATTTCTACATCTTTGAAAATATTCTAAAAACAATTAACAGTGTTAAACTTCGTTATTAGGGTACCCTTCCCGTAAGCGGACAACTCTCATAAACATAGAATAACTCTCGGTCCAAAGAATGTACGCTTAACGGATGTTTTACTGTATATATATGTTTGAAGTAGACTAATATCCTGAGGTTCTTAAAAAGTCAATTGGAACATTATCTTTGATCTTAAAATATAAATATTTTTTAAATTTGAAAGCATGTTCTAAGCTTTTTTAATTAGCATGCTGTTCATCTGTGAACAGCTTAAGGCCTCATTAGCCTGTTTAGACTGATAGATAACATTAAGATTTCTTTATTTTAGACTATTCTAAATTTTCGACAACTGAGGACTATACATCAAGCTCAAAACAGTAATATATTAAAACAATCTAATTGCAGTGAGCCTACTGGGTACAAAAATCCTAAACTTGGAAAACAGTCATGAAAGTGAAGATTTTTTAAATGAAGTCACCAATTTTTTTAGTTTTCAAACTTTTTACTAAGTAATTACTCAAATTTCAAATTTGAATGCATGGTGTATACATCATCGAAATTTAAAAATGGCACAAAACGATAAATAACTGCCGAAAAACGATCGACAAGCAAGGTAGATTTACAATGGAATCATTGAATTGTGAATGAAGTGCATCAAAAAGTGATTACTCACGTTTGTAATTCGCGTGTGATAATAACATCATATTAAAAACATTGAAAATTGAAAGGCTATGGGAAAATAGCCGAAAAAATAACTGTATATATGGTTGGGAAACCTCATGGATGTGCGATTGAATTCTTTAGAGTTGAGAGACTCAAAAAGTGATAACTCAAAAAGGGTAAAAAAAAAATAAAAAAAACCCAATGGAAATGACTAAAAAAATATCAGAATTGTTACAGAATGTTGTCAATATTTCCCTCAAACACCATATACCTGGTTAACAGTCCTTTAAAAAAGTTTCAGCTTTTTTTATATTTGACCAAATCACATTTTTCTCAAATATCTTCAACATTTACATGAATTGAATAAGTTCTATCAATAAAGTAAAAGAAAAAAAAAATGAAGAGCAGAATGTTATAATAAATCGGTCATGAATTGTTTACCTGGGGCTTAGTAGTCACCCTGTATTACCATTGTTTTCATTCCTTTCTCTTTCAGATTAGAATTTCTACCGTAGATTATTTTTTAATTTAATTTTAGATAATTTTGTTAAATTATGTATTTTGATTTGAGTTTAATTATATATTTTTCCTACATAGAATCTGAAAGCTAAGGCTGTACCGGAAGTGGTAAGGCAATCTATGAATGAGGTTTGTTTGATTTAATGAATTTTACTATTTATGTATTTCTACTATTTTTATGCAAAGTTTAATTTTATTATGTTGGGAATGAAAAATTTATCATAATGATAACGACCACTTATTGTGGGCATTACTTTTAAAATACTTTGTATAACTTACTTGTTTTAAACATGTTTAAAACATTGAATAGAAAAATCATTTAAAATTTTTTTTTATTACTTTATGCCTATGCTTGTCAAATTCCAAAAATTAATAGAGATGCATCTAAGTAAAAAAAAAAAAAACTTTTTTTTTTGTACCATAATAATATGTTTCTATAAGTTTGTTTTCTGCTTTTAGCAGCTCATAGGACTGCAAAAAATTTGAAAATCTAAATTCCCAAAAGAAGGATCCCATCATTTTGTTATAAGATCTGATGTCTATGAATTAAAAAAAATTGAACTTTCATTAAATTCTGATTAGGAAATTAAATAAAAATTTGAATTGCTTTATTTTAATTTGCTTATTTAATTTTTTTAATTCATTAAAGTATCTATCATTTAAAACTATACTTATTTTTTCTTCGAAAAATCCTTTTATTGATAAATAAAGTTGATCATTTTAACCTATCCAAATAATTTAGTTTAAATAATATAACCAATTTTTTATTATTCATATTTTTGTGTGTTTCTGCCATAAAATATTTTGAAACTTCCAGTTTTGAAAAAATTATTACTATTTCAGCCAAGGATACCGCCTCAAATTCCACATCGACCTCCACCTCCTCCTATTAATCGTAAGTTTTTATATTTTTATTTCCTGTCATGCAAATGTATGCATAGTAATAAAAAAATCATTTTTCACTTCTTAAAAAAATACCATGTGTTATCATAACTTATATTAAGTGATGTTTGTTTATATATTTAGAAATCTTTCTCTTTGTATTGTATTTCAAAATTTGAGAAATTGAAAATTTGAATTGTGCTTCAAGGAAAAATTTTAATGAAACTTACTTATTCAGATTATCAAATTATTTATTTTATTTACATCTTTTCATAGTGAACTACTGATTATCTCAAGGTCGATAACAAATTCTAACACTTACAATACTTAGTATTGTGATCATAACATCAGAGATTCTGTAAAATGATCTGCTCATGATAATTTATCTCTTTGAAATTCTGTCCCATCAGGGTACTTTGCCTGCTTATCTTAAAATATTTTTTAATTTAATTATCTTAAATTATTTGGTCTGCTACAAATTCTGTTCACTGGTTATTTGTACCTGTTAAATTCTGACACAGGATTTCATTTCCTGTCGCAATATTTTTCCAGTGTGGGACTCTTCACTTCATAATAATTTGTCTGTAAAATTCAGTCCCATGATATTCTGCCTGCATAAGATTATGTCTTTTTCTTGTGAAATCAGATAAATTTTCTCTCCTTATACAGAGTGCGTAGCATTTTTAAAAAGTCCTTAAAGGCGCTTTTTTCCATGGGTGTTTTTAAGAAGTGCTTAATTTTCCCTTTTCCGAAATGTGATATTTTTCTTTACCATGTTGATTTTCGCCACAAATAATGCAAAAAGACATTGTCCTATTCACCGTTTTCACAATTAATTCAACTCCAATCTATTTTGGCTTACCGTCGTTCTGTAGTGTATGAAAATACCATTTGTTTTACATGTTTGATGAAATACTTGCAGGTCCGCACTTGTGTATACTGAGCTGGATTCAGAGCTAAGGATTTTTGTCTCATGTGCAACTCAGCTGCATTTTGCAAGGGATTCTCAATTTCAGACTTCATTTTCTGCCTCCTGTAGCAGAATTGAAAAATTTCTAAAATTTTTGCTGCTTACTGGGACCAACTGAACATTGTAAATTTTTTTTCTCTATTAGCGATAGAAAATTTCATTTCGCTTGTTAATTTCAGCGTTTGTGACGCGCCATCGTCTTCGTCACTGTAAATAAAACCGGATAAAACCATCAATTGTCAAAAACTTGTCAACCCTGTCTAATTATGATATTTTTCAAAGTGCTTAAAAATATTTTTTGAGAACTTGAAAAGTGCTTAAAAGGTGCTTATTTTTTGTTCAAAAATTTGACTATGCACCCTGTTATATTTTGTGTGTGTGAGATTTTATCTTATGATAATATTTCTTCTTCTTGGGCACTACAGCCTATGACCGGCCAAGGCTGTCCCAATAAGTTTTTGCCATATTGAGCAGAATAATATTTAATATGTGCAAATTTTCCTCTCTCAGCTAAATTTCTTCTGATAGGATTTTGTTTTCTGATACTTAGCCTGGGTATATCATGATTTTTTTCCGGATACATTCAATGATCAATTATTGTTATCCAATGACAAAACATTGTAAAAATTGTTTTAATACTTTTAATGACATTTTTATGTACAGGTTTTTTTTTCATATTGTAGATTACAGTTTGCTTATTTTTAGTTGTTCTACTTTTTAATTATTTGATGAACAATTGGAAATTTCCTTAAACACTTACGTGTTGGTTATATTTATATTATGTGTGTAGGCGAGATATTAAGACATAAACCTTTGACACACTAACTAGATAGGTTTCAGAACCTTCTTAGCAATATGCTTTTTGTATTGGCTAATGCAATTAAAATGTACTGTGCACAACATAAAAAAAAAAGAATTCCCTTAATAAGTTTTACACTAATGATTTTATTTTCATGCAATAAGGATTTAGATTTTTGATCCTCATAATATGGGGTAGGTGACATTTGAAAAATATAAAAAATAAAATTTTAAAGAAGTTGTACTTTGAAAATTTACTTCTCAAGAATTATTTGTTCTCCTATTCTGTCCGAGTTATTGAATTTAGCATTTAACGTTGCATAGTTTAAAATAAAGTAAAAATCTGTATAATCTTACTATTCAATTTCTTCTGACAACTATAAACTAAATTATAGAAATTAAAATAATTATTGAAAAAAATATTTTTTCTATAGAATTATTTGTGCTAAAAATTTTGGAAATATGACACAAAAAACAATGCTAAGAGTAAAATTAACATTAAGGGGACCAAGTTTTCAACCTCTCTCTTTGCTAAACTTTTGGGATCATATTTTCCAGAATATCCCTTCCTCCAACTTATATTTTGAGGATCAAAAATTCAAATTCTTCAAAAAGTGAGTTTATTAATGAAATATTTTTATGTTTGAATTCGTAATTTAAAATATCTGTCATTCTTAATAATGCAGTAGGACATATATTCCAATAATGCATCATCATATTTAAAGTTAACTCTATGAACAATAAAAAATAGTTGGTAAGTTAATTTATTGTTTTGCGTTCTATCAAATCAATGATAAACCAACCTTTCATGAGTTTTCTCTCTCTCTCTAGCAGGATAAGTAATCATTAAAAAAGAATTTTTTAGACATATATAAAAATGTATTCCTTAATTATAATATTTTTTTTAAGTAGTATTAGATTAACATAATTAGTTTAAAGTACTTAGCATTTATCTTTTCCCTTGTAATTTTTATAATTTCCTTGATTTTTTTTTGTAGCTCCTAAAAAACCAAAGCATGTACCTTTAAAGGAGAACTCCCTAATACAGCAGATTACTGAAGATTACAAAGATGGTCCACTTCCAGGTAAAGGTCCAGGTGCTTGTATGTTTCATGAACAGACAATATACTATAAAATCTAAATTATGTTATTAAATTTTGTACTATAGATTTTATCAACGTAAGATATTTTAAATTTTATTAAGACTTTATAATTGAACATTGATTATGTTTTTTTTTATATTTATTTTTAATTTCTGCCTAAAAGCATGGTTTTTACATGCTTTTTATGGCTATCTTTTTATTTAATATTTGTTAAACATGTGGTTATTTCTGTGGGTTTAAAGATTCAAATTTGAAGATCCATGAAGTTATTTGTCAGAAATAATATTTAGTTTCTTTTTATGATATTTTTTAAAATTCACTTTTTATGGTATTTCCCGATGTCTCAATAGAACAGAGGCAGACCTAAACTTATTTACTGATACAAATTTTTTGTGCATTCCTTAAATTCATTTTATCACTCAGAGTAAGTACATAATGAGGAAATTAGCTTTAAAGTTTAAACGTTGACAAGGGGAAATGAAGATTATCCCTCAGCTTTATTTTTTCTCTGCAAACTCTTAATTCAGAAAACCTATTAATACCCAATACTCATTTAAACTGTTTAATTCTTTGTGTTTTAATTTCTGCTGAAAGATAGGTTTTCTGACTCATCAAGTTACTCATCAACTGATTTCTGTCTAATTCACTAGGCACCTTTTCCCACTCCTAAAAGCTACAGGTTTTCTGAGGTTACTCATCAACTGATTTCTGTCTAATTCACTAGGCATCTTTTCCCACTCCAAAAAGCTTGAGACCTCTTTTCTCCTTTGAAGCTGTTGGACCTTACTTTAAACTATCCAGAGTTCCAATGAGCAAATCTTTGCAACTTTGATTCCTTTGAAATTATCTTCAACTTTATTGCCCTGACTGTAATTACGCAGTAGTTACTGTAGGTGCCTAGTAAATTAAGAGAAAACAGAATATTCTTCATTCAGAATTAGCAATGGGCCGCAATACAAGGTATACCTTCAAATAACCAGAGTCAAACCAGAGACAAAGAACCATTTAAGCTCAGTGGCTCACTCAGTATTAAGAAATATGCATTTACCATTATGAATAGCAATATCTGAATGTTTTCAAAAATTAAAGATTTTTAAATATTTTTTTTTAAATTTAAAAACACATTGAATTGAAAATTAATGTGATTGTCTCTTTCAGTGTGTATAGATATTTACACCATATATCTTGGTGTCTAAGTTGACACTCTATTTTTGATTATGAGATAACAAACTTCTGGATTCAGAAATTATTTGTCTTAGCATGGATGTGGCTGATAGAATAAGAAAAGACTTTCATGAAAACATTTCCTCTTCTAGTCATGTGTTAAATGATACTAGACATTGTGTAAAATGTGGATTTAAATGTAAGTGTTTTTTGCATTATAATCCAAGCATTCAGAGCATTTAAAGGTGTACACTTAAAGGTGTAAGGACTTTTAAAAAGCGGGTATGAAGAATATTTTTTGATTTTTCGTAGGATGAAGTAGATCCGACTTTGCTAACATTATTGAATCTAACACAAAATTTAAATTTGTGTATGTTAGAAGTTTTTATTGTGCTTTATCTCTCCTTCCCTCCCCCCTCTCTGCCTGCCTGTCTGTCCTGTCCTGTCCGTAATTAATTAATTAAATAATTAATTAATTACAAGACATTGCATAAGAAAAAACTAATAAATAACTATAAAGACTGTTATTATTAAAAAAAAGTTTTACAAGCTATCAATATGCTAAACATCTCTCTTTTTTTAAACTTTTATTCTTATTATAAACTGTTAACCTCTGCATTTATTGCCTGTAGAAGAAAATTTAATTAACAAATTCTAATTTGGGACTATACTTTAAAATTCCAATTAATTTTCATTTCTAGGTTTAGATGATGTTGTTGAAGTTCGGCCACCTATTGAGGGAGTGAGAGATATTTCATATCTTTGTAAGACATGTGAAGCACAGTGTGTCCCAAACTCGATAATGAAACATCTAACAGGATTTAAACATTACTTGCGATGCCTGGTATGAAATGCACAGTTAATATATGTGACCTATGTTTTCTTAATCTAATATTTACTCTAATGTCTACCTAACCTTATATTTATCTGATTAATTCTAACATAGGCCTTATTAATGGTTGCAATGGCACTTGCCACATTGATTTGACTTATTTTGACTTTTTTTTTAATTTTAAAAAATTACTTGTGCAATACAGCTTATTAAGAATTGGTTGATTTTTAAAATTTTTACTGTTGTATTTGTTGAAAAGTGATCATATAACTAATTAGTAGGTGTTCTATTTTACCTGTTTAGTTTATATAGTTATTTTCTGTACAGGGTCTCATTTTTTTCTCTTTATTAGCATCTGTTCAAATATTATGTAAGATAGCTATATAAGTAAGCTCAGCTAAGGTTTATCTTAAAAATGATTATTTTTACTATTTATAGGAGATTTTATTCTGTTTGAACTTATATGGTAACACCCTGCCAATTTGAAGGAAAAAGTATAATCCACTTCGTCAAAAGTTCTTTGTTTCTTGGCAATTTAAAAGCATTTGATAAAATTCTTTGGTTTTTTTCCTTCTGACTCAAATTTTTCTGGATGGTTGACAGCATGAATTGTCTAAGAAGAAATTTTTACAAAACATTATAGAGTGTTCTCTTGTCATTGTCCATGCTAACAATAATGATATTTTTCATCTTTCCTTATCAACAAAAATCAATAAATTGGTACTCTTCTCCCTTTTTGGTGTTTATGTAATGTTTGATAGGCCCATAACTTTTTTCAACCAGTTAAAATGTAACTTTGGTTTTATTTATATTGTTTAGGAAAAAATTGATCCATCAAGTTATGAGAAGTACCGTTACACTCCAAAAAGACAAATTGAGTTTAAAGTGAAAAGAATATTAAATGATTATGAGAAGAAAAAGGGGCGTGGTAGAATACGTGTGGAAAAGGAAGTAGCTGAGGAATATTCTCGAAGTAAATCCTGTATGTATATAAAAGTTTCGGTGTATATATATAAAAGTATGATGATTATTTAATATATCTTTTCAGTTTTGGGCTATGCTTCTTGATTATTCTGTTGAGTTGCTTATCTTACCTCATATCGAGCAGCAATATCATAAAAGTTATTTTAGTATTTAAAATTTTTTTTGAACAAATAATTTTTTTTAAATTAATAAGATTAAAAATTTTGTATAAAGTATTTCATATAAAAATACGAAAGCCTTAAAATTTGTTACGAATATATATATATATTTTTGGTATGTATAACAAACTATTTTAAAATTATTCATTAAAAAGAGTATAATTTTTTATTCTAAACAGCAGGCATGTGATTCTTCCTCTAGTTTGCAGAATTTCGTAAATTTCAAGACCATTGATTAGCGGAAATTTGTGAATCAAGAATTTATATTTCAACAAAATTTTCTTGGAGTTCTGTTAATCAAAAATTTAAATTTTGATATGCAAAATCTCGTTAACAAGACATTTTTTCCACCCTTACCAGCATTTTTTTCCCCCTCAAAGTTCTTATTCTCGTGTGATAATGACTTTTTTCATGCAGATTTGTCAAAGAGAAATGCAACTATGGGTGAACTTTGAGAACACAAGAAAAAAAATTTGCATGACTTCACTTCAAATTAATGAAATACTGAGACGAACTCAAAAGGCCAAACATTTAAGAGATCGTTCGCTAGAAAAAATGGTGTTTTTTTTTCCTTCATTTTTGTGAAATTTGTAATTTAATAATTATCAATTTTGTTGCAAATTCTGATTTGTAACAGATTAATTATTTAATCAACATGATATATATACCCTCTTTTTTATTTGGTTGCAAGTAGAGCAAATTAATTTCTAATGTGATATTACAACAGAGCAATTTTGAATTGTGCATTTCAGTAAACACTTTTCAAAACATGCTCTAAGCAATCGGAGATCCGTGTATCGACCAATTTTCTTCCGTTTGCAGTTAATTTAATTGATTTTCTCATAGTTTTTAAAATTTCGATATTTTTACAAAGCTTGAAATTTGAATTCCGCTTTTGAATAATTTTTTTTTTGCTGAGCTAGATTGGGCTGATGTCATCAAAAACCCATACAGTGTTCTCTGATTTTTCCCATTAAAACCCTGTATTGTTTATGCATTGTTATTATTATTACGACACGTAAAACTTAATTTGTGCACTTATTAGTAACTTTTTCCCACTACAATATCACTGTTTTTTTTTTTTTTTTTTTTTTGTCTTTTTAAAAATTATTTTAACTGATATCCATGTGGGTTTTTTTAAATCTCGTAGGATATTATTAAGAAATAAGGAATTCGAATCACACATTTGAATAATTACTTTTTTATGCTTGATTTTCACAAAATCTATGCAATGTTTCAATCTGTTCTATATATCTACCCCGATAATATTCTGATTCGGGGAATTAAAATTTTGAACCTGAATATTCACTATTTGGTGCGTTAATTCGATCGTTTTTTTAATTAAATTTTTCTGCAGTTATCTCACTGTTGATTTTTGTAAATTTTTCAAAATCCCGACATTTTTAATACGATATTATTTCTGACATCATGTGTATCTCGTGACATACATTTAATTAACCCTTTTTTGACGTGTCTGATTCGTGTGATTTTAACGTACATACACGTGGTTTTATCATCAATCTTTTTTCAGTAATTGCTTTAGATTGCTTGGTTTAAAATTTTTTTTATGGGATAACGACTTGTAAAGTGGGAAAAAAAGGAATACTTAATTCTTTTTAATGTATATATTCTTTTTTGTACTGATACGAAGAAAACAATTATTAGACAAACAAAAATTTTATTTCTCTTTTTAAATTTTACAAATGTTTCTTTTGAAATTTTATTTATTTATACATTTTTAGGGGATGAGCCAGGACCCAGTTGGAGGTGAGTTTGAAATTTAATATTATGTAGACCACCACTTATTTAAACGATGTGATAACTTAGATTTGGCACTCAATGCATTTTTGAAGGATCGAAAAATTTATGCATTTGTGATTGAGTTAGTATGACCACTTATCAAGAATTTTATAATTATAAAAAATTCTATTTTTATTTATTCACAAAAAACATGCTTCTGTTGACAGTTAACTTCTAAGCAAAATGAAAATTTCTTACATTTCTTCTCATTTAAAAGAAAAAATCCATTTTTGTTTTTAATTTTAAATCTTGCATATTTTACCATTTTCAGTCATCATACATAGTTATAATATACTTTTTTTAAAATCTTGTTTGAGATTTGCTATTCCTTTTGCAGTTTTAACTACTTGAGAGAAAGTTTTCCTTTTCCTCTACACCTTTTCCTTACTCATTTAAAGGAGAACTTTTTTTCTACATAGGGAATATTGCAGTCTTAAATATGATTTTTTACTTGTATTATCATCAGAGGGTTAAATAATGTATTGGGCCCTGATTCGCACAAGTTATTTTAAGATTGCATATGATATCATTGCATATTTTAAATCTTGCAAATTTCGATAAATATTGCATATTTTACAATTGTTAGAAAATTCTGATCATGCATAGTTTTAATATAATCTTTTTAAATGTTATTTAATTTTTTTGCAGTTTTAAATACTAAAGAAATTTTTTTTTCTTTTCTTCTGCAATTTTTCTTTACACACTAAAAGGAGGAAAACTGATTTTTACACAAGAGATATTTCAGCCTGAAATATGATTTTTTTTTACTTGTATTATCATCAGAGGGTTAACAAGAGGGTTAACAGAGGCAAGTTATTTTGATTGTAAAAGAAGTTCGTGTTTTGGTAATTAACCTTAATATGATTTTTTAGGGACCAAACACCAGAATATCTACCTTATATTGGTGTTCCGTATGATGATGTAAGTATGATATTAGTTTTCATTTTTAAAATAGGCATCTGATGCACTTTTACAATATTACATAATTAATTTTAAGTAATTAAAAATTTTAATCATTTGCGCTTGTTACGTAACTTTAATCAGATAACCCATTATCTTGGTATATGTCTGTAAAATTTCGAAGCGAAGAATGCTAGAGAAAGATATTTTTAAGGAGAAATTATCTAACTCGATAGTTGAGAACATTGCACAAATCTTATTATCAAATTTTTTTTTAATTCAAATCATGCACTTATTGGACTAATTATATATTTCTTCTTATATGAACTAATCAGTGGGAATTCAGAGAACACAATCTTTAGAAAGTTTTTTTTTACTGTATAGTGTGATTAAGAAAAACAGATTACCCTAAAAAACTTTTGATCAAATAATCAGATCTTCACATTCTAGGACTCACTCTTAATGGTTTAAGGGGGTGACCTCAAAAATGCTAATTAGTGCAGATGATATTTTAAGTTTCAAAATATAACATAGAAATGCATTTTCTCTGCATAAACATATATTTATTTTGAGAGATGCGAATTTCTGACCCCAAAAATATAGGGGATAGCCGCAATTTGGGAAATATGGCACAAAGTGTCGTTGAGTCCAAAGTCTCCTTAATTTTAAATTTACTTTTTTTTGTATTTCGCAATATTTCAAGAACTTTTCAAGCAAACTGAAAAACTTTGCACCCAATCATAAAATTCGTTTTTTCAAAGATACTTCCATTTCAAAGATACTTCCATTTCATAAATAATTCCAAAGATGATTCTTTGGAACTATTCGACCAATTTCACTCAAATTTTGTAATTTGCTATGCTGCATTGTTTAAAATGATGTAAAAAATTGTATACCTTACTATTCAAAAATGTTTTGCTGTTATTAAATAAAATAATAAATATTTACTAAAAATTACTTTTTTGCATATAGAATTCTCTTTGGACAAGCGAATTTTATAATAGTGTGCAAAATTTTTTCTACTTGCGTAAAAAGTTCTCGAGATATCTTTAAATAAGCAAGAAGTATAACTTATATTTAGTCTGCATTTTGAACAAACTTTGCTCTTCTGAATAAACTATTATTTCCCAGATTGCAGCTACCTCCTATATTTTGAGGGATAGAAATCCAAATCTGCCGAAAAAAATTATGTTTGCTTAGAGATAGTATGTTTTTGTATCTGATTTCGTAACTTAAAATATTATCTGCACATATTAATTAGCATATTTGAGAAATTAAATTATGACAAATATTCATAAATGAATAAAATACATATTTATTATAATAATTGACTTAATTTATTATTATAAGTGTGTATTTTATTCCTAATTTTCATAATGACTTATTCGCTTTTATTATAATGACTTATTTATAATGGGAAAACTCAATGATAAAAATTATATTTTAAACCATTTTATAGAAACTGACACTTTTTTTTAATTCTTCTGAAATGAACAAAATAAATGATAACTCCTAAATGATAGTAAAAGAAATGCTTGTATCTTTATTGGTATTTTTAATTTATTGAATTACAGTGAAGCAGATATCATTCATTTAACAGTGTTTTTTAAAATAAATACATTTTACTAATTGTTTAATTTGTTTATTTTCAGGATGATGAAGTTAAGTTAGGTAAAATTATCACTTATTTTTCTATGCCTTTTATACTCTTGTGTTTTGAAATTTGACTATAAAATATTTAGTGCATTTTTGATGTCTTATTTCTACTTCCTTGTATGAGGGTCTTTTTTAAATATTTTATTTCTACTTAAAAGATTTATGCAAAAATCTCAAATTTTTAGAATTGTTCAAAGTATTTTTTTCTTATAATTAATGCACTTTAGGCAATTTCTGAAATATATAAATAAATACTTCAAATCATCCATTTTTTATAATTGAGAAAAGTTTTTCTGTTTTATATAGCAGGGTTTGTAATATTCCTGATGTTCTTGATAAAATATTTTGCCCTTATTTGTTCTCATTTTTATTATTATTATTTTTTTTTTATTCTGACATTCTTCATTTTTCTGTGTGTTCAGAATATCCCTTTTTCTATGAATACAAATACAGGTTTTAAAATAATCAATATGAAGAATAGGGAGTTTGTATTTTCAATTCAATATCTCTTATTTTAATTAATAATGCTAATTTATATAGCAGTATTTGATAGTTCAAATTTGTGGATTGCCCCCCTAATTTACAGGACAGGACATTACATTAGCTGCCTGTACTATGTATTGTCCGTTCAGGATTCAGGCTGGTATATAACTGTAAATGATCGGAAATTTTCAAATGATTCAGAGGGATTTCCTGAATAAGTTTTAAAAAAAAAAAAACCTGATGAAAAATCTATTAAAACCAAATTCAACGATTGCAAGGGCTGTTGGTTGGTCAATAGCAAAATTGCAGCATAGGTCATAGGTACATTTCAAATACACCCTGCTGCTGCTTCTGCAATTGTTTTTAAAAAGTCTTCCTGCTATGACATAGGGATTTCCTGAACAATTTAAAAAAAAAAATAAAAGTCTATTGAAGCCAAATTTAGCAATTTCAGGGGCTGTTGGTTGGTTGGTCCTATTGTTTTCATAGAAACTTCATCTAGTTCCTCTAGACAGAGTTATATTCTTTTTTGTGTCTCTATTTTGTTCTTTTACTTTGGCCATATTATTTTGAAACACCCTGTGTATGTGCTACTGCTAAAGTGTAGAAATCAGTTATCAAATCTGTGATGCATTTGCTAATTCGCGTAATTCCGGGAATCATCTCAAGATCATATATTCACGGACTTCTGCAAATGATTAGTTCACATTCAGAGGAAATTTTCACAGGGTTCTGCTAATCTAAAATTTGAATTTTGTTATTTAGCCTAAGCCTTATTAACTAGACATTTATTCCACCCTTACTAGCACCCTCTTTTTTTTCTCTTTTTTTTCCAGATTCTCATTCATGAGCCGCGAGTTTTTTGCGCAGATTTGTTAGATAAAAATGCAGCTTCAAATAAATTTCAAGAACACAAAATTAAAGAAAAGAAAAAAATCTGTAGTAACTTTGACTAGAATTAATGAACTACTGAGGCAAACACAAAAGTATACAATTAATGATCTGAAAAGTAATTCCAAAATGGCCAACATTTAAAAGATTGTTTGCTAGAAGAAGTACTAAAAGAACTACACATTGTAAAAAAAAATTCAGATAATTTCTTTTTCAAGCAATCGCATGTGTGGTTATTCTACAGATTATGTAACGAATTTGCAGATAAAAATGCCAAAAAAAAAAAAAAAAAAAAAATTCCATTTTCGAAATTTTGTAGGTAATCTACACATTAGCAATATAATTGGCTCATTGCCAATTAGGGATTCCTTAGAGTGAAAAGAAAATTTCTCCTGGACAACAGTGCCATTTCTACATGCTTAAATTAACACAATGTTGTTTATTTATTTTTTGCTTCCTCAAAAATCAATCAAACAATCAACGCATTTGTTTGATAAAATCAATCATCAATCGCTTTAAAAACGAACTGGAATAATTTGATTTAATATATTATTGCAATTAATGAAATTAGAATAATGTCCTTTGTTTATTTTCCAATATCTGAAGAATAATTTCAATTAATACAATTAAACAGTTAACAAATTGAATGAATAATCCCAAGAAACTGAAGCAGTAAGATATTACTTGATTTAAAGCTTCATTCGCTTCGAAAATAGATAAAAAGGAAGTAACACTAGACATGTTTCTAAGTCCATATGAAGTGCGTTATTTCCTTTTTATGTGTTTTTGAACCATATGAAGTTTTTAATCAGGTAAAATCAACAAATTAGTTTAGAATAAAGGAAACAAACTTTTGAACTTTAAGAATACAGAAACCATTAATAAATTGCAGAATTGTTACCTTATATTGTGAAAACTTTTGAACTTTAAGAATACAGAAACCATTAATAAATTGTGGAATTGTTACCTAGGTATATTGTGAAAACTTTTGATTCTGAAATTTAATGTATTACCCTAGTTAATCTTCCAATTAGTTAGGTAATGTATAACGCCAAAAAAGAAGGACCACCCTGACAAGATATAAAAATTGAATTTTGAAGAAGTCGTATATTTTTAATTTGATTTCTCAGGAACTAATCAACTGATTTCGCTCAAATTTTATATTTTGCCATGTAAAATGACATATTTTAAAATTATGTAAAAAAATATGATGATTATATTTTCTTGATTGCGACTATCCCCCATATATTTTTTCAGAAATCTGAATTCTTTGAAAAAAAGGTATGTATATTTAGAGGAAGTATGTTTTTGTGTCTGATTTTGTAACTTAAAATATCATCTGCACTAATTAATTAGCATATTTGAGGTTACCCCCCTTGGGTCATCAAGAATGATTTCTAGAATGTAAAGATCGGATCATTAGAGCAAAAGTTTTTTAGGGTGGTTTTTTTTTTTTTTGGTGCTCTGTACATGTTAACAGCTTTCAAGCTTTAGTAGTAATGTGTAGTGGTAATATGTATTTATATTAAATCATTGTAGATGTTCTTTTTATATAATACATATTTATGCTTGTGTGCTTTCAGTTTCAGCTGTAGAACATTTGGATACTTCTATGAGTGATTTTTTTTGTAGGGTAAGTAATTTTAATTTTAATTATTTTAGCTTATGTCTAAATTGGCCCGTCGAGAATATCTTTCTTATTGAATTTTTTTTTTTGTAGTTTATTATATTTTATTTTTATTAATTGTTATCAGAAATGTTTCAAATAATTTATTAAAAATTTTTTTTTGCATTTTGTCAAATTAAATGTTAATTGTTTATTTTATCTTTAATTTAATTGCTCCAAAAATAAATATAAATGTTAATTTCTTAAGTTTCTTTTTATTGAGATAATTTCATTTATTTAAAACTATATATATTGACATATAGTGTTTCATCACTATAAAATTGCTGATGCACATAATTGTTTAACTTCACTTTTACAGGCTTGTGATGCTCACATGAATAGCCAAGCTATGTGGGAAGCCCATGTTCGGGGGAAAAGACATTTAAAGGTAATAAATTCCACTCATGTATACTTTTTCCATTATAACATATTAAATCAATGCCCTTTAACTGTTAAACTTGAAATCAGACGAGATTTATGAAAGAACTCCAATTTTAAATTAAAATATTTTTTACATAATTGTATGAAGTAATTATTAATTTAAAGAATAGAATGAACAGCCTGATTGAGTGTATTTAAAATTATGCATAAAATGTTTTTATGTTGGCTAATAAAATCAAGAATCGAACTCTTTTTCCAGAAAAAGTCATATTTTGTTATGACTATTTATTTAACGAATCTTTGAATTGAATTTATTCTGACTGAATTTACTCTAATTCAATAAAGTAAAAGTAATGTAATTTAAAGTATTAAATGAACAACTTGATTTAGTGCATCTGAAATTATGCATAATATGTTTTTATGTTGGCTAATAAAATCAAGAATAGAATTCTTTGCCATAAATAAGTTATATTTTTTATGTCTATTTAATAAATCTTAGAATAGAATTTATTGTAATTGAATAAAGTGATTATTAATTTAAAATGAATGAACAACTTAATTGAACACATTTAAAATTATCCTTAAAATATTTTTATGTTGACTAATTATCACGAATATAATTCTTTGCAAACAAGTGATATTTTATTATGACTATTTGTCTTTGAAAATGTTATCTGCAATTTGTAGAAATAACTTTTAACTACAGAAGTAAGAAATTAAAAAGATATTGGCACACACAGCTTAAATATGATTTTTTTTAAATGCCTAAAAAGTGCTTGTATTTTGTTGAAAAAATTGATAAATGGGAAAAAGTTACTTGACAGGCATACTTTCTTTACCAATGTGTCTAATAAGTTTGATAGTTCAAATGTCAAATCCATTTATGACTTAAACTTATTTTTAATTGCATATTATTTCATGTCAAATTAATTTAGCAGGTAGCATAACGGTTACACTGTGAATACAATACAGCCTCTTTAGGATTAAAAAAAACTTTTTTTTGTAAAATAATTTTAAACCCTAATTAATGAAGTAATTGTTGTAAAAACAGTGAAGATTTTATTTTTAAGTAAAATAATTTTTATCTTCAAAGCTTGTATTGTATATTTATGGCTTTAAAAAAATGTTGTTTCTATTGTTCCAACCTTTCTTTTCACAGAACAAGCATTTTATCACTAAAGTGCTTTGAATTCATTTTAACTGTGCAACAACCTCATCTAAAATGCTGATTGATGAAGTAATTGTTGTAAAAACAGTAAAGATTTTATTTTTATCCTCAAAGCTTGTATTGTATTTTTTATAGTGCTAAAAAAATGTTGTTTCAATTGTTATTACAAAAGCTTTTTCAATTCATCTTAACTGTACACCAGCCTTATCTAAAATGCTGATTTTTGAATGCAGAATGCATCCAAATTTTTCCATATCCATTGTAGCTGTGTACTTTATTAGGCAATTTTGCAAAAAAAAAAAAAAAAAAAAAAAAAAAAAAAAAAAAAAAAAACACAAATCTAATTCCTTTAAAAAAAGAGAGAATTTGGTTTTTCGGTTTAGTTTTTGCCATCGTTAAATTTTTTATTCTTAACTGAAAACAAACAAGATTTTGAATTACAACTCTAGTTAGAGTAAAATTATAGTTTCAATTGGATTAAGTTATGAAACTGTCATCAAAATTTGAACTAAAAATGAAAAATAACTTTTCCGAAAAGTGTTCCAACAGTAAATGCTTAACCTTGTAACTGAATAAAAAATTTCAAATGTATTTACCTAGCCAACACCCACCCTTTGCTGCTGAGTCATTTGATGGCACACTGACTAGTATAGATAAGCCACTTGAAAATATTTATTGTTATCGTTCTAGCTTGATTCCAGCACAAGCATGTTTACAGATAACTGACATTGACTTGGTGAGGCCTTGTACAGATAGCTTATGCATGAAGCGCCACACTCAGGCAATCTGTTGTTTTCTTTCATTTTCACAGAAAAGGAGAACAAATCAATTACGAATATTTGTTTTTGGGAAATGTTTACTGCTTATCATATTTTCTATGTAGAAAACTATTTTCCTTTAATGTAAAAAGAAAAATTCAGTTTTTTGTTGATTTTATAATTAGTTTTTAAATTAACGTAACAATGTTAACTTTAATATACTGTAGATCTTTATATTAGATGCCTTGTGAGGTGAGGCTTTGTGTTACATAAATCTTATGTAATACAGATAATTTCATTTATCACTAAACTTATTTACTAAACCTTGACATATGCTTATGGAAAATAATTTTTATCTGCTTATCATATTTTCTATGTAGAAAACTATTTTCCGTTAATGTAAAAAGAAAAATTCAGTTTTTTGTTGATTTTATAATTAGTTTTTAAATTAATGTAACAATGTTAACTTTAATATACTGTAGATCTTTATATTAGATGCCTTGAGAGGTGAGGCTTTGTGTTACATAAATCTTATGTAATACAGATAATTTCATTTATCACGAAACTTATTTACTAAACCTTGACATATGCTTATGGAAAATAATTTTTATCTGCTTATCATATTTTCTATGTAGAAAACTATTTTCCGTTAATGTAAAAAGAAAAATTCAGTTTTTTGTTGATTTTATAATTAGTTTTTAAATTAATGTAACAATGTTAACTTTAATATACTGTAGATCTTTATATTAGATGCCTTGAGAGGTGAGGCTTTGTGTTACATAAATCTTATGTAATACAGATAATTTCATTTATCACTAAACTTATTTACTAAACCTTGACATATGCTTATGGAAAATAATTTTTATCTGCTTATCATATTTTCTATGTAGAAAACTATTTTCCATTAATGTTAAAAAACAAAAAATCAGTTTTCTAGTAATTTCACAATTTTTAAATTAATGCGACTATGTTGTCTTTGATATACAGTAGATCTTCCTAATAAATACCTTGAAAGTGAGGCTCTGTGTTACATAAATTTTGCACTATATAGATCATTTTACTTATGACTAAGCTTACCTAATTAAACATTGACATTTATATCAGAAACAGATGAATATTTAAGTGTTTTAAAGTTGTTTTTTTGATGAAAATTGCTTTAATTTACAAAAACATGCTATTAAGTATTTCTTATTAATAGAAAATGAAAACTAAAATTATAATTAAATTAACAAGAATAAAATGTATCAATTTTGGTTCGTTTTGAGACTATAACCTCTTAGCGAGTAATTTTCTTGCAGCCTGTGAACAGTTCATATTTCCGAAATTTCTTCAACCATTGTTGACACACACGCAAGGTTAATGTTATGGAGATTTGCGGTTTATAGAATTGCCTTATATTCTATAAATTACATTATATTCGATAAACCTATAATTGCCTTCTGCTGTGTTAGATTTAGCAACATTCTACTTTTTAATAATTCTTTTTTTTCTATCTTTTCAGAACATTAAGAAAGTGCCTGGAGGTAAAATTCTTTTTTAAATATTTAGTTCATAACATTTTAACCCTTAACATGCCATAGCCGCCGTATGAACGGCGTGGCACTTTCACTTTTTTGGTCAAATACTACGCATAGGATGGCTGTAAATCATTTAATTATTTTTTTCACACTTATTGTTGTCCTATTTGCAATCAGTTTATTTGGAGTACAAATTAGTTCGGTCTGTTTTTTTGGAGTCAAAAATGCATTTATTTCCGAACAAAATGAATGAACAGATTAATCAAAGTATTGTCCATTGCTGGCTACTTTTTTCCACCTCTCTGGCAATTTTCGAATTCCATCTCAAAAAAATGTCTTGTCTTTTGAGGCGTTCAAAGTTGGGAGCCAATTTTCGATTTCTGTGAAAGAAGTGAACTGGTAACCTGCAAAATCGTGCTGCATCCGTCGGAACAATCAGTAATCAGAAGGAGCAATGTCCGGCGAATACACAGCGGTAAAATGTCCCACTTGAGCGTTTCCAAATAATTTTTTTACGACTTTTGAGGCATCAGGCCGACCTTTATTATGCAGAAGAATAATTTTGTCATGTCTTTGCTCGTGTTCCGGCCTTTTTTCTCGTAATGCACGGCTCAAATGAATAAATTGTAGCTTATACCGATCACCCGTAATGGATTCACCAGGTTGTAGCTGCTCATAGTATACAACACTATTCACCATTCATCACTCACTATTCACCATTCTTGAAACGTCGAAACCATTCCCTACATGATTTATCAGTTGGAGCATTGTCACCATAAACTTCTATGCGCTTCAGCTGCACTTTTCTTCCAATTAAAGCAGAAACATAAAACCTCCCTCAAATGGAGCTTCGTTACCACAAAATTTAACATATTTAACAAAGTAAAAAACAGGGTTTTTGTATGAAACTCAAAGCGATATAAACTGAATATTATTGACAGATGTTTAACCTCTCTGAAACCACCAAAAACAGCTGTCACTATATAACATTCATAACAGCAGAGCCACCTTTTAAAAATGGACCGAACTAATTTGTACTCCCAATTGTTGTAATTATATTATTAATTAAATAATTATTATGGTTATATCTGATGGGAGGTAAACTTTAAATAGTTCTAGACTGTTAAGGGTTAACTTTTAATTTTATTTTTACTTTTAATGTTTTGATTTACATTTAATATTTTTGCGACATTTAAAAAAATCAATATTTCAGAAAGCACATCAAAAATTAAAGCTGTTCAATGCACTAATGAGACTGCCCATCTTATGGATATCATTAGGGATTGTGATGTAAAAGATGAGTATGGAAATGACATTGTTATTGTTGGTAAGTTTTAAATGTATACTTTATTAAATGAAATGCATATTCCAACTTATGAAAGTATGTAAAATGATATCTTCATTAGCATTTATTTGTATTATATAATAAATGGAAAAATTCCGCTAAATTTCGAAATAATGGAAAAAAGTTCTAGACTAATACATTTATTCATATTATATTGTTCATTCATATTCGTATGAACTTCAGAAGTGTCTACATCATGCAATTTCTCATACTTATTAATGAAGTTTAAAGCTTTTAGAGGTTTGAAAAACCGACAACAAATTACAAACAGAAAGGAGTATTTTTGCACACCCTATTCCAAAAAATGTAACAAAAATTTGTAATAATTAATTTGGTTATTATATACAATAAATGCACAGAATTTCGTAAGCCTAGATGGACATTTTTATAAAAAAAAAATTTTGTCTTATGTTTTTTTGTTGTTGCTATAACTATATTCAATAAAATTTGAAAAAAATTTTTTTAGAGCAATTTAAAATTAATTAAAAAAAATTTTGCTTTAAAATTTGAAAAAAATTCATTG
Source organism: Parasteatoda lunata (assembly GCA_949128135.1). Classification (NCBI taxonomy): domain Eukaryota; kingdom Metazoa; phylum Arthropoda; class Arachnida; order Araneae; family Theridiidae; genus Parasteatoda; species Parasteatoda lunata. Next base: position 70,965,408 of record OX421977.1, on the reverse strand, counting down.
AAAACTGTGCAATATATTTGTAATTAAAGTACTTCTTTTAAACAGATCATGCACGTTTAAAAATTAAAATTTGTTTCTTAATTTTGTTGTGGAACTAATGAAAAAGTCCAATTTGAATATTTAAAAATTTTCAAGCAATTTTTCTCAGTAGTTTTTGTACTTTTTCAAAGAAACTCAAAATGAAAAGGGGTTTTCTACTAATATTATTTTGTAGCATGAGACTAAATTGGATAACGAATGATAATACCTTATAATAAACGTTCATACACCAAAATATGATTGTATAAGGAAAGGAAACATTCAAAAGAATAGATACTTTTGTGAGAGGGATGATCTCCAACAATACTAGGGTCATTTTTAATAAATCTTGTTTAATAGTAGAAAATAAAATTTTTGTGGAAAACCCCTTATCTTTTAAAAAGGTTGTAAAGAATATTTTCACAGTTTTCGTAAGAAACTTGACAAATTATTATAAATTTTTTTTTTATAGAAATGTCTATATAACCATAAATGTTTTAGCTAGGTTTGCAAAATTTTGTGCACGTAATCAAAATAATTGTTACTAGTTACAAATTTATTACTACATTTTTTGGCATAGGTTGTACAAAAATACTATTTTCCATGTGTAATTTATTGTTGCTCCTTAAACCTCTAAAAACTTTAAATTTATTGATGAGTATGAGAAATTGCATAACATGGACAGTTATAAATTTATAAAATGATTCTTTAAATATTTTTTGAGAAAATGTGTTATAGTGTTTCCATTATTTTGACCAGCCCCAGTATTTCATCAGCACCACGTCTAAAGCCACGTCCATGATTATCAGACAGATATCAAATATCTTTCAATTAATTAGGTATAATGATGATCAAAAACATTTTAAATTTATTAAATAAAATATCAAAATATAAATTTTGCTACTGTTTTAAATTTGAAAATAAAATTTTCCGTGTGAAATAGGAATAGTTGACGACTATGTTAATTAAAACTTATATTTCTTTAGCATGGCCCTTAGTGTTTCTTCATAGCTTATAGCAAGTGCTTATATACAATTAGGTCGTTTAAGAATTTAATTGGACAAGAAAGAAATTTTCCTTCTCCCAAAAAAATCAGCTCGCCGTGCTTCTGTCTACTTTATATCACATGTATAATATTTATACATTACTAATGTAGTAATTAATGTTTATACATAGTAACTGCAATAAAAGCATCTTTTTGTGATGTCCATTTTTGTGACACTACTGTTTACCCAAATTACACCAACTTGCAACCAATTTAGTCTGAGAGAATTGCTTCCAATTTCGAAAAATCGGTTTACAAAGTTTTAAATGCTGGGTAGTTTACAGTTTGAATAGGTTTTTGTTGGTGACATTAACTTGAATAATTTTTAAAAGTTATTAAGTTTAATGCCAGTTTAATTTAAACATATGTGGCTACAATTGTTGAAAAATTAAAATAACTTTGTTACTTATTTAACATTTATTTTTTTAGGATTAGGATATATTAAAGAAACACAAGGTGAAGGTGGAGATCTTTACAATTGTTACCTATGCGGAGCCTGCACTTCTTCTTATGATATCATTGATCATCTTAATCAAACAAAGCACAAAATAAAGTACCTGGTTAGTTTTCTATATTTTTTTTGTTGATTGTTTGTTTATGTTATGCGTAGTTGTTTTCATTAAAAAAAAAAAAAGTCAAATGTTACTCCTGTACTCATTAGGGACACATCATCAGAATTAAAATTCCATAGGAATTCTTGCCTAGAAACGTAACTGTACACAGCTAGGAACGCTTCCCTTTCATGACTTGCTGAGAAGAACATGACGAAACAGTTCATAATAGGGAAGTACCCCCAGCCAGTGTATGGCGACATTTCCGGGTCTGGGTTCTTATGGAGTTTTTATCCTGATGATGTGCCCTAACACTCCTAGAAATTTGTTGCAACATTTACGCAACCCCTGCTTTATATAACATTTTTAAACTTGTACATTTCAGAACAGAAACTAAATATAATCAAAAATTATCATTTTAAAAAAACTGTAACTTGGTGAGAAAACTGATTGCAGATTTAAAATCAGTGATAGAAAGTATCTAAGATCTGTTACAAAATCTTGGTGCAACAGGAAAAAAAAAAAGTATTCCCCAATGTTATTTGTGCCTGCTATTAATTAGCTAAATATTTAATTATTCTATTTTGTTTGTTTATAGGAACCCAATTATTTCCTATATGTTTGTTAATTTAAAATTGCACTAAAACTTCCTAAATGTTATTTTTACATACAAGTGACAAACATACTATTCAGTTTTCATAGTCCAACATTTTCAAGTTTTGAAGCATCCGGTACTGTTACCTAATTTGTCACCTGACTGAGATCAAACTACATGTAGTGTGTCTACCACACCAGGCCTGTTAAATGATAGGAAACAAAAGTTTGTTGTTTCACAAAGGCTGGGTTAATTGCAATATTTTGCTTTCATATTTTACTCTATATTGCACATCCCATTGTATGTTGCATCATTTTTCTATAAGTCAAACTAAAATAACCATTTCATTTATTAGGAAGTGATGAATGTAAAAGGATATCCCAATGGCATTGAACAAATTAAGTCCTTTACAGGATTTTCTGCTTATTCAAAGGAATGTATGATCAATGATGAATGTCTTAAAAGCAAAAGCAAATACGGTGATGGCAAAGTCTCTGTTTACAAGTCAAAAAGTAAGCTATTATACTCTACTTAAATACTATTTTAAATTAAGAAAAAATACTGTGTGTCTTGCATATTTTGAGTGATTTTAAAACATCTAAAATCTTATTCTAGTATAAAGTTTACAATGCTTTACCAGAAGATTTTTCCAAAAAATGTTACCGATCTGACCAAAAGCGTTTATTGATTGTAATAGTACACTACGCTAAAAAGTTTCAAAATATAGGCTTCCTTTGTTTTGATACATTGTTTCTATCAGAATTTCCAGGAATCTAAGGCGTCACAGTAAACCTTTACCTTAATTGCTCTAAAATTGTGTTTTTGCAAGAGTCTTTTTAATTACAAGAATAGGGGAAAATTTAGATAGTTATATCAGAACTGTAATTCGACTTGGAGGTTCAGTTGACACCTTTGAATTGGGTCACAAAGAAGGCAGAGGGGCAAAGTGAGTGAAGTGTCCAAGCATCTGCAATGTCAAACGACAACTTTATGTATTAATGCTTGAACCATTAAGCAAAACTTTATATGACATTCTGGGTTCAAGTGTTCAGTCATACACTTAACAGTTTTGTAAATAATAAAATAAATTTGTAAATAATAAAATATATAAGTCTATTATATATTTTATTTTCCGGAATTTTTATTAATCTTTTCCTTTTTTTCGTATTATTTTCTTCAGATTTTTATTTTTTCCCTTTTTCCATTGTTCTGTTTCCATATTTTCTCTATAATATTTTGAACCTATCTATCTATCTATATATATATTCTTTTGTCTGTCATATTGTAAACAAGATTTTCATAGTTTACAATATGACAGGAAAATATTGTACTTCAAAGTAGTTATGACAAGTTGAAAATCTGTGATCAAAGCTTTTCAAAATTTTAATATTATAAATTTGCAAAATTTTTAGAAACTTGTTGCAAAAGTTAAACACTTAGTAAGTTTTTTTAAATAATAACAATTTAAAAAAAATATCTTTTCTATTTTGTATTATAAATTATATTTCTTAATGTGTACTAAACTCTAAATTCGAATTTCTCATCTTTCTGTAGGCATGTTTCCACCTTCCTACGGCTCTAATCTTTAAGACAGTTTATGAAGGATGCCAGTGATCATTTAGATTTTTGCATTTCAAGTTGTTTTTATGTTATATGATAACAGTTGTTAAAAAATTTGTGATTGATGTATGCATATATTTTGTGTTAATATGTAGAAGCTATGACAACTCATGAAGGATGACTGCTCAGTGCATTGAGTTTTATTATCAACTTTCATTATGATCATATATATTTTTGCATTTTTAGTTTCTTTTTATGTTACATAATAGGATCTCTTTAAAAAAATTGTGAATGATGTATATATTTTGTGTATATATGTAGAAACTATAACAGCTCATAGAGGATGCCAGTGTGATATTCATTTCATTTTGATTTTTACATTTAAAGTTGTTTCTGTGATATAATAACAGCTATTATAAAAACTTATGTATGTATATATTTTGTAAAATTGGATTAGGATACACATTTGGTTATTTTTTTGAAGATATAAGGAAGTGTTAGTGAATCAACTTTTTGTGAAGATGTTAGGAAGGTTATTCTTTGATTTGTAATTCTTGAGTTTAATCTGTGATTTGTTTGATAAATCACAATATTTTAAGAAACTCTGAACTTTACCAATTTAGTTGATTTCTTTCAAAAAATCAGTTTCTCTCATAGTTTTTCTTATTTGTAGTTTATAAAGTTTTTAAATCACATGTGTATTAAGCATAGTAGTGGATTAATTTATAAAAAAATTACCATTTACTTGACTTTTTACAGTAGTTATTAAAAATTCAAAGTTTATTTATTAATAGCTAAATAGGCAAACCCACAAAAATTACTAAATTAACATTTTGCTGCATTTATTTAATTTTTAAATGCAAACAAATTGTATTTTAAATAAAGTTTTAATGCAGAAAGCAATTTTTAAAAAGTTTTTAAACTTGCTTAATCCATATTTCTCATTTATTTCAAGAAAGATTTATTATTTTAATCATACTAATTTAAAATACTAAGATTCATTTTAATTTAGCTTATAAGTTTTAAGTTTTTATAAAAACTGAATCTAGCATTAATCATTTAATGGAGTTATTTTATTACAGATTTTTTTAAATACATTATTTTCAAATGTATATCCCATATTTTTATACTTGTAAAATACGACATATATGAATGCGCTAATGTTATAAATGCAGGGTTGCCACAAGTGACTAAAATGCGACTATTTTCAGGAAAAAGAGACTATTGGGAGACTTTTCTGTGCTCCCAGTGATGTTTCTTAAGCATAAATTGGGTTGATAACCCTGAACACAATGATTTTTTCCTTAAAAAAATAAAACATGTTAAAAATTTTGAATTGCAAATTTGAGTAATCACTTTTTGATGTGCTCAATTTGCACAGATTCCATTGTAAGTCTATTTTGTATCTCGATCACCTTTTCAACGGTTATTGCTATGAAATTCTGCAGGATTTTTTTAAAAAAACAATTTTTAATACAATAGTAGAATGTGTGATTTTTGAATTTAAATAATCATTTTCCACCTATGTATATATATTTGCTAAATCAATTGTGTGATTATTAAGAAAAAGTATGTTTTTTTAAAATAAAGTATTTTTTATGGAAATCTAGTAATTAAAGTATTTAATTTTCCTTAAATATACTAATTTTTTTTTATATAAAAATTTATTGCTAGAACACTATAGCTTATAGAAGAATTTTCATATTTGGAACCAACTTGACTAAATGGATCATGTTATATGACTCTGTAAATGTATATAAAAATTAATTCATGTTATGAAAATTTTGTAAGATGTAACATAGTGCACTGCTTGTTGCATTATTCTTTATTAAAAAAGCTATCTTTTATAGTGAATCAGACTGTGAAAAACTGTAACTTATCATAGCTGTGATTTTTTACCCCCTTTGGTTTCTAAATTTTGAATACGACATCAGGTCTTTTGAGGGTTGTCTCTATTTAAGTCACGTGATTGAAACAACGAGTGATCTCCTACCTTTCTCTTTTTTTACATCAAGTGCCCAACTCAGTTCATACCAAAAGGAAATTATTTTACATTAATATTTTAATTTTTAACTCTGATTCCGATAAATAATCTAAATTGTTTGTTATGAAAACAATTAAAAAATAAAATACATAACTCGTTATTTATCTGAGAAAATAACTTGTTACATATTTTCGACTAAATAATGAATAATAGAAATTTTAGTTTTAACTATATTTTGTTTCAGATCTCTCTTAAAGTTAAATATTTCTCATTAAACTTTTATTATAAATACTTCATATGAATTTTTTATACGAACATTGAACTTTTTATATTTCTTTTTATACGACATATAATCTTTCAGTTATTCAAATCAGTCAATTATTTTTATTCTAAAAACGTCCTCAAAGGACCCAACTAGAACAGCTTTGACATAAACTGTTCTAGGATGAAAGGTTTAGGACACGGGATAAAAAACAGAGGACTGCCAAAACTAGCCCAAAGACAAATGATAATAAAGGAAATAAACATTGTGGGATAGTCCAGTTGGGTGAGTGAAATAGGTCTTGACTGGCAGGGATAAAATTCCAAATTAGAGGACTCGTACTGGCATAAGAAAAATTAAATCAAGCTTATGCCAACTGTAATTGTAACGAGCCAATATATTATATTTTGACTTAAAATAATGTGTCACCCATACAATGGCAGCAAGTAAATCTCTCTTACATTCATTTAGAGATACATATATCGATGTATGATATTTTGTACTTAAAAGTACTACCTAGTACCCACTTTAAATGAAAGTATCATAAAATGATAACTTGTAACTGATAATCAGTTGTATTAGTATTTGAGTCTATATATTTGCCTGAAATGATCAAATATAAAATTTTCTTCATAAAATTTCTATTCTAAACAGTGCTTTCAGTTATTTAAATTAGTCTTTTATGTTGCCTATGTAAGACAACAATATATAATTTTAATTACTGTGTGTCGTCCATTCATTTGGAATAAGTAAATCTGTCATATATTTGTTTCTGTTTGTGTACATTAAAAGTTCTTATCTTCTTATTCTGTCAACTAAGATAAAAATATGTTGAAAAGGTTCTCTTTCCAAAATGGTGTAATCATTGTTAAACATTGTGCTATTCCTTTGCAATGTTGTTGTCTCCCTTTTACATTGTCTATGATTGTAACAGGCCAATATATATAGATTTTAGTTATTTAAATCAAAGTGTGCCACCCATATACTTGGAATAAGTGAATCTGTCATAGATTTGTTTCTGTACATTGAAAGTTCTTATATGCTGTTCTGTTTGTGCCAACTAAGATAAAAATATGCTGAAATGATTCTCTTTCAAAATGGTGTTATCATTGTTTAATATTGTGCTATTTCTTTGTAACTCAGTAATAATTGCAGTGAGTCATTTTGCTCCAGGGTTGGCAAGATTTTGCCGCAGGTGGAAAAAACCATGATAAAAACCGTCCTGGCAAAAACAGGTTTTTGCCAAGCAAAGTGGCAAAAACCTATATTTTCCAAAATGAGAGGACAAAAACACATTTTTGATACAAAGTTATTCCTAAAATTGAAATATATACTATATATATATATAATTAAAAAAAAAATTAACAAAATTATTATTCCATAATTAAATTATAATGTATTAATATATCATTTTAGTAGTTTAAAACATTATTGATCGGAAAATTAGTGATTATTCTCTTTTTTTCCAGTGAAATGAACTTATTTTAAATTAATATAACTATAATTTAAAGCATAAAATATCTATCAACATGTGTAGTTAAATAAAATATACAAGTATTAATGCAATTTTTTAAATTTGCCCAAATTCAATACTTTATTAATCATTACAATACAATTTGTGCTGTCTCAACATAGCATAACAGTACACTAGTTTTGAAACATTATTTAGAGTCAACTTATTCCGAATTTTAGAATGTACAAATGAAAAATTCAAAAACTCTTTCAATGGCAGTACTACTAGAAGGACATGAGTGTAAATGAGACATTAATTCCCAAAATTCACTGGAAATTTTACAAGAATTTAAATTGTGTGGTTTTGTTTGCATTTTGAAGTAATATTGAGAAATGAGGTGATTATCAAAATCTATCTAATAAAACATCCATCTTAGCTTTCTTATGTCTCTCTTTAAATATAGTGTAAGAGTGATATGTAAAATAATACATATCAAAAGTTATTATGAAGAAGTAAAAAAAAAAAAAAATACAATTTGTTAAAAAAACATTTATTTAAGGATTCTAAAATGAAAAGAGGTCAAAAACTTTCAATCCTTTAAAAATTATTACCCTTATATTAATTATTAATATTTTAAAAATAATTTTTTCATGTAATGTATCAAAATTATTATTCCTTATGATTGATTTAAATTTGCTTCAAGTATTTTGTAATAATATTTAATCAGCAATTTAAATAATTTGGTTTTTGCCACTGTCCTGGCAAAAACCCCTATTTGCCGGCAAAAACTCCAACCCTGTTTTGCTCTATCTGTCCAATTAGATTGAGAATATCATTCCCTTTGAACTTTAAATATGTTATATTTCTATATTACATTTTGTTAGTCATTTGATTTTAATAACTTTAAAATTTATTATTTTGTCTTATTCTCAATTCTTATGGTACCAATCCGCTCACTGGCAATTTCACTGAATATATGACTGCTGGACCTATTGGTTTACTGCTGTTGTTTACTACTCATTATTTTGTTTTAACTATTACCTTGAACTTATTCTATTAATTTCTTTATAATTTATAATGGGCACTTTTGTATGTCTTTCATACTTATATAAAATTAAAAACAATAAAATAAATTTTTATATTTTAGTTGTTATTTTTGATTGGAATGTTATTTATTGATCGGTAAGACAATAAATATATTTAAGATTAAAAATATAACAGCTTCTTAATTAAAAAGGAAGTTAAGCATACTTGAATAACTATTACTAGTACCTGGAAAAGAATTTTCTGCACAAAAAGTTATATTAAAATTGCCATAAGTTTTTAACTGTATTTTATTTTTATGCTATGGGATTTAAATATTAGAACAGGATGATAAATTCTTAATAGTGTTAAAATTTTGATAAAAAATGCTTGATATCGAGAATAAATAGTATTATTCTCTTTTAAACTCCAAATCAGTATTTTTACTGTGTTTGCCACAAAATTTCTAAAACTATGCTTTTCAGAGTTTATGTCAAAATTTCATAAATTAAATTGATACTCTAATCTAGGGCAATGCTGCTTTTCATCTAACTAATATTCATTTGCTAATAAAATAAACCATGGAGGAGAAATCGACATTTAAAGATCGGTTATTGACATAAGCTGAAGGTGACTATTTTTATTTTAACATTTTAATGTTGAAATTTGATGATTATTTTTGTTGTTTATTCATAAAAAATATTGGTATTAACTAAATTTTATAATATAAGAAGTTTTTTATTTGTGAAAATTCTCCATGTGTAGCTTGTAAGTTCCAATACTAAACTACAAATACAGTAGAGCCCTAAGATTATTGGATTTCTAACAATGTGAATGGTAGAAAGGATGTCGCTCAAAGTTACTCAGTGTAATTTTAAAATAGCTGAAATACTTCTTTAATACAAGGTTGGGGTTTTGATCATCCTAAACTGGTTTTGGACAGGACATGTGGGTTTAACTGTCTTTAATTGTCCTAAACTGACTACTGTTCTAAAGTGTCCAAAACCTTGAACATTGGTAAAAATTCTATTTGTGTAACCATTGTACACATAATAATTATATAGATTATTAAATATTTGATACTTTTTATACACTTTGCTTTGGAATAGGAAAAGATTTATAACTTTTGAAGCTCTACAATTCATTGAACAACATAGTGAATACCTTGTCCTTTAAATATGCTTTTAATACTGATAAATGTTTTTGCATAAGGATAAATAATGCAATATTAAAAATAATAATAAACTTTTTTAATAAAACAAAAACCTGTTTTCATTTTGTCTCTTGGTCAAAAATTAACCTTTTATTTTTCACAATATTTAAAAAAAAAATTATGACAAAAGTTTCAAAATTTGAATAAAAAGTTTCGGACAACCGGAAGACGGTTTAAACCCTGGATTATTCTATTCTGTCCCAAAATCTTGCCAACTCTGCTTTAAACTGGTTTTAAAATCATTCAAAAGAGGACTAAGAGGAACAAAACGTAAAAAGTCTAAAATGAACAAAAAACAATAAAAAATGGCCATTTTCAGAACCCTAGACAATAGTTAACCACCACTCTGAATAAGAATCCATGAGCCTTGTCACATTTTCTTCAATAAAAAAGTTTCATGTTTAATATGTAGTAGCATCAAAACAACAGTGATTTAAATAAATTCTTTAAAACTTTTTTCATCAAATTACTATTTATTAAGAAAAACATTTTTTTTTTTTTTGAGTGTTCAAAAATGCTTAACACTTCCTTTTGAAGATCAATACAGCACTTGTTTCACTTCTGTTACACTTGTTTTCATACAAAATTTGTAAAAACTTTGCAAAAACAGCAATATAACATTTCCTCAATATAAAGACTGAAATCTTTGTATTTTAATCACTTTATTGGAATTAAGGACTTAATTCAGGCATTAAAATAACATTATGTTTAAGGAACAGTCAATATAAATTCGACAATGAGGATTTTCCCTAGTATGTACAGGATAGTGTTTTATGTGTGAAAGATTTTTTACACACATTGTATGAACAAGGTTTCTCTTAAGTATGAACAAGAAGATGTGTATTTAAACGATATTTTTGTGAGAATGTTTTATTGCACACACTACATGAATGAGGTTTTTCTCCAGTATGAATAAGATAGTGCCGGTTCAAACTACCTTTACGAGTAAAAGATTCGTCACATATGCTGCACGAATGAAGTTTCTCTCTACTATGTACAACAGAGTGTTTCTTTAAGCTTTCTTTATGTGCAAATGCTTTATCACACAAATTGCACGAATAAGGCTTTTTTCCAGTATGAACAATAGAGTGTACATTTAAATGATGCTTCTGTGAAAATCTTTTATCACATACACTACATGAATAAGATTTTTCTCCACTATGAACAAGATAGTGTCGAATTAAACTTCTTTTATGAGTGAAAGATTTATCACATATATGGCACAAATAAGTTTTCTCTTTAGCATGGAAATTATAGTCTTTCTTTATGTAATTTTTATCTGCATAAGATATTTCACACATATTACACAAATAAGGCTGTTTTCGGAAACATATGAGAGATTGTTTATATAAAATATAAGCTACCTTTTCAAAGGGTTTTGAAAAGCAGCAGACCGATGTTAAACTCTTCTGGTTGCTTAATTTTGTGAATCTTTAGCCTCAGAAATTCTCGCTATCCAGAGAAATGGAAAACTTGATTGGTTAAATTTTCGACGAAGAATATTTTTCTCCAATGCGAGTGTCATATTCCCTCCATGGTGAATGGAGGTGCGTGAATTACAGTGCAGCTAGAATGACCCTGATTATCAGGATTGAACTTGGAGGGCCTTACAGAGCAGAGATAAGGAACACATTGCGCTTCCTCTATGGATTTATGGTTTTAATTTTAAAACCGCGGACTTTTCGTTTCGATTTGGTCATTTTGCGTAAGAACTAAAATTCTCATTCGCTAGTTGAAGTTCATTATTTTGTTATACTTTTTCTCAAGACTTGAAAAAGGTTTTTTTTTAATATTTTATGGAATTTCATTTTTATTCGAATTGTTTCTCGTAATTTATATATTTTTTACGAAATATTTCTGATTACGTTCTAAGCAAATGTTAATTAAATGGTTTGAATTTCAATAATGTGTAAAATTATAAAACATATTTCAAGCGTTTATTTAGTTAACATATTTGAGTTCTGCAATGCTAAAAAATATTGAATTTTTAAGGACATTGATTTTTTATTTCAATGCGAAATTTTATATTGAACATATTCCACCATTGTTTATTTTTACTACGATATCCCTTATTTGTTTTAATAAATTTTTATGATATGGAAATTTGTTTTAGGAATTGTATTTTATGTTATTTAAGCTGTATGTAAACGAAATGGTGAAATCCAGCATGCACTTCAAAGTTTTAGTGTTCTTAGAATGATGGTTTTTCTTGCAATTTTTTAGGTTTTACATTTGTTCCTAATTACAGGGTCATGGAATTCTATTTTGACTCTAAAAAGCAAGGAATAGTCAGGGAAGGTTGCATTTTTTTTTTTTTTTTACAAAAACCTGGAAAATTTCTTCATCATATATGAAAAATAATCAATCTGAAAATTGTCAGTAACAGTAATCAATTGTTGAGATTAGATTTAAAAAATTCTAACAACTGTTACAGTTATTTGTTGTGAAATTTCAACATTTTAGTGAAACTTTCCATGTTCATATGAAAAAATTTAATCAAAGTTTAATGTTTGGCATTACATATAAGATAGTATAGATATAATATGGTCAGGATTTATATTGAAATTTTCTTGAAATACCTGAAAAAATCGAGGAATTTTTCGGGGATATTTCCGTATTGTGATCTGTCACGCCAACTGCAATTGCCAAGGGTCCAAATAGATTTTACTCTTTTAAAAAATTATTTAATTGTTAATTATTAATTATTTAATGCAAATTAAAAAAAAAAAAAAAAAAAAACATGTAGATGTTTGCTCGAGGGTGGCTGCTTTTCGAGTTGGTCCCTTTCTATGATTTTTTATTTAGTTTCTTGCGGGTGGCTGCCCAGAAGTTGAAAAGACAATTGGCAATTATTCTGCCACAAATACATGAGGGAAATCTCCCTGAACTTTTTTCTCTGGGTTTTTACATAGGAATCCTGTAATTTGTTTTCTTTTGGGTCAGAGTAGAACATTATTCCCTTTGTGTTCTGCAACTTTTAAGGGAGATAACTGATCTCTTATTTTTTTATTTAAACAAAAATTTTACTCCATTAAAAAAAAATATTTTTTTCATTTTCAAAAATTTGGTTGCTCAAACATCAAATTCTGTTTGTAACTTGTTCCAAGTCTACTCTGAGTCCTATTCTCATTTACCTGGTGCACACAGTGTATAAGATTGGGTGCATGGCTAAGTTTTGTAAATTTCTCAGATTTTTTTTAGGTTTTTAGTATTTTATATTTAAACTTCCAGAAATTACTTAATTTTAAAGAATGTTTTCTTAAATTTACTAAGTAGTAAAATGTTTAATGGTAATAAAAATTTAATTCCTTCACATTTGCTCTGTCTATTATTAAAAAAAAAGATAAAAAAAAAAAAAAACTCTTGATGAATACATTTTTCTGTGATCACCAAAATTCAAATAGCAAATTTAAATTCATAGATTTCTCAAAGTCAGGTGCTAGCAATTTTGATTTTTCAGTATGGTTTATTAAGAATTCATTCACTGTACTCAAATTTTATACAAACAATTATAAGTTTTGTTAATTAAATTGAGGTTTTTATGGCAGCTTTGTTAACTTGTATTATTTTGCATGTGAATTATGTCTCATTAACATTGAATTATTCCAAGATAATCTGAATATTTTAAAAATGATGCCTTTTTTTTTTTTATCTATCCATTGCTTTTGTTAAAAGTTAAGAAATACTTGCTGTAATGTAATCAATTACAGCAAATAAAATTGCTTTTTAGATACTTTTATTTTTCTTCTTTCTTTAGTGCAAAATCATGTCTCTATTAAAATTAAAAGATATTCAGTGGAATTAAATTTTGTTACACTAATTTATTCTTACAGCAAGTTCTTTTTTCTAGATGGCTGGCAATGAATCTCCACCCAAGATAAATTTTGATTTTGAGTCCAGTCGAGTTGGAAAAAAAACTGTATATCTCACATTCCTGGGTACACCCTGTCAATATATGCATTTACTTCCAAAGGTAAATAATATATTTTGCTGCTGTTTTCTTTGTGTAATTATTATTATCAGTTTACATGCTGTTGGGAAGCCCTAGTTTTTACTTTTAGTTTGGTGCCATAAAGTAACATTGGGCTTTTTATTTTGATGCTATTAAATTGCAACATTCAATTTGATTTTTATTTCAATCTTGAGAAAATCAACTTTAAACTGAAACTTAGAATTTATTTATTTGCTACCACTGTTTATTTATGCGTTATAACTTACTGAATTAATTTTTTTAATTATTTAATTCAGTTATATAAGTTATACAATTAAATCAGATTCTTAGAGTTTCAGTCAAGGGCTTTTATTTAATTACTGTTTTATCACTTGAAAGACAGGAGTCTGTGTGGCTCATCTCGGTTAGTACTGTTCATGTTCAATTATTAATAAAAAATTAACTGAAAGCAGCACATTTTATTGACTTTTTGTAATATGATTACATTCCTGTAGTGCTTGTTTATTTAATAATTTAGTTTTTAACTTTATAAGTGAGTCTTTTGTGCTTAAAATTAATTTCCTTAAAATTTAAAAAAAAAAAAAAAACTGTAATTATATTTATAAAATTGCAAAATGTGTAGGTGGATTAGTTCAAAGTTGTTAAAAAGGCTTAAATATTCACATTTTAAATCGTTTTTTTTTTTTTTTTTTTTCTTAAGGAAATTTTCTTTGATCAATGTAGTTGAAAGTGTATAATGCAATAAAAAAATTATTTAAAAATAAAATTTTTTTGATTTTTACTGTAAAAAACTCTCATTAGTCAGATATTCTTAGCACGTACAGCATGCATTTTCAAATTAAACGCAGAAAACAGGTTGTACCTTAACTTTTGGAGGACAGTGTACTTGACAGTTATAAAATCATTTCCTCAAACTATTTTGAAAAAAAAAATCGAATATACTTTAAGTAAACATTTTATTCTTTAAGTACCAAAGATTCAGTTGAGGAAATAACCAGCATCTAGGTTTGAGTATCAAAGATCCAGTGGTAGAAACAACCGAACCAGGTTGGTACCAAACCAAGATGGTTTAAGTATCAAAGATCCAGTGGTGGAGCATCTAGGTTTGAGTACGCTGCTACAGTCAAACTGTTAAACATCAAAGCTGAACCCAAACTATAATCTGTAATGAGCTGAATTCAGCTGAATTAAATATGTTTATATATATATATAACATAAAAAGCTTCTATTAATCTTTTTATGTTATTTTCTCTGCTATAAAACTTCATCCTAATTAATTATTCAAATCGAAACACTTACTCATACTTTTAAAAAGCTACAACCTGTTCCTAAATCTATTTTTGTCTCAAATATGCATAATTATAAGTAAAGACATTTTCCCCTTTAATCTTCGTGGGAATCACTCAACCTATTTCATAAACCAATAGTAATTTCTAAGATTTCCCTCTTTTCCCTAAATAGAGACATTTTCTAATTTTTTGCAAGATTTTCCCTACCAGAAAGCAGGGTTTGTTGATTTAAATCAGCTTGATTTAAATCAGCTTGATTTAAATCACGATTAAAATCGTGATTTAAATCAAATGATTTTTTTAAAAAAATCATTGATTTAAATCAACTGATTTTTTAAATTTATATATATATATATATATACAGTCGAACCTGTATCTCGAATCTCACGGGAAAGGCGAAAAATTCGAGATAAAGAGGTTTCGAGTTATACGGGTACTTTAAAATATTTATTTTAATTAAGAAATTCTATTAAAAGTGTTTTAATTGTTTTTAGTGGAAAAATATAGATATTTCTTTAAATTAATTATACCACATAGATCTATTTACATAATAGTTTTTTAGCATACATTAAACACTGAAAATAATTTTTCGAAGATTTTTGATGTATAACCTTACTTGTTCCGATTATTCTTTTGAGGTTAGAAAGATCGCAAATTCCTCATAGCCAACATTTTCCTGGAATTCAAGAGTAGTTTATAAGAATTCTACAGCTTTTTCTACGTCTTTTGCATTCACTTTTGATTCATTAATATGATTTTAAGTTTCTTCCTCTTCATCTGATATTCCTTTGACATTATCTATGATTTTTGCAACTGCCAAAGTTCCGCATTTTGCCAGGCAGTTGTCCACTTCTAAAAATCATTAAAATTAATGTCAACAATTAATCCAGATTTTATTGCATTCCAATCTGGCACTGCATTTTCAGCGTTAACATTTTCTTCTTCTTTATACCGATGCTATTCTTCACAGCTATTCTTAAAACCAGCTTTTTAAAGACCTTTTGGATAGTTTTTAGAGACACATTTCTCCAGGCAAAACAGCAATTCTGATAATGTCTAACTTGTTTCATCGATGGCATCTACAAGTTTGCATACTAACTGTTCTCTATAGCTTTCTATGTTGAAAAGCTAACCCCTGATGGTCACTATTCATTAACCCCTCACTTACTGCCAGAATCATTGTATTCCTTTCTAGTTAAGGAAGTGCAGGGATAGTAATTGAAATTCCAAGAAACACCCCCTACCTGTTCATCCCTACTTCCTGTGGATTCACGGAATCCATCTCTGTCTACGAGTTCTACTGATAAAGACAGTTTTGATATTTGTGCTCTATTATTACAAATTCGAGAAACAGAGGTTTTGAAGAAGAAAAATTCGACATAAACATGGAAAATACATTGATTTTAGACAGTAAATGTAGGGAATTTTAGAAATTTCGAGATAAAGAGGTTCGAGATAAACAGGTTCAACTGTATATATTGTGTGTGTATATATATATGTGTGTATATATATATATATGTGTGTGTAATAAAAGGGCTAAAATCCCTGTTATTAGTGTTATAGTTAGCTTAAATAATGCAGCCGTAAGCCATCATACGTTCTAAAATGGTTTATTAACGGTAGGTTGGTATTGATAACAGTTCACATCCGCTCTCCACAAGGGAGGGGGTGGACAAGACTTCGGACAATTCTGGAACAACTTATCAGGATCACAACATGATGAAAAGGACACGCAAAAACTAGTGTTCCTATGTTTTATACAAACACATTTTGGAGTAAAAAGGCACAGTCTCTGAAATACTAGTATCCTTACGTATTAAGGAAAATCATTTAATGCTTCCTAATATGGAAGTGAACGGGGGAGAGATTCTAAAAATAACTCCTCGTTTGAAATATAAATCTAATTATTATTCATTGGTATGTTACAGCCTTGAATTCCCAAAATACGAGGGTTGTCCATAAAATAAGGTTCCCGAGGAGCTGCGGATGCTAGGAACTCTGTTAGGCTGGATATGGCGAGACTGGCGTGTAGCTTAGCTCCCTTTCTCCCAGTTCCCTCCCCGGCGAGCAGTCTACAACGTTCATTCTTGTCTTTGGCAGCCGTGAAAGATGGAGCTTCCATTTGTTTCTCACGTCAGGCGTGAATTACGCTCTGCGATTCGTTTTTTGTGTGCAAAAACGTTCCTCCGGTGGACATTCATTCCCAACTGTGTGAAGTGTACGGGGACAAGTGTATGAGTGTGTAACATGTGCACAAATGGTGCAAAGAATTCAAAGACGGACGTACAGACGTCCATGACGAACAACGTTCTGGCCGGCCATCGTTTTCGGACTAAGCGATTGAGAAAGTGGAAGCAGAAATGCTGAAAGATCGAAGGGTGACGGTTCGGGACCTCAGCGAGATGATGCCTGATGTCAGCAAGTCCTGCATTCAGAGCATTTTGAGAGACTGCTTAGGATATGCCAAGGTTTGTGCAAGGTGGGTCCCGGAAATGCTGACGGATGACAGCAAACGGCAACGTGTGGAAGCGGCCCACGGATTTTTTCATGCCTACGAAACCGATGGCGAGGAATTTTTGGACTCTACTATCATTGGGGACGAGACTTGGGTCCACTACATGACACCGGAAGCAAAAGAACAATCCCGTCAGTGGAAACAACCAGGCTCGCCGAAGCCGAAGAACAATTTTGTCTGCCGGCAAAGTGATGGCGAGTGTCTTTTGAGACAAGAAAGGATAGTTGTTGTGCGAATTCCTGCCTACCGGCACAACAATTAATGCGGATCGCTACTGTCAGACGTTGAAGAACCTTCCGCGTGATTCAAAACAAGAGGAGAGGCATGCTCACAAATGGAGTTCGTCTCCATCAAGACAACGCTCGTCCGCACACCGCCCGTGTCACAACTGATCTCATCAACAGATTTGTATAGAATACTGTCACACCCCCCCTCTTACAGCCTAGACTTGGCGCCTAGCGATTACCATGACTTCCCTGAATTAAACAAACACTTGGGCGGGATGCATTTCACAACCGACGAAGAGCTGAAAGAAGAGGTTTTAAGCTATCTTCGTGGCGCGGCGGCAGAGTTCTACAACTCAGGCATAAAGAAGATGGTATACCGCATGCAAAAATGCATTGATCTAAACAGCGATTATATCGAAAAATAGAGGGAAGTCTAAGCTTTCCAAACATGTATTATTCAATGCCAATAAACATATTTTTCATTGTGAAAATTCGTTGGGAACCTTATTATCCCTCGTAGAATATCTCTGCGCTTATTCTTTAACAAAGACATTTTATGAAAACGAGAGAGTTTTAATTCTTTTATTAATACAAAAGTATTTATAATTTTTGTATTACATCCCCAAAAAAAAAATTTTGGTAAGGCAAAATAAAAATAATTTTGACTTTTGTTTTTTGAATTTAAAAAAATTTAGGTTGGTACTGTTCCTTTTCACTACCTACTACAAATAACATTTTTTCAATTATCTGTAAAAAAAAAAAAACAACTATATACAATGACAACAATAAAAACATGATAATACACTTCATCTGTTTAGGCAACTAAACAGAAAGAAAAATGAAACATATTTTTATAACTAATCTACTATTTTCAAAAAAAAAAAAATTATAATTTTTTTTCACACAAAAATATACAAAATTTTTATGCAAATGAATTCAATTTCATTATTCATGATTTAATTTCAACATTTGTGGGTTGTGATATTTCTTAAGCTTTGATACATGAACTATTTCAAAATTTTGTTTATTTAAATTTCTTTTTATTTAAGCCTACATTTTCTAATTAGTTCTCATTTTTTATTTTTTCGTCGATTTTGACCTGATAATGTATGCACCCATTACCTAGTTCTATCTTCGAATCATTTGAAATTTTTAGACATTCTTTCTTTTTCCTATTTTTCCTGTTCTTTTTATTTTTGTTATGTAATTAACTGCTTGGTCATTCTTTCTTTTTCCTATTTTTCCTGTTCTTTTTATTTTTGTTATTAACTTCTTGGTCATTGTTTCTTTTTCCTACTTTTCCTGTTCTTTTTATTTTTGTTATGTAATTAACTGCTTGGTCATTGTTTCTTTTTCCTACTTTTCCTGTTCTTTTTATTTTTGTTACCCCTCACATCTTTTTTTTTTTCAAAATGTTTACTTTTACTGAAACATCTTTCACTTTTATTTTTTCAAAATGTTTACTTTTATTGAAACATTCTAAACTTCTATTTTTTCAAAATATTTACTTTTTTTGAAACATCTGAAACTTTTATTTTTTTCACCTTAACATTTTTAGAGTTCTGCTGTGCAATGTGCGAAGATAAGTTGTCATTGTTAGAATTAGCAGAGGTAATCAGGCTCTTTCCAAATTGAGTAACAACTGTCCCGACACAATCAATAAACAAACAAAAATCTTTGCAAGCTTGCAACCCTACTAAAGCATACAGTAACTCAGTATCAAGTATTAAAAACTTTGCTGAGTTAACAATTTCGCCTATCGTAATAAGGGGAAACTCACAAATTTTGTTAAGAGTGAAATGTCCTTTTGTTTGAATAAGATTAAATTTTTCACATTTTTAATAGGAATATTTAGTTTTGACCAAGTCCAAAAAAAAAAAGCATTACAAATTTCTTTTAGTTTTTTTTGTTTGTTTGAAAATCTGAAAAATTTTGAATTTTGTTTGCCGTCACAAATTTAATTGACGTTTGAAACACATTTATTTCCCTCAAAAACATTTTAAATGCATAAAAATACACTATTATATAATAATTATTTTTTTTTTTAAAAGCAAGGTAAACATACGAAATGCAATTCAACCATTAAATTTTCTCTATTGATTATTCATAATAAAAGTTTTAGATCACTAAGATAAGTAATCATAACAGTATCACAAACTATGAGAAAGAAGAAAAAAAATTTATATCTACAGTAAATCCTTTCCTTTTTTGCTAACACTTTCTTTCGGCATTCATGACTTTTTATGTTGAAAAGGGAAAAAAAGTATAATAATTTTTTTTTTTTTTTAACGTGCACATTCACTTTTGTTTTTACATAAATCTTCGGGATTTCATATGCGCACACATATCACTGGTGTTAACAGCAACTTTTTAATGAAAGGAACTTTTAATAAAGGATCAAAAAGCTCCTCTATAAGTTCAAAATCACTTTCTTGGTCACTCGGTGCCGAATCACTACCATGGATGATGTTTCTTCCAATGTAGAGGCACTACTTTTAGACATCAAACGCTTTCATTGATGTGACAAGCTTGAGCCAATGTCAACATTCCACTAGCGATGAGGTGTACAGGTAGTTAAAGCGATTGAGTGGTGAAATCAATCCTTCCTTCATTCTTTCCGGTGGGTGATGGGATGAGGTTTTATCAACATTGTAGTCAGCTGGAAAATAGATAACAATGGTTTCCTCAGCAAGTAACCATCCTGTCGACTTGTAATAAAAGGGCTAAAATCCCTGTTACCAGTATTATAGTTAGCTTAAATAATGCAGTCGTAAGCCATCATACGTTCTAAAATGGTTTATTAACGGTAGGTTGGTATTGATAACAGTTCACATCCGCTCTCCACAAGGGAGGGAGGGGGACAAGACTTCGGATAATTCTGGTACAACTTATCAGGATCACAACATGATGAAAAGGACACGCAAAAACTAGTTTTCCTATGTTTTATACAAACACATTTTGGAGTAAAAAGGCACAGTCTCTGAAATACTAGTATTCTTACGCATTAAGGAAAATCATTTAATGCTTCCTAATATGGAAGTGAACAAGGGAGAGATTCTAAAAATAACTCCTTGTTTGAAAACAAAGACATTTTATGAAAACGAAAGAGTTTTAATTCTTTTATTAATACAAAAGTATTTATAATTTTTGTATTACATATATATATATATATATATATATATATATATATATATATATATATTGAAGTTAAAAAACAGTGTTTTAAATTGTTGATACTTTTATTATTTTCTTTTCTTAGTTTTAAAATTTATTTTAAATAAATTGCTGCATTAATTAATTTTAGTTAATGAAATTACTCTCTTTCTTGGTGTGTGTTAAATTCAAACACAATTGAAATTACATTTTTAAAATTCTTTTGATTCTGGAGTAAACATTTATTGAAGTAAACATTTAATGCTGTCTTAAATGCAAATAATGTTAATGCTTAAAATTCAAGTAATGTTAGTTAAAATTCTACCCTTTGATTGAAAAAGCTTGGAATTAAAATTTAAATTATATTTTATTGAGGGAAAATGTTTATTTCTAAAGATTGAGTTTATATTAAAAAGAAATTACCCTAATATGCCAAAAATAGAAAAAAAAGGCTAATGAATTCAGATATTTTTTTCCTGATATAGTGTCATTCTTTCCTTTCAAACTCTTTCAAAGTCTATTTGAAGAAGTAGGGTTATTAACTGGTAACTGGTATTTTTAAAGTATCTTTGACATTATTAGACTTTCTATAAAGAAATTTGTGAAAAAAAATTCCAATGAGTACATATATTTAAAAAAAAAAAATTTTTTTTAGCTTAACTTATCTATTTTGATATAGGATTAAAAATGAATATTTTAGTATAAAAAATTTATGGATCAAATATTTATTTATTTATTGATGAATGACTACATTTATAAACACAACCTGTTACATTTATTTTGTCATTTTAAAAATCAAGAGAGAGAAAAAGAACTCACAATTTTAAATTAAAATTATGGTTTGCTAATTGAAACTTTGTTTTAAGAGTTAAAGTACAGGGTCTATCCAAGCCAAATTTACTACCTTTTAGCGGTAGTTTCACAAATTCAACTTTAGGAAAAACGATACTTTTTCTTAAAATTTTATTTTTATGTCTCATAAGATAGGATAAATCCATATTTTGTGTTGATTTTTTTTTATATAATTTTTAATTTTCACAAATTAGGTACTAATTTCACAAAATAATTTTCACAAAATAGGTACTTCAATCAAGCATTTGTTTCAAAATGGTTGCTATGCATTCAAAGCTATGTATTATAATGAAAAATTATTTTAGTTAGTTAGAGCTTCTAAAATATTGTTATAATATAGTTTTAATATTAATTTAATTTTTATTACACATTTATAAAGTTTTTTTTAATCATAAATTAAAGTTCTTACAGTGTATTTGAATTTTAAAAAAATCTGATTTAAATGAAAAAAATCCGATTTAAATAAAAAAAATATTATTTTTTTATATTTTATTAAGAAATATATAAAAAATCACGAACCCTGCCAGAAAGACTGATCGTTGATGGAGTAAACTTTACTTTTCGCTCGTCATCCATTTGAAAATGATCTAAATAAATAATTTTGCTTTCATTAAAATCCTGTGTCTGTTTTCCTGCTCAATCCGACTGCATCATTTTACACACACACACACATATATATATATTGTTGCAAAAGCTTGTTCTTACGATTTTTCATCTTCTTATAAGTCAAAATTCTATTGATGCTTAGGATCCTGTATGGTCTTTCAGTTTTGACTATTTTTGTTTGAATTTTAATAAAGGGAGTCTTAAATTTTGCATTTCTATTTTTATCTTTTATGATAAATACATTTTAAAATTCTGACATCAGGGGTCTGTCTATGTTCTTCTGAGAGGTACCTATTTTGTGAAAATTTAAACATAATTTGTGAAAAATAAAAAATTATATTAAAAAATCAACACAAAAATATGGTAAAAATATCGATTTATCGTTTTTTTAAGGAAAAATAATATTGTGAAACTACCGTTTTTCCTAAAGTTAAATTTGTGAAACTACCGTTTTTCCTGAAAATGAATTTGTGAAGGTACCGCTAAATGGTAGTAAATTTGGCCTGGTCTGACCCCTGGACATGCAACCTATTTCGCCAAGAACTTTATACTTAAACCAGTGATTCTCAACCTTTTTTGGGGGGCGGCACACTTTTAACAACTTCGAAATTTGACGGCACACAATGAAAAAAAATTAGTTTAAAAGTTGTTTACTTACCTATAATACACTGTGTTAAATAGTTTGTGATAATAATTTTGAATCTGAAATAAAATAATATGTACTACAAAAGCGCACTTATTAAGGGATTGATTATTTTTTTCGACTAATTTTTTATTCGTTAGTAACAGTTATTATTTTTTTTTTTGCTAGTTATTAATTGTTAGCTTGTTTTCTATAGCTATTAACTGTTATTATTTTGTGATTTCTTTTCAACTAGTTTTTTTGCTGATTATTAATTTTTAGCTTATTTTTTGTTAGTTATCTTTTGTTAATTTTTTTATAACTTTTAATAGCATAGCTTACTTTAATGATTAGCTTTTATTTAAGTTTGAAAGTTAATATTTAGCTTGCTTTCTTTTGTTAATTAATAATTTTAATAATCATTAAATTTCCTACTTATTTCAACATTTTTTTAAAATTGTGAAAGACAATAAACACTTCCTTCCTATTTTAACTTATTTTAAGATTGTCAGAGAAAAGACAATCGCCGACAAAGATGTTCACGCGGTTAAAGCGTGGAAAAATTATAAAATGTATGTATACATATATATATATATAATATTTTATATATATACACATTTCTTTAATTTAAACTTTACTAGTAATAAAAAAAGCATTATAATTTTTATTGTATCATTTCTAATATTTGGCGGCACATTTTAAGAATTTGGCGGCACAAAAAAGTGCCGCGGCACAGTGGGTGAGAATCACTGACTTAAATCATTAAATTGTTTTGAATGAAGTTGGTAGGTCTTTGCTGAAATTATTTTTTTATTGCATTTTAAATTTTATTGCTGATTGCATGCCTCTTTTCGGTAACAAAATCCATTTTGTGTCGCACAAATCAATCTTTTAAAATAAATATCACTATCAAATTCAAAAGCCCATTAAAATTGTAGGAAAAGTGATATTTCTCATTTTACTACCTCTAATTTTTCTGTTTTCAGCTTTTATTGCTTTGTTTTGAAATAATTTGTATGTGAATAATTAAGTAAATACTGAAAACCTAAATAATTTTATAATATGCTAAAGATTCTAAAAAATAAAAGAAATTTCTATCGCCACTTCTTGATTACAAATATCTTTACTTTTAACTGAAGCTTCGATATTTCGATAGTGCCTACTGGGAAAGTTGTTGTTTACAGTAGGTTGAGTTTTGTTTTTTTCCTTTGCTGAAAATATTTTTTGATTGTTATATTTTGTTATTATTTTTATGCAATGATAAAAATTTTATAGGATGCCTTCATTACTCCTTCAGATTCTGAAGAGACTGAACTGAGTTCTGATGAAAGTAAGTTGTTTGATGGATATTTAACTATATTTCATTAAAAAAATCTGTAGCTTGAGCTATATTTGTCCTTGTATGTTTTAGTTGCTAGTCTCTATTATAAAGTTCCCAATTTATTGAAGTTATTTTTTTAATTAAAAATTAAAAGTTTTTTAATATACAACTTTTTAAAATTTCGATTTCTTGGGGATTATTCAACCGATTTTGCTCAGATTTCGTACTCTACCATATAAAATTACATTCTTTAAACATTATTATTAATATTTTTATAATTAGTAATTAATATTAATTATTATTAATTCACTTAAAAAGCTCTCGACGTATGGCAAAATAAGCAAAAAGTGAAATTAACATTAAATTATTCAAACTTTGGATCTCTCTCCTGACTATAAGGGGGTCAGATATCGGAATCCATTATTAAAAAGGTAAGGCTTTGTCTGATTTCATATATTAAAATATTGTCTGTGCTAATTAATTTGCAATTATTCTAAAAACAGTTCATGGTGTGAGCTTTTGTTGTCAGTGTACCCTTTCAGTAAACAGACTACTTTCATAAATTGGACAATATATTTGATCCCAGGAGTATCTGCTTATTTGAGGTTTCACTGTATATATTAGATATGTTTGTGCTAAGATCCCAGGAGTGTCCGCTTATTTGAGGTTTCACTGTATGTATTAGATATGTTTGTGCTAAGATCCCAGGAGTGTCCGCTTATTTGAGGTTTCACTGTATGTATTAGATATGTTTGTGCTAAGATCCCAGGAGTGTCCGCTTATTTGAGGTTTCACTGTATGTATTAGATATGTTTGTGCTAAGATCCCAGGAGTGTCCGCTTATTTGAGGTTTCACTGTATGTATTAGATATGTTGTGCTATTAGATAATTTTAAGCTCAAAAACTATTTTGTTTTAGGTATTGCTTCTAATGATTCTTCTGTAAAGATCATTTCAATTCCTTCTACATCATCTACTGTTGAGAAAAAAGTAAAAGAAGAGAAGCTGTCTGATACAGATGACACTTCAAAATCAAAGGGTAGCAAAAAAAGTTCACCAAAATCAAGGAAGTGGAGGGGAGTGGAATACCCTACTTCTGATGATTCGGGTGATGATAAAAACAAATCCCACCGTGTAAAGCATTCAAATGATTCAGAGGAAAATCAATCTAAAGCCCGCTGCAAAAAAGAATATAGTTCTAAATCTATTAAAAAAGAGGATTTTGAAGATGAAGAGCAGAAATATACTCCTGGATTATCAGCTGCTTTTGGAAGTTTTCACTGTCAAGTAAAAATATTTTCTGTTTTAAAACCAATATACATACAGTAGAGTCCCGATTATCCGAGTTAATGTGGACCACGACTAACTCAGATAACCGAAAAACTCAATTAAAGCAAATAGTATGCATAAATGTAATATATTTAACAAATGCAAAATTTATACAAGTACACCAATACAATTCATATTACAATTAAAAAGCTTACTTACAAACACTTAAAGAGCATACTTTACGAGAATTAAAGAACTTTTACTTAAAAAAGTCCTTAATTTTTTTTTGTTTTGCATTACTTTGGCGCTTTTCTGCAGCAGTTTTTTTTTAGGGATAATAGGAAGGCCGGTGTCTTCTCTTCTTGTTCTATATATTTAATAGCACTTTTGATAACTTTTAGTCCATCTGTATGAGAGATTTTTGTGCACTGATATTTTCTCACTGTATTCCTCATCTCTGCTAGCTTTATTTTATAATCTTAAATATATATATATATGTGTGTGTCATTTTTCAATATAGTTATATTACAAGTTGAAGTATATTATTAAAATTATAAATTATTGGGAAAGTGGTGCAGAACTAGAAAATCGAGTTCATTTTAGTATATATAAAACAATTTGATTATTACAAATAAAAAGGTTATGTCTTCATTGGATTTCATAGTTTTTAAATTGTGTCAAAGTTAATGTTTGTGCTAATAATTTTAAAGTCATTGCATAGTAATGTTTATTTGTTAGTTCAAACAAAATTCTGGATATTTCTTTTCTTAAGTTATATTGTAAAGAAAAGAAATACTGATTTCATTAATATAATTGGTCAAATAAGTTCCTTTGAAATTCATTTTCTTAGGAGCTATTCATTCGGTTTTGCGCAATTTTGCCATTTAAAATTGCATTCTATTAAATAACGTAAAAAATTGTATACCTAACAATTCAAAAAATTTTGACTATTATTAAATAAAATAAGATATATTTACCTAAGGTTATATTTTGCATGGAATTATCTTAAGGAAAATGAATTAAATAATTGTGTGTAAATTTTTTCTTAATTCGCTTAATAAGTTCTCAAGATAAGGTATTATTAATAATTTTGTGTATTATTAATAATTTTAATAGTACACTGATAAAATAACTCCTATATTTTGAGGGTCAGAAATCCAAATTTCGTCCTAGGTAAGTCCTAAGATTGAGTCCTAGAATATGAAGAAAGTTATTCAGAGTGGTCCATTTTTTACTTTTTGTGCACTGTACGCTATGTAGATGTAGTATTAAAATAAAACAGTCTACCTCCCCCTGTAATAACCTAATTATATTAAAAATTTTATTAATGAATTTATTTAATTATGTAATTAAAGGTATTTTAAAGTCAAAAGTTGCCTAATGTTTTTATTGTATTAAAAGTCTATTATGTCTATTTGCTATATGCGTTATGTGTTAAGTATAAATATTGATTCTCTGCGTTCTGAATTTTGTATTTTAGTTTTAGAATTTTTTTCTGTGTTTAGTTTAAGCAATTTTGTTCAGTATGTAAGTTTTTATTTATGATTCTTATATTTTTAAAACAGAATTTTTATTTTTTAGAAAAAATGCTTTAACATAATAAAGTCAAAATTAATTAAAAATATTTTTAATGTTTATTATTTTACATTATTACTGTGTTTTATGTGTATTATTATAACGTTTTGTGTGTATGCTTAAAGTTTCATTAAGTTAAAATAAATTACTAAAAGTATTTTATTCATTATTTATTATTAAAGCAATATTTAACATTAAATCAATTTGCTACTTTACTCTTAATATATCAGTCTATTAATTTATATGTATAAATGCAGTATATTTGAGATTTTTTGACCTTTTCATCATTTCACTATTTTCAAGCATTTTTTTCTTCTTGCAAACATATATTACCTTTAGCAATTTATGCTCAACATTTATAAATTTTATATTCATATCTTAAAGTACAAATATTTATTTTATGAAATTACTTTATACTAGTCCTTTCACATTGTATGCTGATAAATAAAGACTTTAAATAATGCTTAAGTATGACATTATCATGGTCAGTCTATTTATGTTTTAAGCTTTTATGACCCTTTTCTCAAAAATTTACGAAGGCTTTTTTTTTCTCGTTTTTATTTTTATGTAGTAAAGGTGGTTTTTTTTTTTTTTTTTTTTTCAAATTTCTTGAATTATAACAAATTTTTTTAAAAACAGTTAGTGAAAATGAGCACATACAGAATTTTTAGAAATAATTTAGTATTTACTGATAATGCTTATAAAAGCTGTCATTTATAAAAAATTAAAAAAAAAACTGCATGTAATGCTAACATATTGCAAAAATCTTATAAAGGTTGATATACTCTTTTTTTTGTATTTTATCTGTAATTTATCTAATTATTTTTAACCCATTATAAGGAGTGCAAACCCTGAGTTAATAGCATTATTGCAACTAATATGTGTGTAATGGTAGATAATACCTGTATTATTATTATTTGAGAATTAAAGAACATACATTTTATAGTTCAACAATTGTTTCCACTAGCTTGTATTAAGATAATTAAATTTCTTTAAAGTGTTTTCTCTTATTTCCTATTAAGTAAATATCTAAAATCCTTTTTTTCAGGTTTGTGATATTGTTGTTAATAGTGAAGTGACATATCAAACTCATTTACAAGGAAAAAAACATCAGAAGGTAAAAAAAGATAAAAAAATCTTTTCATCTGTTAGCAATCAATAATTTTACTTATATTTGTACTTACATTATCAACACAGGAATAATTTACATGGTTTCGGAATAGAGGTTTAAGATGTTCAGTATACAAAAGATATAGGTTAAATTCAATTAATTGTTTTATTGTCTTCAGTGGAAAAATAGCCCACATTAACATAAGTCACTCTCTATTAAATGATAAATAAAGAGACCCTGTAATTCTTGGTCATGGCTTTCTGTCTCACCCCAGATTTGTGGCATAGCTGTATTTTTTTATTTAAAATGACAAGGATTGATATTTGTTTTACTTATTAAATGAAATATAGCATTTTGTAGTTGCTGGCACCCAAGAGAGAGAATTGTTGAAGAATTGTTTCTTTTTACAAAAGAGTAGAAACTAAAAAGAAAAAATATTTTTTGTAGACAAATTAATAAATGTTATATTAATTATTATTTTTTGTAAAAAATTTTCCCCTATGCATAAGCAGTTTAAATCTTAAATTTTTAAATTCGTCTTTTTTTGCTTTTTAAATAGTAGTCTTATGTAAGTAGTACTCTGTTTCAAAAAATGTCCTCACTATTTTTGCTGGCATGAGATTCTTCTAATTTTGGCATAAATTTTCAACTTTCTAAATTTTACAAGAAATTAGATTTCTAAACTTTATTATTATTTTATTATCTTAATCATGATTTACATTGGGGATCGAAATGGGCTGCAGGTGGCGTAGAGCAGAACTCCCTACCTATGGCAACACTTCACATGCTTTCCCCATTAGCGTGTGGAAAGTCATAGAGGAAGGAAGTACGTTAGTTTCTCTCTTGATTTTCATATAAATTAAAATCTTTTAAGTTGGAAAACTATATGGATCTGAAAACTACATTAAACATAGTTCTAATGAAAAGTATCGCGGAAATTTTAAAAAATATTTTTATTAGATAAAAAGGAAAAATATTAAGAAAAGGGAAAATATCGTAGTACATTCCTATACAACTGAAAAGAGGAGGAGAGGGATGGGAGAAGGGCTAAAGGCATGAAACCGGTCTCTCCCCAGATGGCGTATTCGAGTGTTGCGATCGCCAATAGAAATCTCAAGAGTTTGTTGAATTTGCAATGTACACATATATAGTAAAATTAAAATTTTAAATAATTTAAATGTTTTTATTATATATTTTTTTTGTGCAAAAATGTTTTACATACGTTATTTATTTATTTTTTTCATGATTTGAGTTGATAGGCATTTTTAGACTTTTTGTTTTTTCCATTCTCATGACTGTTTAGAGAAATGCTGTCCTGCTTTTTTTTTGCTCCGCCATGAGGTCTGTATTTCTGCTTGGTGCTAATGACATCTTTCTTTCAGCATAAATCTGCCACTTTATCAATTGTCATATCCATGTTTTTGTAATTATTCTTATAATCTCTAGCAGCAAAAATAACTTAGGCCCTTATTGGAATAATATTAAAAAATAATCTTGATGCAATAAGAGTAAAATGGGTCAATATTTTTGCAATATTGGCCATATATAGAATTGTTAGATTAACCAAATATTTTATATTCTTTATTTAGCAAATATTGGCTTTAAGTAGAATTGTCCATTTTACTCCAGATTACAAATCAATCTACCAATATTGACACCATATAGAATTGCTATTGCTCAAATATTAAAAGTCATTCTAGGACCAATATTAAAAAATTTAGTCATCCTAATATTTATTCGTAAGTGCATGTTCTTATCGGACCTATATTGAACTAATTTTGAGCCCAATATTAACCCATGAATATTATCAAAAATTTATAAATGCTTCAAAATGTTAAGATCTAAGGTAAATCTCTATTGATTACTGTTGTATACATCAGGGCTGTCCAACTGGCGGCCCGCCAACTTCTTATTCAGCATATTTCTTTTTTCAAAATTTTATGGTATCAAGAAGCATTCAAGACTACTATTCTTGGTCAAGCAGAGATACCTGAAGTTTCCTCTTGATTGCTCTTTCACTCCTTTCATTGTATTGGGAGAAAAAGGTACAGGTCAAGACATAGAATAGTATTGCCTCGCGTTAGATAGACAGTGAGAATCGAGTGTTCCAAGACCGCTGGGAAACCCAGTATTTCATCACGAATAGAAAGGACAAACTCCAGTGCTTGATTTGTATGCAAGTTGTGGCTGTGTGCAAAGAATATAATTTCAAAAGGCATTACGCGAGTCTTCATGAAGGGAGCCATAGTAAATATAAAGGAGAAGCAAGATCTCCGATAGTTTCAGAACTGAAATCAAAACTGCAAAAACAAGCTGGGATGTTTACTCAAGTAAAATCTTATCAGTACAACGCTTTGCATGCTTCGTATGCAATTTCACTAGAGCTTGCTAAAGCCAAAAACCTTACACTGTTAAAAAGGCGTCGTTGTTAAAAAGTGTGCTGCAGAAATGGCAAAAGCATTTGGTGATAGCAAAATGGCTAAGCATTTTGATTCAGTTTTCTCATTAAAATGTAAACATATTGTTTTATAATCCTTCTGTTCCATTGTGTTATAAATAATAATTCAACTATTAATTGTTATTGTATAAGGGGTTATTGTTCAACTTTTTCAAACTGCAGCCCGCTAGGTGATCAGTGACCGGAATTCTGGCCCGTGGGCTCTTTGCAGTTGGACAGCCCTGGTATACATCATGCATATTTATTTACATTTATGTTTATTATCATAGTATATAATTTTTTTGTTGGTTAAATTATATATTTTACAGTGTATTTAATTTTTCATTGTCTAGGCTCTAAAAGCCAAAGCTATTCCAGAAGTGGCAATGCAATCTTTAAATGAGGTATGATATTTAACTAATATAAATAGTGAAGTTTTTGACATAAGCTTGTTCTTTAACTTGAGGTGTTCTGCTTAGTAAAGAAACTTTGGTAAAAATTTGTATAAATAGCAAATTAATGAAAAAGTAAATTGCTTTCGTAGAATTATTATTATTATTTATTTTTTTATTATCTAGCATTAATTTAGTAAACTTGTACGAATTAATCTTTCAAAAAAATTTTTCATTCCTTATAAAGTATCCAAAATAAAATAAAAATTTTTTCAATTTGTTCTTTAACAAAGTGTTATGAATTAGTCATTACAACTTCTTAAATTGCCATTGAAGTAAAAAAAAATTATTATTATTTTAGCTGTTTTTTTTTTTAAATCTCATTTTTTAAAATACTATAGTAAATCTAATTTCAGCACTTAAAAGAGTTCTAATTAATAATATTAATAAAATTTTTTTTAGTTTATTTTGTGAACAGTTTTTATGAATGTCTAGTTTTAAAAGATGTTATAATTTCAGCCTCGATTACCGCCTTCTTTAGTTGGAGTTTCTAATGCTTGTAAGTTTCTTTACATTTATTTAATTACTAACTTGAGTAATATTTATTATTAAGCATTTATATTAAACTGAAAACTAATCCATTTAAATGTTATTTTAAGTTAAATATTTAGGATCAAAAATAATTCTCTTTATCTCCAAAAATGTGAAGCATTTTATCACGAAAATCATAAGATTATATGTGTTATGGAGAATTTTAAATTTTTGACCTAGAAATATATAAGATAGTCAGGGTGGTTTTTGCTCTTACATATATTTCATTCAATTACGCATTTATTTTTATGATTTAAGAGTTATTTTTTTTTCCTTCAGAAAAAAAAAAGAGAAAAACTTATAGTTAAAATTACAATTAGCTAAAAAATGCAAAAATAAATGACTTTTAAAACAGCTTTAAATGGAGAGATGCTCAAATTTAAATAAGTTATACTTAGTTAAGTAGTTCAACCTAGAACATTATCAGTGCTGCATTACTGACCACTTATTGTATGTGCAGTTTCACGATTAATAAAAATAAAAATCAGATCTCCCCTTTCCCAACTGCTCCAAAAATTGATAGATAAGTTAGTTTGTAAAAACAGTAATGTGAAAGATAGAATTTTGGTTTTTATAAAAAAATTGGGTTAAAACCAAATACAGTCGAACTCGTTTATAACGAGCACAAAGGGACCATAACATGTACTCGTTAAATCCGAGTGCTCGTAATAAACGGGTCCTTAAGGCAGGCGTACAACCAGGAGAGGGGGGGGGGGCTTGGGAGGTCAAATGATTGAGTTTACTTAGAATTTAATTAATGCTTACTTACTTTAATTACATTAATTAATTTAATTAAATACTTAATTTAATGACAAGTAACCCAACCAGCCGATAAGGCTGGCTGGTTTACTAGTATTCCACACAATAATTTAAAAAACATTTGTTTTGAAATTTTTGATAATTATTTGATTAATGAAGGTATTAGCAATATTAAAAAGGAAGGAAATTTGGAAGGAAAATTATCTTTTTAATGGTATAAGTTTTTATAGACAAATTAAGGGTATTGCTATGGGTAATAGTTATTCAAGTGCATTTGCCAATATTTTTCTTTATTTTTATGAACATAAATTTTTACAGAATAATTTTTTGAAAGGTTTTAGGTTTATTGATGATTTAATCATTTTTGTTTGTTGTGATTTTGATTTGATTAATAATATTTATCCTGATGATTTGAATTTAATTAAAACCAATTCACATGACTCTCGTGCTTATTTTTTGGATCTCGATATAAGAATTTCTAATAATAATATTTTCATAGGGGTTTATGATAAAAGGAAAGATTTTAATTTTAATGTTATTAGCCTTACTCATTTTTATTCCAACCTTTATTATAAAATTTTCAAAAATATTGTTTTTGGTCAAATTTTAAGATTTAAATTCATTTGCAACAACCGTACAGATTTTTTAACAGCTATTGGGGATTTAAAAAACAGTTTAAAGAAAAATAAATTTCCTTTCAACTTCAATAATTTTTATGTTCTGATTCAAGATATTTTAAACAAATTTTATTAATTGGCCGATATTGAAGCCCGCCTAAGCAGGCCTAGGCGGTGAACAATCTGGATTTCATTTTCAAAATTTATCTGATTTTTTACAGACGACAGCACTTGGATTCTATTGCTCTTTAATTTGTTTATTTGCATCTAGGTGTCAGCACTTATTTCTTTAGCTTCTGATTTGGAATATTTAAGGGTTTTTCATTTTTATTAACTGTAACTGTTTACTATTACGTTGATTATTTATAGTGTGCTGCGGAGGCGTTTCATTTGTGTATTTCTATTTTTGTAAATTTAAAATGTGATTCTTTTGCAAATTTAATGTGATTTTTAATATGGTAATTATTTTTATTCTTAATTTTGCTTGTTTTATCATTAGGGGCCTCGGGGCACTGTTAGTTTTGGCTTCAGCCACTAACAACCGAAAGGCTCCTGTGTGTTTACAGACAGTGTGTCCCCTGATGAAGTGCTGTTCTGTAAACACACAATTACATTTTATTTTTTAGATATTTAATTATTTTTAAGTTATTTTAAATTATTTTTATGTTACTTCACATTGTTATTAGTTTTAAAATACAAATTTGGTTTTTAGCTGCATTGTGCACTGTTCCAGTTTGAATTGGATTAATAATTGTTTTGTGTTTTTCCTACCTCAAGTATTATAATTTTGAAATAAGTATTTGAATTGTGTTTGGGCATAAATATGTCAAATGATACTGTAGTGGAAATCTTAAAAGAATCATTCAACCAGCATTCATTTTGAAAAGTACTAAATAATTTAATTATACTTCTTAATGTATTATACTTAGAAAGTGTACACGGATACCAGTATAAATCTGTAACATTCTTGTTGAGTAGTAACAAGTTGAAATTAAAGGGCATTTGCTGCAACTACCACTGGGGCAAGATATGACCCCTGAAAATTAATTTCCTTTAACATTAAAATAAAAAACTTTTTAATGAGTGTAGTTGAGTGAACTAATGGTTAAAATATTCATCTTGAAGATCAAATTTCATCCCCGCTAAAGATAAAATCATTATTAACAGTTAGATATTAATTAATATATTGTACTTAAAATATAAATAAAATATTGAATTGTCTAAAAAATATATACAAATTTTAATTTTTATTTCTAAATTTGAAATTTGAGTTTTAAGTTTTCCTTTTAAGTTAAAATTCTTACAGAAAAAAAAAGATTTTATTTTAAAATTATTAAAGATTTTTCAAATTTTTTCTTGTTTTTCCTGCAAAAATTTATGTTTATTAAATCTCATTAGTATTTTTTCTTTAATTTTTATTTAGTTCAATTACAGAAGAAAAAAAAATAGTACCTTTCAGGGGAAATAATTAAAAAATTCTCTTAATTAGTTTTTGTAATTAGATTTTAAATAAAAACTTTAACATTACGTATTCTTATATAATTCTTGTATTTTAGATCAAAATATAAAATTAAACATTTCTTTAAATTTAAAAAATTTATGATTACAAGCTAAATTTAATGAAATGTTTTGTAATATGTATGCACTTAAGAAAAAGCTTATTTTTACTGCAATAAAATAAAAATTCTGAATCTAGCGGGAAATGAGCAAGCAATCTAGTCTAACCGTTTGACCAGCCATCCATGTCCATTGATTTTTTTTCTTCCAAATACTAAATTATGTTAAACTTAGAGAACTTAAATCTTGATCCAGAGGCATTAGTTGGGGCAAATTTTTACCCTATGCTATAATTTTTGACAAAGATTTTTAATTTAAGGTTGGTTTTATTTGAATAGGAGTTTTATAGATTCATACCGCTGTTGTAAGTTGCATATAACAGCCCAAACAAAATATTTATGAGTAAGCAATTAGAAATTTCAATGTTAAAAAAAAAGTTGGTACCAATTTAAATTTTTCTTAAAGAATTTTAAACTAATCCTCTAGGCTGCATTAAAACCCAGAATAAAATAAATAAAATACAAATACTTTTTTTTAGTGTTTCTTGATAACTTATAGAAAAAATTATGATATAAAATTAAACTATTTTTAAGAGAAATTATTTTTTTAAAAAATGAAGTTTAATTTTAGTTAATATTTTATTGTGTCAGGTTGGCTTACTCAAGGTGACAATTTTTGAGCTATATATAAATAAATATATTGATCTTATAACCATTGGCAAGATTCAGTTAAAACTTGTCAATTATATAATGAATATTTCTTTTAATTCTTCTTTCTTGTTCCCATTTCAGTAAAATTTCCTGAATATAATGTTTCTGAGTGTTGCATCAATAACTTAGCAGCCCTATTTTTCTCTTTTCAAGCATTGTGAATCTTATTCTTGAGGTGTTGTATTAAAGATATGGTTTACACAAATAACCCTGTCATGTTATAATAGGCATATCGTATTTTTTAAAAATAAGGAAATTTATGAAGATTAAGTTTTAATATTTCATTTAATCGTCTGAGAAATATAATCCACTAAATCTTTCTCTACAATTCCCTGTTCTTTTACATAATATTGGAGAACTGTTATAAGCAGGGTATCTGCGCACCTGGAAAGTCATGAATTTCGGTATTGAACAAAATTTGTCATGAAACATCATAATTTTAACTATTTTTTTTAATAAAAAATCATGGAAAGTCATGGATTTAGGTCACTGAATTTTCAAAATGGATTTTACCCCCCCCCTAATTTTATAGTATTCCGAATATCTGAATTTGTAACAAAATTCCCACTCACAGTCATGTTTTATTAAAATATAAATGTTTTTATCATGTTCTTTAAAAACTATGGTGTCCTTTCAAAAAATGAAAGAAAAAATATCAGTTCTAGAGTGAATTATCTTTTAAACTTCTCTGATTTCAGAATTTTTATTATTATAATTTTTTTTTTATTTCATCAATTTAAAATTCTAGCTGAAGCAAGCCAGTCATTGGCAAAATTTTTTTTAATTCCAAAATGAGAACAGAAAAATCAGGAGAATTTCTTTCCTTTCCGATGAACAAGAAAAATATCCTTAGATTATAGTTCTGCAGAAAAAAAAGAAATAAAATTATTTGCTCTATTATTATTACAACTCTTTTTTTATCTCTGTTTTTTAAATTTAAAATCTATAAATATGAAAATGCAGAATATAACTGTTTTGGTTATACCTATCATTTCAATTAATGTTATTATAATGCTTTTTAAAATTATTGTTCTGTTTTTGTCGGGAGAAAATAGTAATTTCGTTGATTCATGAAAAGTTCTTGGAATTAGTCATGAAGAGTCATGAATTTGAAAATCTAAAATGTAGCAGATACCTTACTGCAATGCTAACTGCAATGTTGTGTTTTATAAATTTCTCAACATATTTAGTTATCTCTTTTAAGAGACGTCAAAAGTTTTGACTCAAAACTATTGCTGATGTCAACACTGCCATACATAAGTCTTATGTATGATCTTATTAAGATTATTGAAAGCATTGGTGCCTTGGCAGCAACTTTTGCAGAGTTTTGCTTACCATCAGTGCTATATCATAGCAGATAAATGGAGAGCATAATAAAAATGTCATAAACTAACTCAGAATATTTGTAGTTATTTTAAGATTTGCATAAAATATTTGAACTTACTAGTTTTTTTTTTTCCCTTCTTTTTATATAATAGCTCAATAATTGCCATCCTGTATTTACAAGTTAATTCGTCTACCAAAAATTTTTTTTTTTACTAAATATTAGTGTAAATGAGAGAGGTTTCATTTGTAAGTTTCAGATTCAGTAGATGTCTTTAATTAGATTAAGTACTTTTAAACTTCTTTATCATGCATGATAATTTACAAAAACTAATATGGTTTTTGATAGCTTTTAGAAGAGACAGACGAATACCCCTCAGAGTGGAATCTTTGATACAATTGGTTGCTGAGAGTTACAATGAAGGTCCACTTCCAGGTATAATGTCTCCAATGCTCATGCGCTTTATTAAAACATAGAAAAGGCCCTCACTTTCAGAATTTTCCCTAGGAATTGAAAAGGGCAGGGTGCTTCCTCATAGAAAAGGCCCTTACTTACCACCATTAAAATTTATAAAAATGTGTAATATTATATAATAACTGAATTTCATACTCAATTAAGTTACACCCTTATATTATTTTATGCGTATACTTCTCAAAGTAATTCTAATTTATTATCAAAATAACAGGAAAATTTGAAGCTTTTAAAAAATAATGAAAGGCAAACTAAAAAGACAATCTCTCTGTCTCAAATTATCTTAAAAAAAAAACTTGAAATTAATTGATAATTTGTTTCTTTTGCTTATAATTTCTAAATTTATATTTTAATATAATTATGTATCAGCATATATTTATATTTAAATTATACTGTAAAAAAATTCACAAGGATTATGCATTATAACTATAGTCCTAAGTTTCTTGTTGTTGATGGTTTTGACAAGTTTTTCATACTTTTTGTCATTAAAATTTTAACCCTGGAAATAGAGTTAAGGTGTTTTGATTTTATTTGAAAATATAAACATGTTAGTTATGTGGTAATCATGATATGAAATAATGTTTAACTTATTTGAAGTGTTTGTTCCCCCAAATAAAATTAACTTCAGCTAACTTATATAAATTGATGTGAAATTAGAGCAATATTATCTTAAATTACTTTTTAGTGCCTAATTTGCAGTCTGTTTAAATTAAACAATTTCATAAAGTATATATATATATATATATATCAAGTATATTTCCAAACTACTTCAAAGTATACTGATATGAAATAACTATTCCGTTAAACATAACAAATAAATTTTATAACTTTGGGAAAAAACATAAACTTATTGAAGATTTAAAAGTTGTCACACAGACATGTTATAAAAATAGATAATCTTTTTGTTTGCCACACAGGCTTTTACACTTTTGTTCTGACACAATGATTCACAAAGAATGCCTTGAGTCTCTCACATGGAGACAATTCCATCTAGGAGTAGAAGTTGGCTCTCTAACTCCCTTACATATATATATATATATATATATATATATATATATATATATATATATATCTAAACTAACTATATTCTTTAGAGGAAAAGATATTTAAATTCTTGGCATCTTCTTAAAGCTTCACTGTTACTATCATCATTTAAAAATTCATATAATTTCTTTTTTAGAAATTAGAATAATATTTTTGAAATATCCTGTATTAAGTTAAGAGCTTAAATAAAAGTTTATAAGTGCATGCAAACTTAATGTTTTGGTTATGGGTTGATATTGATTCAAATTCATAGATGTCTTTACAACTATAGATACTACATTCTGAAGTTTATCATTATTTTGGAGTTATGGTTATAGTTTTAATACATTTAAAAAGATATGATGCATCTTGATTTGAGTCATTTTTATTTAAGATAAATAAAAGAACGCAAGGTAGAATCAGTGCAAAGTTTTTTTTGTTGTTGTTTTTTTTTGCTAAATGTTTTTATTTATTTACCCTTTTGTTATGTTATTTTGAAATATATAAAAATCCAAACTTGTTTGGCGGTGTTATTTTTGTATTAGTTATTTCAAAAGATATTTTTTATCACATTAAAATAGTAGAACTACAAACTCTGGTGAAAATTTTTTTTTCTGTGAATTGTTTCAGTTCACATGTTATTGAAATCTCACTTTCTTCTCTATTTTATTCTTCTTATCATTTTATTTATTTTTGTTGGTAAATGGAACATTTTTGTAACTGATTTGAACTTTAACTTCACATTTTAAAATTTTAGGTTTGTCAGAGGTTGTTGAAGTACGCCCCGCTAGTGAAGAAGTTAAAGAAATAGCATATCTTTGTAATTTGTGTGAGGCACAATGTGTTCCAAACTCAATAATGAAACATCTGACTGGATTCAAACATTATCTAAGATGTTTGGTATGATAATGGTTGATAGTTTTATACTTAAAGTGCTTTATCTGTTAAATTTTTAATATAATTTTTCTGTATTATCTAAAAATGTAATAAAGTAAAAAAAAAAGTTACTTCAAGGTAATTTTGCTTAACTTTTTTTCAGAAGGTGAAAAATGAGCTTTCAGGTGCTATGAATTTGTGGCAATAATTTAATTATTCCTAATTGTGACAAAACTGCTTTGTTTTATTGTAAATTTTAATTAAAAGTTCTTATATTTTTTAATTAAAATTTTGAAGTACTGCACATTTTGTCTTATCTAAAAAATTGAACTATATCAGATTTTTAACTTTCACACATTCAAATTTGTAATTTTAACTATATACAAATCGCATGAATCTTTACTTTTTAAATAAAATTACGGACTATATTAGTTTTAAACATGTAATTCTTTAAAAAAAAAAATTCTTAAAAAAAATTTAACATTTAAAATTATAAAAGATAACTTTTTTTGATATGCTGAGTTAGTATTCTCTATATTTTGGAGATTTAATGTTATAACTTCAGTTTTTTTTACAAAACTTATTGAAATAAGAAAACAGATGTGAAGATTCTTTTTTTAAAAATTAAATTTGGACTGAAAATGGGGAAGTCCCAAGTTGTCACCTTTTATTTAAAATATAATATCTTTTTAGAAGATAAGTTTCACTTTAGGCGTTAAAGTGATTTATATAATAAAAGAGATTTGTTTCACTATGTTTAAATTAAGTTACTGTCAAGTGTTAAAGTTAAGCAGTATATTATGAACTAGCAGTAAAATTCTATTAATATGGAAATATGTTTGTTCCATATCATTAAATAATCTATTTTTGTCCCAAAATGTTTGTTTGTTAGCTGCTGTTTTAAATGAATGTAAATTTAAGAATTATACTGGCAGTGTAAAAGTATCTAATGTGCAGAATTTTTTATGAATTCATTTTTTAAAATTGTATTTTAAGTGTAAATCTAAATGAAATCTTAAGTTAAGTAGCGAGAGTTGAAAAAATCTTTTTTAATTCAAATGTGAACATATTCTATTGTAACTTGAAATGAATTAAAGTTTTTTATAATTTTTTTTTTTTATTTGGAAAATTAATATTACTTAATATATTTAAATTTATCCTGCACTTTGCACTGTTTTTTTTCTATAAGTTTTTCTCAATTTGAAATTTTTCAATTGTGAAAGTTTAAAATAAATGCTTCAAAGTGAAGTTCTTTTGTAAAAAAAGATAATAAATTAAAAAAATGTTTTGAGTTTTTTTTTAAGCTTAAAAATTTCACAGATTTTAATGAAAATTTTATAAAATATAAAAAGTAGGTGTACAATACTTTTCTCCATGGTTATGTTTTCGTCATGGCCACTTGTTTGAAAAACTAATATAACAAAAATATTGTGAATTTAATACAAATTATTATTTATAAAAATATGATATTCTTTTAAAATTATCTATATTTCAAAGTGTTTAATTTTTGTGCCAGAGAAGATTAATGAAAATTTTATAAAATATAAAAAGTAGGTATACAATATTTTTCTCCATGGTTATGTTTTCGTCATGGCCACTTGTTTGAAAAACTAATATAGCAAAAATATTGTGAATTTAATAAAAATTATTATTTATAAAAATATGATATTCTTTTAAAATTGTCTATATTTCAAAGTGTTTAATTTTTGTGCCAGAGAAGATTGCTTCTGACCAATCCAATTAGCGTGTTAGTTTTTAGAATAATTTAATTGGATCTTTAATGCTTTTTGATATTTTTTATTTTAAGGAATATATTTTACCTATTTTATATCTATTACTCAGACTAATCTTATGAGAGTGTAAATATCAGAATTATTATTATAACAAGATTATTAAATGATTTTCTTAATATATATATTTATTTTCAAAAAATAAAGAAACATATCTTGTTAGATTTTATGTCTTGTTTTTAAGTAGTCAAATTAGATTGTAGTGAATGCTTTTTGACATTTTAAAAATGGGAAGGAACATATCTTGCCTTATTTTATATTTAGACAAGCTTTCAACTTCTACAGATGTGATTGGTATAGAAAATTACTTAATATGTTTTTTTCACTGCTTGAAAGCAATATTTTTTTCTTCAAAAACGTTGTTTAACTTAGCAATTATAACCTGTATAGGGGAGACTAAATATCCCAAGTTTTAGATAAGAATTAACTAATTATTGTTAGTTTCATTTGGCAAACTATTATTTACTTAAACTTTCCTGTTCATATTGTTTATCTTCTTATCGAAACATTGTTATAACTTTTTTTATTCACTGTTTTCAACCAATGTAATGTTGATTAAAAGTTAAAAATGTTGTAAAAATTTATTTAGGAAACTATCGACTCCATAAGTTATGAAAAATATCGCTTCAGTCCAAAGAAAGTAATTGAGGGAAGAGTCAGAAGAATTTTATTGGATTATGAAAGAAGACGAGGTCGTGGAATAATTCGTGTTGAACAAGAAGTAGATGATCAATTCTCAATGAGTAAATTATCTTTTATTTCATAATTTAATACAATGCATATGTAGAGAGAAAAAATTTTTTAAACTGTCTGAATTTTTTTTCTCTGATTTCCACCGTAAAATATAAAATTAAGACTGCAATAAGTTATAACTTGACTGTGATTAGTTTTTCTTTACTTTGTAAAATCTGAGAAACCCTTAACAAACATTTAATTATTTCAGAACTAATTTTAGCCAAAAGACGTGTAGCTCATTTTCTAATGTAAGATTACATAAATGCAAAATATTATAATTTATCTGCTAATAGTTTTTGTTAGGGTTAATTTAAGCGAAAAGTTGCAAAAAAAAAAAAAAAAAAAAAACTTTCAATTTAAATAAATTAAATTAAAAACTTTTTCAATTAAATTAATAACTTTTTCAATTAAATTAAAAACTTTTTCAAATTAACTCAAAAATTAATTACCCCATCAATGACATTTTAATATCAGAATGTTCCTTACTATTTTTAACTTACTATTATAACTGTTTTTAATATAAAAAAAGCTGTTATGTTACTTTGCATTCGGTATTATCCTAAAAATTAGTCCTGGCTTATAAAAACATTGCATTTTTGTAGACTGTTGCATGTATGAATAATTGTTTTTTCATGGAATTTTTAATTCTATGTAAAAAAGAAATACATATATTTTTCAATTATTATTTGATTTGCCCCTCTAACCTGAACAGGTTAGGTTATCATATTTGTATGTATCAAATACTCTACTTAAATATATTTTAACTTGAAAAACTGATTTAAATGAAAAAAATCTTATTTAAGTTATAAGAATATGAATAAAATGAAAACAAATTTGATTCAAGTGAGAAATATCTAATTAGAAAAGAAAGAGAAATCAGATGTATAAGTTTTTTAAAAAAATCCAATTTTTTAGATTTTCTAAGAAAATTATTATTTTTATCAAGTCTAGTTAAATCGTTAAAATAACTTTAGGATTAAAATAGTTACTTTAATTTTTATTGCCTTCTTTGAACCTACGATGCCAAAAGCTGTTGGAAACTTTTTCTTTTAATTTTTATGTTAAGTTTATTCTATTTGATTAATTTAGCTCTATTTGATTAGTTTCAGAATTACATTTGTTTTGGTATATTGCTTTTTTTGTGAATTTAAATTTTATATTTAGCCATCCATAACTATTTTTTTTATCATTGAAATATCAGAAATAACTAATTTAGAGTGTTGAGTAATTTTTGATACAAATGTCTGCAAATTGTAGTGTATCAACCAAAATGTCATTTAATCTAAATGGTTGTGTTCTCTAGTTTAGATCAATAATCTACAAACTTATAT
Source organism: Parasteatoda lunata (assembly GCA_949128135.1). Lineage (NCBI taxonomy): Eukaryota > Metazoa > Arthropoda > Arachnida > Araneae > Theridiidae > Parasteatoda > Parasteatoda lunata. The sequence continues at coordinate 70,922,600 of OX421977.1, read as the reverse complement.
CTTTTGCTAAAAGATAAAAATTATTTTGATAATACGAAATTTTTTAGTTAACTTTTTTTTTTTTTTTTTTTTTTTTTGTAAAATTGCATTCTACAATTTTTTTTTTTTTTTTTTTACATATTTTAAGGTGGTGAACCAGGACCAAGCTGGAGGTAAGCAAAAAATTTATTTTATATTTCCTTTTGCTATTTTATATATACTAATAGTTTTATTGCCTTATTATTTGTAAAATGCGCAATTATTTAGAGAGGTGTAATTATTGGTCATTTTCTATTTAAATTGAGTCTGGTTTCTGTGTTTCCTAATTTGCACACTTTCCATTTTTGTGACATTGTGATAATACGTATAATTTGTTAAAATTTATACGCTGAAAGAAGTAGTTCAAAACATAGGTAATTCATTGTTTGATATGGCACATTTTAATTACAGTAAAATTTTTTATTTTGTCTTTCATTTTTTTTGATGTAATACATTAAAGGAGATACTTATCTTTAAATCTTTTAACAATTTCAAAGCAATTTTATTTTTATTGCATTATTTGTGGCTTATTTTGAACAATTATTTTCAAAATTTTTATTTCAATTAATGCAATTTAATTGGATTTCTGGATTTTAATTATGTTAAAAAACTTAAAGTAACATCAGAAATACCCTATAACCAAATATGTCCTTGTTTTGTATCATATTGACAAAGCTAATCAATTTATAATAATTTAGTCAATCTACTTTGTTATAATTCATATTTTTTATTATTTGTATTAGATCATTTTCATCTTGTAGTATTTATTTAATATACAAAAACTTAAAGAATTTGATGTTTTTAAAATTAAGATTTTATCTATGAATGTGAAGTATTCCATTATTATGTCATATTTCCAAACAAAACAAGTGTCCTGAACTGCAAATAGCAATAAAATAAATAAATGAAGAGGTCTGTATTTTATTACAATCCATATATGTTTTGCCATTGATTTATTTAAATGTTTTTAAGGAGTTTTGCAGATTATATAGAATTTTCTTTGGAAATATTTTAATTTTATTTGTATGGAGACATATTAAAAAATATTTTAACTGTAAATTCCTGTATCTTATTATTTTACTTTTTTATTTCAGGAATATTGGATCTGTGCCTTCCATGGCTGCAAGTGCCAATGTAAGCATTGGAAATTTTTATTTAAAAAATAATTGGTTGTAGCAACCAATTTCTGTATTTCTCAGTTAATTTTATGATAAATTTTTATTTTATAAATTTGCAAATTTATATGTTTTTATGTATATTATATCCTTTTGTGGTGTTGAGGTCGTTCTGTAACTCTGGCTATTGGTGGTAATAATAATCATATATGTACATATCTGCCAACTTTTACGCATTTGGCGTAAAATTTTACTTCTATCTTTAATGTGGTAGTAAAATGTATGCTTTTTATATATATTCCTTGCATTTATAAGCTTAATTTATAATCTTTTTGACCACCACTATTTTTAAAATAATTAAGCATATACATATTAATATGTAATTCTGTCGTGGTAGTCCACATAAACTTTTTCGAAATACAGTGTATGTTTCTGCTTAAAATTGTAATTTAAATTCCATTTTACCACTGGGAAAACCATCCCCGAAAGGATTAAAAGTTGGCAGGTATATATATATATATATATATATATATATATATATATATATATATTTAAAGTTTTCTTTAGATCAGGAAAACCTGACCTCAGAAAATAATATTATATTTTCAGAAGTTTGGGAAAAAAAGTTCTGCAATATTGCGTATCATAAATTTCATTGTAATGAGCATTTTGAAAATGAAGTAGAAAATTTATAAATCAAACTCTGTTTAATATATTTCTTGTAAAAATCCACTTCATTATAATTTAATTTTGTTAGTTTTGAAAATCGAGCCTATAAAAGTAAAAATTAAGACATTTTAGTGATTGGTTTAAGAACCAATGAATAAAAAGTTTACATTAGTCTATTCGCAATTTTCCTGATCTATGATCTATTTACATGTATCTATTAGATTAAAAAAATTAATTTAAAATTTATAAAAAAATTATTAACATGGCAAATAAAATTTTATTTTTGTAAACAAATTTCAAAGGGGAATGAAGCTTTATGTAATTCAAAATTTCAATATGTTTTAACAAACAAGTTTAATGTTACATATATGTCCTTTCTGAGCATTACATTAAATATTTTGAGTAAAAAAAATATTAAAATGAAATTAGATGAAAAATTTCACCTTTGTTAGATTATTACAGAGAGAAAAATCGACATACTAACCCTTCACATTAATAGATTTCAATCAGCTGCTGGTCCGAGAGACCACTGATTCTTATTTCATGATGGTCCGATTAAAACTTCAGTGATCCCAAACCGTTGTACCACCATTCATTTTCAACTCTAACCATATTTGTTCTTTAAAAATAGTATTTGCTTAGCTGATAATAATAAATGTTTTTTAAAATTAAACTTTCTGTCCAAATTAATTTAGTAATTTATTAACACTGAGATGTATGTATTCAAATTGTTTCAAAAATCATTTTTCAAAAGTGCAGTTTTTAACATTTTTCAATTCCATAGTATTTTTGAAAAATAGTGTGATCTTTTTGTTTTTAAGTTTATCTGAATTCGACTGTAACAATCCTATTTATTAATTCAGAGGAATACATCATCATAGTTGGCCAGACAGCCCATTGAGGGCCAATGCCTTCTGAAGATTTCTCCCTAACGACTTCCGATTTATCTTTGATCTCCAATTTATATAATTAATTGTAAGGAAATCAGACTCCACCGAATCAGCCCATCTCAACTATGGCCTTCCCCGCTTTCTTGTTCCAGTGGGTCTAAAAAGCAATATTTTTTTAAATTGTATTGTTATAACTTATTTAAATCACATGTTTCATCCAATTTATTCTATTAATTTTTTTGTATTTAATAATATCAGGTTGTCTTGTACAGTTCAAAGTTAAATCTCCTCCAGTTATTGTTTTCATTTTACACCATCAAGTATACTTCGCAAAATCTTTCTCTCAAATATTGGGATACATATTCTCCGAGGAATACAGTTCATATGAAATTGTTCCTTTTAGATATTTTTATTCATTTATTTATTTATTTTCATTTTTCTATCTGCCTATGGTTGTTTTAAAAATAATGTTGTAAAATTAAAATATTGCCTTATTTTATATATTTATAGTTTGCTCATTGAAAATTTTACAATCAAACTAATAGTTAGACTGCAAAACTTGTTTAATTTTATTATGTTTTGATAATTAATTTAGTTTTATTTATTTATAGGGCTTTGATGATGCTGAATTTGGTAAATTCCAATTTTATTTTATCTGTTTTTATTGTTATGATATGTTTCTAAATTTTCTCACATAAAAAGTTTTTATCCCAATATCTAAAAATAAAATTTTCTCACATAAAAAGTTTTTATCACAATATCTAAATATGAAAGACCATTCCCAGTTAATGTAAATGTGCTTTATGTTGATACTAGTTAAAAATTTAAATTACTATTTGTATTGCTTTACGATTTTTATTCGTTTTTGTTGTTAATTATAATTTTTTTAAAGCTATCAATATTAAGTTTTGGGCCATAAACAGTTCTTAAAATCTGCTAACATTGCCTGAAAAATTTGTTTCTGAAATAATTCAAATTTAAAATAAAAGTTTTGTGCAAAAAATTCTTTTACATTAAGCTTATTGTTTTGAATTAGCATCGTTCAATTTTCTTAACATTTAATTCTAAACTGTTATTAATTACAAAACCTCTTTTTTCCTGAAATTCTACAATATTATTGCAAAGGAAACTTGTATAAAAAATTATATAGATAATCATGGTTGCCACTCCACAGGGAAAACAAGAAAAACCTGGAAAATACAGGGAATTTAAAAATCACCTAAAATAACAGGGAAAATGCAGGGAATTTTGATTTTTTTTCTTTACAAACTGGGAAAATACAGGCAATTTTGCTTCTTATTTTAGTCTCTTAAAAAATAGGGACCACTCAAAGTGTAATTTATGAGATATTTAACCATGATATTTCAGCTATGAACTATTTCATTTATTATAGCATTATTTAAGTATGTTCAGCTGCTTTTCCAGCAATTAAAACTAGTAAATTTAGTTAGCCCAATATAGCTCACGCAAGACAAGGCTGATTGTGGTCCGGAAAAAATCCGGATTTCCGGAATTTTCGCTAACAGTGATCCGGAAGTTTCCGGAGATCGAAGGTGCAGATGTTTCAAAAAATCATTGATCACAAGTTTCCGGAAATCTAATTTTCAAAGGTGGAACTTAAAAACACAGTTTATTTTGTTTGTTTGTAAGGGAGAGCCAGAGAGATACTTTATAAGCTTATATTCATGATTAATATTCATTTTTTATCAATAAATAGTTGTTATAATCATAAACTCAAGAAAGAAAGATATATTTGTAAATTTTAATTACTTCTCCAGGTCATCATAGGTATGTGTAAAATTTTGAATATATTTTAAGTATAATTTAAATATATTTTAAGTAAACTAAGAAATATTGAGAAAAAGGAAAAAAAAACCTCGTTTAAATTTTTTTCAATTTAAACTTCTTTTTTTTTAACTCAAGGAATTTTCCGGAATTTTGACTTGGGCTCACAATCACCCCTGGCAAGAGCACAGTAATTGTTGTTTCCTCTTAATATATTGTATATAATATGAACAGGGAAAACACAGGGAATTTTAAAACGTTTTTCATTTTTTCATAATATTTAAGTAATTATTTTTATATATATTATAATCCTGTTTTGTTTATCAAGTTGTATGAAATTATTGATTTGTGTGTTTGTCTTTAGTTTCAGCTATGGAACATTTAGATACCTCGATGAGTGACTTTCATTGTAGAGTAAGGAATTTTTATTACTTTTAATTGTTATTAGAGTCCATCCACAGGTAGATAAATGAAAAAATTGTATTATTTTATATGTATGTTTCAAGATATCTTTTGTTTTGTTAGATTTTGTTTTTGTTTTAAAAGCACTTTGTATATATGACCAACTGACATAAGGCTTGTAGTTACATTTATATCAATCTTCATTCAACTATCATGCCTTAGTAGAAAGGTTGTTCACTAAGTCCTTAGAAAAAGTTTTTTTTTTCCCCTTAAAAGGAAACCACATTATTTTGTGTAAATTTTGAACATTATTCCCTTTTAGTTTGAAAATTTCTCTAGCTTTTCCTAAAAAGAAATTCTTAAGAAGACCCTTAAAATAAGCATCTGTTAGGACAATGATTTTATCTGCCAAGCTATTTTTTCAAGTTAGGGAATAAAAAAAGTTATGTGAAGTTAAATAGAAATCCAGTTGATATGGTGGGAATGGTTACTAATTTGAATTGTAATTCCATAATTTTTGCTGTTGAAACTTCAATTGTGCACTTAAATATCTTGGTAGAAAATTTTTTTTTTTTGCCAAATGAAGATGCTTCGTCTTTATTTCTTATCTACGCCAGTGTCTAATGTAATATAATTCTCTCCATTTGTTACTTTATTTTTTCCACAAGTAATTTATATACATCAGAATTTCTTAAACTGTCGGTCCTAACCTCAATTTGGACCTCTAGACCTGCAGCAGGAAATGCTAAAATTTTTAGCAATTTTGATATATTTTTTTACTTATTTTAATAATTTTTGCTACAGTGAAACCTCCGGGAAAGACCCGCTGTGCAGTAACCTCCTCTACTTACAACCACTTTCGAGAGGCATAGAATTTAAATTTTTTCCTTAGACTTTGTGTTGAAGGACAATAGCTATGTTAGGAGAGACCATCAAAACTTCTCACAGGGACCCGGCATACCTCTGCGTCAATTGTCGGAAAGGTCAAATAAGGAAACAGGAAAATATATCAAAATAAAAAAATGTAACAAAACAAATAAGTTGATTAAAAATGCATTCAAAATATTTGTGAGTGGCTCTTATTTAGAAAGCTCTTTTTAATGATCTCTGAAAAAAATTGACAACCTCATGCTACAGTCAAAGTGCACTAAAGACTATGCTATCAATGATTTAGTTTTAGAGTTAAAAGTTAAATTAGAAAAAAGTTATTTTAGAAAAAAATGAGCATCTCAAACAAGCAAACCTCTTACAAGTAAATTTAAATTCTATGCCTCAAGTAAAAACAAGTAAACTTATTTTTATGATGTAAAATTAAAAGCAAATTTAAACAAAAATATAATTGTTTATTTATTAAAATAGCTTTATCATTCATAATGAGTGAATTTCTTTTTACACATATCTGTAGAAGTCATTTTTATTGACACTAAATTTTAGTCTTCAATCTGGTTTTCATGACAGCAACGCTAGTGGCATTTCCACACCAAGAAAATTACACTGAGTAAACTTTAAAATTGTTTGCAAAAAATCATGTACTTTCAATAACATTTTGAGGTTTGTGGAGGTAACCCCTAAGAACAACCAACGACTATGTTACTGTGGAACAGAGAGTGGTCCGTCCCGAGACGTTTCACTGTATTACTAAATATTTTTACACAATGCATCCGAAACTAGATAAAAATAAGACAATAGAGACAAAAAAAAAATTATTATTGTTTTATATTTTCAAGCTTTTAATTTATTTAAAACTTTTACATTATTCTGTAATTAAAACTATTAATTTAAAGTTAAAAAGTTATATATACTGAATAGTCATACTATTGCAGTTCAAAGAACTGCAATAGTATATTACAGTACAAATAAAGAAACTGACAGTTTCACTCAAATGAGTGTTGCATTTGCACAATGTTTATCTTGTGGAGTCAGTCCCACAAAAGTTTTTGTAAAATTATGTGGTCCCCACACTAAAAAGTTTAAGAAACCCTGATATAGATGATTCGGCATGCATACCAAAAAACTATTTTTCTGTCTTCTTTGAAACTGCTTCGCCTTTAAAAACCCACTATTTCAATTTCATTATCATGCATAGTTCACTTTTAAGTACAGTTTGCAGAAACTCATTAGATTTGCAACTGAAAAGCATTCCAAAACAGCCTCCAAAGCATTAACACTAGCATTTCTCCTCCACAAAGAGCAAATACGACACTCTTCTTACTGATTTTCTTTTCAAACTCTATTCTTTTGTGCAAAATGAAAAGCACTATACCCTGTAATATGTTCATGGCTTCAATCTTTTTGCACACTTTTATTCATCAATTACTCAATATCATATCTTGGCCTTCACAACATTTAAACTTATTTATAAAATTTTAACCAGTCACAAACTCAATAAAAGATCTACCATGAGCATATTCCAACTCTGGTTTTATGTTTTTAGTGTTAAACTTTCAATAACTATATGAAACTTATTTATTCCCACTATCTTAAATAACCTAATTTTCGCGTCTTATTTTTCTATGACAAAAGTTGGAACTTTAAAAATAGTCATGCCAAAAATGATGCTTTCTTAAAATAAACCTTTTTTGGTATTTTAAGCATAATCTATGAGGTTTTTAAGGATTTATTTAACAAATCTCATTTGAGAGATTGTTATTGAAAGGAAAAGAATTTTATTCTTCTTAAAAGTTCATCATATAAAATATTCATAATATTTTTTTCTGGAATTTCTGTGGAATAATCAGTTGAGCCTGATACCTTAAGCTTGAAAATTTAATCTCATTATTCTATCCCACACATAATGTTCTAATCCAAAAGTAATTTTAGCAATTATTTATTTTTTTATTTTATAAAAAATACTTATTTAATTGATATAATTATTTTTAAATCATATAAAAGCATGTAATTTTAAGTACTAATTACAGGATTGAGACAAAATTTATCACTTCCTGAGAAATTGAGGTTTCCAATTCTAACCTACCAATTTAGTTCAAAATTTCAATTCAAAATTGCATAGTTTTACATGATGTAAAAAATTTTCTTACTTCATAATGTATAGTTAATGTTAAAATAATTCTCTTATTAGTAAATTAAATATTAGAAAATACAAATCACAAAAAAAAACAGTTTTTATTCTCATAGTCTTTGGGCTAGTGAAGTTTATAATTTCCAGAAATATTTATCAATTTTTACAATTAGTTTCAAAAATTTTTAGGAAAAACTGAAAATGTAAAAAAACATTAAAACATTTTAATCGCTGTTCAGTACTATTAGGGCAATACTTTTCAAATTGTATTTACCTTCTGTATTTTGTAAGCCGAAAATGGTATGTGTTTTTAGAAAAAAGTATGCATTTGTTTTATGTTTGATCTTATTAAAAATTATCACCTGCACCAATTAACTATTATATTTGAGTTACCATCAAAATAATGTCTTAATGTATATTAATCTGATGATTAGATTACTAAAGTTATAAAGAGTATTATCTCTTTTTCTTACTGTAATTGAAAAGTATTCTTAACATTTGTGAATGCTTTCTTTAGAAATAAGAATGTTTTTTTCTGATAGGCAAGTAATTTGTTTTTATTATGTATTATTCTTTTTAAATTTCTGTTTTATTTATTTAAATTGATATATAGTGAATCCTTATTACAAAGCAGTCCTTGAATATTTTTTAACTTTATGTTTGCAGGCTTGTGATGCTCATATGAATAATAAAGCCATGTGGGAATCTCATGTTAGAGGAAAGAGACACTTAAAGGTAAATATTGCTTAATAAATGTTCTGATTATTTCTAAAAATTCTTTGTCTAATTTTTTTCATTGGTTTACTGCGTGAGGCATAATATTCTGACATTTGCGACTAGTTGCTATTTTATGTACTTATTATATTGTTTTTTTGCTTATAAAAATAAATTACTTAATGTTAGGGTACTGAATAAGATACTTTCTATTATAAATGCATGGGAGAAATTAAATATTGTAAATTTTAAATTGAAGATTAGGGTATGAAATGCTGTCTTAGAAAATTCCATTTTTGTAAAAAATTTTGCATTTGACTCTTAAGATTATCAGCTTCTTTTAAAAAATGCAATGTTACATTACAATTAAATATATATTAATAATAAGATATTTATTACCACACATGAATTTTGAAACATGTTTCATTAACCCCTTTTTTCTGTTATTGCTGTGAATTTCACAGTATCTAAAATCTTTTTTTTTTATTGGATGACTACTCGCAAAGTGTGATAAAAAAGGAATATGATGTAATATCTCTTTCATTATATTTTTTTACTTCTTACTGGGATGGGGAAAAAATTTATTCAATTAAAAAAAAATTCTTTCTCTCTTTAAATTTTATGAATATTATTTTTGTGCATAAAAATGAATATCTTTTATCTCTCATGCACAGAAAAAAATACTATAAAACTAAAAAAAAACACACTGAGAAAAAAGTGTCAGGTAATTTCTTCCAGTAATCACATGTCTGTTTATAATCGCTTCTGGAAGTTGGATTTCTCCTTTTATTACATGACTGTATTAAAAAAGAATTGTTCTTATTATTGGAATTTAACAATATTTCAGTATTTAATTATTTTTCTTTACTTTTTCAGAATGTCAAGAAAGTGCCTGGAGGTAAAATTCTTAAATATTTAGTTTGTTGTGATGATTTTTTAATATATACTTTTGTCATTTTTAATTTTTTATCACCTAAAACTAATATATATATACATATTAATGTTTGTAATTTCTTTTATGAAATATTCTAGAAAACACTTCTAAAGTGAAGTCCTATCATTGTCCTGAAGAGACTGCACACCTAATGAGACTGTTAGAATTAGAAGGAGTGGATGAATATAATGAGCCGTACTTAATTGTGGGTAGGTTGTTTAATATTTCAATAAATCCAGCAAGTTTTTTTTATCGTTGCAGGCAATTACTTTGAAGGATGTTTTTGTGAGTTTTTTTTTTTTAAACTTTGGGGAAAAAAATTGTATTACATATAAAGCAGGTCTATTCTGTCTAGTCTTTCATTTTGCTTTATTATGAAAAAAGTTCAATAAGCACCTTATTGCATATACATAATGTAAGCTTTAGTCAATCGTGTAATAATTACAGCTGTTATCAACTTTCACGGTTTGTATTCATGATTAACATATAATGGTGGTTAGTATAGCGTTCCCAACTCATATTCATAACTCGCGTATAATGATGCTATGATTAGGTTCCAATTCATAATTGTGTTTCACATAGGATGATAGCTGGTGCTATCAGTCTCAGCAAAAGTCAGAAACAAGAGTGAGTAAGGTTGTAGGTAAACTAAAAAAAAAATTTTTTTTAACTCAGTGGCGCAACAGCCCAAGGAGGGCAAATGCCTACTGTGCCCATCTCAGTTTTCTTAGGCTCTGGGGTGCAGGAGCAGAAGTTCCAGTTAGTATAGGTAATCTAGATTCCTATTTTTATTAGTACTCACTGTTCAGACAAGAAAAAACACGACTAGACTTAAGCTAAAAAGCAGTTCAAACTCAGAAGCATGGGCATGAATGAACTTCACTAATTCACCTAAAGACTTTTATATCAACCTGGCCAATGTTCCAGCTCCATGTTATAGCAGATGTTTATTTTTTATTTTTTTTTTTTTTTGTCAGCAATATTTCCAGTATTCAGACCAGCAAAGCAAGCAGTATTTTAACAATTGATGAGAAATGGAAAACTGAACCAAGTAACCACAAAATTTATTTTATAATCTATACTAATTTACATATGGATCCACCACAAATTGTGTAAAAAAATAAACTATTTACCTTGAACTAAAAATAAATTTAAGTTACTAATCCTGATGTTGCAGACTTTTTCATGCAGCAAAAAAACTGTGCAAACACTGCAAAAGGTTAATAGAAATCTCTGATGGCAACAAAACATAATTCAGGGAGTAACATCGGTGTCAATTTGTAGATCGTTACTGATACTGATTCTCTGTTATTTATCAACATTCTTTTGTATTTTAAGCACTTTTATCGATTGGAATTTTGGCACCTAATTTTTGCCTATTTGGTTTTATTAGAATAGATCAGCAGTTTTTAAATGAATGACTGTGGACTAGCATCATTATGTAGCAAATTCTTGCCAGTTTGCAAAAAAATTTCATTTAACAGCTGCTACAGTTCTGGATTTATAGGTAGTTTGAAAATCTAACGGCATTTGAAAATTATAGAAATTGAACATAAGAAAGTAACATAGCTATTGTATTTTACTTTAACTCTTGTGAAAATAAAATATAAAACTTTTTTGTTTTAAAACAACCCATAAGAACTTTTTAAAAATCTCCAATTGCCCAAGAAAAGAATGAAACCATTATCTCAATCTCAGATAAATTTTGATAATATAGCCACACTTGAATCTTTTCAAATCAATCTGTATTTGAATTAATAGGTAATAATTGCATTTATTTAATACTTTTTTCTTTTTAATTTACATGAAATGTCTTTTTTCCCCCAAAAAAATAAACTCATTTTTAAACTGATATGCGCGTTTATTATTTCTATAACTGCTAAAAAAAGAACATCTTTATTCATATGCTTGAAAGACAATACTACTTTCTCTTATTTTCTTTGAAATGAAATGATGAGGATTTGTAACCAAACGTTTTGTTTTCCCACTAGCTTTTTTAAGGAATGTAGGGTACAAGCTCAAAAACATTTTATTTTACTTGTAGGGGAAATTTTTTTAACAAAAATATCAAGATGTGCTCCTACATTTTTTTAAACCAAAGATGATATTGTTTGTAAACTTGCTCTTGTATAGTAATTTAAATTATATAGCCTTACATTTTAATTTACGCAAACTGTGTTACTTGTTCTAAATCATCAAGTGGTATTTAAGTTATTTAGTTGTACTCCTTATGATTGCTCATGATATGGCATAGTAGATATTAGAATCAGCCATTTTTCATTTTAAATTAGTTATAAAATTTTGACCCACTAGTGTTTAAATGTTTTTTATTTATTATTTTTAGCCTATAGTATTATTTCCTTATATTATTTGTATTTAAAAGAAAATTTGCTATATTCAATGATAAATAAATGTATTTTAGTAAAATTCTTTCTATAATAATTTAGTGTTATTTTTGCAGGCTTAGACTTCATTAAAGAAACACAAAATGAAGCTGGTGTTTTGTACAATTGTTTTCTTTGTGGAGCATGCACATCTTCATATGATATTATTGAACATCTTATTCATCCAAAGCATAAAGTTAAATACTTGGTTAGTTTTCTGATTTTTCTCACTGATTGTTTGTTAAGCAACTTTTCAAGTATAAAATCTATGAAAAAATAATTAGCTGAAAGGTTCTATCTATTTTATTTTCATATTTGTATTATGTGCTACACTTCTCATTTTGCCCAAACACTTTTTTTTTTTTTTTTTTTTTTTTAAGTTTGGAATGTTATGTTATAACACATGACAGCATAATCCCTTTATAGGGTTAAGATTGAAAAACAAATGTATGACTTTATAGAGATAAGGTTGTTTAATTCATGTCTTTACTTTAATTTTGTTTTCTCTAAATTTTAATTGCTTAACTAATTTAGCCAAATCTTTTTTCTATCAGAAATTTAAAAAAAAAAAAAAAAATCTGGTAATGAATTTCTTTATGAGGCTAAGTGAAATTTAATATGCTTGGTTTACAAAAATTTTTTTAAAAAAATATTCAATTAGTTTGCTTATCAAAATATTTATCCCTTCACTTGTGAATATACAGTAGGATCTCAACATTCAAAAGTACTTGGGGCAGTACCTACTTCGGATAAACAAAATATTTTAATCATAGAGGTAAGTTTTTTTTAAAATTTATTTTAATCAATAAATTCTCAAAATGAAGTTTTTTTTAAACATGGTATATACTACTAAATTTTAATTTGATAATTTAAAAAGTTTCATTTTTAATAGGAATATTTTATTTTAAAATTCACTTGCGCCATTGCAATGAAGAGTGGTATTAACTGGTTTATATTTGCTAGGTTTTCCCTGATTTCATTTGTACTTTAAAATATTTTTCTTCCGCAGATAACGTTACAAACATCCTTTTAATAGAAATGGAAGCAATATTGGTCAAACTACACTGTTTATAACAGGGTGCGTAGCATTTTTAAAAAGGGCTTAATGGTGTTTATTTTTATTTAACGTTTTTAAAAGCCCTTAAAGGTGCTTTTTTTATTCAGGATTTTTAAAAAGTGCTTAATTTTCTATCTTTTTAAAAGAGATTTTTTTGTTGCTGCTGCGTCATACTAAATTACAAAAAATGCATGATTTTCTCAATTTTCTCCACAATATTTATCAGAAATTAGTTATTTTATCATGATTATGTAAAGATTTTGAAAATGATTTTGAATTTTATTGATTTTATGTTTATAAATTAAGAACTTCAAACGAAAGAAAAATAATTTTTATTGCTGCACAGATCCTAATTCTGAGTTGTTGTTTTTTTGGAAATTTATTAAAAATATTTTTTTAGTGCTTGAAAACTGCTTATTTTTTATTGAAAAATCTGGCTATGCACCCTGAATAAGAAAAGATAAATGAATTACAATATGATTTCATAACTTCACTAAACTCACTTAAAATTATCAATTCTTTGTATCTGTAAAATACTAAAAGGGTTTTTATTTTTGAATGCCTTGTCTATGGATAAATTAAAGTGGCTTATTATAGAAATTTAGAAAAAAAAAATTTACACAGAAGGGGGAAAAAATGGAGAAGAAACAAAATAGACTTCTGTTAACAGAGGTATTCAGATGAAAATTGCTTGATATGGACCTGAGAATTTAAATTTTCAGTTTGTATTTAGTGGCTGGTAGACTCTTATAACTTAGTGGCCAATTTTTTCTCAATTGTAATTAGACATTGGCCAATATTAATAAGTCCTTTTCGCTTAATAGCCACTCTTTGCAATATTTGTTTAAACAATTTAATTTTACAACAAATATTATATTTTTAACAATAAATCATAGTCAGAAATAATTTACAGCTATTAAAAGATAACTCAAGAGTAAAAATAATATAAATATGTGACAAAAGTTTCTTAAATATACCCACTTTAACCCACTGACGGTTCTGCACGTAGAAAGTCGTATTTTAACCTGCAGTCTTCACTGCATAGCAAAACCGGTTTTCCAATGTTAATAGATAGGGGAACTGTGTGTAGGGGAGAAATTTTCTCCCAATTTCGCCCATTTCCTTAACCGCCAGTGGGTTAAAGAATTTTATTTAAAATTGAAGTATGTGAATTGTTAAAGAACTCTCCTACCACATGAATTTTTCCATCACATATTAATGGATTCTGAAGGGTATAAATTTTGAATGGAGACATTTTAATGAAAATTCTATTTTTCAGAGTCTTTCTGCATCCATATACCGGGATTTGGCACTTGGCTCCGCCTTCATCGTGTAGTTTCGGTATTTTTGGGAGAAGAATGTGAACAATCCTGAACAAAGTTGTTATTTTGCAATCGTATGGCTAAAATATTTATTTTGCATTCCATATGTGCATTTTTTTAACATTAAATATTTCATAAATTTGATGATATGTCTCTCTTTTGAGTAAATAGTTCGGCCTCTTTTGAGAAATTTTATTAGGAAAACTGCAGTTTTTAAATTAAAAATATCAGGGTTGCCACTCCACAGGGAAAACCTGGAAAATACAGGAAATTTAAAAATCATCTAAAATAACAGGGAAAATGCAGGGAATTTTGATTTTTTCTTTACAAACAGGGAAAATACAGGGAATTTTGTTTCTTATTTTTGTCTTTAAAAGTATGGTGACCACTCAAAGCAAAATCTATAGGATATTTAACCATGATATTTCAGCTATACTTTACTATTTCATTTACTATAGCATTATTTAAGTATGTTTAGCTGTTTTTCCAGCAATTAAAACTAATAAATATAATTAGCCCAATATAACTCACACAAGAGCACAGTAATTGTTGTTAATATTGTGTATAATATGTACAGGGAAAACACAGGGAATTTTTTTCCCAGATTTGAGTGGCAACCCTGAATATATTTAATTAGCTAGTGTAATAAAGGTATAAATAGCAGGTGATAAAGCGAAGTAAGTGACTGAAAAAGAATTCACTCGCACATTAAGGTTTGTCTCAATTTTAAGCGCAGAGATTTTTCTCCTCTTACTCCCCCACTGAAATGAACTCTGCGTCTGAGGAGTTGGAGCCAAGTGCCAACTCCTGGTGAACAAACTATATTTTTATCATTAAACGAGTTTAAAAAAAATCAAGAAAAGTGACTGGTTGCTTCGTTCATTTAAATTAATTTAAGTTGCTATTTTTTTATTGTTTGTTGTCTAGCCATGTGGTGATTGGTTATTTTCAGGTTTACTTGGATAATCTAGGTTTATACTGAAATACTTATACTGAAATACTACTTTCAATAATAGTTCTGGTAGCTTAATGTAACCAATGGTTTATCTTTTTTCACCAAATGATACTAAAACATCATCCAAACTCAACAACAAAATAATAACATTTAATTCTACTTTTGACAAATGCACATTTTGGTGTTACTTGCACATTCACCTTCTGATATCCGCTGATCAGCAGTCTCTTGCTACTAAAAATTTAATGTTACTCAATTTAAAAGTTGAAGTGGGGAAAGAAAAGGCAACAATTTAGCCGAGATCTCATTTTCCTGGCGCCTAAAAATATAGCTGTGGTTTCATTTCTCTCATCACCTCAGGGTCACCACCCTACCAATAGGAACCACTACCCGAAAAAGACTTAAGAATTTATGTATAATTTTATAAAGAAAATGCTTGATCAAGAGGGAAGTGTGGTTTACGTGAACGATGACAATTGGATTGCCATCTCTTGCATTTTAAAGATTGGCCAGTTTTGATAAATAAATAACATGGAAAGTCGGTTATCACCGAGAGTTGAATGCAGAAATTACTTTTTTACTTCTGAGAATCGGGGATATGAACTTATCTTCACTTGTTCTTGTGGTTTTGAATTTAAATAACTCCCTATAAAAATATATATTTATTTTTTTTTACACGAGATGGCAGCTAGTTGTGGTCAACCTTTCTCTAAGTATGAAATAATTATTCTTATTTCTAGGAGACCCTAAATGCAAGAGGATGCGAAAACTCTATAGAAAATATTAAATCTTTGTCTGATGTCTCTGCTCGTTCCAAAGAATGTATGGTTGATGAAGAATGCCGTCATGCTTTACAAAAATATGGGGAAGGCAAAGTTGCCGTTTACAGATCTAAAAGTAAGCTGCTATGCCTTACTTAATTAAAATAATTTCATTGTTAATCTGGGATGCAAACAAAATGTTAGTAATATCTTCAAAGGTAAGTTTCTACTTTGGAAAATTTTAACAAATTTAGCTTCAAAAGTTTTTGAGAGGTTGTCTACTTTTCCAGATAACCTAAAAATTAAGGGAAATTTTTCAGACACCGAAATTTAAGAAATAAAAAAAATCTGGAAAATTTTTAAATTACGTGGAAAAGGATTTTTAAAACAAATTCTGGTTGAAAATCTTATTTTTGAAATTGCATTATCAGAAAAAAATGTATGGTAAAAAAGTTAAAAACCTTGATGAGTTAAATCTAATGTTATGTCCAATTGCCTTCATAATGGAAAGAAAAACCATATTTTAACTGCATATAAAAAAATTTTTTTGACTTGACTTAACTGATTCTGCACTAATATGGATATAAATAGTTCTGCACCAAATATAAATTGTCTTGATGTACCTTGCAGTTTTAAAAATTTTCTGCTTTAAAGGGTGAATGGTAAACATTGTTCCTATCTTTTTAATTTTTAATCTCAATAATTTTAGTTACTTTTCATCCACCATAATAATTTTTTCAACGTTTCAAATGTGTTTTTTTTTTTTTTCTTTTTCTTAATGCATGAGGAAAAAATCAATTTTTCAGTGTAAGTTCTAGACAGCAGGAAAAATGCTCTAACACTGCATTTTCAAACAGTTTATCCCATTAATTCAAATTTGGTCTAATTTCATTTAGCCTAAAAAATGTACACAGGAAATATTTCATTTGAAGGATAGCAAAAGCATGAAAGGGTATAAGACATAGCATTCTATTTTTTTTATACATAAAACCATAATAACTTTTGAACTATGTGTCCTATCATCTCTAATGTGATATTATTCAATTCAGCATACAAAATTGAAATGATACCTCATTTGTTTAGAATGAAATATTTAAATTATTTTTCCCTTTCAAATTTTGGTAATCAAATTTGTACAACATTTTGCCACTAATTAAGAGGAGGGTACATAACAGTTTATCGCTGCGTAAAACCTTTCCTAATTCTAGCATAAATCCTATTTTTATTGTCATAATTGTAGAATGTCTATATAAGTAGAGTCTTAAATTTCTTAATTCTTGATTTATCTTCTTTTCATAGACATCTATGCTTCATCATCCTATGGTGGCTCTCACAGCTCTCGTTATTAAGAAAGCTTAAAGAGTTTATAATGGTGAGTTGTATTGGTGTAAAGTGTGTTATTGTTATTTAATATTGCTGAAAATGTTGTTTGTTTTCCATCTTATTTTTCTTCTATATCTGTATATGTACTACATATGCAATAGAAGGCATAAAAAGTTAATATATACTTTTGGTATTCAATAATTTTTTAAAGAAACACTAAAAAGATTTTTCTGACACTAAGGTCATATAAATATGAGTACAGTAGAACGCCGATTATCCGAACCATGTCCGAATCCGCTTTTTAAGTTTAGAATACTTTTTAACTTATCGACAATTTTTCTAAATTTAGAAGAATAAATAATATCCACTACATCTGAAGACCATATTTAATTTACTACCTTTTTTAGCAATTTTCTTATAGTAGCCAATACATACATGCATTGTTATACAGTTAAATCTACTTATACCCCTTTAGCCCTCTTCAACTGAAAATTATCTTCCAAGAATGTGAGCTTCAATTTGACAGTCTACAATGGTTGAAATGAGGAAGGAGTTTATGAATAGATATGTGCTGAAGTTCTACGATTGGGGGATGGGTACTTGTCACTTATGGTTAATGATTAGTGATTACAGTGCTTGGAATCCTAAATCTTGGAATAAAATTCTTAACAAAAAAATACGAAACTGAAGTTTCTGAACCAGTAGATCTTCCTGATGAAAAGATGCCAGGTTATACAGCAAAAGAAATAGAAGACTGGTGTCGAGACATTGAAAGCGACATGATGCAATTGTTGCTGAAATTTTGAATGAAAATCGGAACTCACAGACGAAGAGGAAGAAGTAGGTGATAAAATTCAAGATAGTGGACCTTCTCATAGAAGCATGCAATGAATTGGATAAAACGTCAAAATGATGTTGATCCAGTTCATTTGAGTTATTTAAAAAGAATAAGGTATATGGCTGCTTAAAAAAGAGCATCTTCTTTGAAATAAAGGTATTTGCTGGATTACTTTTGCAATGGAAAATAAAGAAAAATTTTGTAAAATCTGTAATTGATTAAAAAATTTATAAACAGCTGAAATATGATAAAAATAATTCAAAATTAAAAAAAAAATGTTTAAAAAAAAAAAAAAAAAATATTTAAAAATTGAAAAAAAAAACTTTTAAACACGCTAGAGCTATTTTAGCCTAGAAAAAGTGTGGGGGGAAGTTAGTGCATAAATAATAATCATTTAAACTAGATTTTAAATAACTTTCCAATTATCCGAATCACTTTCGGTCCTGAGCAGCTCGGATAATCTGTGCTCTACTGTATTAATAAATTTTTTTATCTGAGTTTTTAAAAATATGGTCTTTTTTTCAATAATGATTTTTGTTAAAAACTTAAAAAGTAATGGAATAGTGTCACTTAATGATTTTATTTTTTTTAATTCTCACATTTGATTCTTCAATTCTGT
The DNA here is from genome assembly GCA_949128135.1 of Parasteatoda lunata. Classification (NCBI taxonomy): domain Eukaryota; kingdom Metazoa; phylum Arthropoda; class Arachnida; order Araneae; family Theridiidae; genus Parasteatoda; species Parasteatoda lunata. The sequence continues at coordinate 70,903,795 of OX421977.1, read as the reverse complement.
TTGAACTTCATATTTTATATATAATTTTTTTGTATATGTTTTGATTTACCTTTTAATAGTATCAATTTTGAAAAAAAAAAAGGCTTGTAAAGTTTCACATTTTATAAATGTTCATTCAAAAATTGATTTTCTAAATTCATTCATAAGTTTACAATGACTTTGTTTTATTTAATATCTTTTTAATCTGTACACATGTGCCTAATTTAGGTGCAGAAATTAAAATTTAGTCAATAGTTCCAAGTACCAGTAACTTCAAGATAGAGTAGAATATCTGTATAATACACTTTTGGCAGAATTTTTTCGAGCTTTTTGCAACAATTCTCTCTAGTGCTAATACCTTTCTGAAAGACATTTTTAATCATAGCAAATATATTTGTTACTAATTTAAAGTTACTGAAGCCCTTTCTGTTTACAGAAAAAGCCTTCATGTTTAGAATAGAACAGTATATATATTTTTTAATTATAAATGTAAGAATTTTTTAAAAAATCTGAATATAAAAGAATACCTAATCTAATATTATTGGCGATATTCTCCTGTTGTAAAAAATATTTGTAAAGTTAACCTTTTTTAAATTTTTGCTATTTGGATTGGAAATTACTTCTAATATTATCAATCTAAAATTCCTAATATTATCAATCTGAAATTCTAGCTCAAGCCAGTTATTGCGGAACTTTTTTATTCTCAAAAGAAAGTAGAAAAAAAAATCATGAGCGTTTATTCTACCTCTGATATGCGTGAAAGACATTTTTTGAATATAATTCTGCAGAAAAAGGGGATAAAATTCAGCAGAAAAATTTTTTTTCGAAAAATTCTGCAGATAAAAAAAAACCAAACTTCTTTGCTTCCTAAATAAAAAATCTTTCTGCAAGAACTCTGTAATGTTCTGCGCCAATGTCACCGTGTCGCCACTATTCTGCCACGGGGTATCATGCAATTCTATACATCATACTAGTTGTGAGTGTAAACAATGAAATTCACAATTAAGAAATTTTTATGACTAAGCAAAAACTAGAAACTTTTTACATTTGTTTAATTATTTGCTAAGGTTAAAATTTGAAAAGCTAAGCAAACTGAAATTCACTTTGTTGCTAGTTCTTAATGCTGCAGAATATTAACAAATTTTCTGTAAATAATAAAAATTTAAGTGCATATTTTGTGTTTTTAAGTATTTGTATCTAAAAATTATTTTAAAGCATTTTAAGATTGATCTGTTCCAGACAAATATTGCCATAATTTAGTAGGCTAGTTTAAAAATGGGTAAAATGATCTATGTAATGCAAAACTCCATAAAAAAACAAAGCCCCAGGTTTCAAGGTTGTATAAAAATCTATTATATTTCTAATCTATACACATTTTTACTGGTCTATTTACATATCCCTATTATATTAAAATCGCTTTCGGCTGACCACCTAACTAGAACCTCCTGCACCCCAGAGCCCAAGGTCAAGAAAACTGAGATGACAGTAGGCCTTGGCCCTCCTTGGGCTGTCGCCCCACTGATTTTTGTTTATTATATTAATATATATATATATAACTAAAAGTTAATTTAAATTAAAAATTACAATACAGAGAATGTCCACAATTATATTGAAATATTTTATTTTTTGAAAACAAACTGTAGAGAAAAACACAAACAATTGACATGAACTTCTAGTCCAGGGAGACAGTGATAAATATTTTATGGTAGTGGTCCGAATAAAATTTGAGTGACTCCGAACCAATGGTCCACTGTTTATATTGTGCTCTTTAATTTAATTTTATTTCAAATTTGTAACCTCAACTGTGGAGATATATCCCTGCATCAATTTTTAAAGCTTTTAGTGAATTTGGTTAAAAATTTAGATGCTTGTGTTTAATATCATATGTGCACAATATCATTTTGAAAACTATACTATCATAGGTTCTTTGTGTTTCAGAAAAGAAATAGTCCTGTGATATCATCTTGTCATTTCACGAACAAGCTTACATACTTGGATGACTGTGTGTGTTCTTTATTATACTTTAGCATTTGATTGAGGCAACTTTATTCTTTTGTTGAAGATGCTTTCAATTGAAGTCTTTCTTCATTTACATAAATTTTTTAGTCCTTTAAAAAGTTGTTTTTGAGATAGTACATTTTATTTTCATGGAAAAAGCAACAAATGTTGTTAATTTTATTTCTACTTATATTTTTGTTTTCATTTAGTTTTATTTACATGCAGTTTAGTTTATTATGTTTATGGTGACTCAAACAAGTTTTATTTTAGTTTCTTTTAAGGCCTCACAATTTTTTTGTAATATTATGATAAAAATAAACAATAATTTTGTTTATATATTTCATTTTCTTTTTTTGTTTAATGCATAGTTTAATAATTACTATGCAAAAGTATTTTCTTTGCTTATTGTTGAATATACAACAATTTATAATTTCTGTTAGATAGTTTTTAGTGTCTCATAAAACACTATTTAAGTATGCACTGCTGTGAATTTTTGAAAGTAAAAAGTGTTGTGTGTTTTATTTTTCTTTAGATAATTGCTATGTTAAAATTATATTTTTCAGTTGTGTAATTTTTTATGGTTTTTCACTTTTGGAATAATAGTTATTTATCTCCTTCATATAAAGACACATGCTTGGAGATACTAAATTCGTCACAAAGAAAAATATCACTAGCAATAGTCTATAACTCACACATTTTTCTCAAATTTTTAATAGTTCTAATTTTTTCTTTTATTTGTTTAAAATGAAAAATTATTGAAAACTGATATGTTTCATATCTCATTTTTGAAGAGATTCAAAAAGGTCTCCAGATAGAAAAGTATAGTTTTCTAAAATAATAATAATAAACTTTCTTAAAAATATATTTAAACATTTTATATTACGGTTTACATTTGCAAAATAAATTTTGTAATAAAAATTAAAAGTGGCATTTTTGTTGTATTAATTAAATAATTAAAATTTGAATCAATATATTAACTACTTAGTATTTTTATAAGAAGAGATTCTTTGAGTCTCTCCTCTCTTAATCATTTTAAAAGTTTGGTGTTAATTATCTAGTCATTAAATAATTTCATACTTAATTAAATAAATTTTTCTTGACACCTTACAGAATTTCTAATAGTGTTATGTTAAAATATTTTTGGGATTGATATTGATTTATAAAAGGAAATTCCTTTTAACTTATTATCTGAATTAAATTTTAATTTTAAAGGTATTATTTTGAGAGGAGAGTAGGAGATAGTGGTATTTTTTTTAAAAAAATTTCTACTGTTAAGATTTTAATATAAACTTTAATTTCTGTTCTTATAAATAACGCAATTTATAAATTCTGCTTCTTATAAATTCTGTATCTTTAATTACACATAAACTGATTGGGAAATGATTAAATGAACGAACGCATAACGTACAAGAAAACTTCTCAGTGTTGCTCTCTCATCTTGATCCCACAAATACCTTTACCGTTACACATATTTATGTAAACAAAACCCTTCTTTGGTATTTTTTTTTTAAAGTTAAACAGATGATCATACAAATTTTAATTGGGAAAATAGCTTCCCATTGATATTTTTACATTAACAAATTTGGTAGAAATTACATTTACCATGGTCATATAAAGATATAACTGTGATTCCACACTTAGAAATTTTTTGTTACCACCATATTTTTATAATGTTTAGTTAATATTTTATTAAGATTTTTATTTTGAAGATGTTATAGATATTTTTCTCTGATTCTTATTTTTGTAAGTCATGTCTAATTGGAAAAAATATGTAATAAAACATCAACATCTTGTATGTGTATAGTGATTATTTTTTATTACGGGGATGGAAAATTCTAAATATATTTTTAATCCTTTTAATTTCACCCATTTATTTTAACAAATAAACTGATGACAAGTATTTACTTTACTTGGCAGTATCCTTCGATCAAGACCGTCAGCCAATCAGAATTCGAGATATAAAACTTGCAGTATTTGCAGTATATTACTCCATTAATATTTTCTCTCAAAATTATGCCAATACACTTCTGTCAATCAACAGTTTCTCAAAGATATTTAAATAATAAACAGTTATTAGATTTTTTTCATGAGTAACTGTTTTTATGCAATTAAGGTGAAAGGGAATTTTTAGCACCATTCAAATCTCATTTCATCAGTGTAAACGGCTAGAATTTAGAAATTTTAGTTTTTAATTACGTACTCAAAACCACAGATCTTATCATTTTATTGCTTTAAAGTTTCAAGCAAAAATTCATACAAGTTATAAAAATTATTGAATTTTATTTTTCCTAACTTAGTATAGGGACCCCTTTATTTTATACCTCTTTTGAAAGGTATTGTGCTGTCTAATAACACTACATCATTTTTTAGAACAAAAGAAATATTGAGAAAACACAAATGAAAAATTTAACCTGGCATCCAAGATAGAGCTCTTAATTTATAACTTTTTCACCTAAAATAAAATTGTAAAGCAATTTATACTCATAAAAACTAGCTGAATTATATAACAATTTTAAAACATGTATGCCTGAACGATATAAAATTACCAACATAAACTCATAGGAAAATGTAGCAATATACATTGTAGCATACATGTAGCAATATACAATATATAAATGTAGCAAACTCGCCGCAGTAGCAATATACAAAAATTAATAGCTTATAAGTTCATTTAACAAAAAAAAAAAAAAAATTTAGAGGGAAAAATATTTTTGTGCCATAAATTTCTCTATTACCTTAAGCTTATTATTAATATTGTTTTTACAAAAGTCAAGGTCAAATAATTATTAATAGGACCTCAATATACAAAACAAATTTTAAACATTTTATTAAAATATTTTTTATCAAACTACCTCAGAAAATTTTAATCATTATTATACGAAAAAGATCTTTAAATTTTTTAATCAGAAAAGAATTAGGGGTGCAGGAATCAAGTTTAAAGACAAAAACTAATGTATAAGTTGATGTTAAATATTTTGGCCACCTGGGGGCGGATAGCTTCAACGTAGATCATGACGTCAACCATCATCCCTTTCGGTGTTATAACGTTGTCTTAAACGTAGAGTGATATGTTTCTCATCTAATTTTTATAGCTAAATAATTCATTAAATTATATTAAGGAGCTGATCTGGATAGAAAATGATTGAGTCGATGCAATAAAATCATTGATTATTAGTTTTGTATCACACCGCTAATGTATTCTGTCTACTCAAAATTATAGAGGAATCCTCCAGTCGGCCTTTCGACAGTTAAACCTATTTTTATAGTTGGTTTTTGTGTCTGATATATATAAAGGATAAAGCGTTTGCCTTCCAATGAGGCCAACCGGGTTCGAAACCCAACGATGGCTGGTCGATGCGAATTCCGCATTCGACCACAGTGCTGGCGTAAAAATATCCTCAGTGATAGACGGATCACGGGTTTTAGTCCCCTTGCCGTTAGGCTAACCGTGGGAGGTTTTCGTGGTTTCCCTCTCTATGTAGCGCAACTGCGGGTTAGTTTCAAGAAAACGTCCTCCACGAAGGCAAATTTCCCCTAATACTTGATCCAGGAGTTCTCTTGTCTACTGGATTGGGTTCAAAATAACAAGACTACGGAGTTGAACATTAGTAATCGGGACGGGGTTAAGCTTTGATTACTAATCGTAAACCCAAAAATTGGATTGGCCGTTCAACGACGGTTCTAAAATAAAATAATCGAGAAAGCCGACTGAAAAAATATTTCGCTGTCAAAGCTACATTAAATAACAGATATCGGCCTACTAATAAATAAATCGATATATATTTTTCAGTCGGACTTGTAATTTGTGAATTACAAAGTTCCTGATAATTTTTTCTTTCTTCAAATAGCTGGCTGATTGAAGAAAATATTTATGTATTTTACCATTATTATTTTTTCTGCTAGCTAGGTCTATATTGTAATTAACCTATTTTTTTACTATGGAAAATTATGCGTCATAACTTCTTATTTTGTTTCCACATTTGATTAAATTGATACGCGTAAGCAGAACTGATGAATAAATCTGGATTCAGTGAAGTGATCGCATTTTCGTCGCCATAACTTAAATCAGCATTTCTTTACCAACTACTCAACTTTAAATCACATTGATTAATTGAGAATACAAAGTATATATATATATTTTTTTCATTTACTCTTATTTTTTCATACATTATTTTTAAGCAGAAATGTTTAAAATTTAATAGTGATTATGAGGGGTGGGGGAAATTCGGGAATCTCAAACCAAATATTTTTTTTTTATTATCAATAGCAACATATCGTTTAAAATTAATTATAAACAAATATTAATTAAATATAAAAATCTCAGAAGTTTTTTAAATTGACCATTAGTTTGGTTTAATGCGTCTTCGAGTCAGGTAATTTTGCCTAAAAAGTTTTTATTAAAATTTCAAATGTCTCCTTTCAAAATTTTGATCCTCCAGAATCCATCAATTTGTGACGGAAAGATTTATGAAGGAGAGTTCTTTAACAATTCACAAATTTCAAAATTGTAATACTATTTACATTAAATGTATTTAGCCTCCCCAAATATTGTTAAATAAAGCTTCAAGCCAATATTTTAAACTAATTGTATTTTTATATCTAATTATATTATTATATACTAAAACTATATATAATAAACTAATTAAATATTAAAACTTATTATTTTTATTGTTGAATAAACTTTTTATAGCTGTAGGTTATTTATATTATGAATTTTATACGAAAAAAGTTTGAAAAAGGGGGGCTATCGATATATAAAAAATATGGTGGCTACTAAGGAAAAAAGTAGCTACTAGTTATTAGAGGTTACCAGCCACTGGCTAGTAACTGAAAATTAAAATTTTCAGGTCTAAAAAAATAATTTAGGCTTTTGAAGACGAATGTGAATTTAGTTTTTAGGTTCAATTAATTTAATGTTTCCCTTTTTTTTTTTAGAAAAAATTTAAATAATAAATTAAAGTTTATATTTAAAAATTATAAGATTAATACTTCTGAGCTAAAAATAGGCTTCTTTTTTTTTGACACATATCTTTTAATAAAATAATAAAAATGGTAATAACTTTAAAAACTCATTTTTTTATTTTAATAGTAATTGAAGCTTAAACAACAAATTCTGTGATAGTTCCTGAAAGTCGTGTTCCGATCAAAGCCCATTTCATTGAGTTGAGTCGTTAAATTTTATTTATGTAGTTAAAAAATAAACGTAGACTAGATATTTTTTTTAAATCTGTGCTCTAAAAATGATAACGAAATTATCTCTCATAATTTAAAATCTTTTCTCTATTTTTTAGAAAATTTTCAAATATAATTTTATTATAAGTCCTGCTCAATAAATTATTAAAAAAGACAGTTAAATATAAAAAAAAAAAAAAAAACCTTGAAAATATTTTACATCTGTTTATGTACGAGCAAGCAATTTTTTCTCTCGATAAATACCTTAAATTTCTGTTCACCGTTAATCACTGAACATTTCAAAGAACCCATAAATACTGGCGTAGAACTGACAGATGTCAATTGCAACTTATAATGAAGCCAGCCTGAAAAAAAAAGCAACTTCCGTAAATATTGGCATCATTTTGGCGCAGTTGGCGGTTATGTGTTGACCTTCAGTGTGTGAATGGAAGAAGAGCGGTGAACGAGATCTTTCATCTCGTGGAGTGAAACGAAGAAAAAGAAACAAATCCACTGCAAACGTGGTGTCTTTATGTTGAATCTGTTAATAGAATATTTTATATTGGTTTTAATGACAATATTTTAATCAGTCATGGCTGGTGCTGGAAAATTTTTTTACAATTTATTGTTGATGTTTTATTATTGGATCGAATCCATTGTATTAGCGTTCGTTCCTAAGCGACTTCGGTATAAAAGTATTGCCGGCGAAATAGTCCTGATCACGGGAGGCGGTAGTGGAATAGGGCGTCTACTTTGCCTTCGTTTTGCTAGTTATGGGGCTAAAATTGTTGTGTGGGACTTGAACTTGGATGCAGCTCGTGAGACAGCTAAAATGGTGCGAGAAAAAGGAGGCGAAGCTTTTGCTTTTCATTGTGATGTTTCAAAGCCTCAAAATGTATATGAAGCTGCAGCCAAAGTAAAAAGGGAAGTGGGTAAAGTGACGATTCTTGTGAACAATGCCGGTATTGTGACCGGAAAAAGATTCCTTGATTGCCCGGATCATATGATTATTAAGACTTTTGAAGTGAATGCCATGGCTCATTTTTGGGTATGTGCTTTATTTTATGTTAATTAATTTGAATTCATACATTAATTCAATATTATTCCACTTTGCTTTTTTTTAAAATAATATTCAGTATACTAAATTATAATTAGAATAATATTCAGTATACCGAATTATAATAATATTGATTAGGCTAAATTATAATTCGAACAATATTTAGTTTCTTTTTAAAAAATTGGAATAGTATTCAAATTTTCAATTTGGATATGCAAATTTCCCCATTTGAATTACTTTCTAATTTATGAGTTGAATATTACTTGAATTTTCCTATTAGAATAATAATTTTTTAACTTTAATATTATTTCTGTTTGAATAATATTACTTTCTTTATTTGAATATTCTTTCAGTATGTCTGTTCGGATAATTATCATTTCTTTTTATTTGAATTTTATTACAATATTCCTGTATGAATAGTAATTCATTTTCTTTTTTAATTGAATATTTCAATTAATTGATATCGAAATGCTATTTGAATTTCTAATTTCACTTTTATTGAGCATTTGAGGCAAAACTTAGAATTTTGTAACCATGTTGAAAGTTAACCATAGCATAGTGCAGTCTGAAAAATGGATCGTCCTAATATTTATAAATATTTTCTTCAAGAAAAGAAGGTAAATTATCATTTTAAAGATAAAATATCTCATTTTTTATACCAGTTTAAAATTAACTTCTATCCACGAAATTACAGTAACGAATCACAATACTTACCATTTCGTTGCCATGGTAACGCTCACTGCTTACGTAAACAAGTGTCTTTCTGTTCGGATGACAAAGAAGGAAATTTGAGTTGAAATTGAGTTTTATACATTAGTCTATAACTAAAGTTTTTTTATTCCATAGATTGTTTTCGAATTTTACAGTTAATAGAAATATCTTTTTATTTATATTTAGTATAATAAATAAAATTATTAATCTAACGTTTTTCAAACTTTTATTTTTTTTATAGAATAATATGATCGCTAAAATTGTTCTGATCTGTATTTTATTATAAATTTTTACAAATTCGACAGGGTTCATAATTGAAATTTAGAAAACGTAACGAAATTGTTTGAAACTTGCGATTTTTAGATCTTTTTCGTGATTTTCAGAGCTTTTTTGTTTTTCGTTGCACATTGTTTTGTTGTGCAAAAATTTTAAGACTTTGGAAACTTGAAATAGCGAATGTGTGTAGAAAATGTACTAATGACTACGATGGAATAAGAAAAGAAAAATTAAGATTATAGACTGGAGAATTATTAACTGCTAAACTTAAACTTGCGTTAAAGAATCTACTTCCTGTTAAAATCATATTTTCATTTCTGAACATCCGCTCGCTTTTTTTTTCCTTCCCCCCCTTCCGAAATCGGCGCAAGTCATTGCAATTGTAAGTGCTTTTTTGCGAATATTTTTTCCCCTTTTTTTTTGCTTTACGAGTGAATTAAAATGAAAAAAATATGAATAAATAAATATAAAACCAACAATAAATAGAAATAAATGAGAAAGTGAGAGATGAAATATTGCTAGATTTAAATCTGATCAGTTTTCTTGAAATTTTTAAAATTTTTAAAAATTTATGAGAGTTGAAAATCGTTGCCAATTTTGACTTTTATATAATTTTAGATTAGCATTATTGACGAGTTATTTAAGACTCTTATTCTAATTTATAAGACTCTTATTCTACCTGTATTGCTCTATGCAAGCGAAACATGGACACTAAACGCAGACACTCGGCGTACTCTTGGTGTTTTTGAAAGGAAAATCCTTAGAAATATTTTTGGCCCAGTACAGGAAAGAGTCTGTTGGCGAATCAGATAAAACTTGGAACTATATAGACTCTATGGACAGCCACAGATAGTACAGGTCATCCGAAGCAATAGATTAAGATGGCTTGGCCATATCTGGAAACTGGAGAGGTCTAGAAAATAATGCAGTCCGAATCGCCACCTTTAAAAATCCTTCGGAATCTCAGACTTAAGGAAGACCTCCAACTAGATGGCTGGATGACACTGCTAAAGATCTAAAAGTGTTAAAGATAAACAACTGGAAAAAAGTCGCCATGGACAGGAGGCGTTGGAGGCTACGTGTGGTTGAGGCAGCCAAGGCCTGTAAGGGGCTGTCGTGCTGAAGAAGAAGATTATTAACGAGTAAAATTAATTATTGCTTCGTATCGTGTTGAACATTCTGTATTCTTACGTTCAATATAATTTTTAAGTACAGTTGATTATTTTTTAAACCAGGTTCATTAAATTTTTATTCGTTCCGTTCACATTGTTACGATTAACATTAATAAAAAAATTTTATCGAACTTTAAGGGGAAAAAAAAAACAATGATGAATGAGAATTAGCCGATGGGGAGGATACAATTTACTAACAAAACGTAAGGAAATTATATAAGAAAATGAAAGATTTGGATATTTTTAAAAAAAAACTTAGCTTCACACTAACTTTAATTTCTTTGCATACCATAAATAATTTGAAAGTAAATTAATTAAATTAAAGCCGATAACCTTTCATCAAATGCTTTAAAACTATATCTTGAAGCAAGAAAATTGCATTCCTGAGGTTTTTATCCCCCTTTTTTTTATACATTATTTTTTACTTGCAAAATTTAGATATTAGACTTTATATGCCCTTAAAAGATTATAATTATATGCATAGTTTTATATTTATATGTGTGTATTTATCTCAGTAAATAAAATACTAAGGTCTTTTGTGATTAATTTTGTGTTTTAAAAAAAGTTGGTTTTGATTTTTTTAAGACTCGCGAAACTATTCAGGGGGTTAGTACCGAGCGACAGCGGGCAGGAATTGGGCTAAGTGTACAAATATTATAAAAATAATTTTACGTAATGAAAGGAGACAGGTTATATTTTTATCCAATCTTGGGTAAATAAATTTTCTTCTAGCACAAAAATTTAAACTACAAAACCAAATTAAAGAAGAGAAAAAGGTCAAAATTTAAAATATATGTATATAAATACGAAGTAATACGAGAACGTAGACACAAAAATTATAGATTTACTGCAATTATTCACATTTCCTTTACATAGAAAAAAAAAAGAAATATGATGTTTGACATAAAATCCTTCGAAAATTAATGACTTCCTCAGTAATATTTCTCGAGGTAAGAAATTTTTGAATAGCCGATAGTTTTTTTTTTTTTTTGATATAAAATATTTCTAAATATTTAACATTTAATCTAATTATCTAACGTTTGTTTTTATTAATATCCATTAAAGTTTTTACTTTTACACCAAAACAATAAGAAAGCTCAATTTTGATTATTTTTCAATAATGACTGAACTTATTTCTATAAAAAAAATTATTATGAATGATTTAAGAAAAAAAAAATCATTATTCGTTACATCCCTATTTAATATACACACATACATTGTCTACTCTTTTGAAAATAATACTAAAGACAGAAAACGTGACCTTAACGTACAGTATCATAAACTAAAATAGTTTTCCTATTACTCCCTACGTAGTAGAGAAATGGGGACTCTCGAGTTTTTTTAGTTAGGAATATATTATTGAATTGCATAAAAACTAACTTGTAAAGAAAAATCGATTGTAGATTTGAAATCAGAGATACATATATAGTTGATTTTTTATGAGATTTTCATCATTTAATAGTAAAATACCTTGTTATTCTAATAAGAACAAGTCGAGTTCATTCTAAACTCCCACTTAACCATTCCTGTCAATTGAAAGGCTTCCCCGTATGAGGGGGCTTCGGTTTATAAGATAAAACTATTTCATTTTATAATCATACAATTTTCTAGACATCGTGAAATGTAGAAAAAATAAGGTTAGTAATTCATCTACTTCGAATCTTAATTTTGAGAACCTATTTTTCGAGATATTCTTTAAAGTTCAAAGGCTCACACATCCAGAAAAATATTTAATCTGATAAGATAGGATAGTAATCTTAGTTATGCCACTTAAAGTTCAAATTTGTTGTAACACTTGTATTCGATACACTTAGTATTATCAGATAAATATGTAAATGGTATTTATTTTTAATTGTTGTCTCGCCCTCGTGATCAGTTTTATGCTTGATAATCTGATTCATTATCACTGTTTTTGAGATTTTTTTTATCCTGGCGAAACCCATTTGTAGTGATGGTACACACCTGTGCGCGTGTAGCAGTTCTAAAGATCTGCAGATCGATTTTTAAAATTTAACGAATTTTCAATCAGTACATTATTAGCTCACAAATAATTTGAAGAAAAAAAAATAGATATCGCATATTATCTATTTTTTTTTTTTTTTTTTCAAATTATTTGTATAGTTATTTTAAAAATTTTCTTTAAAATCTCCCCCCCCCCCCAAAAAAAAACTGTTTATAAGTAAAATAAAACGCCAGTATACAACTATCATATAATGCAATACAATACGAAAAAAAATAATAAAATGAAATAGCTTTGTAACAAATAAAAAAAATTATTTCATAATGAGTCATGATGAAAGATATAAAAAAAAGTTGGATGGAAAAGTTTTCGATGAATGAGTACCCTAGTTGATCTATGTTGTTTATTTTATTTATATCAATTATGCTCATTATATTTCAAGAAGCGAAATGCTATTTTTAATAGCGAAATGCTATTAAAAATAGCATTTCGTTCATTACTTTTTTTTTCTTCAATATTGTTTATTGACGGAGACTTTATTTATTTCACCGGATTCCTTTTTCTTAGAGCAGTATATATTTTTTTAGCAAATCAACTGTTTAATGTGGACCATCCATCAATGTCACCATTGAGGGGTTATATTTATCGGCTATGTCAACCTTCATCTATCAAAAGGTACCTCATGCTAGAATCAAGTTGACATGTCTTATATACTAGCAGGGGTCTATCCAGGCCGAATTTTCAACCGTTTAGCGGTACCTTCACAAATTCAACTTTAGGAAAAACAGTAGTTTCACAAATTTAATTTTAGAAAAAACGGTAGTTTCACAAAGTACTTTTTCTTAAGATTTTATTTTTATTCAATTTTAGGAAAAACAGTAGTTTCACAAATTTAATTTTAGGAAAAACGGTAGTTTCACAAAGTACTTTTTCTTAAAATTTTATTTTTGTATCACTTAAGAAACGATAAATCTATATTTTTACCATCTTTTTGTGTTGATTTTTAAATAAAATTTTTAATTTTTCACAAATTATGTCTAAATTTTCACAAAATAGGTACCTCTCAGAAAAACCTAGACAGACCCCTGACTAGTGAATTGGTATTTAATATCTATAGTGGTATTACGCCACATTATCAAGTAATGACAACCTTGGATTAAAGTTCTCGACCAATTGATTCCCTAAGTCCAGTGTCTCCCAAAGTGTAGTACGCAGGGGTAATCGTTCTTATGCGAAATATCTTGCAACAAACGAAAATTTCGAAAAATTTTATTTAAAAACAAAGCTAGCCATGAAGTTTTACGATTACGTATTATTCTATTGGCTATTTTTTGCAGAATTAACAGTTAATAATTAGTGGTGTCAACAGCCAGTTGAGATTTTAACTTTTATGGAAAAAATACATTAATTTTTTTATTAGTGGTACATAGCGTTACAAAAAATTTAGAAAGGGTACACAAAAGTCATAAGTTTGGGAAACACTGCCTTAAGTATTTGCTTTCTGCAAATCTCTCTCTAATATATATATATATATATATATATATTATATATATATTATATATATATTATATATATATTATATATATATTATATATATATTATATATATATTATATATATATTATATATATATATTATATATATATTATATATATATTATATATATATATATATATATTATATATATATATATATATATTATATATATATATTATATATATATATTATATATATATATATATATTATATATATATTATATATATATATTATATATATATATATATATTATATATATATTATATATATAATATATATATATTATATATATATATATATTATATATATATATTATATATATATATATATTATATATATATTATATATATAATATATATATATTATATATATAATATATATATATATATATATATATATATATATATATATATATATATATATATATATATATATATATATATATATATATATATATGCTTCCTTGTTTATGTTTAAAATTCAAGTGACACTCCCTTAAAAATTCCGCTGTTTGAGGTTGGCTCCCGATTAAATTTGAACAATGCTATTTGCATTTTAAGTTTAATCTAGGTGACTCCTCCCCCTGCTCGCTAACGTTCGCCAAAAAATAGAAGGATCATATTAATAAAGTAGGTGAAAATTCAGATAGTATTGTGTAGTTGAAACAATAATTATATTCAATGAGCCTTGTCCTTCAACCTAAGCAGTACCGAAGCTGAGTGTTTTAAATTTTTTATAGAATTTCATTTTATACAATTCAGGAAACACAATCGTTTATTTGGACAATTGGAGATGCAACATAGATAGAATTGAAGGATAGTCCACTAGATCAACGGTTCTCAAACAGTGTTCCGCGGAACCTTGGGTTTCTGTGGAAGGCACGCAGGAGCTCCGAGAGTTTTAAATTTTTTAAATCAGTAATGTTTTTAAAAATTGTATTTGTATCAGAACAGTAAACCATAATTCCGTTGAAAGGTTTGGTTATTTTTATAAAAATTAATGTCTTAAGTAAAATTCCAGCAAAAAATTGGCAAAATTTATAAAAAAAATTGCATCAGTCTTGTAAGTTTCAAATAAAATGAGCAAATTCACGAATAACGAATTATGTTTCTCTCATAATTATTCTCAACGTTTATTTTATTAAGAGTTCTTTTTCGAAAACATAATTCAGCTTATTTAATTCATTTTTAGCTAATGTGTGTACCAAAAACAAAATCAGAACTAGACTAGATACCACTTCAGGTCTGCGAATACATAAAACCAATTATTTTAAAAGAGTTTTATTGATAACAGGACTGTTGA
The DNA here is from genome assembly GCA_949128135.1 of Parasteatoda lunata. Taxonomy (NCBI): domain Eukaryota; kingdom Metazoa; phylum Arthropoda; class Arachnida; order Araneae; family Theridiidae; genus Parasteatoda; species Parasteatoda lunata. Next base: position 70,888,632 of record OX421977.1, on the reverse strand, counting down.
AAAAAATTTCATTCTTCCATTAAATATTATCAAAATAATTAGTAGTCTTTCTTTGGGTTCACGGCTGCTAATAAATTTTATTTATATATTTCGCTTATAGGGGTCTGTTTAGAAGAAATTTGGGTCCGTTAACGGACCATTCACAAAATACCTTTTCCTAAAAACGGACCCTTCACAAAATATTTTAACTTGAAAACGGACCCTTCACAAAATGATTTTTCTTTTAATCGGACCCTTCACAAATTTGTTTATCTTCATTATTGTTTTGTTAATCGTATAAACCCTTCCCGGGGGGGGGGGGGGGAGAAAGACAGATGTAAACAAACTAAATTTTGTCTTCAGCAGACGCTTCTTCTTTAATTCGTCCGAAATGAATATTCTGCAGTGCAGCAGTATAGGCTAAATACCAAATATTTGTATGTTGCATCGCTAATTTAGTAGCTGCATTTGCTGTTTATTTTTTAAAATTTAATTTTTTTAATTATTTTTTTAATTATAATTTTGCAGTGTTGAGCATAATCTTGTATGTCTTTACAATTTAAAAACTCCTTAAAAAAGTTTTTTTGTAATAACGGACCCTATTTCCACAAATTCACAAAAGCGAACCCTGGTTGAAAGAATGTGACTTAATTTTTATTTTATATTCACAAATTACGAGTCATTTTTTCACAATTTTACAAAAACGGACCTTTCACAAAACAGACAGACCCCTGGCGTATGGGCTGTAATAGTGGCACAACTCAAAAAACACGCTTTTTGGACTAAGAACATGTGTAAATATGAAAATACACATTCTTTCAGCAGCAATACTAGCACAACTCATAATTCAACTTGAAGGTTAGCATTTCTTATGCATTTTCCTTAGCAATGAAAACTTTAAACCCACTTATCTCAAAACATGATTTTTTGAGTTGTGCCGCTATTGCAGCCCATGAGTGATTTGTTGTTCAACCAAAAGATGCTTCATCATTTAGGGTTCCGTAGCCGTAAAAAAATTTGAAACCGCTGTCCTAGATAGACCAACATTTAATTGACCGTGACTAAACACTGGTTTAGTCAAATCTAAACAAATTTTATCAAAAGCCTGTCTTAGGACTTCGTTCTTAACTTTAAACAAAAAATAATTTAACTTAAAGTATGGAATAACGAAGCAGCTTTTATCTGCTTAAAACTTAAAACAAAATTTAACTTAAACGCTGTTTTATTGTACCATATTTTAATTGCCTTGCACTATGCTTATGCCAACGCGTGAAAATAAAATTCATTGATTTTATAACCACGGGTGTATAAGCGTTTTGTATATTAAAGATTAATTAACAACTCTCTTCACGAATTATTAAAATAATTCCTATATCATTAAAATGGAATGAAACCTAAAGTTAAGTAAATTTTTATATTTGTATAGATTTAGTTTTGTAAACATTTTTGATAAAAGAAACTGCGTGAGCATAAAATTTATTTACTTATAAGTAAATAAATTTACTAAATAGGCGTTTTAAGTCGAATCAGTCCTTTGATAATAACTAATTTTTAGAAACAAACTATTTTTTTACAGATTAGAAATTAATTGTTGCAATTTTTATAACAGTAAAATACTTTATTCAGATAGATTTTTCAAATTAAGCAATAGAATTGTCATAAATAAATTTTAAGTTTGTGATTGTCAGCAAAACGTAATAATTTACAATGAAAAGTAATGAACTGTAATAATTGGGAATGTTATTTTGTATTATCTACCCTCATCTGGGTATTTCACTTTTACGGTCTATTTAACATGGAAATTCGTAAAAAGATGCGACAGGTTACAGTTGAAGAGATCACGGTTAAAAATAATCTGATATACTTCGTGGATGATTTGAAGCTATTTAAACAAAGAATCACATCACGCACACATTTGTTTCCATGGAAGCTATTCATTTTTTGGATTTAAAGTTACAGCTATTGTTTTCCAGTAATGTTTGAACTAAAAAGTATCTTTATTAGGAAAATTTATTCTATTACTCTTTTTAGCTAACAGCTTTACTCTCTCTCTTTCCCTCTCTCTCTCCCCCCCCTCTCTCTCTTTCTCTCTCTCTTTTTCCTCTCTCTATCCTTCCCTCTGTCTCATGCATTTCAAACAGATTGCTTGTGGGGAAAATATGGCCCACCAACTAATTTTGCCTCTCACAAATTTTGATAACCGGTGATTTTTTTTTAAAAAAAATTATTTAACATTCGTTTCTCAGTTAATTTTTTTTTTACTTCAACAAAATAAATTATTGAAATCAATTTTTAATGTAATGTTATGGATTGCATAGATAATAAAAATTTAAAAAAATATATAATCTTAGATTGCCGTACCAAAAATTATAGGCTTATAATTTTTTTTTTTTCTTCTAATTATTTCATTTTATCGCCGGCTTTGAATAGAGAATTCTTATCGACTTTGCTCTAACTCGATAATCTTTTAATTATGAATTCAAACCAGAAAACAAGAGAGCTACTAGATCAAAATCATTGAGACTAACTCGCCTTCTTGGAAGATTTTTTTGTCAGAATTAACCCGCATTTGCGTTACCAGGGGAAAAGAAAATGTGGGCTAGAGTCTATCTGTCTATGCAATAATCAGGCCATGCAAATAGGCACAGAATAACTTTTTCATTGTAACTCTGTTTTGGGGGTTGCAAAATTTGTCGCTAAATTCTTAAATATCGATCCGAGGTGTAGAAGAAAATCCAAGAGGTGTTCTGCGGAACCCAACCCTGGTGAAACCCTAGAATTCTGTGAATGGGTCACAGAGGGTTACCGAAAGTTAAAAATTTTTTTTCTTAATCAGGAATGATTTGATAAGACTATAAATATATTCACATTGAATCATTTTTTTTTTCCCTTCTATTTCTGAGATTATTTAAGTGCCAGTGTTAGTGAAATTCTAATATTGTCCTTAATTATAAAAAGCTTATGCATTCATTAGAAATTATCTTCATCGAAGTTTTCAATTCAAAATAAAATAGCCAAATTCGGAAAAAAACTACCGTCTTCAACGTTTACTTTTATTTTCATTGTAACGTAAACCCTGATTCGGCATATTTCATTTATTTTTAGCTTATGCACACACCTAAAACAAATGCAGAAATAGGCAATTAGTTCTGATGTTGCTCTAGATCTGATAATTCAACCGTCTGGCATAAGTCCTAATTTTAAGACTTCTAATTTTTGAGGAAATTTTTTCATTCATCACGTTATACATTAAAAAATTTTCAAATAATTAGTAGTTTTTCTTTGATCAACATGTTCACAGTTTCTATGTGAATAACACAGCAATTATATCCAACTAATTTATTGATAAATTTAATTTATAATTGATAAAATGGTGTTCCGTCAAAAGGAGGATGATCATTCAGAGAGTTGTTCCGTAGCAAATATAAAAAATTGGGAACTGCTGTTTTAAATAGTTCCATTAAAAATTCATTTTCATTATTTGCTGGACTGTTCTGAATGATCCGTACAAAAATCTAAAGGAATGAGACAAAAAATAAATAAATAAAATAAAATTAAAAAATAAAGTTAAATAAAAAAAAAATCGGTTAATTCATTAATGCTATTTCCTATTAAGAAGCAAAATTAGCCTTAATCTTAGGGAATTCAGCTCTATATACTTCCCTACTTTTGAGTGAGTAATTTAAAATTATCTTCTAACTTTCAATTGCTCACAAATTAGCCAATGAAGTAAATTTTTACTCTTAAGGCTTTTTTTTTTGTATTATTTATTTATTTATTTTTTATTTTTTTTTAGTATATGATATATGTGACTGATTAATCGAAATCATTTTAATAATCGCTATGTTAATCGCTGAGTCTACATCGCCGTTTCGCACATCGAGTTTGATGAAATATAATTCTTTTTCGTCTGCGTCTTTTACTTGAATTAGATTTATTATTTATGTATTTTATTGTAACCGTGATATATTTTTGTTTTGTGTACCTGGCAACTTCTCATACATAATTAGTTTGTTTATGTTCTACATGGCTTTATGCTTGTTTTTGTCTTAAGCAAAAAATGTATTGTTAAAGAATTGAAATCCTTCTGAAACTGAAACTGAAATCTTGGAATGAAATGAAAGAATTGAATTCTTTCTGTAATAATATAGAATGTGTCACTTAAGAGAACTGATACTTGACAAGCTTAAGTTACTCGAAATAGAATGGGAAGAACAGTTGCTAACGTAAAATAAAGCTACGTTTCAACAATCAACTGGGATCAAGATTTAAACACTACGTCACTTGCAGGTATCCCATTTCTATTCAACAAATGTAAACTATCTACAGACGATATGCGAAGGGAGTTTTCGGAAATGCAAATAATTCTCGTTTGGTGTGAATAAGTGAATGTTTGATGTAGGCTTATTGTATTTTAAAGGTTTAGATTTAAATTTCACCCTTTAGTTGTATATGAAAGCTCTATTTGGTATGAACCTGAAATTAAGTGTTTCTTTAAACAAATGCTTGGGTTGTTTGGAGAGATACAACCACAATTTTTATAGTAATATTGTACTTATTTTCTTCAATTCTTTTTTTTTCTTTTCTTTTTTTTCTTTTCTTTTCTTTTTTTCTACAGCTATTTCTATGAATATATTTGAGCGATTGCACGTTAATAAGGATGTTACATCTGAAATACAGGAACTTTTAATCTTTTTTTTTGTTATTTTTTATCTCTTAAACTGCTCTCTTTTTTATTCCTATGTCTAGAATGTTTATGTGCTTTAGAGAGGAGCTCTTACCTTTTTTAAGACCTGGAATTATTCCTTCGCGCGGCAAAGCTTTTCCGGTTGCAAGAATGACGAAGTTATATTATAATATTACTGGCACGTATATTACTGGCAATATAGCGTGACACGTGACAAGGTGAAGTGTGACACTTTGTGACAAAGGGAATGAAGAAGTAAAAAATATCGAAAAATGTGACATTTATGCGCGGCCCCTCGACCAATTTTTTAAAATTCTGTTGTTATTTCTGTCTCTGCAGAATTGTTTATTAGTACTCTATCAGCAACCAATTCAAGGTCAAAAGGGTAGGAGTCATTTAGGTTACAGCTCCACAATTTCATGACTTAGGACATGATGGTGACAAAATAGTACCAAACCGACCGCCTTTAATTAATTCACATATTAGCTGGTATAATCGATCTAAATCTGGGCTGGCTTCAAGCCTCTTTTGTTGATAGAACCCTGCTCCTCCGCAATGACTGGTTAGTGCCTTAACCACTATGCCATCTCGGTAGAATTGTTTATAAACTCAGCGGCGCGACAGCCCAAAGAGGGCCAAGGCCTACTGTGCCCATCTCAGTTTTCTTGACCTTGGGCTCTGGGGTGCAGGAGCAGATGTTTCGGTTAGGTGGTCAACCGAACGCGAAACCCCCAGTGTTTAGTTCCCAAGCATGCTTGGTACTCATTTATTTACCCACTGAAGGGATGAAAGGCTGAGTCAACTTTGCCCGGTCCGAGGATCGAACCCAGGGCACGGCAGCGCGATGCGCTACCACTCAGCCACCGGGCATCAGAATTGTTTATACTCTTAGAAATTTCGAAGCATGATCGAATCTGAATATCATATTAATCTGAACCATATTACCGTATTTCTTAAACTTGATTCATTATAACACTTTATAAAGACTGCGGCAAAGTCATACCTCATTCAAGGTACCTAGTATATTATGGTACAACGTTGAACCGATTTTACTAAAAGTGAACTATTTTCTCAGCGTGCAAAAGCGTGCATGCAAATTATTTTAAATGAGCTTTGGAAAATAAGGAAAACTTTCAATTATTATTATAATTGTACTTTCATTTTGAGAGGTATTTTATTTCTGTTACAAAAATCATCTTTGGCCTTTTTAAAATTCCTGCAACTGCAGTCACGAGGTAACTCTTCCTACATATATTACTTTCTAACATCTCAATTTTTTTAAATTAAATATTTTTTCCTTTAAATATTTTTGAGTGCTATGTTTCATTACTATGTTGCCAGACGATTTACCTTCACGGGAGCATTACGTAATTTTTTTTCATGGTAATTGCCAGACGACAATGAAATAAGGATTATTTTACATCGTACTAGACGATAAATTATAATAATTTCATTATTTCGTCGGAAATATTAAATGCTTAAATTAAGAATTCTTTAGCATTTTGTTAAAGGTCACCTTCACTTCTACATTTAGTAAAATAAACAATTTAAAAAATAATAATATTCCTTACTCGATTTACCCTTTCAATTCGAAAATGTCACTTGCACTATAAAAATTGTGGCGTAATACCTATCCGAATTTGGCGTTGAAAAAGTTTAAAAATTGTGTATTATTTCTAGTTAACCCTTTCGAGCCGACTGTCACATATACGTGCCAGCAAGAAACGCGCTCACTTCCCGACCGACACACCCGCGTGTCAGAGAGTTTTCTCGTTCACCCCCGGCCGTCACTCATTTGTGCCAGCGTTTCGGAACGTTTTAAAAAATAAAATTTCTTCCAAAAGATGGCATTGTATGTCCATATGGTTTCAGATACATGTAGATTTGACCTTCTACTCAAGATGAGAGTACATTCACGTGGTTTTTAGGGGAAGGAGTGGAGGGGGGGAATGTTTTATGAGGGCTCTTTAAATTTGCACGTGGTATTTGTTTACAGTAAGCATAGGAGTTTTTTTCTCTCGCTACTTTCGATTTTTGGTTTAGTTTTTAGTGGATAGTTAGAATTTGTAGGCTTGATTTTTTTCTCTTTTTACCGTTAGAATGTCGAAGCGTCGAAAAATTAGTTTTCAGATATGTAATGTTAAATGTTTTAAAATGATAAGTACATAATGAAAATAAAATGAGTAAAATATATATTTAAACAAGAAATAACTTAAGTAAATAAAGTATCCATAGAAATATATATAAAGCATATGTCATTTAAATACTCTACCGAACAATATTAAACAACGTGCAGATATTTCGGTAATTTCATGGAATTAGGCTTAACATCAAAAAACCCTCTGGCCCTGGGAAGATACACGCAAGAGAGACCGCCGGCCTCGGCGGTAAGCGCGCTTTCGCACTTCTCGTCTCGAAAGGGTTAATATCGAATCGAGCGTTCAAATGTAGGTAAAGGGTGTAGAATCTAAACTCCAACTTGCATCTGAATCGATTGCATTTACTCTATTCATGAATTGTTTTCGCTGATTTTGGAGTACGTTTCGAAACTGTCAGACGACAACGGTTGTTCATTATTGGAGTACAAGAAGGTTAAGTTTGATTTGAAAATTGAACTAAGCAACTTCACATGCATAAAATAAAGCATTTTTAAGATATGCAATGATTTTAACCAGGGGTCTGTTTAGAAGAAATTTGGGTCCGTTAACAGACCCTTCGCAAAATGTCTTTTCATAAAAACGGACCCTTTACAAAATTTATCTTTTAATCGGACCCTTCACAAATTTGTTTATCTTCATTATTGTTTTGTTAATTGTATAAACCCTTCCCAGGGAGGATAAAAGAAAGATGGATGTTAGCGAATTAAGTTTTGTCTTCGGCAGACGCTTCTTCCTTTATTCGTCCGAAATTAATATTCTGCGTTCAGCAGAATAGGCTAAATACCAAATATTTGTATGCTGCATCTCTAATCTAGTAGCAGCAATTGCTGTTTATTTTTGAAAATTTAATATTTTTTTTATTATAATTTTACAGTGTTGAGCATGATCTTGTATCTATTTATAATTTAAAAACTCCTTGAAAAAGGTTTTTGCAATAACGGGACCCTATTTGGACAAATTCACAAAAGCAGGACCCTGGTTGAAAGAAAGTGACTTAACGTTTATTTTATATTCACAAATTACGAGTAATTTTTTCACAATTTCACTAAATGTCTGGACAGACCCCTGTTTTAACAAACTTAAACACATTTTTATTACTCGCAAAAACTCATTGCGCATGAAATTAAGCATTTTTAAACGTATGGTTCTAAATTAAAATGGAAACTTTTAATTTAGAACCCTTTTATGCATAATTAAAAAAAAAGAGAGATTCTAACCAGTTGCAATCCTAAAATAATAAAATAATTTTCAAAACCAAGGAGCTAAACGAAATAATTACATTAAAAAAAACATAAGGGTATAACAAATATTAAAAAAAATCAAAAGGTATTAATTATTTCTTCAAACTATGAAAATCTGTTACTAAAACATCTTTTGCTGCACATCAAACATAACCAGTTTAAAAGTTGATGTCCCTTAGTGCTCTGTAATTCTTAACTCTCTCAATTATTACTTTATTTAACTAATTATAAATACTAAACAGAGTTCGTAGTGGTCAAGCATATTTAGAGACATTGTGACTTAGAGAGTTGAGTACCTAAAAACTCCCATTTTAACGTAAAAAAAATAGATTTCGGTTGACTTAAGTTTTCCTGGTGATAAACTGTTCAAATTATTGGTATTTGCACGATAAACAATCACTATTTGTAGAAGAAAAAAAAAATTCAAACATTTTACACGAGTATATATTTTAAAAATTTTATAATGCAATGTTGTTTATTCTATTTTTTTAAAAAATACTATTTATAAAAAATAAGATTCTCAAGAGCCCCCTGAGTGCTTGAGGCCTTCGGACACTGCCAGATTCGTCTCGAATCGAACGCATTAAAAATTGATAAGCTCAAATTCAAAATTCGCATGTCGTAACAACTTATTTAATAAATCGAAATTAATCTGAAAAACCATAGGAAAGTAGGGGGGGGGGGAAACGATCGAAGAAATGTGTATATTTACAGCAAAAAAAAAAAAAAAAAGCAATGTAATTACGAACTAGTGGTTGAGTGATTGCTAAAACTTGATGTTTTTGATTTGGAAATTTTCACAAAAATAATTTTTATTTTTCATTCTCTGAAGTCTGCCCTAAAAAATGAAACCTGAATCAACCTCTGAGCACAGCCTATTTCAATTTCAACATGATTTTATGTAAAAATCAAACACTTTATTGTTGAGCCATGATATTTTCCACTTAGTTACCATAATTAGTATACTAAATTATTTCTGTTGAATTGGCCAAATGGTTCCCATGATTTCCTTGATGGTCTAATTCAGATAAGATAGCCATTTTCAAAATTATCATTATATTTGTTGTATTCTAATAAAATAAAGTTTTAACAATGAAAGGATGTTTTATTCACTTTCCCCTCTGTTGATAGCATAATTGTCTTAAAATTATTGTTCTAATAATTTGATCTAATCATTTGATTTTTTATGATTATTTATGATAAGATCAAATAACGCTTATCAGTTTTATATAAACATTTCTTTCCTGTCCAAGTAAATAAGATTTGCTGTTTCTTCTTTTTTCTCCTCTGTAATTCTTCAGGGCTGTAAGCATTTTTATTGGTTTGCTTAAAATTTAGTAATTCATTGCATGTTATGTCTATTAAAAGAAATATAGTTGGTCAGTATCAATAGCTGCATGACTAAAATCTAGTAATTTGCAATGTAAGAACATTTAAAATTTTGCTCTACTAGTAGCCTTTTCGTTCGTTTCATTTTTCCTGTTTGTTTCTTTGTAATTTAACAAAGAGCAATTTTAGTGATTTACAGTGTAAGTTGTTTACTGTTTTAGGTAACTTATTTTTTTATTCAAACACTTTTGAACGTTGGTAACAAAGAGAACATAAGTTAAAGTTTTAGGAACAAGAAAGAAACCAACGGCAGCTAAAATTTTTATAAAATATATAATTCTATATTCTTTGTTTTTTTTTTTTTTTTAGAATTTTTTAAAAAAAAATGCTTTTTAAGTTTTAAACCGATATATATACATCTTGAATTAATGACTTTTACTTTATATGGTATCGTTAAAATAACTTTTACTTTATATGGTATCGTTAAAATAACTTTACTGACTTTTATGTGTATCATATACAGGACTTTAAGGATTTCAAATTATTAACCAGTAAATTAGCCAAATATCAAAAGTCTTCGCCAAACGCAAATCTTAACAATTTTTTATGATTAATTTTTTTGCCATAGAAAACTATTTTACGGTAGTTTGTTTCAGGATTATATTATTTGGACTCTATTCTAATTTGTTATGCAGCTCATTTACCGAAAATTACTGTAATTTAATAAAATAAAAAAAATACTGATTTGTTTAGAAAAATCCATTTTGACGTAATTTTGAGGATCGAGTTTAATATATATTTTCTTTCCAATGGGGAAAAAAAAAAAAAAAAAACCTCTAATACTTTCGTCTAAACACAATTTTATTCTCCAAATTTACGATTTTATCGAATTTCGAGGTGGATAATATGAGGTTGGGTATTTTCCCTATAATACAACTAAAAATATACATACATTTTGTAACAGAGACCTATTTATTTCTGTAGGTGTATAACGGCGCGCAACGCAACAATTTCATCCCATCTGGTGTTTTGTAAACAAAATACCACCAGCCGCATCTAATAATGTCCTAACATACGCCGAATTTAGTGTTTTTGGAGGCAAAAATTTGTCATAAATGATGTGAATACGCAAGATTAGTGAACGCCCCCTTAACTATACTGCGGTTTTGCAGGGAAATTTTCCTGCAAGCATCGTTGACCTCAAAAAGCATTAGCGTACGAATTACGGTAAATCGTGGCGCTTTGCAAAATCTTAACGTAGTTTATTAACCCTAATATTACTCTAAAAAATCAAAACACATGAAGTCAAAATTGTGTTAAGTAAAGTTTTTTTTTAAAGGCAATAGCAACAAAATGACAGCAATTGTTTTTTTCAACTATTACAAAGCACTCTTTCTGCAGCAATGAACAAGATAGATAAGATTTTAAATGGCTTCCGACTTAGTCTATTAGGGGAAGGAGAAAACTATTTACTACGCAAATATTTAAAATAATGCAGATGAACGTGCAAGAAAATTGAAGGAATTTTTGGGCTCTTCATTTATTTTGTGAATTCATCATAACCGCTGCCAACTTTTTTTTTCTTATTTAAAGTAAAAGAGTCATTAAACCCTGTATTTTTCAAACGTCTCATCATCAATTTTGTAGATAAAGCTATTTAGAATAAATGATACGAAAGTTGTGTTTCCCTACATTAATTAGAATAGTATCAAATTCAATACATATTTAAAAATATGAAAAAGATGTCATAACACGGTTCTTAAAAAGATTTATTTTATGCGTTGTTTTTTAATTGCCAAACCAGACTTTTTGCGAAGGGTTTCATTTTAATAGTAGAATGATAAACGAATATTTTATATGCATTATTTTATGCCTGGACTAAAAATTTTAATGTTATTTTAAGTTTCATACTGGGTAAGAAAAAGCTAACGTGTTTTTAAATAAATAACTAAAAATGCATAAATATATTATTGAAACCCAGGGACATAAAGCTTAAGTAATGTCAATCTGTAACATTGCTTTTTATATATTTATTAATAGTTGTCTTCGGTAGACAGCTGGTTCGCCCTATTTATGTTTCTGCTAGTAATAGGCTTTCATCCACAGGCTCATTATTTTTAGTGCTTCGCTCCTGTATGCAGAAAAGTGTCTTTAAAATATACATACTGGCGGAATACTTTTTATTTTAACTAACCATTAATTTTTCTATTTAAATTGTTATATTTTGAAAAATAACCATCAATTTTTTTAAATTTTGAGTTTTATAAATATATCTATGATTTTTGGTTATTATAGATTAAGCAGTAAACTTCTATATTGCATTTTATTATATCTTCTTAAAATTCTATCGGTGGGTTTTTGTAGTCCCCCCCCCCCTTCCACAAGAACGATGATGGATCAGACATTCATAGGAATAGCTTTATTTTAAAATTCGTATGCGATTTAATAAAATCGTCTGGTGAGGAAAGATGGAGAAAGTTCATCGATCTTTTTTCGTCTAGGTCTGGAGGTGCTTGCATACAATGCATTCTGAAACAATAAGCGTTCTATATTTTAATGTCCTATTCAATTTTTTATTAAAAAAAGAAGAGTTTGATATGCAATTGTGTTTAAGTCAGAACTAGTCATTTTGTTGAATTTAGGAACCTTCTTTAATGTATGTAGCATGTAACCATTAAATCAGCTAAATTCGTAAAAACAAAAACAAAAAAAGCATTTGTTTTAATCGTAATAAATGTTTTTCAAGTGCGAAAACAAGCATTAATGCTGAGAAAGAAAAATAAAAAATAAAAAAAAGGTGGAAAAAAAACGAACAAAAAATCTAAAATTTAAAAAAATATTTTCATGAAGAATATTATAAAGAATTTCTTTTAAGTAAATAAAGTAATTAATTTTTAAAAAGTAATATTTAAAATGAATTTCACTTAAAATTTTTAAAAGTATAGTTTACATTTTAATTTCTTTTTCGATTATTACGATCGTAATAAATTTGCAATTTTTTTTTCATTATTTTTTAATATTTTTTTAACTGTTCAGGTATCATATTTAGAACGAGCCTTTTTATCTCTAACGGACCAAGATCACGCAGAGGCAACGCGTCGCAGAGACAACTGAATTACTCAAGTCACACAAGTTCTCTAAATTTCCCATATCAGAAAAAAAGTTTCTTAAATCTGCAAAAAGCTTAATTATTTTTATTCCTTTCTTGTTTTTAGCTTTGGAAATTTAAATCTATCATGATGTCCATGAAAACTTTCTTTATATGTCTGATGTATTAAGGGGGATTTTTAAAAAAAATTTAATTATTAAGAAGATCGTATACCCATCATACTTACCGACAACGGCGCCCATGCTAAAGCAGTTAAACTATAAAATTTTTAATTCTTTAACTAAGCCACCATATTAGAAAACAAATGACACTAGCTAAAATCGTTATTTATTTTGTTTTCTGTAATTCAGTTTTAAAAAAAAGTAATAAGAGCAATTTAATATTTTTGAAATTAATGAAGGGAAAGAAGGGGAAAAAAACACATGTTTTTGATTTGTTCTTTATTTGTTGAAAGACTAGTTGCAAACGATTTGCTTGTTGAAGATTGATAGAAATGATTAATTAGCAATGATTGAATGAAGTGTTATTCGGGGGTTGAATATAAACTGTGACTGATCTTCCTACAAATCTTATTATAATGTTATCTTTTAAGTACTATTTTGTTAGTATATATTTTTCTGAAATTATGGCGGAACCGAATTTCATAATGTGAAAGCGACTTAGCGTAGAAAAATTAGCTTATTCTTTTACTATGTATTTGTACAGCTGTTCTTTTATCGTCAGCTGTTTATATCAGTCATTGTGGTGGGGAGATTTATTATTCTAAATGCATAGCCTCTGCGTCAATATGTATTCTGTTATCCAATTTACACGCGAAATCTTGTTTAAATTCATATTATTTCATGGAAATCATCATTAATAATAAATATTGAATGACATCTGTGGGAGTTTATTTATTCTTTCAGTTGAATTAAATTTGTTTCACTTTTAGATTTATTATTTCAGGAATGGTACGTCATTTCTTCTAGCTGTTGGTCATATTCACATGTTAAAGCAAAAAGAATGAAAGATAAAAAACGTGTCGCACTTATTTTCTCTGCTTCACTTATTTATTATTCACTTATTTCTGCGCACTTATTTTCTCTATTTCGCTTTGAAATTGTAAAAGCTAAATAAAATAAGGTTAAGTTTTTATTCTTAGTACTAATTATTGGCAATAAATGTCTACACAGTAAAACTTTACTTATGAGAATTAATTGGTACCATTGCCAGAAATTCCGATTGTAATTTATGTACAGTGCGCAAAATAAAAAAAACGGAACACCTTAATAACTTAGGATGTAGTGATTGGAATGTTACCAAGGGTCTGTTCGGGCATTTTGTGAAAGGTCAATTTTTGTAAAATTGTGAAAAAATTACTAGTAATTTGTGAATATAAAATAAACGTTAAGTCACGAGGGTCCTGCTTTTGTGAATTTGTGCAAATAGGGTCCTGTTATTGTAAAAAACTTTTATTAAGGAGTTTCTAAATTGTAAAGACGTACAAGGTTATGCTCAACACTGTAAAATTATAATTAAAAAAGAATTAAATTTTAAAAAATAAGCAGCAATTGCTGCTACTTAATTAGAGATGCAACATACAAATATTTGGTATTTAGCCTATTCTGCTGAACACAGAATATTCCTTTCGGACGAATAAAGGAAGAAGCGTCTGCCGAAGACAAAACTTAGTTCATTTACATCTGTATTTCTTTCCGCCCCCCCCCCCTTCCTGAGAAGGGTTTACTCGATTAACAAAACAATAATGAAGATAAACAAATTTGTGAAGGGTCCGATTGAAAGATAAATTATTTTGTGAAGGGTCCGTTTTTAAGTTAAAATATTTCGTGAAGGGTCCATTTTTCTGAACCTGGTTACGTTCTAAGATGCATAGTTCGAGGGCTTACCTTTAACATGCTAATTGATTTTTGCAGACGATATTTTGAGCTACAAAATCATTAAAAAAATCAAAAGAACATATCTTTTTTTTTAATTTCTTTTCCGCGTTGTATCGCAAGTCTTAATTAGGAGGTAAAAAAATTGCAAGCACGCATCTGAGTCATTCTTTTTATGTTATATATTTAACGGTGATTCGTATTTTTGTGAAGTATGAACCTCGCGTTCAATTTATAGCATTTTTGATATAAGACTGGGCTTAAATCTGTGTTATATTTTCCCTCTTCTATTATTTCGCACTTTCTATTCTTTCCAAATTAATAATTTAAGCTTTTCTACAGGGGTTAAACAAAATAATGGTTGAACAACGACAGTTGTAAATTCAGAATCGGGTCGGTTGTTCAACTGCTGTTATATAATAAAATCGAATTTTAGAATTAAATTCAAATTAAAGACGTTGCTTTGCATATTAAAAATTACGTGATAATTTATTTTTAAAAATTTTGAATAAAATAGTTTTTCGAAATCTTTCGTAGTCATCATTGTTCATGACCTTTAAAACTCCAATCCAATTTCTTACTGGAACTTTAACTTCTGTTTCAAATTCAAATCTTTTCCAGGCGTCATTTTTTTTTCCAAAATTTTGTTACATTTTTTGTATGGAAAATAAGTTTATTTTAGTGTCTTACGTAAGAATTGCTCATTTTCTTACTTCCCCTTATTACAAAAATAAACAAATCTCAACGCCTCCTCTTTAAATACTTACATAATATTTAAATGGCCCGTGCATGTTTTGATCCTTACTTTTAATTTTTTTCTTAAAAAATATACTTTGCTACCTTACTAAGTTGCTTGTGGTAGAAACAATTCCCAATATTGCCGCTAAGAAGGCCATTGTCAAGCCTCGCCTTTGAGTCCAGAACTACATGATGGGTCAAGTTTAAGAGTTATTTTTTTTTATACATAGTATGTAATACTTGTTGTGTTAAATCGTTCAAGGTTAGGAATCTTTATGTGCACAGAAACTTGTTACTTTCGAGGGTATTACTTTCACCATAAAAAAATTTGTAAGTGATATAACTAGTTTTTAGCGTTTTTCCCCACTCGCTGTAAGCAAACCTCTGACATTGCGATTGGAAAATTGCATTGCTTACGTCTTTTTTCTTTATTTTGCTGTCATTTTGAAAGAAGTGAACAAATCAGTTGTTTAAGACACAACGATTTTGTGAAATCTGAAAAACGTATTTGATTTTCTTATTTTCTACGCGACAAATTAAAAGGAAAACATAGTTAATTTTTATTTTTCCGCTACAAATCACAAAAATGCATATTTAGTTTTTTAGTTTTCCGCCACAAATCACAAAAAAACATAGTTAATTTTTATTTTTCCTCGACAAATCACAAAAAAACATAGTTAATTTTTTAGTTTTCCGCCACAAATCACAAAAAAACATAGTTAATTTTTATTTTTCCTCGACAAATCACAAAAATACATATTTAATTTTTTAGTTTTCCGCCACAAATCACAAAAAAACATAGTAAATTTTTATTTTTCCGCGACAAAGTTAATTTTTATTTTTCCGCGACAAATCACAAAAAACATAGTTAATTTTTATTTTTCCGCCACAAATGACAAAGAAAACATAATTATTTTTAATGTCCCTGAATCTATGTTGTATGGATTTGGAGAGAGAGGGAGGCTGAATAAATTACCAAATTTGTCATAAATTCCTGTTTTATTAAAATCACATATTTTATAGCTCTAATTTTATTTGATTTAAAAACAATATAATATTTGTTTTTATAGCTTACTGGATAAAATTCCAATTTTTTAAAAATAATTTTCCCCTGAAAGCAAACACTGAATTTTTAAGTATTTCATCTCATTTGGACCATGTTTTCTCTATATTTTGAACTTATTTTGTGAGTTCTATATACTTGCAGCTTATTTCACAGTAAATAAAAAAATTTATATATATATATATATATATATATATATATATATATATATCAGTGTTTTCACTACAGCGCGAGAATCTCGCATTAAAAAATGATTAACGCGAGAAGTTCACGCGCTTTATTAATCAATTTTAAAATGTGCGAATCTCTCGAATTTAGGAAAAAATTTAGTCTTCCGCCATTTTGAAAGACATGAAAGCAGCTACGACAAGTGTTGAGAAGAAAAAAAATGAGTCCTGTATAATAAGTTGTTTAAAGTTAGCTCTATTTTTAGCATTACCGAATGATGAATGAATTACCAAACTCCCTCATCGACAATTGACAGCAATTTGTAAAAGTTGAAATCTGTGAAAACTATGCTGGAAAACCTAACAAGAAGTATGAACATGGAAAAAGCTTCAAAGTACATCATTATTCTATAACAGAAATAATTCAAAAGCCTATGCCGGCAGATGTAGAGGATAGGAAAGTGTGTGCACAATGCTACAAATTTAATTAGTGATTCCGAATAGTTCAGCATCTGTTGCAAGGTCATTTAGCACCCAAACCCGAATTAAAACAAAATATCGTAACAGATTGACTGATGAGCATTTGAGCAACCTAATGCGAATAGCTGATGAAAAAGTAGATATAGAACATTTTTCACATGATCATGCAGCAAAAATATTCAATGGTTTAGAAATTAGAAGTTGTTAAAAATGTATTATAAATTAAAGAAATATTTTTTTCCAAGTCTATTCGTATTTTTTTAATTTTTTGAAATATCACCCTGTTTTTGAGAAAGGGTGAGAAATTCTCTCCCATTTTTTTTTCTGTAATGAAAACACTGTAAATAATCTCTTTATTTAAGTCAAGTGTATTTTGTTTCCCCTTCAAAATATGAAGAAATACTCTATTAAATTATCTTACGATATGTAAAAAAAAAATCCTTTAACTTAAGTTTGTCATTTTTATGCAAAAAATTATAAAGTTTAATTGGTACTTTTTTAAAATAAACATTTTATCGCATTTTTATTTTTATTTTTAAATACATAGTTTCTAAGGAAAAAATCGCATTTTTTGTCATTATTTAAAGCTTTGGTTTCAGGATGTTAAGTAGGCGCTTTTCTTATAAAGATCGTTTTTTTTTATTATTATTTTTTTTATTTATTTATTTTTTTATTTTGTGGCTGGTGTTAAATACTTTTGCGTTAGTTAAATATTTTTATTTTTTTTTGTAACGCACTGCGTGCATGCTTTTTGCCTTCATTTTTGACAAGGGTTTTAACAAAAATACATCATAAGGATAGTCATATCCAAAACTGCTTCCAAATTTGAAAATACAATACAAGCTTATTTATTTTCTAGACTTGCAAAGCCTTCCTGCCAGACATGAAAGAAGACAACCATGGCCACATAGTATCAATTGCCAGCATGGCTGGACTAACTGGTGTCGTCAAACTGACAGATTACTGTGCAAGTAAATTTGCTGCTGTTGGATTTGAAGAATCCTTGCGTTTTGAACTCTTCCAGGAGGGATACACTGGTATACATTCTACAGTAGTTTGTCCATATTTCATTAATACTGGAATGTTCGATGGTGCAAAACCAGGGTAAGTATTACTTAATAAACTAAATTCCACACTTTTACTGACAAACTCTCAAATGTCAAATAATCCATTGCTCAGAGGAAATTTTATCAAATTCCACCCCGTTACTGGACATCTGTGAAGCATTTTATATAATTCTTCGATTTTTTTCTGTTTGTAGTCGGTGAAATTTTTTTTTTTTTTTCTTTTTTTTTTTAGGGACTAACTTAAAATGAACTTTTAAGTGCCACCCATCTCGAATTTATGGCTAAGTTTTTGATTTTTGTTTTCTGGATACTTTTTTGGTTTTTTTATGATTGCGTATTATCCGGCAGCACTGTACCTTTCAAAAAAGGTGAAAAACGTCGCTTTCGAAGATTAAAAGAAATAGCGCTTGATAATTATTAGAATTTCTATGAATTAAAAATTAATTATTAAAGCATT
Source organism: Parasteatoda lunata (assembly GCA_949128135.1). Lineage (NCBI taxonomy): Eukaryota > Metazoa > Arthropoda > Arachnida > Araneae > Theridiidae > Parasteatoda > Parasteatoda lunata. Next base: position 70,870,282 of record OX421977.1, on the reverse strand, counting down.
AGAACTATGCGGTTAATGATTTTGAGAAAGAAATTTAATACTCTACATTTGTCTGTTTTTATTTTATTATATATATTTTATGAAATTTGCTTTTATTCTTATTTAAACTGATACAAGTTGATTTCGATGCTGCTGAAAAATTCTTTTAACCTTAATTAGGCAAATGCGTTTTTATTCAAAACGTGAAAGCAGAAAAGTGTATAAAACTAATCTTCCTTTGAAAAAATACTGATTGCACCAAAGTTTTTATCAATCTCAATAGATATACCAGAATAACGCCAGCTATCTCTTATAATTAGGTAGTGATTTTACATGTTTTGAAAAATATTGCGTAGTTGCACAAAAAGCCAGCACCATTTATTTTTGAAAATTAAATAAAGATGACATATTAAAAGTATGTACATAATTTAAACATCAGAACTGTTTGTATATATATATATATATATATATATATATATATATATATATATATATGGGGTGTTTTCAAGGAAGGACAGTTTTTCAATGATAGACAAATTTAATGACGGAATGAAATTTACATATGTGATGAAATATTAGATGTTTATGAGAAAAAATATTAAATGTTCAGGAAAATGTGGGCCGTCTGCCCCGTTGTTGGTCACAGGAATATGGGCCTTCAGCCCCGTTTATGGAAACAAATAAGTCCCGTCTGGACTAGGAGGTTGAAACACATTAGCCCCGTCTGGGCAATGAAGTTCGCAGTTCAGCAGCAAACGAAAAAGTGAGTCTATCGATCCGATGGCGGAGAGGGGGGAAGTTTTTGCGCTGGAATGATGGCAGCAGCGGAAGGGGTGAGAGATGGAGTTCTCATCCTGCATATATATATATATATATATATATCGCTTTTTGGGATCAAGGTTATCTCAAAATCTGTGGTTCATAATGTTAATCCTTACTGTTAAAAATTCTGGTCCTTCATTTAACGTTGAAAAAGCACATTTTGTTTCATTTGTTAGACGTGCTTTTCGAGCTATAGTAATTTTTTTAAACGCTCATTTCAAGCTATGTCATAACGCGTTTCATGCCATAAACGCTCATTTTCATAAACCCGCATTTTAAGCTTTGTCCAAAATAAAAGCTTTCATTTTGGTTGCTAAGCAAGACACTTGACATAGGAATGAAAGTTATCCGTTACATAGTTTCATTTATGGTGATTAAATATCTTAATTAACATGTTTTTTCTTTTTTCTTTCTTTTTTTTTCGCTGCTCAGCTTTTTAAATATAAGTGAATGTGGAATCGTACATAAAATTGTTCAAATTTGCTGCTAGTTGTCGCTGCTTAATATGATCACATTGGGACTCAATAATTTTGATGCCATTAGCCGAATGATAACAATAAACGAATGCACGCATTTCGCTACGATAATATGTCTTAAAAGCATGAATAATTCTTTAAACATAAGGCTGCAACTCGCTGATCGGTTTGTCATGAATTCTCTTTGAAACAATGTTTTTGAGTTTACCCTAATGTTGGAACCAGCCATTTGTTGCAGAAAAATCTTTTTTGCCGCATTTAAACAGCTAAATTTTGTATTTCGGCTACTGTCACGCGTGAGTTGATTATTCCAAAATAAAGGCTTAAAATTAAGAGCGACATTTCTTTGTTATAAGTTTTCTTTGTTTTTGTTTATAGGTTTTTCATACATCATTATTCAGACTTATTATTTATAATACATTTTTTGACGTGGGAAAAAAGTATTTAATATATATTCTTTCCTTTTTTATAGATTATTGTCAATGATGACACCAGAATATGTGGCTGAGCAAATTGTATCTGCAGTTTTAGTCAATCAAGAAGTGATAATGCTTCCTAAAGTAATGAATCTTCTAATCATGCTTAAATCGTAAGTATTATACTTTCCATATTTTATTTATCGCATTGTTTTAACGGTGTTTTTTCGACACTCTTTTGGCTAGAAGAAAAAAAAAAAACCTCAGTTTGAGTGAAAAGAATTGATTGGACTCAACATAACTTGTACTGGCAAGACATTCTGCTTTTTTTCTGAAAATAATCTATTGTACAAGACGTTAAATGTTCGATGCCTTATAGAAATTGGAACAATGCTTTCTATTTTTATGATACAAACTCGTTTCGGTGATAATTGTCTGCTGACGTGTATAGCAAATCGTAGACGATTTTGTGACAAAAGCATCTTGACGTCTATGGCACATCGTCCTCCTGGCGTAAGTGTTTAAACGTGTAGGGAAAGGTTCTTTCGACGATGTTAATCTTCATCTATCAAAAAGTATTCCAAAATGGAATCGAGTTAGCTTGTCATATATACTAGTGAGTTGATGCTTAATAATTGTAGTGGTAGTCACGCCCCAATACTCCACCACCAGAATTTTATCTGTTATAGAATTCGATGAACGGATACCACTATTTGATTCAATGCGGTTTTGCAAACGATCGAGAGGGCTGTATTAAGTTCGCCGGATTTTGAGTGCTTGTGGTGAGAACTGTATTAAATCCACGGTTGTGTCTGTGGACTCGCCTGTGTTGCTATTAGCAATCGAATGTGAGAGAAGCAACAACGCGCGGAGGACAATGATGTCACAAATAGCAAGTCAAGTGTTCCATGTGGGTCATTCATCAATTAGGCGCTACTTTAGATGTGTTAAAAATATTTAAAAGTAATTAAACTTTTTATTGAAAAAAAAAAGAAAAAAGTCGCCAGTTAGACGAGGTTTTTCCACATAGATGAAATTCATTAAAATCAATGAAAAATTATTTTTTATTACCTAAACAATGCAATGTTGAGCAACTTTTCTTCAATGTTTGAAAAGTTTGATATTTTGCTCCATTTTTATTATTAAAATAGCCCTAACCTGGTGAGGAATAATACTTAATACAACGGTTATGATTAACTGTTATGGACTAACGAAAATTATAAGAAATAGCAAGTTATTCCCTAAAAATGTTTTTTTTTTTTTTTTTTTTTTTTTTTTCATAAGTCAAAAGAGCGTTTGAAGAACATACCATAGATTGTGCTAACGAAATCAAAACAGCAATGTAATCATTCGAATGTTCTTAAAAAATTTTTGTCACCAATACTCTGAAGTATTTTTTAGGTATATCTTTAAGCATCACCTCAAAACAAAATTTTTAAAACTCACTATTAATATTGGTGTTGGTTTGCTTTCTATTTATTTCTAAGAATATAACATAACAAATGCTACCCTTTTAACTATACATTTCAATATATAATATTTTCCGTAGAACCTTAGGATTTCGTAAGAGACTGTAAGGGGTTCCCAATGTTAGGACTTTTTTTTTTTAAACCAGTAACGAGTTTTTAAACCTTTAATTATATTTACATCCAATCAATTATTTATTTAATGTTTCGGTTACTTATATTAAATTATTTAAAGTAATATGCCATTGAAAAAGAAATGGCAAATTTTTGTTTAGAAATTTTTTTTTTTTTTTATGTTGAATAAATTATGAAATTAACATGTTTTTATTGCATTAATTCCCATGGCGCTATTAAAAACAAAAGAAATAAATTCATTAATAAAGAAATCTTATTCTCTAATAACCATTTTCAACGTTTATAACAGTTCTTTTTAGTTTTCCTTTGGAAGAAAACAATAATTCTGCTTAATTAATTCATTTTCAACTTCTGTACATACACTAGATTGCTAATTTAACTGTCGGGCGTAAAATCTAATTTAGATAATCAATTAAAAAAATAAGAAAATTTCATTCCTCATAAAAAAATTTTTTTATAAAGTCTTTCATTTGTTAATACAAAATACATCATAAATAAAGTCCGGGTTCCGCCATAAGTACAGGGGCGGATTAAGCGGACGCGGGGCCCTAGGCCATTCAAATTTTGGGTGCCCTTGGATTACATTTTTTTCTCGTATGTTTTTTATTTATTCAAATATAAAAGTACATATATATCTTTTCATTTAAGAAAGCACATTTAAAATAATAATAAATAATAATAAACTAAATTTTATTTTATTTTGTTAAATTAGATCTAAAAAAATTATCGTATTTTATTAATATCTATTTAAAATTGATTTTTTTTTAAAAAATCATTAAAAAAAAATTTTTTTAAGGGGGCCCCAGGCCATGGCCTACTCTGGCCTAATAGGTAATCCGCCCCTGCATAAGTAGGTTGCTCATTTAGGTTTCCATTGCTGGAAAAAAAATTTGAAAGGGCTACCTTCGGGGGGGGGGGGCTCCATCCTCTACTCACTGATATAAACAGTTTTATTAATCCAAAACGGATTATAAATTTAAACAAAATGAGAAGAATTACTCATTTTCAAGCTTTAGAGTGCGTGGCTGCGAAACGACTTTAAATATCAGACTAATGATTTTCGCTAAAATAAAATACGTGGTGCAAGGTGAAAAAATGACAAGAAATATCCCCCCCCCCCAAAAAAAAAATAATAATAATGACCGTATCGATATCATTTTGATAACTGATTTTTTTAGAAATTTGCATAATTTCATCTTGTGTTTGGAAAAAGTGTTATTTAAAAAAATTGCAGATCGGTTAACTAATTATGAAATAATTTTTTTTTTAATCTGACTAAAGTTTCTCTATTTCGATAATATGGAATATTCCTCTAAAGGGTAGCTATTTGTTATGCATTATGTTTACTAATCTATTAAATTCTCATTAACATACTAATATGGTGATGGGTACAAATAAAATGTTCCATTTTATAGGAGCTCTCCTCCAGTTATTCTACGAATTTTGGCAACAATTTTAGATCTCGAAGATGTGATGGAAGACTTCAAAGGCAGGACAAAGAAAGAATGAGGAGAGAGCGCTTTGTTTCTTCCTTCGCACAAAATTTTTATTGACTCCGATATTTTATTTTTCGTGTCGAAGTATTTACTCATGGCGTATGAAATCTCAAACGATTTTATATTGTTGCTCAATTCAATGATTTATAACTTTTTTTTTTCTATTGTCTGGCGGATTTTAAAGGCCGTCATGGTGACAAAAGTTGAGCAACAACAGACTGTGCCAAATGCGAGAAAAATGTTATTTACTGCTTTTTCTTTGAAATTATGAAAAAGCACCATGTAGCTTGTTTATATAGATTCTTAGTTTTATTTCAGTGTTTTAAGTTTTTGAAATTATCGTGATTTTAAAGAATAAAAGTTAATTATCTCATTGGAAAAATAACCAAAGACAACATATCGAAATATTTGGAATAAAATATTTTTAAGATATTGCAATTACTTCTGGATTTATTTATCATCATTCATTTCTATATTTTCTATATCCCTAAAGACTTTTCTCAGAAAGATACGAAATTTGAAACAGTTCTTAACATTGGGGTTAGCCCAAATAGTTTTCCTTTTCATGCTTTTGCTAAGAAATAATTACTGATTAACTTCTGTCCTCTTCTAGCACAATGGATGACAAAAAAGCTTCTTTCTAATATTCTGATCAGATGGCAAAGATGTCTTCTTTATAAACGTTTTCTCTCTCAAAACCTTGTTTTCCAAACTCTTTTTGTATTACGTTTTGTGATAATTTTTCTTAATTATTCATGCGCTTTCCACTTTGTGAAAAAGAATTAAACAATTATAACTTTCTAACCTCTCAATGAGTCAGGCAGATATTTGAGATGATACAAGTTGGTTTTAGTATTTTTCCTCAGTACTTTAAAGCTCAAGTATGCAAAAAAAAATCAGTTTGATTTTACCATCAAAAACTCTTATATGCTTGATGGGGGCTCCATGACCCTCGCATAATTATTTTTGATAAATAGTTATGGGTGAAGATAGTTCTGAATCAGTAATATTTAAAAAGGGTTTATTTCATGTTGATAGCATGATATTGGTTTGACGATTTGCTGACCTTTCATTCATATTTTAGTAGTTATTGCTGCTTTTTGTGGATTAACCATGCGTAATGTCTTATTGCTCATACGGGTTGATAGTTCTTGCCTTAAATTACAAGCTATAAAAAAGGCTAACCATTTATTTCAATTTAAATGTTTTCTTCATAATTTCATTTTAATATTGAAAGAAAAGATAAGAGAAAGAATTAAAAAGTTTTCAAAATCTTTTTAATCTTGTAAAAAAAAAAAAAAAGAAAAAAAAAAATTATCAGATTTTATAAAGCAAATGCAAAGATGAAAATTGATTGTAATATTCTCCTGATAAAATTTTATAGAAATATTTCTTAAAAATGGCTGTGCTCTTAGCAATCGTTGGTTGATCGACTAATAAGTTAGCGCTGTTAAAATCGGACTATTTAAAAAATTTGATTTTAGTATTATTAGTGCTATTAAATTTGGACTAAAACTGGTGCTTGCTTCTGCTTACACTCTTGTATTAATATTTTTTTTTACAATCTTTATTTTCTTATTTTATTTCTGTCTTTACCTTCTACTAACAATGGTTTTGGGCTCTTATGAAGTTAATTGCTTTTCAGATTGTTACCAGGGAAAGCTGGTGAAGTGGCGATGCATATGCTTGAACCTGAGACAATGAATGATTTTTGTGGCAGAAATAAAAAATCCCATTAACACAAACTATACTTCTCAACGCCTTAACTTGGCAGTGTCGTAAGTGTTAAAGTATGTAAAGTCGAGCCAAAGAACTATATTTAGTTTTTAAAAATTGCGATTGGAAATATTTATTATTGAGTGAATTTGTAAATATCGTGAGTTAAAAACGTAAACTCATTTAATAAAAATTTGATAATTTTAGAATTTCCGATAGATTAATGACGCAGTTTTTCTTACAATATTCCGTTTAAAATATATCGCCATGTTAATATCAGGTCGAAAAGCTGATGAATTTTAGCAACTCTGCAGGGGAAATTTGAAAGGGAAGTTTCAGAAAGATTTGCTTAAGATGAAAACGATAATAGTATCGCGTTTTAAACTCTTATTATTTGGCGATGATATTTTATTAATAATATGTTCTATAATTAATATTTTATTAGCTAGATATAGATATATTATATTTTATTAATAGTAATATATTATTTTAAACATTTTGTTTGGGCTATGAGGTTTGCTTATATGAAATATGACGACGATATTTGTTTAAAATGAAAACGATAATACTACGTTTTAAATATTAATTTTAATAAATGAGATTTGCTCAAGGTGAAAACGGTAATAGTAAATTATGTTCAATTTTTTCCTTCTCTTTAAAACAAAAAGAATATATTATCAAAATTTTTTTTTTATTTTAAATTGAATAAAAAATATTCGTTTCTGTTATAGTTAGTAAAATGCATTTATTTTTGTATTTTAATTCTTAATAAGTGAAATACTAATGAAATTTAAATTGTAATTTTTTTTTTTTTTTTGTACCAGCTTTGGGGTTTTTATTGATTACTGAAAATTATTTTAATGTTAGTTAATAAGAGCAACATATTTTTATAGACAACGAGACTTTTTATAGACAATCGTTATATATTGACTGCATTTACATACGCTAAGTTAAGACGACGCGAAGTTTAGTTCAGGAACGAAAATTTGTCTTGCCCTGGAAAATAAATCTCTTACTATTTCTTATTTTTCTATATTCATGTTGTATTTTTGTATTTTATTTATATGAGAGCTTAACGATATGAGATGTTAAAATGTTTTTGTATGTCACATATTAAGGTGATTTTTGACAGCTATGGCCCTAAAATATCAAAATCAAAGGCTGTTGATTCTTAACGTTAAAATATAAACGAATTCTGTTTTCTCATTTTCTGTCAGAAATAAGTTTAAAAAATGACTCAATTTACAAATATTACACTATATTTCACAACCTAAATGTATTTTGGTATTAATTTCTGATACCTATGGTATGTATCATAAATTGAAAACGTTATTTTTAAATTGAAAGTTTGGAATTTCTTTTTTCAAAAAACGCGATTCTTATTATTGCACCAAGAGTTTGTCTTTTTTTTTTTATTTAAAATTTTAATCTGAGATAAAAACAATTTATTATTCGGACTTACTTTTTTTTTTTTTATTGCTGCTGTTTTTCATTGACTTCATGGAAACAAAAAATTGAATAATAGACGAGTTGCTTTATTTAAATTCAAGTAGTATGCATTAATTATTTTATTGTTACAGATAATTTTTATTTAAAAAGAAAAAAATACTATTTTTACGCAGAAATAGTTTGTGAATCGTAAACAGTGTTGAAAGCTGATTTTTAATTTCGTATTGAATCGCCTTTATTCTTTTTTGGTGAATTCCAGAATGAATAATCATTATAATGTAGCAACAGTGGACTGATTTTTAAAACTGCCATAGGGTAGATTCAATTAAAAGTGATTTGATAATGTTTGGATTTATAACAGAAGTGTCTTTATTATTTGCGTTATTCATTTTACTATTTTACATTAAGTTATGAAAAGTAACCAATTTTTGAAAGTATAAGTTGTAATTTTATCAAATTTACGTACAAGCACCTTTAATGGCGTGATAGTTAATGTTTCTTATTTTAAAAAAATATACATTTAATTTACGTTTTGCATTAATATATTCAATCTATTTATTAAAGCACATTTTTAAATAACATCGAAAATCGTTGAAAATATATAAAGATTTTTTATGTATGACAAACAAACAATTTGTATGACAAACAAATGTAAATATTTTTAATTTTTTATAACTAAGAATCGCAGATTTTAAACAATTTATTATAGTTTAAACATGTTTCAACTGACTATTTCATTCCAGATATTTTTTGACGTTTAAAATGTTAGTAAAGACATGTTAAGTCATTTTTCATGCTTAGTATAGATATTTTTTTTTATGTAAAGTTAATCCAACATTTGGGAAATAAAATGCCATACTCATATTGTTCATAAATTTAGCTAGTCATATATTTTACCATGTTTTCTTGGCGGTCGTTTTTGTTACTATCATGTAAATTATTTTAATTTTATTGTTAATATTCATACCCTATTAGTCACAAAAATACACTATTAGTCAACTAATATTTGATATATTCATTTTTATAATGATTTGATAAGCATTATTAAATCTTTTTTTTAAGAATTTCATTTTTAAGCTAGTAATATTATACTCCTAACACTGATTATGCTTAATAATGCAATACTATATGATTTTCACAATGCTGGATACTTTCTAAATTTTTTTATAGTCTTTAATCCTAGTGCTTTTATGTTCTAACTTTCATAAATTGTAAGGATAATTTCTATTATCTTAAATGTTATAAATACATTTATTAATTTTATAAATGTATATAAAGTCTTTATTCTTTATTTTTTTGCATTATTTGAAGCATGAAAAATAAACCACATGCTATATAGCATGTTAATTTTTTTTTTCATTATAATTATTTCTTAAAATTTATGTGTATTTAGTCATTTTTCTATAGAATCATTTAATTCTATTGTGCTGGAAAATTATTAGCTTTAAAGAGAAAAAAAACACATTGGTGTTTAAATTTTCATGCAATTACATTTCTAAGACTAATTGGAAATAGTTCATTATGCAGTCTAGCCAAGATTTATTTTTGATTCTTATATCTGAAATTGAAAGTAACAATTTATAAATAAAAAAGATAAATAAATTAACTGTTTTGAAATAAAATTTAATTGCTATCTTTGTTTTCAAATTCATTTTTTTAATTCATTAATTTTTAAAATAAGTTTTTTGCTGTAGATACCATACGAATTAAATGTATTACCTATTACGTGATTGTTTCTCAGAATACCTGCTTAAGAATTTTTCTCTAGAAACTAAAAGAAAAACGCTTGCTTAACCAGTTTTTAATTGAGAAATCTTCGTGAAAAAAAGTAGATTGATAATATAAATTATCAATAATTAATTAATAATAGTTTATTAATAATAGTTTATTAATATTTTAAGCCTGATTACAATTCTCAAAGTAATATTGTACCTCGAAATAAATATTATTAATATCGAAATAATATAACTCCGAACCTATTTTTTTAATTATTATTTATGCATCATATATAACTAGTGTTTTTCTTATAATTCACACATTTCGTTATAGAGTTATGTGAACTTATATTTAGTTATGTATCTAGTCTTTTCATTAATTATTTTTCTGCTGAAATTTGTATTAAATGCATGCTTACCAAATATTTTTGCCAGCATTATGGCAATTCTTTAAAAAGCTTTATTTTTACTACACATTCAGAGAAGATATTTTTTATATATTCTACGATGAACATGATCCATCTTATTTTTTACTTGCTTTTATTTGTTATAGATTATATTGTAATTGTCTATATTGAATAATAAAGACTGATGCTTTATTGCTGTAATGCTTTTTTTAGTCACAATTTTCATGAACTTTTACTATTATTTTATCCATTAACGCAATATTTTTGAAGTTTTTATAATAAATAATCATTTCAATTCAAGAAAATTTCTTGTTATTACGTTAAACAATTTATTTAACACGTTGAATGCCACGTTAATTTTACGTGGCTTGCCCGTCTGGCCAAAATGATTTTCTCAGTATGTTTTGCATTAATTTCTTCAAACCAATTTAGTAACGATAATAATATTAAAAAAAATTAAAAGCATTAAAAATTTACTCGAATTATGTGTTTCTAATAATCTTGGCTTCACCGGTGACCCGCGTGGACCTACGTACAAACTCAGTGCCGGTTACCGGTGACCCTCATGGCATTCAACGTGTTAAGGAAAAATAATGAAATTGGATTTGAAATTTGTTTGCAATTAATTATATTCAGAAATTGTATTTGTTTTCTTAATATTTAGTGATATTAATCTTAAACATCACTAAAATGTATTAGATATGTATTTTATTTATTTTAATTTTGTATTGCTGATTATCAATTGTATTTTGAATGTGTTATTTGTTTCGATGAATTGAAATGGCTTATAAGTTCACCGAATCATTAAATTACTATAAAACAGTTATTTCTGATTTGAATGCAATTTTTAGTAATTATTAGAAAATGTAAAAATAAGTTAATTTAGATAAAATTACCATATTTAAAGGCCCACATAGAAACAATAATTATTAATAATTGACAATAATTATCACTAGAAAGGTCCGCATAGAATAAGCAGCATACGATAACACTTGGATAACATATGTCCTATTTAGGCTCCAAGTTTGTCCTATATTTTTCGTATCGCCTTGAATAATTCAGTAAATGCTGAATGACTTTTTAACCTCGATGAAACAATATATTTATACAAAACGATTAATAATTTTTTTTTATTATCTTGTTCCCAGATTACTGTTATCATAACTATTGAAAAATGACAGGAGTTAATTGTTAACTCTTTCAGCCATAAGGATGTTTATCAATTAGATAAGATACCAGATTTCCTTTCTGTTCCTAGTTACAGACCATCACTGCTAAATATATCGAAGTCCTGTAGATGTACGCTTTTCCGGAGTTAATATTTTTTTTATCTTTACGTAATATTCATTCACATTCGATCAAAGTTTCTAGATAAAGTCAAGAACTATAGGATTGAAATTTTGTTCTTGTGACAATAGATTCTATTTTTAACACATTATTATTTTCAGCAACAAATCCACGCCATCCAGTCTCTAAATCTCCTTATTATAACTTCTTGATGGATGGGTATTCAGTGGATGGTAAGCAGTCATTATAGTAATGATTTAACATAATCATGGTTGTTTCTTTTAACCATCCGATTTATAATTATCGGAAAAGTCCGTACATCATTAAACCACAATATCAGTATTTTGAACCATATTGTACTGCGTAAATCTGTTGCATCAGGTGTTTATTTGAAAGCTCAACCTTAGTATCGTGTAATCGAGTATAAAATTTATGTGCATTTTTTTTTTTTTAATGAAAGCAGAATATTTACAAATGCTTACTTTTGAAAGACGAGAGAAATACGAATATTGAATATATTTTGTTGATCTTTCGAAATGATGTAGGAATGTAAAATTACTTTTTTTTTTTTTACTCTCAAACTAATTCGAAATTTTAACTAAATGAGACATTTTGCACATCTTCAGACTTAAAATTACGTGGCTGCAAAAAAAAAAAAAATCGCAATTTTCTTGCTAATCATTTACGTTAAACTAAATTACCCACTTCAAAAGAAAAAATCATAAATTACAGCTACATCAATAACATAAAAAAAATAATTCGATAAAAAGATTAAAGTTAACACATTTTTCAAGATATTAGAATTTTCAATTCTAATATCTTGAAAAATGTGTTAACTTTAATCTTTTTATCTAATAATTTTTGCGCTATGCAGATGATAAAACGTGCGCGACGAAACTTTTTTGAAACACGAAAGATAACAAGTATTTTTTAACACCCTGTGCTAAAAATTCAAGCAATAAGCTTGTATCGATTACTTTAGGTGTTATTTTTAATAACCGCATAAAATTTCGTAAGCCTAGAGTAAATATTAATGGAGATATGGAAAGTTTTTTTAATAAAAAATAAATTTTTTGTTATACTTTTTTTTTGGTATAACTTAATAAATATTCAATGGAATTAAACAAAATTTTTGCAGCAAGTTTAAAATTGATTACAAAATTATTGCTTTAAAATTTTGAAAAACAATTGTCAAAAAAATTCACTAGATAAAAGTATTTAAGGTAGTTCTTTAATACCGCGCATGCGCAGAAAAATTTAAAAAAAAATTTTTTTCAAAATTTTGTAGCAAATCGCATTTGGGAAATAATGAAAAAAGTTTGATTTGAATATTTATGATTGAAAAATTTACTTTTAATGTGTTTTTACTTTTGATGCAGCAATTTTGAACTGTCAAACAATTTTCAAAGTAGATTTGTACTTTTTAAAAGAAAACTCAAAATGATAAGGGGCTTTCCACGAATTTTATTTTGTACTATTAAACAAGATTTATTTGACCATGAGACCGGCATTGTGGGGATCATCCCCTATAAAAGTATGTTTTCGATCCTTTTACTGTTTATTTTGGTTTCCGTACGATTATTGTAAGGTTTTATCATTTGTCATTAAATTTTTTTTATACAAAATAAAATTTGTGAAAAAATATGATCGTTTTGAGCATTTTTTTAAACAGTACAAAAACTACTTAGAAAATGGCTTGAAACTTTTTAAATATTTACAATATTCATATAAATTTTTTTTTCATAAGTTGCCAAATACAATTTACTACAAAATTATCAAAAAACTTTTAAATTTTCTCTATATAAGAGAGCTACCTTAAATGCTTTTACCTTGTGCAGTTTTTGGCAATTTTTTCGAAATTTTAAATCAATAATTTTGTAGTTAATTTTAAATTGCTCCAAAAATTTTGTTTAATTCCATTGAATGTCTATAAAGTTATAGTGAAAAAACGTAAGGCGAAAAAATTAATTTTTTATAAAAATGTCCATATCGCCATAAATATTTACTCTAGGTTTACGAAATTTTAAGCAGTTATTAAAAATAACAACTAAAGTAATCGATACAAGCTTATTGCTTGGTTTGTAAGCGCAGTGTGTTCAAAAATACATGTTTTCTTTCGTAATTTATTGTAGGTTTCTTAAACATCTGAAAGCTTTAAATCTTATTGTTAAGTATGAAAAGTCGCATTAACTTAAGCACTAAAGTTACAAAAAATCCTTTAAGTATTTCTTGAGAAATTTAAAAAAAATGTCGAAAACCGAGTCTTTCCTATTATAGGGTAGCGTATAAAGAGAAATATTTATGCTTAGAAAAAGAAAAGAAAAAACTAAAGTTTATTTGTTTGATGCCCTTCTTGAAAAAGTTAAGCTTATGCGGGGTTAAAGTTAAGCCCCCAAATATTTCTTTATTGACTTGAAATTTTGAATTTTCCAAAAAAACAATTTTTGTGATACATATTACTACACACAGTAAAGTATTTCTTTCCAAAATATTATTATGCTTTTATTATTATTATTTTTCAAAAATGCACACATATTTCGATTCCAGTTTGCATATGTTGGCAATGTCTATAAATTTTCTACCTTGATTTTAAATCCCGAATTTCATTTTCTTTAATACTTATAGATATTTCGACTTTTTTTTCCCCTAATGAGGCGCCTTACTGTGCGAAATGAAATATTTAATCAGTTCTCACAGTAAGAATTTATTTCGGAATATTACATGCATATATTTTTAGCATTTTCCTTATCTGTTTGGGTCGAGTATTCAAATAAGAGGGCATCGCTCTATGTGGTTATTCTGCTTCTTGAACTTATGTGTTGAAAATTTGATTTTTTTTTTCTGTTGTAAAGCTTTATACAAAGTAACATATTACAACTATTGCGATGTAATATAAATAAAGAGGTCCCGGTACTCAATTTACATTTAAACGAGTAGTGGAGAGATCCAATTCTATTTAAAATGTTATGGAAATCTGGAAAAGTGCGTGTACCTATGAGAGAAAATTAAAACCGAAAAAGGAAATCTAGTATAATAAATTTATTTTGCTTTTTTTCTCCTTTTTATGACGATGGAATAGTTCTATTTTTCCTGTCCGACAAAATTAAGATAAATAATTATTATATCGTAAATTTATTATTTTAATTTGCCTTTGGACATTTCGTATGGGTGATCTCCAACACATACCAACTGAATATCCAGTTTCAAAAAAATCTGCATTTTGCGAATTTAAAACTCATTTCCTTTCCTCAAGGGAGATCATTGTGAACTGTGACCTCTAAATTTTTTCACAATTTAGGAATTTTCATCTGAAAATCTCCAAATTTAGATATTTGTCTAATTTGATGAATGCATTTCGAATAGTGCTAAAAATTTGATCTAATCCAAAAAAAAGGAAGACTTAGGCAGTAAAAAGACATTTAGGTAATAAAGATAAGTCTCGAAAGCGTCAGTAAAATACAAAAATTTGATTTTAAATATTTTAATTTTAAAAAAAAAATAACTGCTCCCTTTACTACTATCTAATTATGATCCTTATTTTTAAAAATTTTATTGGTTCATTTATGTGTAATAAAAACTAAACGCTTCAATGTTAGTTTCAGACAGAAGTAAGTAAATGAATATGATTCTGTAAAATTGAAATTTAATTTGGGACCTAAATTAAGAATCCTTTTGAAAATGTAAACTCGCGTTTCTCCTGTTATTCGTTTTAATAAAAACGATTTTTCCAAATAATTATTTCCGAGTATCTATAAAAAGTCAATAAAAACTCAACGCGAATCGTCCTTCAGTTGATAAGATTCGGACGCATAGTCAATAAACATTTACTACATCTTTTCTTTATTTATTCGATTTCCCGTAGAATTTTCAATTCTCCCCTTGGCCCATTTATCACACGCTTTTAGCATTAAGGTGAAAACTGCTCAAAGCAACTTTTCGAGTAAAAAAAAAGATAAAACGCAGTACGGAAGAAAAATGATCTGAATAATAATGAGGTCAAACGTAAGTAACGAAAGAAAGGGATTCCCTATTTGAAAGTTCAAGAAAAATGTGTTATTTTGCAATGCAATATAAAAGTGGGATTCCAGTTGAGTTGGTTTCTATTTCTATAAACGCCTACGATCAACTCCTTGAGCATTCGTTTTAATTACCAAACATCTTCTTACTCAATTTCAAAAATATATTACGCTTTCTCGATTATTAAGAATATTTTTACCTTTCAGTAATACGTGAAAATTAAAAAATTGCATTCGAAAATTGTTTGATGAATCTAACAGGCGTAGGAATAGTTAGAACTCCTTTTCGCGGAAGATATAAAATTCAAAATCTTAAAATTGTGCAATATCTCTCTTAATAAAATTAACTCCTACACCCGAAAATTTTGATGTTTAAAAATAATGGTAAAATTGTAGACATGTAAAAATATTTTGATTTAGTGTTAATCATTACATTAAGAAGAATGGAAAATGCATTAATCTAAAAATATATTTGTTCTAAAAAATACTCTCGTGCAAATGTGTGCAAGGGAAGGGAGGGGTTAATGAAATTGTGACAAGAGGGAAGGGGATAACACGAAATATGACACAAATTTTTTTCTGAAATAAACATTTAAAATCAGCAAATTAAATATTTTTTTCATCAAAATGCGTACACACACATTCAATAATAAAGTTAGTTAAAAAAAATAACAGAACTGGGATCTATATTATAGTTTCTTTAATTTTTTAGTGCAAGGACCCCATAATATTTACGAAAACTTTGTGGGATCATGGGTTGGAGTATCATTGCCGTCGGGCTAGCCGTGGGAGATTTTCCTCTCCGTGTAAAGCAAAATGCGGGCTATATCCATGAAAAAGTAGTCCACGAAGGAATTTTTCTCCCACTTTTTGATCCAGATTTGTGGTGGCTCAGGAAAAAGAGCGTTCTGGTCGATTCGAATTTCGCACCGACCACAGTGCTGACGTAAAATATCCTCATTGGTAAACGAATCATGGGTTAGAGTCCCCTTGCCCTCAGGCTAACCATGGGGGGTATTCGTGGGTTTCCTCGTCATGTAACGCAAATACTTATGTCCATGCGTTCCCTTGTCTTCTGGATTCTAAAATTACAAGGCTACGGAGTTGAACATTAGTAGTCGTAATCCCAAAATTGGGTTGGCTGTTCAACGACGGTTATACAAATAAAATGCTTGATCCAAGAGTTCCCTTGTCTTCTGTGTAATGATTTCAAACTCTATCTTCTTTGATTTACACTTTAAATATGCAATGCTATTTTTTTAATCTACTGAATGAGATTAGTAGTGAATTTGAGACGGAGAACTAAACATTTAAACTATGATTGTAATTATGTGTATAAATATAGGCATAGCACAGATTTACTCTGTTAGCATATACAATAATGGCATGAGGCAATATGATGATCTGTCAAATTTTTCTCAAGCATGACATTTTTACATTAAACTTTTTCTTAGTATTTGTTTCATGATAAGTACTTTACAAGGTTTAGGAATTTCCACTAATTAATAGCTCAATACTCAGAAACAACTTATTGCCATTATGGTAATCGCAAAATTTTTGAACCAACACAATGCATTGAAAGAACAGTTTAACAATTAATTCTGTACTATTTAAAAATGTGTACCTACCTCTGCCTTAAGGCCTACATATATAATTACTCTACCATATATTACTTCATTAAATTAGTATTCCAATAAATTCTACTTCAAATTTTCTACATCAATCAAATTTTGAAGAAAAAAAAATATTTTGAAAGAAAAACAATTTGTCTTTAACCGAAAACAGCAAGGAGGAAGAAAAATATTGTGTTGAAATTTATATTGTAGTTTCATGTTTTTCTCTCTACATTAAAAAATCTACCGCCGGTCTTTTAGGTGTTCTAATTTATGTTACATCTTGTTTTAATGTTGAAAAACTAAAAGACTCAATAACATGAATTGCAGAAAAATGTACAGGAAGTACGTAAGATAAAAGAAAATTGTCATTCCAGAATTATTAACTGATATTCTTATAAAAAAAAAAAAATACCCCGTGGGCCTCTCTGCAGCGCCTAGGAATGCCATTGAGAATTTTAAATTAGACGTTCTGAAAGGACTATTTTTATTTATAAATTATATTTATAATTTTTCTTGCGAAATTTCAATTTGTTCGAAAGTTATTGCAGTTTTAAGTATTTTTCCCACTTTTATTGGAATACCAACTATATATCCAGTGTTGTAGAAAATTTTATTTATCTCCCTCGTGATCTTTATCTTATACACTTACACTTTAGTTTCGAACAAAAGTAAAATAAAATTAACTTTTCCGTTCGTTAATTTAAAATAAAATTAACTAACGAAATGAAATTACGAAAGAAAGATTAAATATCGTCAGACATAACATCTTAACAGCTATATTAAAATGATTAAAACTATAAACATAATTGGAGAGTTCAGGACAGATAAAAAACAGTTTCCAATCTAAATTGGTTCATTAAGTTGTAGTTAACGAGCAAATTTACAACTCATTTATTTAGTTTTTTTCCTAACTTAAATTCTTTTATTCTAAAGTACTGTTGATTAGTTTTCAAAGCTGGGCGTTCTTAACGATTATAAAATTGTGTTTCCATGAAATTATAATTATTATTTATAAAATACAAAATAATCTTATCTTTTATTTTGAAAAAATGTCTGCCTGAAAAAAAAGAAGAAGAAAGAATAGTTTATTGGGAAAAAATCTTGTGTATCAAACTGACTTAATGATTCTTAATGCAGTTACAGAGCCTCTTTTTAAGTTATCAAAAATAATTAATCACATGTTGCAAAAAGTCACTATCACGCATAAATACAGTTTTTTTTATAAGAATTAACAACTTCACATTCTATTTGACCTTGAATATTAATCTTCATATGATGCTAACGCCATCATTTGCATCACTTCCTGTTGCCTTTAACTATGATCTGCGTTAGATCAATATAAGATTTCAATGTAACTCGTGTTTCTGTATTAATGAATAACATTTACAGAGCCTCGTTTTACCGGTAAAGATAAATTAATATGGATATTACGAATACGTGGAAGTGCTGAGAATATAAATATCTTCTACAAACTCATAGTAAATGAGTATAAATGTCTACTTATAATGCATAGTAAATACATTGAAAACTTTGAACTTATATAAAGATTTTTTTTTTTTTTTAAGAAAAACTAAATTAGATTTTTTATTAACATTTAGTAGGATATATAGAAAAAATCGATAAATTTTAACTTCAGCTATCTTGTGATATGTTACATAATATCAAAGTTAAAAAAATAAACAAGAAGGCTTTTACAATTATGGCGTTTCCTATTTTGTTCTCTTTATTATAATAACCATGCTTTTTCCGCAGGGAGGGGGAAAAAAAAGAAAGAAAAATAGGTAAACATTAAATCGGCATCAAATATCTCTACGCAATCATGAACAAAACTGAAATACTTATAGCTCGATTAAAAATGTTTAAAATAAAAGATAAAAAAGAACATTTTTTATAATAATTTATTGCTCTTATCGGTAACTTTACGCTATTAGATCAAGCAAAATATGTTTTTAAAAGTTTCTTGAGCAAGAGATATTACGTATTTCTAAATTAAACTAAAAACACGAATCCGTACAGTAAAAAAAAAAAGCACAACTGTGTATCAAAAGAATTAAAAAAGTGCTTTAACCATTTATGAAAAGAATAAAAAAGAAGTTGGAGACAAACTATTAAGTACCTTTCTTTAGTAAGTGATAAAAAGTTGCTTGACTTCAAGCGTCGAAGTTAAAAGATGGTAAATGGTATACGTCACTTGTCTAGACTGCCATGACATATTGTTAATAGGCAAACATTGCATTTTTCTTGCATAAAACCATTTTAACTTCTAAGCTATTAGTCCTGTCTTCTCGTGCTTATCTTATTCAATTCAACATAAAAGAAATTGAAATAATACCTCATTTGTCTAGATAGCTTGTATAAGTCTCACCCCTTTCTCAACAAAACTCGATGGGTGAGGTTGTGCTATTATTTACCATTTATTAGGAAGAGAATACGATATATAAGAGTTGCTACTGCGTAGAACTTTCTTTTTGTCCGAGATTTGACGATATTTGATATATCTTTACTGTAATATTAGAATTCTATTTTTTTTAATTTCACACCCATTATTTTTTCTTTAAACTATATCTTTATAGCTGACTAATAAGAAAACGCTCAACTTTTCAGTTATAAATTTTACTTTCATCCATGTTTTTCCAGTAAAAATTATGGATTATTGATTGGATAACAATCTAGTTATTATAAGGGTAAAAAAAAAAGTCTGAACTCTCGGAATCTCAGGGTTCCACAAAAAAACATTTAATTTAAAAAAAGTGATTTAAAAAAAAATTAACTGCAGTGATTTAAAAAAAAAACTTTAAATACTCAAAATTTAAATATAAAAACTTCGCTGCAAATGATTTAAAATTCTGTTTATTTTAACGCTGCTAAAGTGGAACGTAACTATGTTTTGAATACTTTGCGCTTAAAAATTGACCTTCTTCATTTACTATTTTTATGTGTTGACAATAAATAAAATGTTGCTGGTGCTTAAAGTGAAGAGTATAGAAAGTGAACATTTTATATTATTATATGAACGAATTATCTCTGCATTCATAATTAAATTCGAATGCGCTGATAATGAATTAAAATGCTGTTTAGTTTATTGCATCCTAGTGGATATTATACACAGCTAATAATGCCTTTTCCCTTCTCATTACTAATGGATACTTCAGACGATCACAAACTTTAATCATTTATTCATTTCATAACGGATGTGCATCCAATTTATAACTCATCCTTCGAACAAGCAAGCTATAAGCGCGTTGCTGCAAAGAGCTCCAAAAATGCCCGTTAGTCAACAACATCATCATTTTTGTTGGATTTTTTTGCTCAAACAACAGATTAAAACTTAAAGAATATTTGAAGAAAGTGTTGAACGATATAAAAGAGCTCTTTAACAGTTGTTCAAAAAAAAAAAAAAAAAAATTGGCAAGGTGTTGAATATTTTCATTTTTCTAAAACCTATATTTTAACAAATTCCGTGGAACTAAAACAGAAACCTTTAATATTAACACACATTACATTACAGTCACATGAAAATGTCAAAATCATTTCTGACATAGAACAAATAAAATAGCGTTTAATGCGTCTTTATTTACTCTACGGAAGAAATGCGGGAGCCGGGATAGCTTGATTGGTAGGACGTTGGACTCGTGTTCGCGTGAACTGAAGTTTGAATTCAAATTGATCGTTCTTCTCTGGCTCAGGTCAAAATTACGATCTGCGGATGGATGAAAAGTGTGTGAATAAGTCCTTCCTGTAAAACAGGTTGCGACGTATGTGTGTGGCAAAATCGTATTCTTGGCAATAGATGGCGCCACTGAAAAACAAGCGCACCTTCTGCCTTAAAAATTCGCTTGATTTCAATCAAGCTTGCTGATATTGGCAAGTGGTATTTGTAACACACAGAAATTCGAAGAGGGATCGAAGCTTTGATAGGAGAAAAAGCAAATGTCAGGTAGAATTCCTTCAACCGCGGTAAAAATATATACTTTGCATATCCTTGATTTTTCTTCCATTTCCTTCCCATTTGTTTTTTTTGTTTTTTCCTTAATTAATAGGTAGCCTTTTAATTTGTGAAAATTCTATCGGTCATTTTGCAAAAAAAAAATTTCTCATTTATTTAATGAATTCTAATTAATAAACTAATTTTTATTTAAGTGTACTTAGATTTACAATTACTACTTCAAAGTATGAAGTAAGTGATGGTTTCTCTCAGATTTTTGACCTTCTGATTTAATCTATATAAAGAAGTAAACATTTAAAATTGTATGAAGGGCCATAATTTTGGATGACAAGCTGGGCAATAACCCTGGCCTAAAAAACATTTATTAAATTCACTAGTTTATTCAGGTTAATAAGATTAAGCGCATGGTTTGAATCTTAATACAGTTTTTAAAGTTAACTAATGAATTTGTAATATTTGTTTGACTTTGTACCTATCAAATTTGCTGCTTATTTTGTTGGGAAAAAAAAGAAAAAGAAAATACAAATATTTTTTTTCCCGCCTAGGGCAGGCAGCTAAATTCCTAGCTATGGTCCTGATACTATCTTTCTTGAGAGCAAATGTGTGATAAACTAACAAGTTTATTTAGTTTAAAAAGAACAATTAGATCATCTTATTCTTTTTTTTTTTTTTTTTTAAAGAAAAAATAATTGTTTTTTTTTTTTTTTTTGCTAACCAACGTCCGTGATTGCTAATGAAAAATAAATGAGAAGTAATTTTACTTATTAACAATGTAAAAAGGTAACTTTATATTATTATGACAGTACAAATTGGAAACTTACTTTTATTTCTAAAGAATTAAGTTTTTTTTTTTAAAATATATTTTATTAAAATCTCCGTATAAATATTGAAATTTATATTTGGTAACATTTAATCTCTCTCCCATTTTGTTATTATAATTTTTGACACCAAATCAAGCGCGAGCTTATCAAATGAAGATCTCGAAAGATGTAAATAAATTTTGTTGCAATGGATGAATACTAATTTTTTAAAGTAAAAAGAGTGAGAAAATATAACGAAAAAGCACTTAAAATTGCACTAACTTTCGAATAAATTGGAATTTCATTACTTCAAATTTTAATTCAATAAATGCATATCTATGGGCTGGCTACAGAGCCATCTGCACGGTATCCTTTTATTACAAGTTTAGTGATTAATAATTCTCTAAACTAACTCTCTAATTATATAAATCTAATCTATATAATCTAATTATATAAATCTAATCTAATCTAATTATATAAATCTAATCTAATCTAATTATATAAATCTCTAAGTATATAAATCTAATCTGATCTAATTATATAAATCTAATCAAATCTGATTATATGAATCTAATCTAATTATATAAATCTAGTCTTATTATATAAATCTAATCTTATTATATAAATCTAATCTAAACTAAAACTCAGCGGCGCGACAGCCCATAGAGGGCCAAGGCCTGCTGTGCCCATCTCAGTTTTCTTGACCTTGGGCTCTGGGGTGCAGGAGCAGATGTTCCGGTTAGGTGGTCAGCCGAACGCAAAACCTCCAGTGTTTAGTTCCCAAGCAAGCTTGGTACTCATTTATCGACCCACTGAAGGGATGAAAGGCTGAGTCAACCTTGCCCGGCCCGAGGATCGAACCCAGGACCTGTGGCACGAGCGCGCGAAGCGCTACCACTCAGCCACCGGGCGTCATCTAATCTAATTATATAATAAATCTCTAATTATATAATAAATCTCTAATTATATAATAAATCTCTAATTATATAAATCTAATCTAATTATATAAATCTAATTCTGTAATTATAGAATGATAATTTTTTTTATCTCATCGTACTCCCGGCACATTTTTTTCTACAATTTCAATTTATTAAGTTTCATAATTTTTGCGCAGTAAAGAACACCTAAAACAGGGGCTGCGGTATCGCTTACAAATTTTTAATGTAGAGATAAAGTACCTTTTTAGTTTATGTGTAGAAATTGCAATTTAAATATAATCATAATTACTTATTATAAATGTCTTGATCTTAATTTAAAAAAATTTGTAAATTAAACTCTAATACATCGATAGTGTAGGACAGGGATGGGCAAACTGTGGCCCGCCGGAAGATTTATCCGGCCCGCGGATAGAATTTTAACTTGCCGATCCGTGGCGAATATAAACAAGATACATCCATTTTCTTGTCTACTTTGTTTCAAGATATTTTTGTTCTTTCTTTTTTAACAAAGTACTGATGACCTTTTTACTTTCTCTAGTTTTGTTCTACAAAACATAAAGTGATGGAAATAGATAACACAGACAGCATCAACTGGTAAAATGTTGAAAGCTGAAAATCTTTATAGAATAGCCGTAGATAGGCGCCAAAGAGCGTTTGTCTTTCTCGAG
This sequence comes from Parasteatoda lunata, assembly GCA_949128135.1. Classification (NCBI taxonomy): domain Eukaryota; kingdom Metazoa; phylum Arthropoda; class Arachnida; order Araneae; family Theridiidae; genus Parasteatoda; species Parasteatoda lunata. The sequence goes on along the minus strand of OX421977.1, from coordinate 70,846,934 downwards.
GAGCAAACATACGGAATCTAATACATAATGAATTGCACTTCACGTGTGGCAGGCTGCGCATTTTAAGCTACAACGACTGGATTTTTTCTCCCGGAGCGAGTTCTAACACTATTTATTACATGTGGAAAGATTGAACACATATAAAGGTATTGCAAATGTTGAAATTATTAAATACAATATAAAATAGCTAGTGCATGTTTGAGTTATATGTAAAAAATTTTAAACTCCAAAATGGCTACTAACAAACGCAAAGTTGATTCAAAGTGCCGTGCGTTCAACGATGAATGAACTTGGAAATATTTTTCTGCAGTTGCAAAAGATAAGCTAGTATCTTTTATCTGCAATGAAGCTGTAGCAGTTTTTAACAAATACAATATTAACCGGCATATTACAGTCAAGTACAAGAATGCCAACTACGAAGCAATGTTTGAATGTGAAAGAAGACAAATTGCAGAAAGTCTCCTTCGAGAATTATCAGATCGACAAAATTTTTTCAAGAAAATAAAAATTGTTCAAGAAGCAGCTACGCATGCAAGTTTCATTGTAACATACAATATTGCTAAAAATAATAAATCTCTCGGTGATGGGGAGTTTATTAAACAATGCAGGGCTCGAAAAATCGCCCGTCTTCGGCGGTCAAAAATTCCCCGCGTACAACAAATTTCTCGGATTCGACGTCTGTCCGGACGGCCATTTTCCCGTTAAAGTTCGTGATACATTTTCAATTTTCGTTATCTTACAAGAGTCTATCGCCTCACTTCTATAATGACCCTCTAATCTAGAAATACAGCAACATACAGCGCTTGGTGGAATTGATGTTTTCTCTGTCTGGGAGTACTGCAGCGGTTGAAAGGAGCTTTTCAGTAATGAACTTACAAAAAAACACATTACGTACTGGTCTTAACAAGAAGCGCTAAACGCAATTATGAACATCTAGCTAAATGGAAAACCCCTTTCAGATTTCTGAGCTCAAACCTCTGTAAATCATTAGATTGATTGTGGAACTGGCAAACGTCATATTTGATTCATTTAAAAAACGCAGTACCCTCGGATAAATTGACATTCCAGATAACTTGACCTTTGTCATTTAAATTATTTCATTTAAGAAATAAATTATTTCATAAAATAAATACTAGGTTACTATTAGTAACCTAGTATTTCTTTTATAACTGTATAATGTTATCCTAGTATTTGTAATCCTAATAACTACTAATTCATTGTGCAATTTATATGATAAACATTTGTAATAAATAAGAGAAAATTATATTTTTATTTATTCAGAAGTGACGGGTTAGTTTAAAGGCCTGTTTACACGGTCCAACTTCTCGAATCCGAGAAATTGGACGGATTTCTCTGTCCAAGAAATTGGATGATTCGTTGACACTATCCAAGTTCTTGAATGTCACTTATTCGTTGAAAGAAAACCTTGCGCATGCGCATTGTTCATATTCAACATTATGAAATAATACTTACATAAGTTTAAAATTACTAAATAAATTTCAAATAAAATCATAATAACACAAATAAACAGCAACAGATAAATTTATTTGGACTAAAATATATGAAAACAGACAACAAAATGATATAATTTGCTGCCTGCTTGGTGATGTCACAAAACTTAAGACGCTGATTGGTTAAGGGAGAAAAAACTTGAATGGAAAGTAGAACATGCTCTACTATCGTCCAAGAAGTTGGACCAAGTTCTTGGATGCTTGTTTACACGATCCAAGCTCAAAGCATAACAAGTTTCCATCAATATCAATCAATCTCTGTCCAAGAAATTGGATCGTCTAAACAGGCCTTAAAAGGAGGGCGGATACATTGTTGGACAAGCCGTCCTCGGAGACGGTTAAAATTTCCGAGTTTTTTCGAGCCCTGAAACAATGTATGCTCCAAGTTAGTGATGTTTTATGTCCAGATATGAAAAATAATTTTGCGGCTGTAAACTTATCGCGAAAAATAGTGACTTCTAGAATCGAAGCCATCGATTAATATTTAACATCACAATTAGAGTCAAAAATTGCACAATTTATATTTTGCTCAATAGTTATGAATAAAAGCACTGATATAAACGATACTGCTCAATTAGTGTTATTTATAAAAGCTGTTGATGAGAGCTTTGAACTCACCGAGGAAGTGGCGTGTTCTTTAAAGGGAACTACAATGGGATGTGATATTTTTCATGAGTTTCAGGAAAGACTTTGAAAGTTTCCTTAACAGTGAGTTTCCCTTTTGAAAATGCCTGCATTTTTCACAAATCTTTTTTGTTCTATGAACAACTTGAATGTTAAGATGCAAGGGAAAAATCAATTCATCGATGATATCTGGGCCCATCTCAAAGCTTTTAAACTGAAGCTTAATTTGTTTGCCGGGCAACTAACTAAAACCGACTTGTCTCATTTCTCGAGGTTAAATTCAATAGCCTCAGTAAAGAAGGAAAAGCATAAGAATTATGAAGATGACTTGAAAAAACTCTTTTTGAGTTTCAGATTTCAGTGCCATTCAAACAGAATTTGATATTTTTACCATGCATTTCAACGTAAATTGTGAAACAGTGAGATCGGATTTTCAGCTTTGAATTAATTGAGTTGCAAACAATCATCTGAAGCAGTTGTTTCTAAATATGCAAGGCCCGACTTAGCCTAATTGGGGCCCGGGACAAAATCCCCCTCTGCTTCACTTTTGCAGTAATGAAGAACCTAACTTTATAGAAGAATTAAAATTTTTCACCTCATTAAAAATAACAAGAAAAATGACTAGAACCTAAAATAGCTATAAAGTCCCCCCCCCCCCCCCCACCTCCAATGGTCAGGCGAAATATCATTCTCGTCTAACTGTGAAAAATTCATATCCTTGCTGACATTAGGGCAGAATTCGGCAAAAATTTCACAATTACGATGGCTCAATTAAGCCTATCAGAAGCCTGTATTTTGCTACATTTCGCGAAATGTAAAAATACAGGCTTTTGATGGGCAAAATTTGTCCATCATAGTTGTGAAATTTAAGCTGAATTCCACCCTAGAAAGCTATGGATTTACGAAATATAGTTTGTGTTCATAGAATAGATTAATGAAGAAGCTAACATAAAACTGACGGATTTTACTTTGTACTGATATTTTGTTTAAAAAAAAGTTCATTAAAGAAAGAAATGTAATATAAACTCTTCGATTTGGGGGCCCCCTTAGATGTGAAGGCCCGGGGCGGCTGCCCCGTATACCCCTGCCTTAGTCAGGCTCTGTAAATATGCCAAAGTTTGAGTTTTAGAAATCATTACCAAAAGCTAGTTTCCAAAATTTAATATCTCATGCCCAGAAAATCAGTGCTATGTTTGATTCATCTTATATATGTGAACAAGTGTTTTCAACTATGAACCTTAGAAAGATAATTTCAGAAGTAGACTAACAGATAAGCATTTAGCCTAAAAATAAGTAGGGGAGAGTCGGGTAGCCCCGCCCACTTAAGGAGTATTGCTTATATTTCTGTATAATATTGAGTAATAATCAATATTTTTGTATGTTTCTATTGTTTTATCATCTAATTAAATAATGCAAAAAGAATAAACCAAAAAAAGAATAGTTTAACTTAAAAAAATAGAAATGTTCAACATATTTTCAAAACTATTCTTTACCATGTTACCAGCTGCATAAATACTTGAAACTAATAATAATCTTTTCTCTGAAAATAATCTTTTTTTTAATATAACAATAAGTGTCCGATGGCCCATTGACTTGAAAAAATATTCTATACATACGAAATTGACAGTCGGCGGGGGTACCCGACACTCCCCTACATCTCATTTCGAACCTCAATATAAGGAACTTTTAAAAATGAAAATGCAATTTTATTAATCTCATAAAATATTTAAATTAAAACTTGTATATCGTTTCTTTATTTTAGAAATTTTTATTTAGCCCAACAAACTTTTATTTTTCGTTTTTTGGCCTTAGACCAAAAAAGTTTGCCCATCCCTGGTGTAAGAGTACTTTCTGGAGATGATAATTCCAAAATACGATAATCCCATCTATCTTCACCCTATTTACTTAAATATTTAACCCATTGTTCAGCATTTGTCAAGTTTCCGTTGCACCTGCGACTTAAAATAATTAAACAAATATTATCATATTGAACAAAAATTATCTTTAAAGTCAATGTTACGCAATAAATCAACTTTGAATGGCATAAAAAGATTCTATTTACAATAGAAACTATATTTCGTAGTATTATACACTCTGCTAAATTTCTAATAAAATCGGTTAAGAATACAAAAAGTTAGGATTGAGAGTATAAAAAAACGGTGTTTAATATTTATTTATTTATTTTTTAACGTTAAAGTTTACGAATCTTTGTTTAATCTATACTCTCGTCAATGTATTTTTCGATCTATTTTTCTCATTTGTTAACGTAACGAATTATAAATTTAGCATTGATTATACAAATGTTTAATGCAATATGAAAACTTGATAACTTCAAAATAGTGTCTCGCCTTTATATTTTCATTTTAATATATAAATTTTCATTTTTGAATAAAAAGAAATTGAAAATTTCTTTATAATATGGAAAATAAATAAATATATTAGAATAACTTACTTTAAAATTGCTCTTTTTTAAAGACACTTTTGCCATAACTTTTGTTAAAAAATAAAAGCTTCCCACTCAATTGTATTGTATTGCGTGTATTGTTGTTTATTTTGACCCGTAGTTACTAATAGTTACTATAAAGGATTAAAATATACATAAATACTTAACAATATAAATTTTTAATACAGTTTTTGCAAAATAAACGGAACAAAGCATTTTGTAATCAAAAACTTTAGTTATTCAATTAATTTCTACACCTTTTGAACTAGGCGTACTGTTGAACCTCTTTCTACCAATTAATAGGTGTTTTCAAGTATTAATTTGCGAAAAGATTCCTTTGTTCCCCATTCGAATTCGGTAGAGCACATCACAAAAGCAGGAAATCGTCTGTCAAAAAAATAAAATGAAATAAAATAGAAAAGGCTTAGTAAGAAGTGTTCGACCTAAATTCTGGCACTGATTGACATATGACATTAAAAGTAAAATAAATCTAAAAATTAATAAAAAAACTATGAAGCGTTATTTGATTTCTCACTGTTAAATAGAGATAATTATTACGAATGATTAATATTTTAATTTATTGGTTCATTATATATTCTCGATGATGTAAAATATTACGGTTCGTTTGAAAATGCACTCATGCAAACGAGAATTGAAATCGTTTTCGCAGTCCAAGAAACAATTAGTCTAATTTGCGTTTCTTTTTATCCTTCATCTCATAGTTCGCGGCTTCAGCAACATTCCGTTTGCTCGAAAATTATGCACAGCGCAATTACAAAATTATCGGAGTCATTAGAATGTTATAATTATGAATAGAAACCACAATCTTTTTTGGCATATTTCAGCAATGGAACAAAATAAAAGCGGAAAATCAACAAGAAAAAAAATCTAATTTCAAAACTAAAAGATTTTTGTTGAAATTAATAAGCATGGCTGTGTAATTAATTTGAACCTAGCCTAATTAACAGAAGTATCTAAGCTTATCTGATTAAAAACTTAGTTGAAGAACTGAGCATGTGAAGGTTTTATGTGAAAGTCTAGTCAATTTGAGTTGAATTAGCTTTAGAATTTTGAACAATTTCGCGTTTTATTAGTATATGGGCGAAATATAGTGGCTAAATTTACGTGCTAATTAACTGCCTGAAATAGTGAAAAATATAAAACGAACAACAACAACGAAAAATTTCGTAATGAACTTCTACACACATTCAAATATTAAAAAAGAAAAAAATTTCGAACGTTTTATCACATTTTTATCCCTTTTTTTTTTTTTTTTTTTTTCTTCTGTTAAGTATTCACATTCTCAATTATAATACACTCTCAATTATAAGCACAATGAAGGGACAGAATTTTCATCCAGGCGCTACAAAAATATAACTATTAAATTTTGGCAGCTAATATATTTTATTAATAACTATTAGTATATTTATACTGTATATAATTGACTTCTTAGTTATGATGTATATAGTGAGTTATATTTGAGTTTTACATCTTAGAGACTAAAGGTATTCAAGAGTTCATTCAAAATGAAGTTACTTTCGAAATTCTTTTACTTTCTAAAAATTTTGAGGTGTCTGTGTATGTGTTCGTTATCATGTAATTTTTCATGTTATTCGTTCGATATCTTTTACCATTATTTCAAGTGCTTATTACTTTAAAAATTTGTCCAAGCGATGTTTCGATTGCGAGTTTGTGTCATGCGATAAGGTTTGCTCATAAGGTTTTGTCCTGAAAAATCGTACAAAACTGAACTATCAATTTGGGCCTTGTTATGTTATTATAAAATTGAATACAAAAAGTTATTAAATTTTTCGATGCAGTTTTGTTCTTATTAAACTATCAGAAAAATCAGTTTAATGTTGAACCTTAATACGGTGCAAATCGAACCATGTTTATGCTTGAATTGAATTATATTATCATATAATCGAGTTTTAAAAAAGAAAGAGGAATATAATTCAACCTTACTACGATATGAGTAAAGGGTCAATTCATAAAGGACAATTCATCGCGCAAAATTCGTCGCAGTGACAAATCGTCGAGGAGACAATTTATCATTGGCGTAATTCTTTGCAGCGACAATTCCTTGAGGGCAAAATTCGTCGCAGCGATTATTCGTTATGGGTACGAGACAATCGTCGAGGACAATATTTATTTTGTTATTCAATAATTGTTTGTTTTTTTTGGAAAATAATTTTTCCAAAATACAATTCTTGAAAAAGGTATATACTAAATATGATATATTTTTATATTTAGTATTTATTTTGGCTTAGCAAACTATTTGTTTCTGTTCAAGAATTGTATTTTTGGAAAATAATTTTGGCTTAATATTTTTAAATATTTGTTTCTGCTCAAAAATTATATTTTTGGAAAATAATTTATTTTTTGAAAATAATTTTGGCTTAATATTTTTAAATATTTGTTCCTGTTCAAAAATTGTATTTTTGGAAAATAATTTATCTTTTAAAAATAATTTTGGCTTAGCAAAATATTTGTTCTGTTCACAAATTGTATTTTTGGAAAATAATTTTTGTGTTTATCATCAATACATTTAAAATTTTTTAAACTCCAATGAGTAAAATCGAGAGAGAAAAAAAAAGAAAAAGTTTCTATTTTCAGTTATAAAACTTTAACTGTATGAATGTTAAGCGGCAAAAATACCCTAATCAATCAACATTCTTTGCGATTTTAAACTGTCATCTGTGGTTTAACCCCTTAACTCTCAGCATTATAATTTCTTGAAAAAGGTATATATTAAATATAATATATTTTTATATTTAGTGTTTATTTTGGCTGAACAAAATAATTTTTTTCTGTCATAAATATATTTGTAGCGAGAAATATCATAACATGAAATAAGTCAAAACAAGAACTATGTTTTGGTTCTGTCAATTTGAGCGACATTATAGTTCAACGCACTTTAAAATTTCTATAAGTTTTTACACGTAAATTTGTTAATTATTTTAGGAACAAACCAAATAAATTAAAAATATCACCATCGATGTATTAAAACTATTAGACATTTAAGTTCAAACCATCGTTTTTTTTTTGTAATGAAATTTCAACAACCGATAATGTAAATGAATCATTGAGAAAGTCACAAAATGGAATTCTTACTTTTTTATTACATAAACGTGATCATTGCAAAAAACAAAATGCACGGATTATAAGCAAAGCAAATTTTGGCATTGAACATCTGAATATAATTAGAATATATTTGCTTTCAGGCAAAAAAGAAACCCAACGTTAATGGAAATTTTTTGTTCCTTTTCGCTTTTTTTCTGTTCTTTTTATCGTTAAAAGAAAGGTTAATAAACAAACAGAAGGTAAACGACACCGTGCATAACATGGAATCCAGTATTAAATTTCTCGAAGTAATGCAATAATGCTCTAGCTGATGTTACTATTTCCAAGGTTATGCAAATCGAATATCACCTTCAGTTTTATTCTTAATTTCTCGAAAGTTTTTTTTCTTCTTCCGTCTATCTTTTCTTACAGGAAAAATATTTCAAATAGTAGTTATTTTATAGTTGTTAATATTATGTAATAAATTTGTAATGGATACGGAATGAAGGTCATTACGTTTTTTTTAAGATAGGTCAAATGACTGAGATGTAAAAATAATTATAAGATAGATTGTATTACGTCGTTTGATATACATGTTCTTATAATGCATTCAAGGAACTGTTATTTATACACTTTCAGTCAGAGCCTGTTTTATCAAGATAACGTTCGAATTGGGTTTAACCTTAATACGATACCCAGTTGAACTAAATTTATTCTGTAAATTACTCTTTTTTATACCCAATTTTGATGATGCCACGCTTCAACCTGAACAACAACGTGGTTCAATTTAACCCTGTTTTAAGGGTGCATCAAACTTGTTTATCATGATTCAAAGTACCATTATTATTATGGTTCAATATTGACTGAACTTATCGAATTTTAATAACTCATTTAAAAGATTCATGAGATGAAGTATTTGAACCGTTCCTTTTATTTATTTAAAATGTTTTATTTATTAAAAAATTTGTTTTAAAATATCTGTAATCAAAAACTGCATTCAATTAATACGATACCCAGTTGAACTAAATTTATTCTGTAAATTACTCTTTCTTATACCCAATTTTGATGATGCCACGCTTCAACTTGAACAACAACGTGGTTCAATTTAACCCTGTTTTAAGGGTGCATCAAACTTGTTTATCATGATTCAAAGTACCAATATTATTATGGTTCAATATTGACTGAAGTTATCGAATTTTAATAACTCATGTAAAAGATTCATGAGATGAAGTATTTGAACCGTTCCTTTTATTTATTTAAAATGTTTTATTTATTAAAAAATTTGTTTTAAAATATCTGTAATCAAAAACTGCATTCAATTAACCTAAAATAGTTTCTTTATTGTACTTTGCTGATTTGGTAACAAAATTGAGGAATTTTGCAAGTTAGTTGCCAAATCAGTACACTACGATAAAACCGTAAAATCTGGGCCTATTTGAATGCATTTGTTTGACAATAATTATTAGAAAACATAAAATTAAGACAATTTAGATAAGTTTTAAGGTTGCAGCAAACTTGTATATTATGATTCAAGGTACCAATATTATTATGGTTCAATATTGACTGAACTTATCCGATTTTAATAACTCATTTAAAAGATTCATAAGATAAAGTATTTGAACCGTTCCTTTTATTTATTTGAATTTGTTTTAAAATATTTATAATAAAAAACTGCATTCAATTAACCTAAAATAGTTTCTTTATTGTACTTTACTGATTTGGTAACGAAATTGAGGAGTTTTGCAAGTTAGTTGCCAAGTCAGTAAACTACTATAAAACCGCAAAATCTGGGCCCATTTGAATGCATTTGTTTGACAATAATTATTAGAAAACATAAAAGTAAGACAATTTAGATAGAAAAAAAAGCGCCAGTTTGAATGCATACAACAGCCCCCAGAGGGCGAATAGCCAAAGTAGGCCGTTAACAGCAAAAGACAATTACTGTTCAGTTAAAAAAAATTTCTAAAACTTGAAATAAAAGAATTTTGCTAAATTAGAAATTAATTTTTTCATCAAACTGTTACTGTTGTTTTCTTTCCCGTTTTTACTTTTTATTTAAATTAATTTTTCTTTCTTTTTTTTTCTTCTCCAGAATATTCCCAGTGACTACAGTTATGTTAGCAATGCACAGTTGGAGAATTTCTACTGCAATGCTGGCTTTTAAAGGTCGCGAGAGCATGCAAGATACAAACTTTCCAGTCACCGACTATGAAGACACCAAAGTCAAAAGTTTATGAAGAAAATATAATCTAGGCTTAAATAAGTAGTGGACCTAAATGATCATAACGGAAGATTTTTATATTCGCTTCCATTATATATTTAAGTGGTTCTCTATTTATAAGAGTTTTGTATATATGTAACTATATATAACGTATCATCTCATATACTGTTAAAAATTGATTTTTGTTGATATTTACAGACTTTCGGCAATATTCTTCGGAAACTCAGTGTCCAATACACTGGACAACATTTGCCATAATTTTATTACTTAAAAATAATATTTTATGATTCTTTTCTATTTGCATAATTTTACGAAGGGTATATCTATGTAAAATTATAAATGAATTTAACCTCTTTGGACAGAGTTCTTAATTACAATGAAAAATTGTAAGAAAAGCATGGAATTTGATTCAATAAGTAACCGTTTGGACAGTTTTATGACAAGCAAATATCTGATTATTAGAGTTTTGTGGATATCATATTATTGAATAATAATAAAAATAATCAACCTATAATATTCAAGTTAATTCAATTTATTATTTTTTTAAAATTCTTTAATGAAATAATGAGCTTATTTTTTACTAAGTTACTTATTTCTGACAAAGAAAATTGCTTTTTTTGACAAAGCTTGGATACCAGAAGGATATAATAGAGAAGTCTAAGCTGATGTAACTTTATTTACTTGTCCACTTGCAATCCTTCGTTCGCAACAAAGCAACCAATGAGAAAAAGCTATTGGGATGGAAATACATATCGCTCGGAATAGTGCAAACAGCCAGTTGCCACTCACAACTACAAAATTATTACAATTGATTGATTTATTCTACTCAGGGATAACATAACAACCGATGGGGAAAAGCTATTGGGATGGAAATACATATCGCTCGGAATAGTGCAAACGGCCAGTTGCCACTCACAACTACAAAATTACTACAATTGATTGATTTATTCTACTCAGGGATAACATAACAACCAATGGGAAAAAGCTATTGGGATGGAAATACATATCGCTCGGAATAGTGCTAACAGCCAGTTGCCACACAACTACAAAATTACTACAGTTGATTGATTTATTCTACTCAGTGATGTAGTTCAGCCTCTTGCTTGAACATTTCGATGCAAAAGTTTAAAAAAATAATTGCCACATCGATACCCAGCAAACCAGCTAAAAATTCATAGTCTATCGTATTTTTCAAATTTAATATCCTTTTTAAATGGAAATAGCCAAAGAGAATTTTAGTTTTGAAAATAAAGAATATAGATGTAAAATTTCCTTAAAATTAGAATACTTAAAATTTAAAATGTACTTTCGTGGAAAATGCCTCTTTATGTGGTGTAAGGTTTTAGTAATTTTTTTTCTTCTTTTGTCAAAGGATTCCTCTTTCCATTTAAGTGTAAATGACATTCCTTTCAAAGGATTTAATTTTCAAAGGATTTTTGCAAATTACATTCTCTTCGAGATCAAGATAATAAAATTTTATATCAGTAACAGAAAACTCGATTTTTGCAACAAAATTAAACGGATTTTAGATGCTATTATGATTTTTTGTTAAGAATTTAAAGTCCAAATATTTATTGTGGACTGTTTTAAAAATATTTTTAATTAAAAATCAAGGAGAGAAGCTTTAGTTATCCAGAGCTATTTCAGGCTAAAAAATTTACTTGAATATTTAATCTTTTAACTTAATTGTTTTTTAGCTTAATACTTCACCATCCATTGATTTAATACATTAATGCGTATTAAACACTCTGATACCATTCATTGATATAATGGATTGATTAAGATTACACCATCCATGATTAAAGCAACGTTTTCCTGTGTTTTTAATCAGGATTTAAAATCTTTATCAGATCGACTTCGTGATTCTATTGAATTATAATGCTTTTTAAAAAAGAGATTGTTTAAGAAACATTCATGAAAGCAAAAATTTGTTTTCCATCGCTTCTTCAAGGAATTATTAGTTCAGGGATTAATGTTCAATAGTTTCACAAGCATGTAGCTCAATGCGTACAACTCTTACCAACCACCAACGCATTCATTCCTCGGAAAATATCGGAATATTTTATTTGCACTATAAAAGTATCAAATACTCCATGATAATTCAATGGTTGCTTATGGTATCAGTAATTTCACCAGCAGGCGTATTACATTCTTTCCAACACTGTCATTCCTCGGAAAGTATCATCGTAATATTTAATTCGTGCCATAAAAGTATCTAATAATGTCATAATAATTCAATGGTTGTTTATGGTATCAGTAGTTTCATTCATAAGCAATGCGAACTTCTCTATCCAAAGTTGTCCCTCCTCGGAAAGTATCGTAATTTTTAGTTTGTACTGTGAAAGTATCTGATTATGGTAATGATGACATGATAATTTAATGCTTATTTATGATTTATTACAAGCTAATATAATTTCATAGCTAAGGGTTGATTCTGATAAATTGAATGATAATTTTATAAGAAGTTGTAAATTTAAAAGTGGCATTAGTCAATATAGAACAAAAGGAGCGAATCACCTCATATCGGTGATTGAAAATTTTGATCGTGAAATAATAGAGGGATCTTGATTGTTCAATGTTGTTGTCGCGTATGCCTGCCTGATTAGGCATCAGAGGAGTGCGATTGTTCTTGTTTCCTAGTGGCGCCATCTATGTTCAACTTGATTGTTCAATATCCTTGCGTTATAAGTTTTTTTAAATTAAGTTTTAAAATTTTTGACAACATTGAAAATGAACTTTCTGTGTAATATTGTGCAGAAAGAGGGTATTATTTTAATTTGTGTACATATGTATTGTCTTGTTTGCTGTAGAGTCTTTTCATGTCTTATAAGAATAAAATATATGTTAATGAAAGTTCCAGTGATTATTTTATATGGTTTGTGGCAAAAACTTGGCCAAGGGCAAAAATATAATAATCCACTTTAGAGAATATTAAACACAATATTAATAAAATAATGCGAATTAAAACGAAGTTCAAATTTTACAGAAGTTATACATATTTCTATACACTAATTTTATTTCCATAAAAAATTACAATTGATTATAGGTATTTTAAAATTTTAAACCTAATTATTTTATACCATCAACTGGTTAGGAGAATAGATTGTAATTTTATTAAAGTTTGTTGAAAAAAGTTTTAACTTAGGAAAGGAAAAAATGTGTCTAATCAAATTAGGATCTGCATCGTCTGGTTGAGAAAAATTACGTCCGTGAAACAATTATCCCCCCCCCCCCAACATGTTGGTTTTCATAAAAAGGTGCATTTTAGTTCTGTTAACGTTTTCATTTACTCTCGTGATTGGTTGGTTGTTCGTGAATTGTAAATCTTGCAATAGAAATTTTTAACGAACCCTTCCAACCTAAAGAGGAAAAGTACCTAGTTGTCTATGAAATATAGGTATGTTTAGCACAATTTTGTGCCTGATTTCATAAAAAAAAAAATAAAATAAAATTTTTTTTTGCGTCCATTGGTTATAATAGTTATAATAAATCTTTCCAATCATTATGTAAAAGAGTGAAAATCCGATCATTAGACAATTAGTTAGTTAAAAATGTGTGTCGCTTTTAATTTTGCGGTATGTACAGTATGCCAAGAGAAAAATGGACCAATCCTAAATAACTTTTGATCTAATGACCAGATCTTCAGGTTCTAATTAAGACTCTGTCTTAATGGCTCGAGGGGTTGACCTCAAATACGTTAATTAATAAGCACAGACGATATTTTAAGTTACGAAATCAGACACAAAAACATACTTTCTCTGTATAAATATACCTTTTTAACATACATAACATAAGCATACATTTCTGACCCCGAAAATATAGACGATAGACGTATAGTTAAAAAAATGTCAGGTATTTAAAATTCGATTTCTCTGGAACTATTCAACCGATTTCGCTCAAATGTTATATTTTTAAAGTATATTCTTTAAAACGATGCAAAAAATTGTAAATCTTACATTAAAAAATTTTTTCGACCATTATTATATAAATAATAGATATTTACTAAAAGTTACTTTTTGCATGCCATTATCTTTGGATAGACGAATTTTATAATTGTGCGCAAAAATTTTTCAATTTGCATAAAAAGTTCCCTAGATATCCCAAGTAGCACTCAATATCGATTGATCTCGAAAAAACTTCGCTTACGACGTCGATCGATGTTCTTCCGAAACATCGATCTATGTAAAAACGTCAGATTTTTTTTATATTGTACGACATTGTAAAATTTATATAGATCGATATCTCAATAACGCCGTAGAATGTAGAGTTTGAAAAAAACATATTCCACGGCGTTTACAGATACAGTAGAATGTCGATGAATATTTTTATCACGTTATTCGTAAAACAAATATTAATAAGCATTTAAAGATGCGACAGAACGCCGATCGATAATTTTAACACGTTATTCAAGAAATTTTTTTCACTGGATATTGTAGGATATAGGTACAAGTCTGTTAATTATTTTATATGGTTTTGCACTTCAGATTTCATTTCGCTAATTATACTCCAGGCTGTACAGTTGCAGATTTAATTAATTTGATTTATAATGAGTAAAAAAAAATCCTTCATTTTTTGTCAAGGATAACTGGAAAAGAGCTACATGCTCTGCTCAGTCTATGCCTATTTAGCAGAAAATTAATCATTTCCTTGCATGCTAGACAATAAGCATTCTGCAAACTAGTGAGCAAAGATTTAACATTGCCTTAGAATAAAATATCTGCAAGTATTTAAGTCATACTTTCAAAGTTCAAGTTGTGTAGCCAGATTTTTCAAAAAAAATAATAAGCACCCAAAAATATTTTTAATCAGTTTCCAAACAATAAAAATATATATATAATTAGGATTTGAGCAGTAATAAGCTTAAAAATTAATTAAGTGTAAAATAGGTGAAAAGGAATAAGTGTGAGCACTGTAGATGGAATGTAAGAAGTGAATATTAATTTAAGGCATGATAATTATTTTCAGCTCAACTATGATTTATAAATCAAAGACAATTTGCTTGTTTAAAAATTACCACATTTAACATGTATGTAAATTAGTTTTCTTATTTTTTAGCATTTGCAAGGTACATTTGATCTTCAGACAGGATTCAGTCACTGAAAATTAATAATTTAATATATTGCACAATAGCACTAAAAACTCAAAAAATATTATAATTTTATGGGTTCAATAAAATTTACACTTCTGATATGAACGTGCTTTGTAATATAGAAGGTGTGAATGCAGAGGAATAAAACAAAAAGTAGCTATGAATATTTTATTTGAATAAACATTTAAAAATTTATTAAAACAAATTGGCACATTCTTAGGTCTCCAAGTCCAAAGAATTGGTCACGTCAATTATCTTAGGTTTCCGTCCTTCCCAATCAGTGGCTGAAGCAGACCTTCCCAAATTTTTCCGCAAGCTCTTGGTCTCAAAGCGTTCGAGAACTGTAGCTGGAAGCAAAACATTGAGTAATATTATAACATTTAAAAAATAAAAACTGAAAGACTAACAAAACACAATTTATTAATGAGTATATAACGAAACTTAGAGAACTAAATTGAATAAGGGCTTTGAGCAATGATTCTCAACATTTTTTTGTTTTGTTGTTACGGCACACTTTTAACCATTTCGAAATTTGACGGCACACAATGAAAAAAGTTAGATTAAAAGTTGTTTACTTACCTACAACACACTGTGTTAAATAGTTTGTGATAATAATAAGTACTACAAAAGCACGTTTATTAAGGGATTATTATTTCTTTTGAGTGATTTTTTATTAGTTAGTAACAGTTATTTTTTCTTCTTCCTTTTGCTAGTTATTAATTGTTAGCTTGTTTTCTATAGTTATTAACTGTTATTTTTTGTGATTTCTTGTTTACTAGTTTTTTGCTAATTATTAATTGTTAGCTTATTTTTTTTTTTTGTTAGTTATCCTTTCC
This sequence comes from Parasteatoda lunata, assembly GCA_949128135.1. Lineage (NCBI taxonomy): Eukaryota > Metazoa > Arthropoda > Arachnida > Araneae > Theridiidae > Parasteatoda > Parasteatoda lunata. The sequence goes on along the minus strand of OX421977.1, from coordinate 70,831,147 downwards.
TAATTTGTTTTTTTATATAGGGGAGAGTCGGGTACCCCCGACCAATGTCAATTTCATATGTAGAGAATAATATTTTTTTCAAGTCAATGGGCCATCGGACAATAATTGTTATATTAAAAAAAGATTATTTTCAAAGTTTCAAGTATTTATGCAGCGGGTAACATGGTAAACAATAGTTTTTAAAATATGTTGAATACAGTTGTCATGATATTAAGAAAAATTGGTTGAATGTTTCGATTAAACTTCATTTTAATATTAAAAAAATAATTTTTTCTATACATACAGCATTAAAGTATGTAGTCTTAAGTTTAGTTTGCACAAAGAACGAAGTTTATTTGTGAAAAATTGTTCGAGTAATTACAAATTTACAAAAAAATTGGATTTTGTGTAGCCCCGCTCACATGAATGTTAGGTATCACAGCCCACTTTTATTTCGTCGATAAATGTACGGTTCCAAAGATTTACTTAAATTAAATTATTTTCTTTAAATATTTAATATAAATATATATTAATATTATAATATATTAATATACATTAATAATAATAAAAAATATAACATTTGTTGTTAATAAATGATAGAATTCACTAAAAGTATATAAATATGTAATAAAAAAAATAATTTTGTGATAAAAATGATAAATAAGGTTTATCAATTGTCAATACATTGGTCATTTTCATTTACACCTGAAAAAACAATCAAAAAACATAATTTTTGTAACTGGGCGGGGCTACCCGACACATTTTGAAAAGAGCTGAAAACATGTTTTTTGAAATTTCTATTTTAAGTTAAACTATTCTTTTTTTGGTTTATTCTTTTTGTATTATTTAATTAAATGATAAAACAATAGAAACATACAAAAATCTTGATTATTACTCTATATTATACAGAAATATAAGCAATAGTCCTTAAGTGGGCGGGGCTACCCGACTCTCCCCTATTTGGTTTTTTTTTTAGTTATCCTTTGTTAATTTGTTTATTAATTGCATAGCTTACTTTAATGATTAAGTTTTATTTCCATCTGTAAGTTAATATTTAGCTTGCTTTCCTTAGTTAATTAATCATTTTAAATTAAAGTCATTAAATTTCCTACTTACTTCAAAAAATTTTTAAAACTATGTGTCAAAGACAATTTTAATTCTCTCATCTATTTTAAGATTGTCAGAGACAAGGCAATCGCCAACAAAGATGCTAACGCGGTTAAAGCTTAGAAAAATTATAAAAAGTATATATATATATACTTTTTATGAACATTTCAAGAATTTGGCAGCACAAAAAAGTACCGCGGCACAGCGGTTGAGAATCACTGGCTTAGAGAATCGACACACGGATCAAAAAAAGGCATGCTGCATTAGACACTGTTTTGTAAACTGACTGAATATTCAAGCGGCAATGCTGTATCTTTGATTAAATAATAAATCTTTAACAACAAAAAATACTATAATAAAAAGCTAGTCAGTTCAGCTTTAATTGTATTTCTTAATATTCAATTTTACTTCTATGTATTAAAGAAAATTCTCTTAAACTAATGTGAATACACAAAAAGTATTGAAGTTGAAAATAAGATTTATTTTTAGAATTTAGATCTGATATTGATTACTTATGATTGCATATACTTAGAAGTATAATTAAACAAAAGCTCAAACTTATTATAAATACACTGCACTTCCAAATGCATTCAATTCCTTAATGTAACCGTTTTTTTTCCCTTCCTTCTACAAAATTACTTTTTTTTTGTGATCAGATCCAAAAACTATTGACTTACAACTGTGTTAGACTTAGAAAATTAAGTTTTTCAAGCCTCTCTCTCTCTCTCACTCACTCTTTTGGTTTGGATTTCTGAAACTTTTTTGCAATATTTGGTTTCCTTTACATGGGAAAAAATTTTTATTTTGTATTTTTCAAATAGAGAGAATCTCTTTCTATCATTATTTTTAAATTAAATTTAATTGTAATGCTGCCTTTAACTAAAGCTTGTAAAGATAAAAATCGACTGATGATATATATATTAATAAATATTAAAAAATTGTGAGTATACACGAAAAATCCTGAATAAACTTAGAAATGTTAAGGATTAACTGCAGATCAATGTTTGTAAAATTTAATACAAAAAGGAGAGGAATTCTAAATATTTTGATTTATTATTAGCAATTGGAATTGTTATTCAGATTAAAAATTTTTTAAATTTTTTTTCTTAAAGCATTTAAAAACTGGAAGGAAAAAAATATCACATATATATATTAAAAAAAATAAATAATATTTTAATCAACAATTTTACCCAAATGACATTAGTGATGGCAGGCACTCTTTCAAATGACTTTTTTACTTTTCGCCTCAGTCAAAATACCGGCATATGCTGTCAAAATACCGAATCTGAAAACAAAAGTTTGTTAATTTATTCAAACAGCTACAAGACAATACAAATTATGTAAAAATTTAATCTAAAAAAGTATTAAAATATTTATATTAGCTAGCCCACTTTCCAGTATTATTTATATGTACACTTGTTAATAATAAGAAAAATCGATGCTATAAACAACTCCGCAGCTGATACATCGCTTAAAATGAAAGTCACTATCAGTTGCTTAAATCAGATTTCTGATGCATCATCTAAAACAAAAGTCATCATATTGGCCTGCCGATATATGTGTTAAGTAGATATTTTGAGATACATAGATTTATTGCCCAGTCCTATATAGAATAATCATTTAAACTCTCTCCATATACCCTTAAGTACAGAACAAATAAGATGGTGAAAGTCTTTTTCGCTTTTTAAGGGGACAGCAAGGTTTGAAAAGGTTAAGATTTACTGGTCTATTATTTTGCAAATTTTTCATGAAAAATAAATTAGGAAAAAAAATTGAAAATACAAAATGTTACTCGAGGCTCCTAAATTTATACTAGTTTTCTCATCTTGCAATTGCTCTGTGCAGTGACAACAAAATAAAATAGTCTGATGTCATAATTTATTTACTTATTTAAAAGCTAAAAGGCTGAGTAGAGCAAAATATACACCTATGTTGGTGAAATTGCAACACAATGAAAGAACTGTCTGACATTTATTCATTAAATTACTGATAGTGGTATAAATAAACAAGTGCACTCATTTTCTAAATAAATTCTAATCATTTACGAGAAGGCATTGAGAATAAGATACAACAGTAACAAACTGAAAGATAAAACAGTAACAAATTATCACATCAAAATATAAAATTTCTACTTGATATATATTGTAAATAGATATCAATATAAGATTAGACATTACAAAATTAATTTCTACACATTAATTTTAGAATGAATCACAGCTAAGTTATAATCTTATATATATATATATACCTGGTATATATAAAAGTTATAGGTATATATATACCTGGTCCGTCTAGGTTTTTCTGAGAGGTACCCCTTTCGTGAAAAATTTAGACATAATTTGTAAAAATTAAAAAATCAACACAAAAATATGGATTTATCATTTCTTACGAGACACAAAAATAAAATTTTAAGAAAAAGTATTTGCTGAAACTATATCTAATTTTATTCAATTATATGTAATTTTAATTTCACTTCCTATTAATTTTATTATAAAAACATGGAAGACCATTGAGTATTTATTTCAATTTTTTATTAAAGTCAAATGAAATTTTAGTTTTTACTGATTATAAATATTTACTGGCTATAACTTTACAATAGGTAAGATATATATATATATATATGTTTAGTAAATATATGTGCGGGAAAACGAAAAAATTAATAAACTTGTTCCTTTTATAATACTGTATTTATATTTTATAATGCTTGGGTTAAAAATTATGAAACGTTATGTATTTAACAGTAAAGATTCAACCTATGTATTAGTGAAAATGTGTTATTCAAACATAATAAAAAATACATATATAAAATTAAAATAACTTTTCAGATTTATTTCAATTTTTAAGCTTATACAACACTTTTTAATAAATAAAAATATTTATACAGTAAAACTTAAAGTTTATGACCACAAAATGAAAAAACCCAATTTCCCCCGGGTTTTTTCAAAGCCTGAAAAACAATAAAATATTTAATTAGAAAAGCTTTGATCAATATTTTCTAATCATTATCTTAGAAACTTATAAGTTTTAGTTGTTGTGCTCTTATCCAAATTATACTTCAGTTTTTAAAGTTATTTTAAAGATTAACACATTTTGATATTATTTTTGACAATTAAATTTTCCTTTTTATCTATAAATTTTTTTAATAATTTTCAGCAAACAAAAAATTCTTTAAAGAAGTTTTAATAAACATATAAATCTCTATTTTGATTTTGAGCCTTTAGTGTCTATTTTAATTTTCCTTTAGTATACTCTTGTTACATAACAAACACATATCATACTTTATACATAACACATACCTTACTTGATATCTGACACATTTAAAAAAAATTTTTTAGTAGTAACGAATAACAATCATTCCTGTACCATAAACTAAATCTTATATTAATAACTTTTATATAGAGAATTATATTACAAGACTGGATTAAATTTAGGTAAATAGAATATCATTGTTTTCAGAAATTGAAAAGTTAAACTTATTTCTTTTTTTAAAATTGTTTAATATTTTCATACTGCTTATTTTACTTTTAGACGTAATTTTAAAATCTATATAACCTTTTACAATTCGCTTACATTAATATTTTGATAAATTATGTATACTTATATCATTTTGAGCACAATTTTTAATGTTTTAAAAGGAATTAACTGTTAATAAGCTACAGAATTAACGTTGACAGACTTAATTTTTATGAAAAGTATTTATACACTCATAACTACAATGCTATGAACCTTGTTCACACAACAAATGACATTAGAAACATTTCATCTTGCATAAAATTATTTACGAACCTAGTGAATTTAATTTAATAAAAATTAGATAGATTGTAAAACATAACATTTAACATCCCAGCAAACAAGAAGTAAACAATTCAGAACAAACAACTTTGACAATAAATTTACGTCATTAATTAGAAATTATTCCGATAATAATATTTAAAATTAGCGAGAAGTTAAAAACTACTTACTTAATAATTCAAAACCAGCTACATTTGATCTTTTATAATGGAATGTTCTTTCGGTAATGTAGGCTTAACCTAAATATAAAAGTGAAACATTGCAATTAGAAATGAAGACCTGACACGATATTAATAGAGTTTGTATAAGTAAATAGAAGATGAATAAACTTTGCTTACCTAAATTAAATCAGTAAGGTGACTTTTGACGACAATATTACGCTAAAAATTCATGGATCATGGATCGTAAAGCGCGACATCAGAGCTGAAGATCACGTGACAAGCGGATAAACTTTGTTGATAGCAATACTGAGATCGCTTCACCTTCCAATCCCGTTCCATAAAGTTATCACGGCATTCTATTTTTTACTTTCACTAATATGAGCAAGTATAAAGAAATTTTACTCATTTTTATCTTTCTAGCAAATATTTTGAACTATGGAACTAAAATATATTTAATATAGAGTGTTTTAAGAAAAATACTTTTAAAGTTTTATTGACGGAATTCATTCAATAACTTGTTCACAGTATCTATATTCCTCCGCTTTCAAAATATTGATAGGAACGGCCACGGTATAGATCGATGTTTCTGTGCTACTTGGGATAGCGAAATACGCATAAAGTAAAATTAACATTAAGGGGTCAAAACTTTGGACCGCTCTCCTGACCAAACTATTGTGACGATATTTCATAGATTGCAACCTCCCCCCATATTTTTGGGATTAGAAAGCCTAAAAATATCTAGAACGTAAAGATCAGATCATTAGATCAAAAGTCATTTAGAGTAGACCGTTTTCTATATTGCTCACTGTACGTATTGCTAAATTAAAACATGTGATACGAATCTTTTTTTGTTTTCTTAAGAGGAAATGCTTCCTTTATTTTTAATAATTAATGTGATTTTCATAATTTTATTTTATACTGATATAATAGAAATATGCATGAAAAATCGCAAAATTAATTTTGCAGGTATTCAGAGTTTATTAAGACGGTACTTACTAAATCATAAAAAAAAAAAAAAGATGTTTTCCTGAATAACTTATGCTCTAATGATCGGATTTTCCCGAACTAAATGCAAGTTATGATGTTTTGAAAGGATGACTTCAAATACGCTAATTAATAAGTGGAGACTATGTTTGAAGTTACAAAATCTGAGAATTAAGACTAAATCAGAGAAAAACGTTTTTTTCTCTGCATAAATATACCTTCTTTGTGACAGATTTGTAATTTTGACAGATGGGTAGAGATTAACTATATTATGAGAAATATGTTTCTAATTGTTAAGTTAAGAGAACAGTCAAGAGTTTGGGATGCTTAATGTTAATTTTATTTTTTGTCTATTTCACTGCATCTAATTAAGTTCTTAAACGTAACGTATGAAACATTTTTTTGTTTTTTTTTGCGCACATTTATAAAACTGCATTCATTAAAAGATAATTCCATTTAAAAAATATTTCTTTATTTATTACTTTATCTAATAATAAGTGTTTTGATTGTAAATTGTATAAAGTTTTACACCATAAAAACTAATAATTAATTCATTTCGCTGTTGTTATGCAACTCTAAATGACTAACTACAGAATTTGAATGAAGTAGATCCAATACTTTTTTTGAGTAATAGGATTTCGAAAAAGTTAAATCTTTCAAGAACTGGATGATATCTTTATTTTTTTTGCGCGTGTACATTTATTATGTTATACTTTAATGAAAATATATATTTATTTCTAGCTGATTAATAAAATATAGTTAAGTGTTCTCGGGTTGTTTTATATAATTAAAAATGATGTTAATTAGAAATTAATAATAATGAGCAAAATAAAAAAATTGTTTTATCGATATATTTTTTAAAGCAATCAATTTTTTAAAAAGGGATTTTTTTTCCCGATTCGGTTGGAAAGTTATGAAAATATTAACGATCTATCTTCTAGCTATCTCACGATAATCATTTCAGTAAAATCAGAGTTTATTATTGAGCATGTTAGTAATAAATAATGATTCTAATTTTTTAAAGCATTCTATGCTACATCCATAGTAAATTTTATGTAAAGTCTAATACATTATTTTACAAAAGCAAGAAACTTTTGCATTGAAAATAATAAATGTTTGAAAATAAACTGATTATTAGTTAATAGATGGCGCTTAAAAATATTTGAAAAATACTGAAATAAACATTTTGAAATCACTCGTACATGAAATTTAATTGATTTAATTCTTTCAGAATATACTTATGATAAGAAGATTTAAATCATGAAAAAAATTAGTTAGCGAAATATACTGCAAAAAGAGTTTAATAATAATTTAGTTTTGCAACAAAGAAAATTATTTTTAGAAATAATTGTTTCACAACTATTTTACACATTCTTTGATGATTTTCTTTTAAATGAATATAGATGGCGCCATGTATTTGTTCCATATTGATAAAATTTAGGAGCAAAGGAACATAACTAAAAGATTTTCTTTTGTTGGGATAATTTATAATCCTATTAATTTTTGTCAATTTCGTTTGTGCTCGAAGCGTGTCTTCTTACTGTTATATTTTTAGATGACAATTTGTTTGGAAAAATTTTCATTTCCAATTTTGGAAACTTGTTGTCTGATTGACAATGGAAAAAAAAAGTATAGGAAAGATTTGTTTGTTTCCTCTGGATGCTTTAGGAAGGATCCAAAGAATTATTTACGAATACGAATATAATACGAATTATTTTGTTCTTTCAATGCATTTGTTAACTTTGCTTAATAATTAAAGCATTTTATTTAATTATTTAATTAATTATAAGAGATCCTACAGCAGGTCCTCGGTAGTATAGTGGTCAGTATCCCCGCCTGTCACGCGGGAGACCGGGGTTCGATTCCCCGCCGGGGAGGATATGTATTTTTATCATTCCTTTGTTTGTATTTGAATATTCGACTGATTATTTATAAGATGATTGTATATTTATGAAAGTTTGCATAATTCACTTTAATTCTTTTAATTATGTACAGAGTTGTAGGACAAATCATTTTTGCACCTTTGATTGAGTCTTTTAAACAAGAAGGTTTCAAGACAATAAATAAATAAATAAATAAATAAAATAAGAAAAGAAAGTAAGAAAGGTTTTGGAAATAAATGTAGAGTATTTGGAAGAGATTATAACTATACACATTCGCGAAGTCTGATATGTAGCAATTACAGTTATAAAAAATTTTGAATGTTAATTGGCATTTTAAAAACATTGATATGTTTAAAAATATTGTATGATTCATTATTAAAAAAATCGTTTCATTCTGTCAAATATGTCAATTACAGGGTATTCTTTGGATAAAGATAATTTGTTTACAGCATCCTAATGCTTCAATACTTTCTGAACGGATTTTACAAATTCGTAAAATGTAAAATTCATAAAATGTCGCACAACATGTTCTTAAATTACGATCTATAATGGATCATCAAATATCGCTACTATAATTTCGTTGCTTAATTCTTTTTGTTACAAACTTACTTTACGATTCTCACCATCAATACCTACATATATCTGATACCATAGACTCCTTTTATACAGAGCTCTTAAGGTTGGTAAAAAAATGAAATGGTGACAGCAAAACTACGAAGATAAATACATTTTATTAGGTCTATTTTCCTTAGTGTTTAATGGACCGCATGAATCTCGTTAAAATAATAAAATTAAGATGTTTGCATAAGATTTTGATTAAAATTATGAGGCAACGTGGAACTTTTTGGATTTTTCATCGAGAATGGAGTATAAAGAATATGAAACAATGAGGACATTAAGTCTCCATTGTAGACGCAATGGGGAAAAAAAAAAAAAAAAAAAAATTCTTCGATTTCTAAATCTGGTGCTCTTTGTCGCCACTACGGAACAAATTAAGGATATGGTGGGTGGTATTAATATTTTATTTTTGATTTGCGTTTGCGGTTTTGCGTGGTTCGATATTCTAAACTCATGAAAATAATGTTGATTGGAAGTTTTTCTTTTAAAATAATCACCATTAAAAGAAATAAAAAGAGTTCATAATTAGTGCGTTTATTATGAACAGTGCATTGGCCCATCTCTGTAGACGCAATGAAAAACCAACTAAGAACTAAATTCTTTTTGTTACAAATAAATGTAGGATTGCATGGTGGCTTTTAATATATATTTTATTTTTTATTTTATAACCGTCGTTCAACTGCCAAGCCAATTTCTGGGTTTACCTTTACTAATGTTCAACTCCGTTGACTTGTAATTTTGAACCCAATCCAGAAGACAAAGGAACTGCTGGATCAAGTACTGGGAAGAATTTTGCCTTCGTGGAGGACTTTTTGATGGAACTAACCCGCATTTGCGATGCATGAAGAGGATAACAACGAAACCTCCCACGGTTAGCCTGACTGCAAGAGAACTTTAACCCACGATCCGTCTACCACTGAGGATATTTCAAGTCAGTATTGTGCAAGCTTGATACGGAATCTATATCGACCAGCCATCGCTGGGATTCGAACCCGGTTCACCTCATTAGAAGGCGAACGCTCCAGTGAGGCATCACGGCTCGTTTTAATACATAAGTAACTTTTATAATCACACCATTTTGACGCTATTAAGACAATGTATAGGTGAAGTACTAATAAGAGAGCAGTTGGTCCACCTGCGCATTTATGAATTAAATATCCCGCTTTTCAAAATTGTTTTCCATCTGTAAGTATATACCCCTTAGTGGTACATCTCCGCATGCATTTTCCAGTGTTTTTTTTGGAAGTATAAATGTTATTACAATTTTAACTGTTAATTGATGGAATGAAATTTGCCTATAAATAATTAAAAATATGATATGAAATATGACAAACTAAGATTAACATGAAAGGGATAAAGTTTTAGAACATCTCATTTTTTAGACCTACGACACTAAGTCTTAATGCGAGCTCTCAAAATATATCGACTTTTGCAATCTAAAATTTTTTTAAGCAAATGAAGTCAATCTATCGACAGTCACTTTGAAATAATATCATTAAAATTGAGGCTAAGTAATCGGTTTTTTTGAACCTGGGTTATCTCATTGGAAGGCGAGTGCTCTATTCCCGGAGCTAATACGGCTCAAGTCGTCCCATTGAAATAACATTTTTCAAATCGCGACTAACTATACGAGCTTAAAAAATATTCCACAACAGCCCGTTGTTGATCTGAGGGGTCATGGAGGTCAAAGCTCCACAATTTCCTGATCAACAACATGATTACGGCAATGTGGTCGGTATGACACATTGGCCACCTTTATTTTTCAGACAAGCTGGGACCCCTCAAAGTTAAGCTGAGTTGGGTTCAAACTACGCTTAGGGATCGAAACCAAGATCTTCATAATGACTATTTAGTGCTTTAACCACTGAGCTATTTGAGCTATATATTTAGGTTAAATTAGCTCTTCTGTTGAATTTTCAAAACTAATAATTTTTTTAAAATATTAAATTAATTTCTTTTAAAGATAAGGTGAAATTTGTAAAAAGTAAGGGTAAAATATAATTAAATTATAGTAACATCAAAAGCATTTTTTTTTCATTACGTGTACTAAATATACTCAGTTTAAATGTTGACTAAATAATGGAAAAGAAGTATTGTTGCATTCAGAAATTCCAAGTATCTTATAACAATCAAAACCTATTAATTTTTTAAAATAATTTCCAAATGAGACAAACAACAATGAGACATATCATCGTTTGTCAATTTAACAATATAATCCTTCCATTTCCTCAAAACCCTTTTGCGACTTAGTTACGATTATCAACTTCAAAAAGTTTCAAAAAGCAATCATGCCTAATATTTTCCGCTACATCTGGAGAAAAATGTAAGTATGATATAATATTTCTCTATTTTATCTTTGGAGCTGAAGTACATTAGTTATTATTAAATTACACTATTCACTTTTAGCTTCAAGCTTCGCCGTAATGATTACTATAAAACATAAATTAAGTTAATTAGAAAATACTAAAGTAAAATTCTGGATGAAAAATGTGCATTTTATTTAAATAAAACAAAAAAAAAAATCCATTGTAGTTAAAACAAGACTAAAACAAAATTCAATATAACATTTGAAATTCAGTTTTGGAGGGTTATGATGTCCTTAAAAAAACCGTGAGGACTAATGGGCTAAATTCAACGTATGAACAACGACACTATTTAAAATGCGTATCTTCCATAATGATATACTTTAAAATAAATCTTACAATGTTTGTCATAATAGAAGTAAAAATATATTTTTGTGGAGGTCACAGGGAGGAAAAAGGTAAAAAATGCAATTAAAATTCGGTAAATCATTAATAAGAGAGGAGGTATTAAAAACATCATGTACAGTGATATCAAGAAGAGAAAAGTAATTGCCAAAAACATGCTCTTGTTTTTTCCAGCAATAAAAAGGTTTTCATATTTTGAATCTTACCTGCTCTAAAAATGATTGATCTAAAATGTTTTAAACGTTTTTTTTATTATGCACTGCTTAAATATCGAATTTCGACTCCTTTTGTCTATACATTTTTATATTGACCAGAAGGATGTTGATTATGGGCGTCGTATACAAAAATAATTTAATAGAGAGGTATCACAAATGTAATTTGCAAATCAAGCTGACTATTTTTATGTGAAAAGTAATGTTCGGAGTAAAATGATTATGGAAACACAAGTTTTGACAAAAGAATCTTCAAATAAGATAAACAATAAAAACAATTGTTTTTTAATAATTTATAAATATCTAAAAAAAAGTCATTAAACTGAGTAACTGAATAACTTACTTCAATGCCAATGCATTGTTTATAAATTCTTATCAATTGAAATATAACTTTGCTCAACCAATAAGCTGAATATATTCTTAAAATAAAAAAAATGGACTACGAACTGTAAAATCAAAGTATCGTGCGATCAAAAGCATGATTTAATAAACCATTTATTGATTAATAATTAAATTTGAAAGATATTCTATAATGTTTCTGTCAATGTGCTTTTGTTCTCAATAAATTGCTGACTGCCATTGATATGCATTCTTATCATTAATATGCATTCCTTTTTAGCTTGATTTTTGACTATGAGTATGGTTAAGATCAAACCCAGATGCTTTTTCTTGCTTAAATTATGGTTGATTAATTTGTATAAAATGAGTCTTAAATTTGTCGGACCATAATCATTGTTCACCCAGAAATTCATTATAGTGCTATTTCAGGATGTTCAACCAATAACACTGTAATCAGTTTTTACTATCAATTAAATCAAATTTTAAAATTTCTTTTTTTGTTAGTTGCTATAATAATTGTATTAATTGTACTAAGTATTAATGAATCAATTGGGAGAAAAATACCATCATATTATTCCCATTTATTGAGGGAAAAATATATTAAAATAAAAAGACTTTATTTCCAAAAGACTTTTTAAATTACAAAAATAACGTTAAAAAGTCAAAAATACGTTTAAAAAAAAAAAAAAAAAAAAGAAGAACGTGTTTATTTGAAGTGGAGATTTAATTGCACAAGAAGTGTCAATCTCGTAGACATTAACGTTACCTAATTCGTCTGGAAAAACCATGCAAGATCAGATTTGTTCTATAAAAAGTACTAATACAAATTCGATTTTGAAAAAAAAAAAAAATAGTTGTGCGTGTTTGTTTTTTCTTTTTTAATTTATATCAGCGCATACGTTTTGAGCCTTATGGATAAAAAAAGAAAGGAAAATTAAAATTAAGCTAAATTTGCGAATGTTAGAATTTGTCTATCATTACTTATAATTTTTAAGAAAAAGTGATATGTAATAGATTTTATTTTTATTTTACATCCTACCTAAACAATTTACTTTAAAAATTATTTTAGCACAAAAAAGAAGAAATCCACAAAGTTATTTCCCTCCAATAAGACTGATGAAGGAAAAGAAGAACTAAGATCTTATGAAAAAACAGTGGACAATGACAAAATTTCTCAACTCACCCGGCCGATGCAGAACTTCAGCGAAGGAAGAGTTCTTTACAATCAAGTGGATAAAGAGACCCAGACCGACCTTGTCGAACTGGCTGAAAGGAAACTTGATGAAAATGCAATCACCATCTGCAATATTTCAGAGCTCGCCTCGGAGAAAATAGAATTGAGCCAGGGAAGAGTTTATGTAAATCAAATGACTACAGAGGATGAATTAGAAATGGAACTTGAAAGAAATGCTCCCAACATCTGCAGTATTTCACAGCTCGCCCCGTTACAAACAGAATTAAATGAGGGAAGAGTTAATCAAGAGAACAAAAACAACCAGATCGACTCAGACATAATTAAACTTGACGAAAACGTACTTGAGAACTTTAATATTTCTCAGATCAACATTGATGAATCCAAAGAAAAGGAGATTGTTGAAAATGCGCCTAACATCAGCGATTTTTCACAGCTCCCCCAAATTCGAATAGATCTGACTGAGGAAAGAGTTTACTTTGTTAATCACATGAATTCTGAGAACAACACCAACTATGACAAACCAAAAGAAAATGGACGAGAAGAGAACAAACCTAACCCTTACTTTCATTCACTGCTCGCCCTAATCCGGAAGGAAGTGAGTCAGGGAAGAGTTAAGTACATGAATGAAATGGACACAGAGAACAAGACCAACTCTGATATATCCATAGATTTTGAAAGTGAAGAAAATGCGACTAACAACTGCAATATTCTTCAACTTACCCCCCAACAAATGGATGGAGAACCTAGTTTTAACCAACTGAATATAGACAATAAGATCAACTCTGGCGAAATGAAACATGAAAATTCATCTGACATCAGCAATGTTTCACAGCTCACCCCGTTACAACTACACCTGAGCGAGGGAAGAGCTTCTAAAAGCCAAGAGAATTCTTGTATCGAAACATGGAAGGACTTAGATGACAACAAACCCTTAAGTGTGAAGGATGAAGAACCAATTGTTGAAAAACCCACAAGACCTAAAAAGAACTATTTCAAGAGGAAATGGCGACTCATAAAAAGAAGACTTAGACCAAAAAAATCGTAGGATGCAAAAAATCCGTCGCAAAAAGTTTTTTTATGTGTTTTTTTTTCTTTCCAATTCTGCAGTTTATGACTTTAATTTTCGTTTAAATGTACTACAATGCTAAATTTTCATGCAGATATTCATATGTTTTTGCGCAGGAGCAATATCAGAACAAAATTAAAAAAGAACAAAACTAAATGTTGAATCAAAACACAATAACTTCAATAGATGTCGGAAGTCCAAGCAAATCAGGAAGAAAAAAGTCAAGAAACTCAAGAAGAAGGAAAAAAAGTAAAAAAACTATTCTGGAAATTTCTGGCTAAGCAAATACAACCAATGTGCAAAATTTTGAACAGCAACATCTAAAACCTGTCTCAAGTATATGTTTTTACGGAAACATAGTTTAAAAAAAAATGATTTGAATGAAAAATGTACAGGAATTGTACTTATTACTACGTTTTTTCAAAATTTTTAAAATAGATTTTTGAAAGGTTGTAGGTAGTATTATACCGTTGATGGTAGCTGTATACCTGACCTTTAAGGAAAATCAGTTAATAGTATATGATTAGAACAGTCATAGGTATTTTTTACCTATGCCAAAGAGGTATGTCATTGCCTTTTTGTATGAAAAAAATTGATGATTTGCCCTCGGAAATGAAGAAAGATATAAGATTCTCGGATGACCTCAGATAAAAGTTTTCTTTCAAAATAGGAAATAGTTTTGGAGAGAAACTGATATTGGATGGAAAAAAAATTGCAATGAAATAACAGAAAAAAAAAATCGAAACAGAAATGTATCAAGAAGAAAAATAGTGGTCTCTCTGCAATAATAATACAGGAAAAGAAATGAAATAATCATAAAGAAAATGCAAGTAGTAAAACAATAGCAAGTTCCTATATAAATTAACAAAAAAAGTTATCTTCTGACAATTGCTCTGTGCAGTATTAAAAGTTCTATAAAACCTCTTAAATTAAAAAATAGACCAAAAAAAATGTATGAAAATAAAAAATTGTCGGCGTGTTGTCCCCCTTGTCTCCAACAAAAAAAGCAAATAACTATGAAAACAAAAATAAAAAGATAAATAACCAGAAAATGTTTTGCAATATGTCTATGTATTGTATAAATAAAAAAAAATTATGAAACAATTTGGCCAATAAATATATCAAAATTCCTATGTATTGTGACTTATTTTGTTTTACTATTCTTTTTTTCCGAGAAGTGTGCTGGATTAAAGTTGCAATATCAAAGCATAACAGTTAATACTTAATAATATGAAAACTTCATTAGCTTTATAAGAAATATGAAGATCGTAATTAAAATCAAAATTTTACGAGCGCTCAGAAATAGGCACTCAATCTCATAACTTGCAAAAGCGACATGAAAACAAACAAATTTGAATAAGATAACTTAAATTTGTGTAAAAAAAAAGGGAAAATAATTCTGAAAAACGAAGTTGGAAAAACTGCTGAGGCAACGGGTGTAATAGGAATGAAAAATAAGTAACGATTAAAACAAAATCATACGGCACGAAATGTGACTGTTACTTTTCAAAAACGCAATATGAAAATATTTTTGTTGTTGCAAAAACGTAACTAAGTGTTGCAATTAACTTCCCTTTTGATAACAAAAACATAAAAATGTTCCGTCATCACAAAAAATGGAAGCATAACGAAAATCAACCTTTTAATCGACGGTTATTTTTTCGTAGTTTTAGAATAAAGATTTTAACAGTGTAGAATGAGACTGTTCTTAAAATAGAATGATTAGATTTTTGGTTAATTTTTTTAAAAATATTATAGTTTTTCATACCACTCAATACTTAATGATAACTCCTTGAAACTATTTTTTTTTACACCGACTAATACAGCAAAAAATTGTCTGCTAATTATAAAAATTACTTAAATTAAAACTATAAGTTAATACCATTTAACAAAATCGTTTATGAGTTTAATTTAAAAATGAAAATATTAATTTCATGCTTTAAATCAAAAATCAATTCATTTATATTATTATGTATATTATTATGTTTCATTTATATTATTATGTTGCAGTATTTTTATGCACTTAATAAGCTTAAAAACAGTTAAGTTAGCTTTTTAAAATGAATGTGCAGAGCGCATACTTAAAAAAAAAATAAATAAATAAATAAAAAAATGGTCCATCTTGTTTAATTTTTGATTTAATGATTGGATCTTCACGTTATAGAACTCAATATTAAAGGTTCGAGAAGGGTAACCACATGTGTGTCAAATAATTAGAGCAGGCGATATTTTTTGTTACGAAATCATACAATAAAACGTACTTCCTCTGAATAAACATATCGTTTTGAGACAGATTTGGATTTCTCATCCCCAAAGTATAGAATATAGCTGCTGTTAAATAATAAAAAATAATCAATATTTGCGAAAAATTATTTTTGCATGTAATTAACTTTGGATGGATTAAAGAATTTTATAATTATTATGTGCGAAAGGTTTTCAATTTGCTTTAAAAAAAAATCTTGAGTTACGGTGAAATGCTCAAAACCAAATGCATGAGTCCAAACTTTGGATCACTCTCTCGACCAAACTATTGAAACTATATTTCCCAGATTTCAGCTACACTTTAAGGGTCAAGAATCTGAATCCATCGAAAAAAGGTATATATATTCAGAGAAAGTGTCTTCTGATTCCGTAACTTTAATTATCTTTTGCCCTAATTATTTAGCATATTTGATGTCATTCCCTTAAACTATTAAGATTGAGTCCTAGAACATAAATATCCGATCATTATATCAATCAAAAGTTATACAGGATGGTCCATTTTTAATTTTGCCATTTGTACATGTTGAATTTTCACAATGTTTATAATAAAATTTAGATGACGATTTTTTAAGCCATGCATGTTAAAAATGTATCCAAAATGTACCAGTTTTATGTTCAATTTTTTAATTAAATAACGCTTGATTACTAACTACAAATCATTTTAACGATCCCCATAGCATTAAAGTATAAAATAATCTATATATAATAGCATGAAATAATGTAATTTTAAAACAAACATGAGTTGTTGCTTAAAAATTCTTAGTATAGAACAAATTGAATTAGATTGAATGTTGAATATTATAATGTATATATTTTACATTAAGAAGTTTAAAAAGCTATATTTATTATTTTCTTTAAGCTTCAACAATGAGTAAAATCTAAAATTGTAATTCACCTTCTTAACATAATTTCATGATTGTTTTCATAAATTATCCATCCAGAATAAAATTGCTTTACTCAAAAGCATTGTAATCAATTGAGCATTGTCAGTTGATAACAACAGCTGTGAAAGTAAAGCCATAATAAAACTTCTTTAAGGAAAAATGCTTTTTCTTTAACTTTTATCGAATATGAAATTGAGCCATTTACTGTGCAAATCGTTTAACTTCACTTTTTGAAAAGTTTTAAGAGTATAAAAGAACGCTATACCATGGGATAAATTTTTCATGGCAAATTCTGTTTGACCATCATTTGTCTTTCAAAATTTAAAAATAAGTAAAAAATGAGTTCAAATAAACCTTGAGTAAATCATGAATTTTTCAAATACTAAAAAATTTTTTTCAAAATATTAAAATACAAACAATGATATATATTTATTATTGGATAACTACTCCTGCGTAATTCTAAGTAATCCTGTCATAATTTGCTTACATTTTGATTTAAAAAAAAAAAAAAAAGAAGAAATTTTATGGTTTCTGCTGGATTTATTTGAATTAACTTTTTTCTAAACTTCAAATTTAAAATTACGCCTACCAGGTGGCCGAGCGGTTAGCGTGCCTGACTGCGGAGCCGATGGTTGCGGGTTCGAATCCTGCTCAGGGCATGGATGTTTCTTTCTCTCTCTTTGTGTTCTATGTCTTTTCTCCTTTGGATGTGAATGTGACCCGCTCTATAAACGGGGTTTGTGGTTGTGCGACGAGGGCGACGCTGCTCCACTGCCGTGCTTCGCCACAGGTGGTGCCCACTGGGTAACGAGAAGAGAGTAGCAGTTCTGGCCAATGGGACAATAAATCCGAAGTGTCCGCCATTAAAAAAATTTTTTAAATTACTTATGCAGGTGAAGGAGAGTTCGATATGAAGTGGTATAAGTTCCTCTTAAGTGTCAGTAAAGCACAGCTTCTCAATATTTTTTAAATAATGTAAACATCTGTAAATATGTTAGTCTTTGTATATAGATATTAGTCATGTGCGTCGCAGGGGTTCAATTTTTGAGAGAACGAAATAAAATTATGCAGGCGAAAGAGAATTCGCCATAAAGTGGTATAAGTTCCTCTTAACTGTCAGTAAAGCAAAGCTTCTCAATATTTTTTAAATAATGTAAACATCTGTAAATATGTTAGTCTTTGTATATAGATATTAGTCATGTGCGTCGCAGGGTTTCAATTTTTGAGAGAACGAAATAAAATTATGCAGGTGAAAGAGAATTCGCCATAAAGTGGTATAAGTTCCTCTTAACTGTCAGTAAAGCACAGCTTCTCAATATTTTTTAAATAATGTAAACATCTGTAAATATGTTAGTCTTTGTATATAGATATTAGTCATGTGCGTCGCAGGGGTTCAATTTTTGAGAGAACGAAATAAAATTATGCAGGCGAAAGAGAATTCGCCATAAAGTGGTATAAGCTCCTCTTAAGTGTCAGTAAAGCACAGCTTCTCAATATTTTTCAAATAATGAAAACATCCGTAAATATGTTAGTCTTTGTATATAGTATATACTTTGTATATAGTATAGTCTTTGTATATAGTCATTTGCGTCGCAGGGGCTAAATTTTTTGTGAGAACGAAATTAAATTACACAATCATAATAATTCTCTAAATTTCACAGATAAGAAACAAATATTAAATGTTCTAAATACCTGCTAAAAGATTATTTATTTATTTATTTCTATCTGTTTCTCGGTTTTAACTTTAATAAATTTAAATCAGTGAAAATTCTCACATCTTATGTGTTGCCCCAATACAAAGTTTAATGTAATCAAAAGGATACAAAATCCCTCAATTGAACTCATCCCATGTAACACCTGATATTAATACATATATCAATATTAAGTGTTAATATTAATATATGTATATTAATATGCTAACATAATATGATATATTAATAATAATATGATTACATAATATGATATAATAATATTAATATGAAAATATTAGAAAATCAGGAAAATCTAACGTTTTCTTGCATAACTTTCGAATATTGGAAAGATACAAAAAGTTGCTGTTTTCTCTGCATAATGTTAGATTCTATAGAAACTTACATTATCTAGCATGTGCCGTAATGCTATTTTGCTATGTTATTACATATTCTAACATTTAGTAATACAAGCTTTCTTGATATTCATAGATGCTATTTGATATTCCTTTTTTCCCGTCATGTCAAATTGTATTCGCTCGCTCGTTGTAATGGAACTGCGCGTCTGAGGCCTTACGACCCTTTTCACATTCATCCTGAAATTAGACTAAGAAACATACATGACAAAAATGAAGTTTGGGGAGCAAAATGGAGTTCTTGAGATAAAAAAGAAAAAATGGCACTTTGCCATTATTAGGTAATAACAAAATTACAAGTAATAAAAAAGTACGAGAAAAATGGTTAAATTAAAGTACAATGGCAAAATAAACACTAATAAATAATTGCAATTTGGGAATACATACAAAAGGGGGGCGAGTTAAAGGAATGTGAGGATGTGTGTATATGTGTAAGTAAGTGTGGCTTTGTTAAAGTAGAGACCCGGCCGTCCTGGTAATTACCGCCCGTGCCGGGTTGCTCTCTACACTTAAATTACAAGGATTAGCACACCCCTAATCAGACCCCGAGGGGTATGTCAAATTGTAAGAGCAGAAAAATTATATGAACAGATCAGAAAATTTAATGTAAAATGGTAGTTAGATTATTTTACTTCTGTGAAAGATAAAATCGTGTGTTAAATGTACAGTGCAATTTTTAATACTTTGCGGAAAAAAACTCATACAAATAAATACTATTTAACTCATAAAGAACATGAATATTTCAGTTTATGGATGAATATCGGCAAAAATTATTTATTGAAAAACACATCTTTTTTAATACTTCTATTTGAAGCAATATTTAAACAGATGTACTTATTTATTAAAAAATTATTAAAGAATGATATTACAATAAATTATTAACGTTTCGTGAATCTAAACATATTTTATATTGTAAATTTCTATTTAAAAAAAAATCACTTCATGTTTTCCCTTATAAATTCTATACAATGCAATAAAGTCGTAAAACTATAAAAAAATTAATTTAATTCCCAAAAGTAGCATTTATAAGTAATCAACTCATACGGCATTCCTTTATCACCATCTCATTTACAAGTATCCTCGCATCGTAAACTTATACACAATGGATATATTTATGTATTAAATATCTACCACCTTACATTAAAAAATATATGTAATATATTTATTTTTTTGAACAAAATTCTATAACTGCAAGTTTTAATTTTTCTTAAGCTTTTATTGCAGTACTTGCTAACCATTTTCAGTGGTGGTAGGTACAAAAAAAAAAAAAAAAAAAATTATTTATATTTAAAACTTTTACAGTCGGGTAGCTTGTACATTGTAACCAATAAACCTAGTAATAAACCTTATTCGTTTCTAATTAAGAAATGTTAACGTTTTAAATTATTTCGCAGTCCGGAAAGTTTCAGTTGGGGTAACTACTACTACCTTCGATTTTAGATAACAAGGACCTCAAGAATCCGCATCTAATGATGAAGGGGTAAAGGGCCGCTCAGGCACACTGACCAACCGACAGGACTAGACTAGATTTGTTCTAAATTTGCTACATGCCAATACCAATATTAGCTAATTTTTCAAAGATCCTAGCCCGAAGGGCTATCTACTTCTTCTTTGAAGATGTATGTTCAATAAGGGTGGATTGGGGTAAGAAGGATTGAAGAAGGTTTAGGACTTCTTCATTTTTCATTAGCTCTTGAAGTTCCTTAATTAGAGAGACTAATCTGTGTGCAGATGAGGCTAATGAAGTATTTGGCTAACCATTTTCAATGGTGGCAGATACAATGAAAATAAAAAAAATATAATTATCTTTGAAACTTTGTAAGTCCGGTAGCATGATGTGCATCATGTAACTATTCCGGTATATGATAAGTGCACTTAGGATTGAGCAACGCTACTGAAAGTAATTCAGGTACGCATTCAATACCTTCTAGAGAGGAATCCATTCCCATCTAGGAGGTATTGACGCATTTCAGCTATTGAGAGAAACAGCAGTTTATTTCGCATGGCGTGGATTTCGTGTTTTACAGGTAAGACTAGGCGTTACTTTAAACCGCACACCCCTTTCTTAAAGCTCTTGAGACCTGTATTTAAAAATGATGGCAGAAATTATTGAGAATGTAGTATGAAAATACTGAGTATGTTTCTCGAGTATTATGCAGCTTAGAATAAATTAAACTCCCGCGTTACCTGATCTCTAATTATGAGGCGATTTTAACAGATTAGCAGATAAGGAGGAAGTAGGATCCTTTGCAGTGTGGGATCCTTATGGCGACACTGTTAACGTCATTGAATCCATACCGGTTTATGCGGTGGATGTTCATTTTATTTGATTATTTGAGATTCAATAACTAACAATCCTTTGTTTAAAAACTTCGTTTAGTTTTAAATCGAAAATTTTTGTAAATTAATTAAGTATGAAAGGCTTAGCTTATTAAAAAAAAGTATTTAAAACTTCTAAAATAACAAAATCATTAATAATTTATTAACATGTCAAAAAATTCTATTCCCTTTAATCAAGTGCCCCCCCCCCGGGGTCCCTAAACTCTCATTCCGACCCCGTTTTCGCTCAATTCAATCAAAAAAGTCTCTGTCTCCTGATTCAACTGTAACATTTGAAACTTTTTTGTCAAGTGACCATCGTGATAGTATGACTTGGCTAACGTTGATCGCCATTCACAAAACGCGTGGCTAGGAAGATTAAATACTTGGTTTTGTGTTCGTTTTTTTGTGATGGTTTTAAGTAAATTATACGTTGCAATTAATTAATAAGCTTATTCGTTTCGAATTAAGAAATGCATACTTTTCCAAATTATTTCGCAGTCCGAAAAGTTTATATGCTACTTTTCAATAGTTGGAGTTCCAGTAGGTACAACAAAAATAATCAAGTGACAGCAAAATTTATATTATAAAATTAATTTTTTTGAATATAAAAATTTATCATTACATTTTCTTGATGACCTCTATAGTGTTCCGTATAGGGCACTTCTATCAATCATTGAAAAGTAGAGACGCACCCTCAAAATGTTGCAATTCCCTAAAGGTCCTCATACTCATATGTGGTAGTTATATGTGTAGATAACTAAATCATCTGAGTGGGAATGTATAATAAATCGCCAAAAAGTTGGTGTTACTGAGAGAAAATTAAAATAATGTGGCGAGATTAAACAAACAAATTTAAGAGAGAGAAGAAGTTTTTGTGGCAGACTGCCTCGCCTCCCGCCGAGGTGCACAGTAGCCACACAGCTTTTAGGGAAGTAGGAAAAATGCATAATAAATACGCAAAAATATATAGGTGAATATCGAGTGAAAAATTATATACAAGTATTTACAACTATTTACAAAATTTATGGGACAGTACCCCATCAGATAGGAAAAAGCCGGTTACCGGGCTATAGTTTACATTGTCTTTGATGAGCTCAAAATCAAAGTTTTTAAAGTAGTTGCACGTATCAAAAGAGAGAGCATCTTTGAAGAAATTCGCACATAATTCAGCTATGTGTTCATCTAAGTGTCGGGACAGTTGTTACCCACAATGTCAACCTTCATCGATGAAAAGAAATCGAGAATAACACGTAATAGAATTTCGCAATGCTTCATATCTAGCAGTCTTTCATACGCCGAAAATTATATTGCTATTCTAGAGCACTTTCCAAACGTCCAACATAAGAAATTCTTTTCTTTTGCTCTTATTTTTGGCCACTGCTCAATCCTACTTAAAATACACTTGTCCTGTTGTTAAAGCAGTCTCCAAGCACCATTACTGTGGCTTTCCTGAGATACAGACGGTACCTATTTTTTCTGTCTCGGTCCCACACCCCTCAGCCATTCCCTGTATGTTGTGGAGTTGAAGATGGTTTTACACGCACGAAAACTATCAGTATATAGCTGCAGATATGTAAAAGCACCGTCGCCTATAACTATTAGCCACTGTTCAAATTCAATTACTGTATTCTAACATTTACTAATACAAGCTTTCTTGATATTCATAGATGCTATTTGATATTCCTTTTTTTCCATCATGTCAAATTGTATTCGTTCGCTCGTTGTAATGGAACTGCGCGTCTGAGGCCTTACGGTCCTTTCCCCATTCATCCTGAAATTAGACTAAGAAACATACATGACAAAAATAAAGTTTGGGGAGCAAAATGGAGTTCTTGAGATAAAAAAGAAAAATTGCACTTCGCCATTATTGGGTAATAACAAAATTACAAGTAATAAAAAAGTACACGAAAAAAAAAGCAAAATTAAAGTACAATGGGAAAATAACCACTAATGAATAATTACAATTTGGGAATACATACAAAAGGGGGGCGAGTTAAAGGAATGTGAGGATGTGTGTATATGTGTAAGTAAGTGTGGCTCTGTTAAAGTAGAGACCCGGACGTCCTGGTAATTACCACCTGTGTCGGGTTGCTCTCTACACTTAAGTTACAAGGATTGGCATACCCTTAATCAGACCCCCCCCCCGAGGGGTATGTCAAATGGTAAGAGAAGAAAAATTATAGGAACAGATCAGAAAATTTAATGTGAAATGGTAGCTAGATTATTTTACTTCTGTGAAAGATAAAATCGTGTTTTAAATGTACAGTGCAATTTTTAATACTCTGTGGAAAAAAGCTCATACAAATAAATACTATTTAATTCATAAAGAACATATATATTTCAGTTTATAGATGAATATCGGCAAAAATTATTTATTGAAAAATACTTCTTTTTTAATACTTCTATTTGAAACAGTATTTAAATAGATGTACTTGTTTATTAAAAAGAATTATTAAAGAATAATGTTACAATAAATTATTAGCTTTACGTGAATCTAAATATTATATTGTAAATTTCGATTTAAATCAATCACTTAATATTTTTCCTCATAAATTCTATACAAGTCATAAAACTATAAAAAATTAATTTAATTTCACAAAAGTAGCATTTATAAATATGTCAACTCATACGGCATTCCTTTATCCCCATCTAATTTAAACGTATCCTCGCATGATATACTACACGCAATGGATATATTTATATTTATGTAATTAATTATCTACCACCTTAAATTAAAAAATATATGTAATATATTTATCTTTAAACAAGTTTCATTAAGTTTGGGGTTTCAGTATTACAAAGCTTTTATTGCAGTATTTGCTAACCATTTTCAATGGTGGTAGGTACAGTAAAAAAAAAATATTTATTTACCTTTGAAACTTTTAAGAGTCGGGTAGCTTGTACATTGTAACCAATGTACCTAGTAATAAACCTTATTCGTTTCTAATTAAGAAATGCTAACTTTTTAAATTATTTCGCAGTCCGGAAAGTTTATGCTCCTTTTCAATAGTTGGAGGTCCAGAAGGTACAAGAAAAATAATCAAGTGACAGTAAAATTTATACTATAAAATAAATTTTTTTGAATATAAAAACGTTTCATTACATTTTCTTGATCATTACTATAGTGTTGCGAAGGCACTTCTATCAACCCCTGAAAAATAGAGACGCTCCTTCAAAATGTATCGATTGGCAAAAGGTTCTCCTGGGCAGAAAGCCCATATATACCAAGACAGAAAAGAGCAAAAACTGGCATGAAAGTCATTTTCCTCTAGTATTTTTTTCGAGAAACATTAAATTGCTGAAATTACTGAGATTTTTTTTTTTTTTTACAACTATAGCATATATATATATAAATCTACTTTTTTGCTGAGAAAAGTAGATAATGTTGAATACTTAGTTTGAAGAAGAGAATAGATTTTCTCCTCCCGAGAACAAGTTAAAACTGAAATGGATTTACTACCAGCTTTTCCTGTTTTCCCACTCGCTTTCACTTCCGCACGGCAAATTTCTTTGGGTGCGAGACTAGCTCCAGTAGAAAATAGTATCACAGATTTCAACAGAGGAAACTTCATCTTCGCGACTAGTATCCATCATTAAAGATATCATTTCTCAAGAACTAGTTGAGGTTTTTCACAAAATTGTCACTTAAACCTATATACTTTAAAATGGTGTAAAAATTTGCATACATTATATTGCAAAACTGTTGCAACCATTATTAAACAAAACATGATAAATATTTATCAAAAATCGTTTTGAACATGATATTATTCTTCGATGAACAAATTTTTAATTTTGTGCAAAAGTTTCGTGCATAAACATTTATCAAAAATCGTTTCAAACATGATCTTTTCCTTAGATGAACAGATTTTATAATTTTGGGAAAAAGTTTTTTCCTTTGCTTAAAAACTTTCTTTGTCATAGCGAAAATAAATATATAAAAAAAAGTGAAATTAACTTTTTTTAAAAAAAATTTACGTGGGAATCCAAACTTTTGACAGCTCTTCTGACCAAACTATTAGGACTTTGTTTTTAATGGATCGATCGTGGCTACCAATCATATTATGATAATCAAAAATTCAAATAAATCGATTAAATTATATATTTCTTAAGACCCCAATTCCAACTCTTATGCAGATATTTTAAAGTCATCAAACCAAAAAAGCACCAACACTCTACAACTTGATACAACAACAATAAAAGAAGCCAGATCATTACTTGCAGAATTAAAGCTCTTTGCAGGATTTATGCAGGACAATGAGGGTTTTAACATATTCAAAAGAATTCAAAAAGCAGCCCAATCAAACCAACAAGAAGAAGAAGAAGAAGATGAGTATTAAAATAGTACAAAAACCTTCCCTCAACATATATTTTTGGAATGCCAACGGAATACTAGCAAAACAGCACGAACTAAAAAAATTATGTTAGATCACAACCCGGACATCCTAATAGTTACAGAAACTCATCTTAATCCAACCTTCAACTTTACAATAGCAAACTATAAAACATATAGGTGTGATAGAAGGTACAGAGGAGGCGGCGTATCACCACTAGCAAAAAACAGCTTGATCACAACAGAATATAACTCTACAGATGACAGTGGCTATGAGCAAATATCAACACTGCTAAACTATCAAAATCATAGGCATCTACAACTCACCAAGAAATAAACTCACAGACGACGACTTAAGACTCCTATTTCCACCCAATCTGCCAACAATTGTAGCAGGTGACTTTAATGCAAAACATACAACATGGGGATGCAATAGTTCTAATCATACTGGAAATCATCTTAAAGCTCTCATCATAAAAAATAAACTTACTGTTATAGCTCCAACTTCTCCAACCTATATTCCTACTCTACTCAATCACAGACCAGACATCCTTGACTTCGCAATAACCAACATCCAAATCCCCATGGTTGCATGCACACTAAACCACTTGTCATCTGACCATCTACCAGTACAATTGCTCATCGGTCCAGCCATAAAACACGTTGAAAAACTCAAACTAAAAACTGATTGGAATCTCTTCAAAAATTTACTTACCAACAACAATAGCAGCTTACCAATCTTTGACGATGAGCCAGCAATTGAATCATACATCCAGCAAGTACAGTCTGAAATAATTGAATCATACAAAAGATCAACAAATGAAACAGAATCAAAAGCTCATCACTCTAGACTTCCGACTGAAATCAAAAACCTCATCAGACTCAGAAATCACTACAGAAAACACCATCAAAGAACAGCAGACTCAATGAAATCAGACTTCTTAACAAACAGATCAAAAAACAAAGCAAGAAATATAAAAATCAGTTATGGCAAAACAAACTCGCTTCCCTCTGCACAAATGATAATTCAGTATGGAAAATAGCTAAATTGTTCAAAACTCCACCTCAAGTAAATAGACCCATCAATGGACCATCCGGCATAATATACTCTATAGATGAAAAAACTGAAATATTTGCAGACTCACTTCAAAATCAATTCTCACCAAATCTCAATTCCGATCAAAATCATCATGACCTAATAACAAAAAAAGTAAGCAGTTTCCACCATGATCATCCCTCTCCAGAGATCATAGAACCTACAACCAATGAAGAAATTTATAATATAATCCGTAATCTGAAAAACAACAAAGCTCCAGGTGAAGATGGAATCAAAATTATTATGATCAAACTACTACCATCCAATTACATCCAGAAAATTACACACATCATCAATAGCTGCCTTCTTTTAAATTTTTACCCTCAAATCTGGAAAAATGCATTGGTTATCCTATTTCTAAATAAAAATAAAAATCCAAGTTGCCCTGAGAGTTACCGCCCTATCAGTCTCTTAAATATTATTGGTAAAATATACGAAAAAGTAATTTACAATAGAATTAAACCACTTCTTTCAGCCCTCCCAGATGAACAATATGGTTTCCGACAAAACTTGAGCACGACTTAACAGCTTATACGAATATGCAATATTCTGAAATTCTAGCATTCGTCCATAATTTCAATTTTCCTTATTTTTTTAATACATAAGACTCAAAACTTCTATTTGTGTATGAGCTAAAGGAAATTAAAAAAAAAAAGCAATATTTTTTTTAAAAAAATGAATTAGTATGAACACTTTTTGCTGCACACATCTGATCTTGCAGGGTTTCGATCGGCTATTTGTCAAGGACAAAAGCACATTAAAAAAACACTATAGAAAGCCTTTCACAATTAATTGTTAATCATTAAATGGTTCCTTAAATCGTGATTTTGATTGCACAGAAATTCGATATAGAAGAACTTAATCTATACCATTTAAAACATTTTTGACGAAAAACTTTCAAGGCAGCTAAGATTCAAAATATGAAAACCTTTTTATTCCTGGAAAAAAAACAAGAACGTGTTTTTGACAGTTACTTTTCTTGACATCATAGTATATGATGTTTTTAATCTCGCCTCCCTTATTCACCAAATTTTGATTACAGTTTTTCTTTTCCTTCGCAAAAATAATAATTTTTGACCTCAACAATGTATATATATATTTTTTACTTCATTTATGGCAAATATTGCAAATTTTACTTTAAAGTACTTCAATATGAAAGATGCACATTTCAAACAGTGTTGCTATTCATACATTGCATTTAGCCTTTCACGAATAACTTTTGATCTAATGATCGGATCTTCACATTTTAGGACTCACTCTTTAAGGTGCGGGGGGATGACCGAAAATGTGTCAATTAATTCATGCAGACGCTATTTCAAATTACAAAATCAGACACAAAAACAATTTTCCATATTTTCAATATAGTTCCTGTGAAATTGAATTTTAAAAAAGTCAGATATTTAACACTCGATTTCTCAGGAGCAATTCGATCGATTTCGCACCGATTTTTTCGAGCATCAGACGTAGATTCTATAAACGCTCGGCCACGCAGTCATTCTTATGACGTAAGTTGACGAGATCGCGAAGAATTTGCACCAATCAGATTCGAAAAGCTTTTTGCGTTTGAACTTTGTTATCTTTATTTAACTACTATTAAAAGTATTTTCCAGGAATCGCTACAAAAAAATGTTTTTTTTTTGTATCGCAAAACTCATTACACTACTTCTTTTAAAAAGTAGCGAACTATACTATAAACTATGGAAAAAAAGTAACGACTACAGTAGTTTCGCTACTTGTAGTGCTCCACTTCTGACCACTGATTATGGCAATGTGCTCATTATGGCACACAGGCCGCATTTACTTTTCAGACAAGTGAAGCTGGGTGGGTTTCAAACAACGACTGGAGATCGAATCTCACTTCTTCATAATGACTATTTAATGCCTTAACCACTAAACCACCAGAGCCACATACTTAGGCTAAATTAACTATTCCATTGAATTCTCGAAAATAATATATATTTTTTTAAAATTACTAATTAATTTCTCTAAAGATAAGGGAAATTTGTAAAAAGTAAAGTTCGAATATAATTAAATTATAGTAGCGTTAAAAGCGTTTTTTTTTTAATTTTTCAAAATTGTTTTTTATTGTATTTTGTTTTTTTTTCTATTATTTTTTTACATGCACTAAGTACACGGAGTTAAAATTTTAAGTAAATAGAGAGGAAGAGAAGCATTGTTGGTTTAAAAAATATTCCAAGCTAATAACAATGAAAACTTAATTTTTAAAAAAAATAATTTCCAAATAAAGTTTAACAATGAGGCAAATCCTTGTGAGTCAAGCTAACAATATAGTTCTTCCATTTTCTTCAAAACCAGCTTTTCTGCATTACCAACTTTTCTGCATTAGCAACTTTTACCAACTTTTAACCAATCGATCACCAACTTTCCTGCAATCATGCCCAATATTTTCCGTTACATCTGGAAAAAAATGTAAGTATAATATTTTTCTATTTTATAGACATTTTTTTAAAAATTATAATTGTATCTTATCTAATTGTAACTCATTTACATCTTTTGAATAAAAGATAATTGTGCTAAATCTCTAAGCCATTTTTTAAGAAGCTTTGAAACTAAAGAAAATTGCACTATTCATGGTCAGTTTGAAGTTTCACCATAATGAATTAAAGAAAAATATTAAATGTAAAGAAATTAACTGAAAATTTATAACAGGTAAAAAGTTTTACTTTATTAAAAAAAAAAAAAAAAACAGATTCCGTTGTAATTAAATAATTAAATAATTAACACTAAAACAGAAATTAACACTACATTTGAAATTTACTTTAGTATGGTTATGAAGTCCTTAAGGAAACCGTGGAGCTCTTATGGGTTAAATGCGATGTATGAATAGAGACATAATTTGAAATAGCATGATGAGAGACTATGAAATATGTTTTGCTATATTGGTCAAAATATAAGTGAAAAATAATTACAGTGGAGAACAATAGTAATTATTTTAGAGAGAAAAAAAGGAAAAATATAATAAAAACTTGGCTAACCACTATAGAGAGAGGCGAGATTAAAAACACCATAGCCTGTGGTATCAGGAATAGAAAATTAAATGTCAAAAACACCCTCTTGTTCCTTCCAGCCTTCAAAGAGGTGTTTAGGTTTTGAATATTAGCTTTTTTTTAGAAATGATTTGATAAAAAATGTTTTAAAAGCTTACGATTCTGTACTGCTTAAATATCGAATTTTGAATCCTTTTGCTGATGTATTTGTACTTTGACAAGGATTCTAAATCAGGATGATGATTGTGGGACATCAAATACAATAACTTATTAGGAAGGTATTGTAAGTGTCAATCAAGCAGAATTATTATCTAAAAAGTAATGTTCGGAATAAAATGATTATAGAAATATAAATTTTGCCCAAAACGAGTTCGAAAATGAAAAATGATAAAAATTATTGTCTCATTATAATTTTTAAATATCTAAAAATAATTATTCAGCTAAGCAACTAAATATATACAAATTGCTCAATGTACACGCATTGTTTGTCAATGTACACGCCTATGAATTAAAATAAATATTTGTTAGATAAATATTGTGCATATCTTCTTCAAATTAATTTTAAAAAAATCGGTTACTAACTGAAAAACCAAAGTACGGTTCAACTAAAATCGTAATTTAATAACCCATTTATTGATTAATTAACTTTAAAACCCATTCTTTAGTGTTTTGTTTCATGCATTTTTGTTTTTATTTATGCTGTCTACTATTAAATTTATGATCATTATTATGTATTCCTTTTTACCTTGACAATGATTGTGATTAAGATTAAATCCTAACTTTTTTTTGCTTAAATTATGGCTTATTAATTTATATAAAAAGAGTTTTAAATTTGTCAGTCCATAATCATTGTTCAACCAGAAATTCATGACAGTGCAATGTATCTAAGCCAGTGTTTCCCAAACTTATGACTTTTGTATACCCTTTCTAAAATTTTCGTAACGTTGTGTACCTCTAATAAAAAAATGAGTGATTTTTTATAATAAAAAATTGTATAAAAGTTAACAATTACAGCTTGCTGTTGACACCACTAATTATTAACAGTGAATTCTGCAAAATAAAGCAAATAGAAAAATACGTTATCTTAAATTTTCACGACTAACTTTATTTTTAAATGGAATTTTTTGAAATTTACGTTTGTTGCAAGAGATATCGCATAAGAACGCGTTTCCTCACTAAACTGTTCCCGTACCCCTGGGGGTACGCGTACCACACTTTGGGAAACACCGTTCTAAGCTCAATTAGTTTTAAACTTTCTTATTTTGTTAGGTAATTACTCTAATTACTTTGATTGTCACTATTAAGTATTAATAATTTTATTAAGAGAAAACAATTCATCATATTATTCTTCTTTATTGAGTGCTAAATTTAATAAATTGAAAAGTCTCCGCTAAAAAAAACTTTTCAGATTGAAAAAATAACCTTAAATAAATCAAATAAAGTTTCAAATAAAAAATAAAATTAAAGAAGAACGTGTTTATTAAAAGTGGAAATTTTATGTCTCCAGAACTGTCAATTTTAAAAATATTAACGGTAATTAATTTTGCAGGAAAAACCACGCAAGATCAAATTTTTCCTGTTTAAAGTTTTCTAACACAAATGTGATTTTGAAAATATCAAATTATTGAGCTTTTTTTTATTTCTATGAGCCCATACACGTACAAAAGTTATGAGTCTTATAGATAAAAAAAAAGGAAGAAATATTCGAAATAAGCTGAATTTGCGAATGTTAGATTTATTTGTTTATCATTATACTTAAAATGTTTAAAGAAAAAGAGATATGTAATAGATTTTATTTTTATTTTACATCCTAACTAACAAGTTTACTTTAAAAATTATTTTAGCATAAAAAAGAAGAAATCCAAAAATACAGTGGACAATGACAAAATTTCTCAGCTCACCCTGCCAACGCATAATTTCCGCGAGGGAAGAGTTTCATACAATCAAGTGGATAAAGCGATCCAGACCGATCTTGACGAACTGGACGAAATGAAACTTGATGAAAATGCATTCACCATCTGCAAAATTTCAGAGCTCGCCCAGCAGGAAATAGAATTGAGCCAGGGAAGAGTTTATGCCCATCAATTGACTCAAGAAGAAAAAACTGACTCTGATGAATTTAAGGAAATGGAACTTGAAACAAATGCACCAAACATCTGCAGTAGTTCGCAGCTCGCCCCGCTACAAACAGAATTAAGCGAGGGAAGAGTTAATAAAAAGATAATTGAGATCCTGACTGACACAGACGAATTAAAACTTGAAGAAAATGTACCCGATAATTTCAATATTTCTCAGATCAACATTGATGATTCCAAAGAAAAGGAAATTATTGAAAATGCACCTAGCATCAGCGATTTTTCACAACTCACCCCACTTCGAAGAGAACTGAGTGAGGGAAGAGTTTACATTGTTAATGAGATGAATACAGAGAACAAGACCAACTCTGACATGCCCACAGAAGATGAAACAGAAGAAACTGTGCCAAACAGCGGCAATTTTTCACAGCTTGTCCCACTCCGAATAGAACTGAGTGAAGAAAGAGTTTACTTTGTAAATCACATGAATTCAGAGAACAACATCAACTCTGATATACCCAAAGAAACTGAACGGGAAGAAAACATACCTAACCCCTACTTTCTTTCACTGCTCGCCCTGATCCGGAAGGAAGTGAGTCAGGGAAGAGTTAACTATGATAATGAAATAGACACAGAGTACAAGACCAGCTCTGATGTACCCACATATTTTGAATGGAGAGAAAATGCTACTAACAACTGCGATATTCACCAGCTTGCCTCCCAACAAATGGATGGAAATGCTAGTGTTTACCAACTGGACATTGACAATAAGATCAACTCCGGCGAAATGAAACATGAGAACTCACATAACATCAGCAATGTTTCACAGCTCATCCCGTTACCCCTACACCTGAGCGAGGGAAGAGTTTCTAAGAGCCAAGAGAACTGTAATATTGACACATGGAAGGACTTAAAAAACAACGATTACTCATACATTCAGAGTTATTTGTCTGATACCACCAGAACAGCTGAGCAAATAGCTGAATATAACAAAAAAAATTATGTCGAAATTGATCCGGACGATCCAATATTGGAACCATTAAGAGTGAAAGAAGAAGAATCGAGTGTTGAAGAACTCACTCCACCTGAAAAGAATTATATCAAGAGAAAGTGGCGACTTTTGAAGAAAGTTTTGCGACAAAAAAAATCCAAGAATACAAAAGATCCAGCTCAAAAACGGGGTTGCTAAATTTCTTAAGTGTTATTTCTTCCTTCCTGCGATTCATTGTTTTTTTCCGGTTAAATGTAAATGCAAAATTTTCATGCTGGTAAAATATATTTCTGCACAGGAGTAATTTCAGAACAAAACCAGTAAAGAGCTATATCTTGAAACCAATCACAATAGAAATAAGCTGAATATCTGAAGATTAGAATTGAAGAAAATAAAAATAAAATGTCAAAAATTGTTTCTGGGAGTACAATTTGAACAAATCTGCTAAATTTCGAACAATATCGAACTTACATCTACATTTAGTACAAAACCAGTAAAGAGCTACTTTTTGAAACCAATCACAATAGAAATAAACTGAATGTCAGAAGCTTAAAATTGAGGAAAACAAAATAAAATGTCAAAAACTGTTTCTGGAAGTGCAATTTGAACAAATCTGCTAAATTTGGAACAATATCAAACTCACATCTACATATAGTACAAAACCAGCAAAGAGCTACTTTTTGAATTCAATTACGATAGAAATAAACTGAATGACAGAAGTTTAAAACTGAAGAAAATAAAAAGTCAAAAACTGTTTCTGGGAGTGCAATTTGAACCAATCTGCAAAATTTAGAACAACAACGAATTTACATCTATATTTAGTGTCATGTATATGTTTTTACGGAAACATAGTCTTTAAAAGGAGATTTAAATCAACAATTTACAGTAATTGTACTTATTAGTACTTCTTCAAAAATTTTCGAAGCTTTATGGGTAGTTGTATACCGTTAATGGTAGTAGTATACCTGACGTTTAAATAGTCGGTTAACAGCATGTGATTAGAACAGTCATAGGTATTTTGTTTTACCTATGCCATAAAAGTATGTCATTGCTATTAGAAATGTTTAAAAAATGAGAAAGAAGAAAGAGAAAGAGAAAGAGAAAGAAAGAAGAAGAGAAGGAGAAAGAAGAAAGTGAAAGAAAGAAGAAGACAAAGAAAGAAGTGAAAATTTAAATGAGAAAGTAGTATTCCTATATGTGGAAAAAAAGAATATCAATGAAATAATCAGAAACAGATTGAAAATAGAAAAAAAGAATATCAATGAAATAACCAGAAACAGTTTGAAAACAGAAAAAAAGAATATCAATGAAATAATCAGAAACAGATTGAAAATAGAAAAAAGAATATCAATGAAATAATTAGAAACAGATTGAAAATAGAAAAAAAAGAATATCAATAAAATAATCAGAAACAGATTGAAAATAGAAAAAAAGAATATCAATGAAATAATTAGAAACAGATTGAAAATAGAAAAAAAGAATATCAATGAAATAATCAGAAACAGATTGAAAATAGAAAAAAAAGAATATCAATAAAATAATCAGAAACAGATTGAAAGTGGAATAAAAAATTTTCAATGAAATAATCAGAAACAGATTAAAAATAGAAGAAAAGAATATCAATGAAATAGTTAGAAACAGATTGAAAATAGAAAAAAAAGAATATCAATGAAATAATCAGAAACAGATAGAAAGTGGAAAAATATTTTTAAGATGCATCTATAGAGCAATAAAAATAGTTATGTTCTGACAATTGCTCTGTACAGTATTCAGAGTTCTATAAGAACAATAAAATTCAAAAATCAACCAAAAAAAGTTTAAAAAAATTAAAAATTGTCGGCGTATTGTCCCCCCCCCCTTGTCTCTAGCAAAAAAAACAAAAAATTATGAAAACCAAAATAAAAAAATAAATAACTGGAAAAAAGTTTAGCAATATGCTTATGTATTGTAGAACAAAAAAAAAATTGTAATTTGCAAATGTTATATTCATTATGTAATAATTTGGCCAATAAATATTTCAAAATTCATATGTATCGTGACTCATTTTGTTTTACTATTCTATTTTCCGTGAAGAGTAGAGGATTAAAGTTGTAGTATCTAAGTTCATAACAGTTAATACTTAATAATATGATAACTTCTTTCGCTTTCAAAAATATGAATATCATTATAAAAATCATTTTATTATAAGAAGAGCGCATTTTAAGAGCGCTCAGATATAGTAATCTCAAGACTTGCTAGACGAACGAGAGGAAAACAAACAAATCTGAATAAGATAATATTATTTTGCCAAGGCAAAATAAAAGTGAAAAACAAAACTACAAAAACTGTGTCCGCGAGTGAAGCGGAAATGAAAAATAAATAAAGATTTAAACAAACTCATATACCATTATATGTATTCATAAATATCTTTTTTAGTAAATGCATTTTTTGTAGTTTTGTAACCCGACTCCCATGCCCATTATCTTATTCGAAAAACCTAACCGAACTAAACTCTGTACAGTTAAATTTCATTGCTTCGGTTTTGAAACCATGCTAGGAAGTAAATATTTCCAAAACCGTAATCACGAGTTGTAACGAGTTTTGTAATCACGTTTTATTAACCATATCACGTTTTATTAACCATATTTATATACCATAAATGGTTAAAAATCGTAAATGTAAAGAAATGTTTCTAACCGTAAACTTTACGGTTGATAAGATAGACAGAAAAGATTGCCCTTTATTTTGTCGTAATTTTAGTTATTTGAAATATCAGCTACTGTTTATATTTGCTGAGAAAAAAAATTTGTTATAATTAAGAGTGATTCATACTTGGACCAATCAGATTATTTGTATTTTATGATGTTTCTGTAATGACGTTTAAAATTTTTAATAAAAAAGACGAAAACGGAGATGGCGAGAACGATCTGACGGAGTTTTTCATTAATGGAACAGAATCGTTTATAAAATGCAAAAATAACTTCTTTTTTCAAAAATTTTAGTATTAAAATACTTTCCTATGGTCAGATGGCAAACTTAATTAATACCCGCAAACCCGCTCATTATTGTAATGACGGTAAGTGCAGTATTTTCTAGTTAAATTATTTCCCAGTAAACTATTTTAGTACATCTAGTAAACTATTTTCTTGTTAAATTTTCTGTTTAAAGTTCGTTTTAAATTAATAAAATTAAAATTCATTATAATTTGTTTTCATTGCTTTATCTAAAAATAATGTCTGTTTTTATATAGATAGTGATTTCTTCTGGCTAGAAACTCCATGTAAAAATATACGCCAAAAGCAACTCGCTAAATTTCGTTGCATCATTTTTTAACAGACAAAATATAAAATAATGGTTCTTTTATATAAATAAATTTTAATCTGTCTTTTTAGTTTTTATGCGCGTTGACTGTAAAAAAAAAAAGCTTTCAATTATTTTAAAAGAATTCTTTTATTTAAATTCCCTTCTAAGAATTCTTATTTTGAAAAACTTTTCATAAAACAGTAACAAGCTATCTAGAAGCCCTATAACTTGAAGAAACGAGTATGGCCTTGTGAAAAGCGACTTGCTTTGCTAAACTAATACCTCATTCTACGCTAATTATTTAAAAGTTTTAAAAAGAGATATTATTATAATTCATAAAAAGTAATTCCTTAAAAATACATGTTTTACAATTTCAACTCTCCTATGGTCCTACTTTTCTATTTATTTTCTTATTTGTTTTAATATTTCCTCCCTCTTTGCTTTGTTGTATTATGATTTGCATAATGTTTTGTTTATTATCAATTAAAGTTAACAAACATTTAACAATTTATACTTTACTTTTATAGAATGGGAGCAAGTATGTGTGTTTACATTACTAATTTTTCAATGTAGTTTCATTTTCAATGGAGCAAAAATGCTTAAGAAATATATTTAATGTTTCATAAAACAAATAAATTTCAATGCAATCATAAAAATTACAAAACCAATTATACTAGAATAATTCTAGGAATAATCCTAGAATTATAATCAGAGTATCTATCAGACTTAGAGGACGTTTTTAAAGAATATCTTGTGGTTTAACTATTTTCAAATTAATGGTATTAAATTATTGTTATTTTAATATTAATGTGTTGGTAATATATCATCATTAAAGTGTTTTTTTCATTTCAAATATCTGGTAGAGTCTTGTTAGATTAGAGCCCTGCTTGTACATACATATCGCTAAGAGTTTAGGAATGAAACAGTCTATTTTTGATTCGTGTACTTAAGACACCACAAATATGAATACTGGAAATTCTAACTTTCAAGTCGAATCGATATTACTTATTGAAAAAAACAAATGAAAAAATAATGTAAAAAAGAGTATACAAAACTCATATTTGAGTACCAAAAATGTTATAATTTAAATGTGAGATGCGGCGTGGACTCGTGGAAATACGAATCCAACAAAGCGCATCCCAATAAATATGACTCATATATGTTTGCTATTTGTTAATTACTTAAATAAGACTTGCTGTGCAACGTCGGAAAGCGATCCCCAAATAGCATTATTTGTTCCCAGCCGCATTACTATGCAGCACCAGAAATAAAAATTACAAATAAAAAAAGTGCTTTCTATTTTCAAAAATAAATATTTTATTTATACAGTCCTACTTTACATTATATTCAAAAATCAATAATTTATAAAATAGTTTTTCCTAAGTTCAAAGGAGTAGATTTATAGCCAAGGTCGTACGAAGATTAAAGCAAACCATGTCCTGAAACTAAAGGAGCTCCGATAAGCCCGGGACCAGCAACGAGTCCATGACTACTGTACCCAATGGCAGCGGGAGCAGCAACAGGGACAGCGGCTACATGATGATTGGCAGGAGCAACATGGTTAATAACAGCTTTTTGAGTAGCAACTGTTGCGGGAGCGGCGTGGATTCCTTTAACAGCAAGAACAGGCATAGAGAGTAATCCGTGTCCTATTTTAGCAGGAGCATGATGAGCAACTGGGGCAATGTGGTTGATTACAGCTTTTTGTGTAGCAATAGTGGCAGGAGCGGCTACAATGGCATGTCCAGCAACTAAACCATGACCAGCGTAGCCAACTGCAGTGGGAGCACCATGAGCAACTGAAGCAACGTGGTTGATGACAGACTTTTGTGTAGCAATGGTTGCAGGAGCGGCTGCAATGCCATGTCCAGCAGCTAAACCATGACCAGCATAACCAACTGCAGCTGAAGCACCATGAACAACTGGGGCAACGTGGTTGATGACAGCCTTTTGTGTAGCAATGGTGGCAGGAGCGGCTACAATGGCATGTCCAGCAACTAAACCATGACCAGCGTAGCCAACTGCAGCGGGAGCACCATGAGCAACTGAAGCAACGTGGTTGATGACAGACTTTTGTGTAGCAATGGTTGCATGAGCGGCTGCAATGCCATGTCCACCAACTAAACCATGACCAGCGTAACCAACTGCAGCGGGAATACCATGAGCGACTGGGGCAACGTGGTTGATGACAGCCTTTTGAGTAGATAAGCTGGCGGGAGCGAGCAAGACAGATTTACTAGCGATGCCATGGAGGTCAGAACTGATTAATGGCGCACCTAAACCAACATGGCTGACAATGGTGGAAGCCTGAACAGCAACTACAGCGAAACAAAGAACAACAACCTGAAGGGGAAAAGAGAATTAGTAACACAACAGCTTTATTTAGAAATAATTACATGCCAAAATGTGATAATTATGAATATTCTGTTAAGTTTCTGCGTTTATAACAAAAAAGTTTTTTAAACTTTAAACTTGGTACCAGTAAAACCGAACAGTACTGTTCTGAAATCACAAATCAATGTAATTTCACTATACGAATATTAATTTTAAATGTTAGAAATTATTTATTATTCCATAATATGTCATAATTCATAATTTCCATAATATTCATAATTCATAATTTTACTAATTACGAACATTTTCACATTTTCATTTAACAAATTGAAGATAATTAAACACATACAAGTTATTTTGAAAAACAAGAACAAATTTTTACAATCCCATTTTCAGTTAAAACTACGCTAAAATGAGTTTTTAATTTATGGAATTTCGAAACTAATTGAAATTAAGAAATTTGAATTATAATTTCCACTGAAAAATAACACTTTTTTT
The DNA here is from genome assembly GCA_949128135.1 of Parasteatoda lunata. Lineage (NCBI taxonomy): Eukaryota > Metazoa > Arthropoda > Arachnida > Araneae > Theridiidae > Parasteatoda > Parasteatoda lunata. The sequence continues at coordinate 70,791,917 of OX421977.1, read as the reverse complement.
AAGATACGATAAGTTAAAAATTTTTTAATTAATATTTTTATTAGTTATAAACATTTTTATTTAATACTTTGCAGACATTAAAAAAATATTAGTCTATTGTGTAAAATAGTAAAATATTTTAACAATTACATTTTCATTAAGAAATATGTTATAGTAAGCTTTAAATTTAAAAGATGTAATTTAAGAGTCTGTTTGTACTCAATGATAAGATATAAAAAGCTTTGAAATGGTAATTTAATTACTATTACCATTAAAAATTGCCATTATCAACCATTGCCAACGAATATTCCATGTTCTATTTCAGCAGGAGATAAACTAGATAGGGTTCAATAATTTTTGAAATTATAAACTTAAAAGAACCTTTAAAATTGTTAAGGTTGAATGTTAGGAGAAAAATAAGGTTTGAATGAATAATGAACTTATTTTAGTGAACATTTTTACGTTTTAAATTGTTAAGGTTGAATGTTAGGAGAAGAATACGGTTCAAATTTATCATGAACTTCTCTTAGAGAACATTTTTACGTTTTAAATTTTTAAGGGTGAGTATTATTAGAAGAATATGGTTTGAGTGAATAATGAACTTCAAGAACATTTTAAAGTTCTAAATTGTTAAGATTAAATGTTAGGAGACGAATATGGATGAATCATGAACTTGGCGAACATTTTAACGTTTTATATTGTTAAGGTTGAATATTAGGAGAAGAATATGGTTTGAATGAATCATTAATTTAGCGAACAGTTAAATGTTTTAGATTGAGTGTAATGAGAAGATGTTAAGAGAATGTTACGAGGTTGAAAATTAAGAGAAGAATATGGTTTGAATGAATCATTAATTTAGCGAACAGTTAAATGTTTTAGATTGAGTGTAATGAGAAGATGTTAAGAGAATGTTACGAGGTTGAAAATTAAGAGAAGAATATGGTTTGAATGAATCATTAATTTAGCGAACAGTTAAATGTTTTAGATTGAGTGTAATGAGAAGATGTTAAGAGAATGTTACGAGGTTGAAAATTAGGAGAAGAATATGGTTTGAATGAATCATTAATTTAGCGAACAGTTAAATGTTTTAGATTGAGTGTAATGAGAAGATGTTAAGAGAATGTTACGAGGTTGAAAATTAGGAGAAGAATATGGTTTGAATGAATCATTAATTTAGCGAACAGTTAAATGTTTTAGATTGAGTGTAATGAGAAGATGTTAAGAGAATGTTACGAGGTTGAAAATTAAGAGAAGAATATGGTTTGAATGAATCATTAATTTAGCGAACAGTTAAATGTTTTAGATTGAGTGTAATGAGAAGATGTTAAGAGAATGTTACGAGGTTGAAAATTAAGAGAAGAATATGGTTTGAATGAATCATTAATTTAGCGAACAGTTAAATGTTTTAGATTGAGTGTAATGAGAAGATGTTAAGAGAATGTTACGAGGTTGAAAATTAGGAGAAGAATATGGTTTGAATGAATCATTAATTTAGCGAACAGTTAAATGTTTTAGATTGAGTGTAATGAGAAGATGTTAAGAGAATGTTACGAGGTTGAATATTAGGAGAAGAATATGGTTTGAATGAATCATTAATTTAGCGAACAGTTAAATGTTTTAGATTGAGTGTAATGAGAAGATGTTAAGAGAATGTTACGAGGTTGAAAATTAGGAGAAGAATATGGTTTGAATGAATCATTAATTTAGCGAACAGTTAAATGTTTTAGATTGAGTGTAATGAGAAGATGTTAAGAGAATGTTACGAGGTTGAATATTAGGAGAAGAATATGGTTTGAATGAATCATTAATTTAGCGAACAGTTAAATGTTTTAGATTGAGTGTAATGAGAAGATGTTAAGAGAATGTTACGAGGTTGAAAATTAGGAGAAGAATATGGTTTGAATGAATCATTAATTTAGCGAACAGTTAAATGTTTTAGATTGAGTGTAATGAGAAGATGTTAAGAGAATGTTACGAGGTTGAATATTAGGAGAAGAATATGGTTTGAATGAATCATTAATTTAGCGAACAGTTAAATGTTTTAGATTGAGTGTAATGAGAAGATGTTAAGAGAATGTTACGAGGTTGAAAATTAGGAGAAGAATATGGTTTGAATGAATCATTAATTTAGCGAACAGTTAAATGTTTTAGATTGAGTGTAATGAGAAGATGTTAAGAGAATGTTACGAGGTTGAAAATTAGGAGAAGAATATGGTTTGAATGAATCATTAATTTAGCGAACAGTTAAATGTTTTAGATTGAGTGTAATGAGAAGATGTTAAGAGAATGTTACGAGGTTGAAAATTAGGAGAAGAATATGGTTTGAATGAATCATTAATTTAGCGAACAGTTAAATGTTTTAGATTGAGTGTAATGAGAAGATGTTAAGAGAATGTTACGAGGTTGAATATTAGGAGAAGAATATGGTTTGAATGAATCATTAATTTAGCGAACAGTTAAATGTTTTAGATTGAGTGTAATGAGAAGATGTTAAGAGAATGTTACGAGGTTGAAAATTAGGAGAAGAATATGGTTTGAATGAATCATTAATTTAGCGAACAGTTAAATGTTTTAGATTGAGTGTAATGAGAAGATGTTAAGAGAATGTTACGAGGTTGAAAATTAGGAGAAGAATATGGTTTGAATGAATCATTAATTTAGCGAACAGTTAAATGTTTTAGATTGAGTGTAATGAGAAGATGTTAAGAGAATGTTACGAGGTTGAAAATTAGGAGAAGAATATGGTTTGAATGAATCATTAATTTAGCGAACAGTTAAATGTTTTAGATTGAGTGTAATGAGAAGATGTTAAGAGAATGTTACGAGGTTGAAAATTAGGAGAAGAATATGGTTTGAATGAATCATTAATTTAGCGAACAGTTAAATGTTTTAGATTGAGTGTAATGAGAAGATGTTAAGAGAATGTTACGAGGTTGAAAATTAGGAGAAGAATATGGTTTGAATGAATCATTAATTTAGCGAACAGTTAAATGTTTTAGATTGAGTGTAATGAGAAGATGTTAAGAGAATGTTACGAGGTTGAAAATTAGGAGAAGAATATGGTTTGAATGAATCATTAATTTAGCGAACAGTTAAATGTTTTAGATTGAGTGTAATGAGAAGATGTTAAGAGAATGTTACGAGGTTGAAAATTAGGAGAAGAATATGGTTTGAATGAATCATTAATTTAGCGAACAGTTAAATGTTTTAGATTGAGTGTAATGAGAAGTTGTTAAGAGAATGTTACGAGGTTGAAAATTAGGAGAAGAATATGGTTTGAATGAATCATTAATTTAGCGAACAGTTAAATGTTTTAGATTGAGTGTAATGAGAAGATGTTAAGAGAATGTTACGAGGTTGAAAATTAGGAGAAGAATATGGTTTGAATGAATCATTAATTTAGCGAACAGTTAAATGTTTTAGATTGAGTGTAATGAGAAGATGTTAAGAGAATGTTACGAGGTTGAAAATTAGGAGAAGAATATGGTTTGAATGAATCATTAATTTAGCGAACAGTTAAATGTTTTAGATTGAGTGTAATGAGAAGATGTTAAGAGAATGTTACGAAGTTTGAATAAATCATGAACTTACCTTAGTGAACATGTTTAGTAATTGATGAAGTTTATTGGAACTAATGACCTATTAATATCACCTGGTTGCTTTTATATACGATTTCAGATTCAAATCAGAAGCATGTAGAAAAGAAATAAATCCCGCCATTGGAAAAAAAGAAATAAATTCAGCTTATTCATTTCTTAAAAAAGAAATAAATCCCACCATTGTCGCACCAGATGAAAGTGTGTCCTTGCTGAATATAAAAACGTGTCCACGCCTATGCAAAGCATCGAGATTGAATAAAATATGCGACCAATTTTTCCTCGATCTCCTTTGTGCGGTACTGTTTATTATTATTTTTTTTTTTATGCGTTATCAATATGGTTGACGATATTGATAGCCGAAGGATAGATATACTTGAAGGATACGTATTGAATAATTTAAATTTAGCGAATCATTTTTTTAAAAGATTAATGGAAGTTAAATGACATCATTAGAAGCTGATTTAAAGCGTTATTATTATTTAATAATTTTAATTAGTTATGCATTAGATTCAAAGAGAAATTATTGTTATAACGAATCGGTAATTGTAGTCAGTTATGAGGTTATTTCAGAGAAAATTCTTGTTAGTGATGTAGTTACAACGTACTAAGAAAAAAGTATGGTGAAAACTTCCAGAATATGGTAAAATTTACCTTGTTTTTGGCTTCTATGAGAACGCGAAAAAGCTAAGAAATTTTAATCTAGCTTTGGAGTAATTTTCGTAAAACTAACAATAAAATATGGTTTTATAATCTGTGACATAATATGGTAAATGTGTTGAAATTTGGCAATTTTATTATGTTATCTCAGATTATGGTTTAAAAACCATTTAATTGGTTAAATTTACTTTTCAGTGTTTTTTACTAAATGTCTGACAATAAGAGTTATCATTTTGAAAACTAGAATTTCCTGTAAACCGTTTCCGTATAAACGGAAGAAACTATTAACTGCATAGTTTATATATCGTAGAATTTTTTTTAAAACTTGAATTATGTTTTTTTTTTTTTTTTTTTTTTTTTTTTTTTTTTTTTTTTCTTTTTCTAGAAATATCAATACAAAAAATTCTGGTAAAGTAATTCTACAAGAATTTTTTTCTCCGTGAGAAGTAAAATCATTATTAAGGATTTAGAAATTTCAAAACGAAATAGTTGCTAGTGTAGAAGTTATTTTAAAGTGAAATTGTAGTTAGAGGTGTGATTGCAACTAGTGTAGAGGATATTTCAAAGTTCAATTGTAGTTATTACAATTGTTTCAAACAGTAATTGATGTTAGTGAAGCAGCTATAATGAAGTGACTTTGCAATTAATCAAATTAATTCAAAGTGTAATTATAGTTCGTGTAGCATTTATTTAAAAATGTAATTGAAGTTGGTAATAAAGTTAATTCAAAGTGCAATTGATTAGTTCAAAGTGCAAATTTATTTATTTATTTGAAAGTGTGATGAAGGTAGAGAGTTATATATTTAAAACTGCAACTGAAGGTAGTGGTGTAGTTACGTCAAAGTATAATTTCAGTTAGTAAAAAAATTATTAAAAAGTGCAATTGTAATTGTAATAGCGATGAAGATTTTTAAAAAAATCGTTCAGAGGCTAAAAGTGATTTCAATTAGTTTTGAGACACAACTATTAGAAACAAATTGATAAAAGTAAGTTCCCAGACATTTTTTTAATGAATAAAACAAAATTATCATTTTCGTACAATTGGCATTAAAATATTTTAAGAATCCATACATTTTTGACAAATATATAAATGTTATATAGTATGTTTTAACTGATGTTGGTTTCTTTTAGCAGTAAAATCTGAATATAGAAAAGAAGGACAATTTTACAGTAAAGGTAAATAGTTTCATCGAATAAAGATAAAAGCTATGGAATATATTTATATCAAAACTTATTCTTGTATTTCCAACAAAGAATACCAGTTAAAATAAAAATTTCAAGTTGCAAAAACGTAACCATAACTTACGTATCTACAGAGTACAGAGTGACTCTAAAATAATGTTGCAAACTTAGAGGGGTGCACGTCGTAAGGATTAAGAATTGCATAGGATCACATGGCTTGAAATGTCATCCTACACCGCTAGGGGCGCTTGTCCTATTATAAACTGCTCTTACGTGTGCCTTTTAACAGGTGATTTTATTGACCTATATTATATTAATTCCGTGTTAGTTTTATTTTTTCTATTAATTATTGTCAAAAATTGCCTTCAAATAGACTCAGAAATAGCTGTATTATCGTTTTGATGAACTTATCCAGTTAGTCTCAAAATTATTATATTACGATAAAACAGCTAATACTATACCAAATTAATTGCAAATTTTGACGCTGTCAGAATTTTCATTCCAAAATTAATGTAAAATAACCAACAGCAGTCTGTTCATCATCCAATTAGCCGTAAAGTTTACGGTAAAGAATACTTTTTATCCTTATCGTTTTTAAAACGTTAACAACTTGTATGGTTTAAAAACTATAAATACTAAACTTATGGTTTTAAAAATCGTATAGTTTCAGATTCATGTTTTTTTTTTTTTTTTTTAAGAACTATTTACACTGCCGTAGCTTCCAGAAATGTAAAAAGGAAGTGTTTAAACCGGGGCTATATATATATATATATATATATATATATATATATATATATATATATATATATATATATATATATATATATATATATATATATATATATATATAATAGAGAAAAAAATGGAAAATGATAAAATGAAAAAGGAATAAGGAAAATTATTAAAAAGCCGGAAAGCGAGATATATCAACAGAATAGTGTTAAGAGCACTCAAAATAATTGAGACGAAAATAGATAACATTAAGTAAAATATCAAGCTAAAAACAAAAAATAAAATATAAGAAAAATACAGAGCAAAACACAATCTGTAAAGCGAGGAGCGAATTCAAATGATCTTCCACGCACCGGAATCTTTCAAGAATGATTTAAAATATTTTCATAATAATTTTGCCAGATTACAAAACATGAAAACGGAAACGCCAAAAAACGTTAGAAGCGTAAATAGAGGGATCTCTTACGCTACGCTCTAACTGCAGTACTGAAGCGGATATATATATATATATATATATATATATATATATATATATATATATATATAGCCTCGGTTTAAACTTCTTTTTTACCTTTGAGAGGCCCGAAAATGGATGTGCGCAAGGTAATTAAATTATACTGGAGAATTTAAAGTTTATAATTGATAAGGTTGATATTTGATTTTATATATTTAATCATTTTTGAAAATTAACATTTATTAAAAAAAGAAACGTGATTTGTCCGAATTGGACTTGCATATGGTGAAAATAAAAATTTAGTTAACATATTTAACATATATATATATATATATATATATATATATATATATATATATATATATATATATATATTATAAATTATTATAAATAGATAATTAATTACAAACTTTAAATTACCTTGCGCACAACCATATTCGGGCCCATCCAAGGTAACTAACAAATTTGACGCGCTTCAGTATTGCAGTAAGAACGTGCCATAAGATATCACTTTATTTATGCTTCTGTTTTCATAGTTTGTAATCTGGCAATCTTATTACGTAAATATTTTAAATCATTCTTGAAAGATGCCGGTACGAGTAAGTTCATTTAAATTCACTCCTCACTATGCAGATTTCCTCTCGTGTACTGTTCTTTAGTATCTTTACAAAATTGTGATGGCATGTCTTCGGATCATCCTCAGGGATGTTTCCCAGACCGTCGCCAATAGCCCATTGTGCAGCTCTAGTGCGACGTAAATTAACTACATCTACATCTACATCTTTAGTATCTTTACATTTTATTTTCTGTTTTTTGCTTGATATATTTGTTTATTTTTTACTTAATGTGTTCTAATTTCGTTTCAAATTTTTTGAGTGCTCCTCACACTATTGTATTGATATGTTTTGCTTTGGCTATATTGATAAAATATTAGATAGCACTCCTTTTTGCTGATATAATCGTGTGAGCTGATGAAGAGATTATATCCTTTCTTTATTTTGTTTTCCGGATTTTTTATTTCTTTCCCTCCATTTCTCTCTCTCTCTCTCTCTTTATATATATATATATATATATATATATATGTCTCCGGTTTAAACTTCTTTTCTACATTTTAGGAAACTACGGCAGTGTAAATTGTTAAAAAAAACATGAATACGAAACTATACGATTTTTAAAACCGTAAGTTTTGTATTCATAGTTTTTTAACTATACAAGTTGTTAACGTTTTTAAAAGTGGAATAAGTAAATTTTGAAAGTTGTTTATAAGGATTAGTGTTGGAACGAATTTCAAAATGTTGGCAAATCAATTAATCAACTTGCGGAATATTTGATGAAACATTATAGTAAAAAAAAAAAATAGGTAAGCGATTGTTTTGCTTCAAATGTACTTATTCCACTTTCGAAGATAACAGCTCATATGTCTTCTTGATACAGAGATAATAAATCTTATCCTACTAAATTTATCTTCAGTTTTTTGTTCCTCAGATATGTTTTGACCTTTCTTAAACAAATTTTTTTTTTCTATTTTTTTGTACATTTGGAAAAGAGAAATTGAAACTTATTTCGGTAAAAGGTTGATTCAGACCCCTTGAACCACCCTTGCCGACACCATCGTAGCCACTTGAACAAAAAATCATTTAGGAAAAAAGATTCTTCTTTTCTTTACATTACAAAGTGTTTCTGGATTTTAGGGCAAATATTTATGCATTAAAAATAATAAAGAAAACAAAAACAACGTATAACCGATAATTTGTATTTTTCCATGGTATACTCGAATTATTTTAGCATTGTATATGTATTGACAATGCATATGGAATGCATATGAATAAAAAATGCATGAACAGTGCTGTACTGTGTAAGAAATAAGATAAAACTATACTTAATTAGTCATTTTATTAAAATTGCAAAGTGTGAATTTATTTTTATGCATATACTTATAAATGTTATAACAATGTTATACACTATAAAATTTATAAATGCATAGCATATTAAATTATAACTAGAACATGATGTTGTTTGCTAATAATTATGAAAAAACAAACAAACAAACAAATGAACTAAATGTTTATTTTTAGCTATTTTGTAAATTAAGTTTCTTAATTCCTGTTGTTGATTTTATGGAAAAATCGCAAAGCTATTTTATAGTAAAGATAATTTTCTAAACAATTGGAAAAGGCTAGCACATAGCTTTACGAATCTTTATTTTATTTCTAATATGCCTAATAATTTTTTCTGAAGTTAATTGCATATGGATAATGTCTAATAATGTTTTATAATTATTGTAATAATTATGTCTAATATTTATGTATAATAATAGTTTTTATATTAATAATATTAAGATTATATATTTTAAAAATTCAAGTTGTTACATTTGTTAAATGTAACTTAATTTACTTCATTGAATACTTATTATCATAAAAAAATGTATTTGCCATTCAAACGTTGATTCATATCATTTTAAAAAATTATTCACCAATTGTTACTTTTAATTACCGCTGCATCCGCAAATTATTTTTTTAATCCCAAAATTATAAGAAAACAAAAATTGTGAAATGATTGCTGTGTGAGATTCTTTTTCAAAACATCTCCAAACTTACTTATCAAAACTATAAAACTGGCTTGAGAGCACGCCTCTAAAATAAATAGTAAACTTTTATTTTTCTGTTACTTGATTACAGGTTTTCATTGCATAAAAGATTTATTCAACTTTTTTTTAAAAATACAATTGTAAAGAATTAAAAAAAAAAAAAAAAACTAATGTGATTTAAAGTTTTTAAGAATTATTTTTAAATACATATTTGCAATCTTTGCTACATTTATGTTAGATTAAGCTGAATTTGTTCAGTAATTATCTTTATCTGACTACTTTGGGGTAGTAGTAAATATGAGGAATGTGCTGCAGATTTATTCGTTAAATTACTCCATCAAGATAGTTGTCCATGACTTGGGACACAATTTTGTTGATATTTATAATGACAAGAACTTAAAAAAATCCATAAAAAACTAATTTATTTTCAATTCTTAGGTGGGTTTGTTCTTATTTATAAAAGTTTTTTTTAAAAAAAAAATTATGTATAATTTATAAATTAAGAATTATAAAAAGTTGGCTAGTTTATACAAAAACGGGGCATAACTATAATAATAAATATTAAAACTTTAAACTGAGTTCATTTAAGTTTCATATAGTAAAAATTGCATTAAAATCAGTTTCTGTAAGTTCCGAAAAAATTAGTTTTGGTGACTTACTTTTTTGGAAATGTCTTTAAAAAGAATATTACGGGACGGAATATTACGTGTATTACGGGAATGTGTTTTTCGATATTCCGCATTTGTGACTCATTTAGATTTTGAAATAAAACATTGAGTTTTATGAGCTATTTTTTTTTCTTCTAACTTAAGAAAGCATGTTTTATATATTAGAGAATTTAGGAGCTATTTATTTATTATTTTACAATTGTCGTTATAATTTTTGGTTGTTTGCAACTTCCATTTTCTATTTTAAACCTTTTATTCAAAAGTATTCAAGTCTAGTCACAGGCGTATTTTAATTAACGAATCAAATAAAAATATCAATACTAAATAAGAAACGCTAAAAGAATTTGACCTATTTTACAAGTAAATCAGGTAGTTAACTTGCCATTTTAAACATTTAATTTTGGTAGATATTTTGGATATGATTGCATATGCTTATTTATTAATTTTTGTTAAAATACAAAACTTACAAAAATAATTTAGTTTAAGAAAAAAATAACGAAATAAAAATAGCGGAATATTCCATTTTATTTCAATGATTTTGATAAATCATCACATTTGTAAGATAATGAAATTTTTTCTTAACTACTTAATTGATTTCGAATTAGTTAGCGACGTTCGCCAAGGACTTGTAGCTTGATCTGTTTCCTCAAATAGTGGCGTGAGTAGATTTTTATCTAACTTAAATATGAATTTCTCCAATGTCAATCACTGATTATTGGAGAATATTTTTCATTAAATTTCATGGAGAAATATGGGAAATTTTTTTATGTTGGCATATGTAGGCTTTCCAGAGTTGTTTTTGTTTGCTTTTCACATTAAGTATATAAGCTTAGGAAAAATACCACATTCGTAGTATCAGACTGATTCTTGTGTAAACATGTTCTCAAAGGTAAGTTACTGTTTTATAATTACTATAGCTTTTTCTTAGTCTTTACTTTTCTCTGATTTAAACTATAACGGAAGTAGTAATCTTAGGATAAATTTAAAACCACGTGAAGTTATTGGAAGTTAATTATTTTTTTAGTAAAAATTGTCAAAAAAAGGTTTAGGTTGATTGTTAATGTTAAAACTGATGTTTAACAAATATCACAAGAAGTAACATTTATTTTACTTTAAGAATTACTATAACAGAGGCGTAATTTTTAGTACTTATTTTATAAACTAATATTTGAACAGGAGAATTTTTATATAAAAATATATTTTCTGCACAGATAATAAATAAAAATTACTGACAAAACTGCCAAAAATTGGAAAACTTTCCGTCTTTCTGGCTGTATGGGAACACCAAATAGCTCGGTAATTTTTACTCGGTCTTCGGTAATGATTTTGATAAAATTAATCATAAATTAATCATAAAATTTGGTTTTATAGTACTTGATAAAGTTTGGTAATCTTATCATGCACCTTATCATTTGGTAACCTTATCAGAGTGGCATAAATACCATTTATTTGGTCGGATATTTATTTTCATTTTTGTATAGTAATAAGAATTTCGGAAACAAGAATTTTTGGAAAATCGTTTCTGAACGAAAGAAGTGTGGGTTTATTTTACTAGAAATGTCATTACGATTTAGAACGGGAATTTTACTCGAATTATTTTCTCTGCGTAAATTGATTTTACATAAAATCTTCAAAAAGTAAAAGTAACAAAAAAAAAAAGAATTTCCAATTTGCTCACAAATCATAGCGGCATTTTTGGTGGGTTTTATAATCTCGTTTTTATTACTATTAAATTAAGTCGCAACGGCCCACTGGTTAAGGCAATGAACAGTTTTTGTCAAATCGCAATAAAAGTTAATGTTAAAAGTCAAACTTCAAGAGCTAGAGGTCAAGCTTATTTTAATTAGTTTTGTAACCTAACTTCAGATTGATGGGTACTAGTCAGTATGGAAAGTAAAACGGTCAGCGTGAAATTCTGAACATATGTTCACCCCCATGCTATTGATCGCAGTTTTTTGGAACCTTATCCTTCACGACTTCTTTGACTAATAAATGACTGTTGCTGGCGTGTTTTATTTTTTAAAAATATATTGACATTTTTCATACAAACAAAATATGAGAACTTGCTTTTCTTAGAACCTATAAATATTGTACTTGATATACTTTAAAAAAATAGTGGTTGTGCAAGTTTGAAAATATTTTATTAAGCATTAAAATACACTAACTAGTAACCTTCTTTTAAAAGAACTACAAAAAGTTCTTTTTGGGCAAGATTAAAAATATTTTTTAAGCAGTTAAATACACCAACTTTCAACACACTAACAATGTTCTTTTGGAAAAACAATAAAGTTTTTTTTTAATATTCAATAAGAAATTTTAATCTTTTATACAAGCAAATTATGGGGCTTTGCAGTTCTTCGATACTATAAATAATGAGCTTTTTTTTAACTAAAGGCTGTGCAAGTTTTAAAATATTTTTTAATCAGTCGGATATTTTGGCTAACAAAGTACTTTACCTTTACAGAAAAACTAAAATTTTAAGTTAATAACTCTACAAGTACGCCTTCTTTAAAAAAATTGAAGGTTAAATTTATGAATTTCACAATTCTTATTTCAGAAGAGTCTTAGTAAAATATATTTAAAAAGAAAAAAAAAAAAAAAGGATTTTTGATTAAAACTACGAGACAATTAAAAATAAACATTATTCATTGTTGACTGCATTAAATCTTATGATTATTTCTCTCAAACTAATTGAAAAAGTATATTATTAAATCATAGGTGATATGTTCATTAATTTTACATAGAAAATACAAGGGATGCCTGAATTCAAATTTGCTGTTGTTTCCTTATGATCTTATTATTGAGTAATAAATAAGTACTAACTGATCTATTTTTATTCATACTATATATTATATTAACAAATGTTTTCTTTTCTTTAGGTCGCTGCTTTTTGTTTAGTTCTTGGTGTTGCCAACGCCAGTCTATTGGCTCCAGTTCATTTGATTAACACTGGAGTGAGTGCTCGCTCTCAAGTACAAGATGTAAGTTTAGTAATTGCTTTTTTTCATGATTGAAGTTATTTGTACATTCGAACAAGTAAGCTTAAAAAGAAATAGCAGCTATCTTTAAAAGTTTAATACTACTTTCAAATAAAAGAGGCAAGTTTATGTTTCCATACATTAACACTTGCTGATTTAATATTAGTATCTCTACTTATGTGATATTGCAATTTCTGAAGGTTGTATTATCCTTTCAGCATTTCAATGTTATATATAGGGAAATATTATACTAGCAACATGATTGCAAATATTTATATTTCGTAAAAATATTCGATATTTCATTGATTGATATACTTTAATACTTTGACAATTTTTAAATGCATTTATTCGCTTTTGCTTTATCAATCAAAATTTTGTACTCATATTAAGCCCAAATTCATAATAGTTTATCATAACAAAATAAATTAGTACCTAAAAATGTATCAGTAATAATATGTAATCGTAAAAATATAATAGGGTCGTTAAGAATGCCTGTTTATTCCTGTTAATTTATTCATTTCATTTTATAAACTTTTTTCTATTTAATATTGTTTAATAAATTAAACTTCATATTTTTAAAACTATTTTTTCATCTGTATGAAAAAGGAATATTCTTATTACAAAAAGCTTTATTATTAAAACACTTTATTATTTATTATTAAAAAGTTTTATTACTAAAATGAATTTCTACGGTCTGCCTCCTTTTATAAATTTTTAATTGCGCCTAAGTATTAAATAAAATTTCAATTAACATAAAATTTCTCTTCTAGAAACATGGAAACTATGCTTTCGGATATGACATTAAGGATGGCAAAGGAGCCACCAACTCCAGATCAGAAGTAGGAGATGCTCATGGAAACAAGAAGGGATCATACACTCTCGCTGACATCGATGGACGAGCAAGAAAGGTTGAATACGTTGCTGATGGACATGGATTCAGAGCTGTTGTCAAGACCAACGAACCTGGTACCGCTCACAGTACACCAGCTGCTGCTGTCATCGCTAGTCCATACGCTGCCCCTGCTGATATCGCCCATGCTGCACCCATCGCTCATGTTGTACCCATGATGGGACATGGTATTGCAGCTCCAATGATTGCTGCCTCTCCAGTGGCTTACGGAGGAGTTATTGGACATGCTGGTCTTGGACTCGGATATGGTGCTGGTTTGGGCTATGGGAATGGGCTCGGATTAGGCATGGGGCTTATGGGAGTTGGGATGAAGGGAATGTGGTAATTTATATGTTGTGGTTTTTATTCGTATAAGATCTGTAAGCGTATTATGTTGTGAAATAAATATTGTAATTTCCATATTTTGTTTGATTTATTGTAGTAAATAACTTTCATATGCAACAATTAGAATTAAAGAATTGCTTATATTTTACACCCACTTATAAACTATTAAATTTAACTCTTGACTCTATTATGAGCTCTGGAGATGTAGCTGTAGGTCCAGTTACATGCTGTTATATTCATGCTGTTTATATTCCAATTGCACTAAGAAAACACCATGGCCAAAACTACCAGAATATGGTAAAATTTACCGTGTTTCTGCTCCTTGGGGACCACAAAAAAAGCTCTGTACAGTTTCAAAAGCTTTGGTAATACTTGCGGTAAAATTTGCAGTAAAATATTGTTTTATAAAATGTGTTTGAATTTGGTAAATGTGGTAAAATTTGGTTGCCTTAGAGAATGGCATGGAAAGAATTAATTGGTTCAAATTTAATTTTCAGTTCAGGATTTTTTACTGAATGTGTGGTTATAAGAACTATAATTTAGAAAACCAGAATTTCCAATATACTGTAATCTTAAATGAACGGAAAAATGACCAAATAAATGGAATAAATACCGTAAATTATAGTTTTATTATTTATTATATTTATTTTTTCTGACCAGAAAAGTCATTTCCAAACAGAACTGTAATTTTACCATTTTTTTCTCAGTGTTCTGTTCCAATTGTTATTTAAAGTGGACATACCTTCTATGGTTCATGAAACTATAGTGCTTGTTTGATTAAATGAAAATCTTAATTTATATAGAATACGGAGAATTGCTTGGATAAATATCTTGTATTTATTATTAATTTATGCCATACTTTTATGGGAAGTTAAATGCTAAAATTTAAAATCTTTTAAGAAGAATATTGGCTTAGTTTACAAAAATTTGTTTAGAATAAAGTTTAGTTCATTTAAATAGCATCTAATATTCAATTAAATCTTTATTTTAAATAAAATATTACTGAACTCAATTCTAATTATTAAAAAAAGAATTTATGTTACAAAAGTAAAATAAGGCTTTGTTTTGCATCAAAAGGTTCTTATTTTTTAGTATTATCATCAAAAATACAGAATCGCGCAATCCTTGCATCTAATCGTCCTTGAATCTAAATTTGTTGTGAAATATAGATGTAGGCTGAAATATATTAGTTAATTTAATGAATAGAATAATTAAGTGCTAACTATCATAGTACTGCTCTTGATAGAACTTAATTTTTTGTAATATTAAGAAGTGTAAACAAAAAAGCTGGATCACCTGGGAGCAAAAGTCTCTCTTTCGAAATAACAGAAACACGAAGTAAATGCTAAATTCACGAACGAAATCTAATATTTTAAAGTGGAATTGAATATTTTAAAATCAAAAACCTTTAAACATATTTTAGAGCCATTTTTGAAAGGGTTTAATTATAAATCTTAGTTCCAAATTACTTGTAATGGCATCATTTGCGTTGATATATATATCTCTGTATAATATAAAATCATAATGGTCTGATACCTTTTTCCATTGTTGTCGGCGCATTTTTATTGACCGGAAAGTCACGTGGTAGGATCCAGCTTTCCCTCATTCATTTCCATATTGTTTTGGTTGTCATCAGCATAAAATTAACAATAGCCGTTAAGGTATTGTTTTTCTTTAAATATTTTTGTATCCCTAATTTAAACTTATTTTCCAGTACTGCTATCATTAGCGAGAATATTAAATTGTGGTTGTGAACTCATCAAATTTGTTTGAACTATATAATGTTATAAGAATATAAATGTTATTTTAAAAAAAATGATTACTTCGAAAAATCACTTCCGTTCACCAAGAGATCCAAATGTTTATAATACTAATAAATAGTAATATTTGGACGTGGGAAGTAGTGACACAAGAGTAAGCAAACAGAATTCCTTTTAGTACATATATGTTAAGTGAATAATTTTAACTTATGTAGAAAAAATGTTTTCTGCCAAGAAAAGACAATTATTGCGAAGCAATCATAGAGGTTGGTGAGCGGCAGCAAAAAAAGGGAACCGGCCGATTCGGGAATTGGCCGGATCTGGCCGGCCAGATCGCGAATTGGCCAACTTCGGGCTTTGGCCGTATTATATATATATATATATATATATATATATATATATATATATATATATATATATATATATATATATATATATATATATATATATATATATATATATATATATATATATACAAAGTTAATTATTGTGATCTGTATATTTTTACCTAAGAGAAAATATTTCAAATATTTTTCACTTAGTATTTGCTGCACTAAAAACTGTAGCTGTACTGCACTCCTCCCAAAGAGGAGAAACGGGTTTGAATACAGTGATGGTTGGTCGATACGAATTCCGCGTCTGACTCGCACCGACCACAGTACTGACGTAAAACCTCCTCAGTGGTAGACGGATTTATGGGTTAGAGTCCCTTTGCCTTCAGGCTAACTGTGGTTGGTTTTCGTGGTTTTCCTCTCCATCTAACGCAATTGCGGCTTAGTTCCATCAAAAAGTTCACCACGAGGGCAAATTTCTTCCAATACTTGATTCAAGAGTTCTCTTGTTTTTCAGATTCGGTTCAAAATTACAAAGCTAAGGAGTTGAACTTTGGTAGTCGTAAACCCAAAATTGAGTCAACTGTTATATAAGTCCTTCAGCAAATAGATGTAACTCAACGAATAGATGAAAAGACGTCTAACTAAAATCCAAACGAATCATCAGAAATTCTTCCATATTTAAAGTAATGCAGCAATTTATTTGATAAAACCTACAATACAATTCTTCTGTTAGAAGAAACCATTGTTAAGGACTTTGTTCGGAGTGATATATATGCCATTATTTTCTAAAGTGGAATAAGTCAATTTTGAAAGTTTTTTTTAATAAGGGTTAGTGTTGAAACGAATTTTAAAATGTTGGCAAAGGTTAAGCAATTTGCGATATATTTTTAAGACCATAATTTGATGAAACATTATAGTAAAAAAATAGTATGTATATGATTATAGTATGTAAACGATTTTTTTTACTTCAAATGTATTTATTCCACTTTCGAAAATAAAGGCTTATATAAATATGTCTTCTTGATACAACGATAATAAAGCTTATCCTATTAATAACGACAATAAAGCTTTTTTGTTCCTCAGATATGTTTCGACGTGTATTTAAGCAAAATTTTTTTCCTTTTTATTGTACATTTGGAACTGAGAAATTAAAGTTTATTTCGAAAAAAGGTTGATTCATTCCCCTTGAACTACCCTTGTAGGCATTTTAACAAAAAATCATTTAGGAAAAAAAGATTCTTTTTTTCTTGTACAGTCTGCAAAAAAAAAAAAGATATCACCCTGAATAATTTTCGTTCTAATGATCAGAATTTCACGAACTAAGTGTCAATCTTAATGGTTCCTGGGGGTGACCTCAAATATGCTAATTAGTTAGTGCTAACTATTAATTAAGTTACGAAATCAGACACATAAACGTACTTTCTCTGAATAAACATATATTTTTTTTTACATATTTGGAATCCAGATACTTGAATTAGGGGGGGTAGACAAAATTTTGAAAAAAATGGGTGGTAAATAGGGAAATAGGGTCGCAACAAAGGTTTATATATTTGGCGATAGTCCAGAAAACCGCCAAAAAAAGTCGCCATCGTAAATGAATATTTTAAGATAACCCATTGACTAATTCAAAAGAAAATGCTTAATTTTACTAGGTTGCTAAGCAACCAAGCTCTGATTGGAAAAAAAATTGAAATAATGTTCTGTGATTACTCAGAGAGGTTTAATTAATAGTTAATAGAAAATATCTCGAAGTTTCTAGGCAATTGACAATTTTTAAGCTGATTTCTGTCCAAAAAGCAAAGTTTTTTTATATTTTAATCTCCCTTGAAAAGAAAATTTGAATCGATTATAAATTATTTATGATTTTCTAAGTTTTAGAATTTAAATACATGAACATTTTATCTGATATTATTTAGATTATGTTGTTTCTGCTATATTTATTCGAGGATTTCATACTAAAATCAAATTAACATAACTTATTATGGCTAAATAAAAAATTTTAGGGATAATCACTTTTACAGCTTTAATCAAGTCTTCTAGGCAAGAAAGTTTGAAGAAAAAAAAAGTGCTTGAAAAATAAAATGTATATTGTATAGTAATTCTAATGCGCATTCACAAGTTTTTCTATAATTTACGATATTTCTTTTTCCTATAACTCAAGGAATTGCTGAATGTTTAGTGGTATTTTAAAAGCATTGAAATAGGTTATGTTTAAGAATAAGATATTGAAATAATATGTTGCATATAGTATGATTCATTGTTTCAAAAATCGCTTCATTCTGCTAGATGTTTAGATAACAAGGTTTTCTTTGGATAAAGATGATTAGCAAATAGCATCCTTATGCTTCGATACATTTAGAAACTTACGTTCGCAAATTCACCATAAAATATCGCACAGCATATTCTTCAATTACGATAAGCTGCATTTACCACCAAATACTGATACTATGAATATTTTTGTTTTCTTATATATATCTGATATGATACTCTCTTTTTAAACAGAGCTTGTAAGGTCCTTAAGGGTGTCTTGGAGAGAGATTCAACTTTCCTCGTTCCCCATGTTAACCTATGGAGAATTATATGATTCTTAACCTACTCTTTATTTAGTCACTAATTAATATTTTTGAATTTTTTTTTGCTTCATTTTATGCTTTGAAATGTCTACTATTAAGCTTCCTTACAAAATTTTTAGTTGGAAGATTTTAAGTATTTTTAAAACTTTTTTAAAACTAACGTGTTCTTTAAAAGACTGAAATTTAGGAGATAAGCTTTAATTACAAGTTTATTTTTAGCATTTTTGGAAAATTTTTTAGATAGATTGAAAGCTTAAGAAATTCTCTTTAACTTAAGATTAATATTTTAATTCTAGGTTTTATACAGATTACGTAAATCACAAATTAGTTTCAATAATTCTAATCATCAGACTCAAAATTTCCTTCCCCTTCTAAAACCCTTTTCAACAGGATTACCCACAGCGAAAATGACCCTTTGCACCGCAAGGAGGTTGAAGCCAGCTTTCACTGTGATTTATGACTCTCCCCACCACCTTTTTCTTGTGTGGATCCGCATGTATTTCTGTTTTATTTCATGTTAAGATTTTGCCAAGAAACGTTTGTTATAGATTTTCGTAGATTGCTAATATGGGAAACTGTAAAATTAAAAAAAGGTTGTATTTGTAGATACAGTGACTTGGTATGAAATATCAAGATTCCAAACTTTGGATTTAAGATTTATAGAGAATTATTATGACCGTTTAAATATGAATGTTGCATCTAGATATCAAAAATTATCAATGGACCTCATAAGAAAATTTCAAGATTATGTAAATTGGGATTATATTATACAATATCAAGATATTGATAAAGATTTTGTAATAGAATTTGTTTCTAAAATAGATTTCTGTCTTTTAATAAAAAATAAAAACAATATATTACCAGAAGAATTTTATAATTCACACAAAGAAAAGATAGCTTGTATACTCTTGCTGAAATTTGTCATAATACACGAGTAAAAATGTAACACGAGTAATAAACGAGTAAAAAAACTAAAAAATGTTTCTAAATAAAAAGAAGTTAAAATAATGGAGTTTTCAAAGAGATACTTAAATGATTTGGAAGTTGGGGAATATCCTATAAAGAGTTTGAATAAATCTAGATATGAGATAACGATGAAACTAATTAGTTTTAAAAAATGATTGTTTAACTAAAGAAACTAGACGCGAAATTATTAAGTATGTTGTAAAAGATGATCCTATCCCTTTTACTTATCTCGATTATCATGGGATCGTTGATGGTAGATATGATTGTGAATTTTGTTATTATGATTATGATAATTGTTTTGAAAAATATTTTTATTAATATGTCAAATAAAAACGATTTTATTAATATAAAAATAAGAATTTTGATTAATTAAAATATGCTGATTTTATCTATTATTCCCTATAAAAATGTCCGCCTATTGTAAATATTACGATTATGAATTAGAAAATTTAAGGGGTATTTTATAGGGTAGGCTAAAGTGTCCTGTAGCCCCCCCCCTACTGTTATAAGAATTGGGAAGGCAGCTCTACCTCAATGGAAGCAAACATTATTGTTCAAGATTTCCTTCAAAGTATGACATTATATGGTGTGAAATATGTAGCCATGATTGGAGACGGTGACAGTAATGTGTACAAAAAAGTTTTGGAAGCTAACCCACATGGCACCTTCGACGTTGAAAGAATTGAATGTCGGAACCACCAAAACTTCTGTAACAAATTGAAAGAGGTAGCAAGAAATACAAAATTAGGACATGCCGCAGTTCGCAAATTACAATTGCTAGACAAAAGAATTCTTAGATTAAGAAATGCAATTGTAAAGGCGTCAGAGCATAGAAAATATCAACTAAATGCACAAGCTGATCTAATAAAGGATATGAAAAACGCTCCACGACATGTTTTTGGAGACCATACATACTGTTCTTCCTACTTTTGTAATGATAGAGATAATGTAAATCATATCTCAGAATTAGAAGAAAGTGGGATTTTGTTTAAAATCATGGAAATTATAGGGAAATTGACAAACCGTGCCAGAAGCTTGCTTTATAATTCCACTAATAATGCGGTGGAATAATTTAACGCATAAATATAAAGGTTGAAGAATTGTTGATTGTATTGTTGAAGTTAAGTGTCCTCTGGCATGTACGAATTTGTTTCCAAATGAAGCTATACTTGACAGAAAATTCACCTTTTGGAAGACTAACAAAGAAAAAATCTTGCATTACAGAAATAAAAAAAAAAACACAATTTTTATTTTCAGGTGCACGGACAATTACACGTAACAAAAGCCAAGTTTTGCTTTTTGGACCACAAAGGGAATTTAAGTTGAAAGAGATGACTTGTTTTGGGCAACTGAAATGGAAGAGAAACTTAAAAGATTTTACTTTGATTGTTTGTTGCCTGAAATCCTGGTTCCCAGATCAATGACTATCCGAGATCCCGAGTACATAATGGAAGCGATAGAGAAAAAACAGAATAAATAAATACATGATAACAAAGACTGAAAAATCTGATAATTTCAAAATCCTTCCTCTTCTAATTCTGTGGACGATTTATGTATAAGGCAACAGTACAAATCGCAGTTTTCATCCAAAAACATGTCGAGTGGAGATTTCCTCTTTTGATTAACCTGGTCATTAATTTGATATTTTCTATGTTTTGTATGCATACAATTTTTTTTATTTTGTAAACATTTACTGTATGAAGGAATTATAACTTTTTTTAAAAAAAAAGTTATATTTAATTTTAGTAAAATGCGACAATTAGTAAAAAGATTGATATCCATCGAAATTAAACCAATTTCTTTATTTGTCGTGACATTTACAGAATACATTTTTCTTTTCGAAAACTGAAAACTATCGGTGGGATAATTAGTAGAAAGAATTGTAACTTTTTTAAAAAAAGTTATATTTAATTTTAGTAAAATGCGATGCTAAGTAAAAAGATTGATATCCATCAATTTTAAATAAATTTTTTTATTTCTCACGACATTTACAGAATACATTTTTCTTTTCGAAAACTGAAAAACATGTGTGGGATAATTAGTTTTCTTAACAAAAAGAAAGGAAAGAGTTTTTTTTATTTTATTTGCATGGTTCTCTTATTTTTTTTAAAAATGTAATTAATAAAATATTTAGCGTAATCAATATATATATATATATATATATATATATATATATATATATATATATATATATATATATATATTAGTCGTTTGATTTGAATTTCATATTATCTTGCTTTTTGTGAGTGCTGTTGAGATGACAATAAACTATCGAAGGAAAAGAAAATAACTATGATAACTTTAAAATAACAATGATAACTTTACTTAGAATTGTAGAAAAAACACAAAGCACATATAAGCTTAATGAATCTTCTTAGAATTTAAGCTAAAAAACATTGAAATATCTAAATTTAAAAAAAAAAAACGGTAGAAAGTAACAGTGAATAGTAGAACCTGGTTTGGAAATTAAAACACTACGCATGTAACAGTTTTGAATAAAATTTAAAGAGTGAATAATGAAGCGAAAGAATTATAATAAATTTAAAATTTAAAAAATTAAATTTTATACTTTATTAAAATTTATAATTTTACATTAATTTAATTGATAAGATTTCACGAAGTTTAATTTATTATTTATTACTGTTTATTACTTTAAGAAAAAAAAAAGAAATTATTTCATTCACCAGAAGAATAAGAAATTCCTGCTTTGACTTAGTCCTTTTCTGAAGTAAGGCTTGACCGCCGTGGTCAGACCTCCCAAAAAGTGTAAAAAGAGTG
Organism: Parasteatoda lunata; assembly: GCA_949128135.1. NCBI lineage: Eukaryota > Metazoa > Arthropoda > Arachnida > Araneae > Theridiidae > Parasteatoda > Parasteatoda lunata. Next base: position 70,769,435 of record OX421977.1, on the reverse strand, counting down.
TGAAATGGGGGTTGTGTCGATGTTGACATGATTGACGACTTAACTGTACTACTTGGGGGAAAGAAAAGTACCTGATTATATTTGTCCGAGTGTCTCATTGAAGTTTTTCCTGACTGAAGAGGGGGAGAAGTCTGGGGCCGAGGTAGCAGGAACAGGCTCCAAGACACCCTTAAGATACTGAAAGGGGGGCACAAAAACTTAAAAGATAAAATATTTAATTTCATTAACTCAAAATATCTGGTCTCAAAATTTTAATTTTAAACCAAGTTAAATATAACTTTCACAATATTGATGCTCTTATGTTTTTAAAGACCACATAATTCCTGTCAAAATATGAAAATGCACATGTTTACTTTAACGAGTATAAAAACCTTATCAAAATAATGATCAAGACCCTAATGTAAAACAGTATAATTGATGATAAAAACTCAACTGGCTTCAAAAAATGTGAAGAGGGAAGTAAAAGTCGACATGTTTCGAGCGTTCAAATATATTCACCCATTCTCAAAACTTGACAAGCTTGAATAACTTGTGACTTTTATTATTGTGCTCAAAACATGTCTATTTTTATCATCATCTATTAATTTTTAAATCAATGAAGTTTTTATATTTTCAATTCAATTTCTTGGGATAATCTATTTAAATACACAATATATTAAATTATTTCACTCGATATTAAAATAAGTTTTACTTAAGTTATATGCACAGGTTCTTAGATTAAAAAAATAATAATTCGCTATTTTGTAAAAAAATCAATGCAGTAAAATTTTTTTTGCTGCAAGCCTTAACATTTTAATTTAAGGACACAAAAAAATTCCGTTTACAATTGAAATTTCATAAGCCGAATGTGAAAATGGAATGTCCCCTAGCACCAGAAATCGAAATTAAATAGTTACAAGGACAACTATTTTAAACAAGTTAGCGTTTGCGACCTACTCGAAGTTGTTTGAAAAGGTATTTTGTATATATAGATTCCAAAGTTTATTCTACAAATATTTTAGGGTATACTATCGGAGTATTTTGATCGAGTTTATTTTTACACCCTTATTTGCTTAAAAATATTAAATAATAAGCTTAAAATAAATTATTCAAGCAATATGATTTAACGCATTTATAGTATAATAGTAAACGGGGCTTCCATCGCATATCCTTAACCTTGATACCGCTATCATTAAATGAATGGAATAAGATTAGATAAATAATAAAAGTTAATTTTTTCCCCGTTTTTATTTTCAAGGAAATATGTTTCGATCAAACAGATTTCATTCTGGAAATAGCGAAATTATTGAGTAGGTCCCTTGGAGCAATATCATTCTTATCCTCTTTTGACGAATTATAGGAAAAACTGGTTTTCACAGTTCTGTAAAAAGTATGTTAGCCTTCATGCCCCGTTTTTTATTATTTTTTTATTTTTAATCAAAATAAGTTCAGAAATTTACGTATTTTTTATTGCATTTTTTAAATCAGATGATTCTAAAATTCGCACGGCTTCGGAAACTTTTTACAAATTTCAATTTTTAGTGTTTCCTGCTAAACAAAATAAGTCATTGTTCCTGATAACAAATTATACTACAATAATATCTTGGGAATCGTGCTAAAGTAAAAAATTGAACAAAATAGTTTAGTATATTATCCGGAAAAAAATCTACATGGAATCATAAAGAAAGAATCATTTAAGATACTGAGATATTTTAAGACGCTTAAAAGTTTTGGCTACGTATTTGACAGCTTTTTATGTTCGGTATCTTTATACTCTTTTTAGTGACTTATAAAACATGGACACTATTTTAGATAATCTATGTTGAAGTCACAAGAAACAAAACAAAAAAGACAATCAATGATTTATATTCTTTTTTCGAAAAAAATAGTATGCTTAGTAAATAATCAGCTGTTTTGCATTAAATAATTTTAAACAGCGGAGTATTTTTAATTTCTTAACAAGGCTTTATTCTTAGCTAGCAGACAATAATTCTTTTAAAAAAAACTTGACTATAATGTAAAAAGGAACTTTACCTTAAAGAAAATCTAAATTAAAGTACTAAAAAAATTTATTAGTATATTAATGAAAAAATAATAAATGTAGTAGGGTAAAGAATAAAATTTTTAAAAATGCTAAAATTTAATTAAATAGTTGGTAAAATAGTTCTGCGAAACACTTCCGGACAGGTGATTAAAAAATTACTTTTAATATTAACACGATATATAAGATGTTGAGAAATTTGCGATGATGTGAGATATGCTTAAATATGTTTACTACGTATTTTTATTAATATTCATAAAAAATATATACAAGAAACTGCGAAATATTTTATTCCAAATCTATTCATACGTATGTATATTATTGTAATTGTATCAGTTATTGAGAAAAAAAAAACTAAAAAATAATCACATTAAATAAGCACAATCTGGTGTATAATCATATTCTATCAAAAGCATGCTTTTATAAAACTCGACATTCGTTGAATAAAATGTTTTTTATTCAATAAAATGTTTTATTCAAATTTCTTTACTTAATTTCAAATAGAGTTTTAGAGGACTAAAAAAGAAACATTGTATTTTATAGTTTTAAAAAAATAAAAATAAAAAGATTAGCAAACGATTATTAGCGAAAAAAATATGAATGAAATTTTACGCCACGCGCGCTAAATCAAGTTCTTCGTAAGTTTATCACATTTTAATATTAGTCGCCCCATTTAATCATTTTTTCATTGTCGCCAAATTATTTTTTTTAAAATAATTAATTTTAATTTTTCTCATCTTCTAATAAATAAAAACAGTTGAAACTTTAGATTTTTCAATTGAAAAGCATGTAGATTAATATGGTATAAAAAAATCCATACCTTATAATTCAAAATTTTTTCATCCTCTCTTTAATTAAATAATAAAAAATAATTAATAATTATTAAAAATTATTTTTTTCATGAAATTATCTTTGGGTAAATGCGTTTTATGAGTTGGTGCAATATTTTTTTGAATTGCTTCATTAGTTTTTAAAATATGACTGAAAACGCAAAAAGTGAAATTAACATTAAGGGGTCGAAACTTTGAATCGCTCTCCTGACCAAACTATGGGGACCACATTTCCCAGATTGCGGCTACCCCCTATATTTAGAAGATAAGGAATCCAAATATGTAAAAAAAAATGTATGTTTATTCAGAGAAAGTACGATTTTGTGTCTGATTTCGTAACTTAATTAATAGTTAGCACTAACTAATTAGCATATTTGAGGTCACCCCCAGGAACCATTAAGAATGACACTTAGTTCGTGAAAATCCGATCATAAGAACGAAAATTATTCAGGGTGATATCTTTTTTTTTTTGCTGACTGTACATTAATAAGTGTTTCTTGAGTCCAGTACTGAAAGACAAATATTTATGCATTAAGAATGATAAGGAAAACAAAAACAACGTATAACCAATAATTTGTATTTTTCCATGGTATACTCGAATTATTTTAGCGTTGTATATGTATTGACAATGCATGAATGAAAAATGCTGGAACAGTGCTGTACTGTGTAAGAAATAAGATAAAACAATACTTAGTTAGTCATTTTATTAAAATTGCAAAGTGTGAATTTATTTTTATGCATATACTTATAAACGTTATAATAATGTTATACACTAAAAAATTTATAAATACATAGCATATTAAATTATAACTAAAACATGATGTTGTTTCGCTAATAATCATAAATTAAAGGAACAAACAAACAAACAAATAAACTAAATGTTTATTTCTAACAATTTTGAAAATTAAATTTTTTAATTCTCATAAATGATTTTATGGAAAAATAGCAAAGCTATTTTATAGCAAAGATAATTATCTAAACAATTGGAAAAGGCTAGCACATAACTTTACGAATCTTTATTTTATTTCTAATATGTCCAATAAATATTGATAAAGTTAATTACATTAGGATAATGTCTTATAATGTTTTATAATTATTATAATAATTATGTCTAATGATTATTTCTTATATTAATAATATTAAGTTTACATATTTTAAAAATTAAGTTTGTTGCATTTGTTAAATGTAAATTTCACTTTATTAAATATTCGTTATTTAAAACATTTTTGAAGAAAAAAATGCATTTGCCATTCAAATATCCAAGTATATATTTTTAAAAAAGCTACGCACTAATATTATTACTTTTAATTACCACGGCATCCTCAAATTATTTTTTTAATCTCAAAATTATATCTGAAAAAAAAAAAAAAAGAAAACATAAGGAAATGATTGCCGAGACTCTTTTTCAAAACCTCTCTAAATTTACTTATCAAAACCAAAAAACTGGTTTGAGAGTAAAGTTGAGAGAATAAGTTGAGTACTGGTTGATAGAATAAGTAGTAAACATTTTTTGTTTTGTTACTTGATTACAGGTTTTTATTGCATAAAGGATTTATTCCAATTTTTTTCCAAATACTATTGCACAGAATTAAAAAAAAAAAAAAAACTAAAATGACTTAAAGTTTTTAAGAATTTTTTTCAAATACATATTTGCAATCTTTGCTACATTTATGTTAGATTAAATTGAATTTGTACAGTAATTATCTTTATCTGACTATTTTGGGATAGTAGTAGATATGAAGAATGTGCTGCTGATTTATTCCTTAAATTTCTCTATCAAGATTGTTGTCCATGACTCGGGACGAAGTCCTGTTGATATTTATAAGGACAAGAACTTAAAAAACCTTAAAATACTAATTAATTTTTTCAATTCTTAGGTGGGTTTTTTCCTGTTTATTAAAGTTTTTATTAAAAATTATGTATATTTTATTGATTACGAACTATAAAAAATTGGCTTGTTTATACAAAAATAGGGCATAACTATAATAATAAATATTAAAACTTTAAACTGAGTACATTGAGCTTCATAGAGTAAGGAATGCCATTAAAATCAGTTTCTGTAAGTTCCGAAAAAATTAGTTTCTGTGAGTTGCTTTTTTGGAAATGTCTTTAAAAAGAACAGTATGGAACGTGATGGAAATGTATTTTTTGATATTCCGTATTTGTCACTCATTTAGATTTTGAAATAAAATATTGAGTTTAAAGAACGAATTTTTTTGTCTTCTAACTTAAGAGAGAATAAAAACCCTGTTATATAATAGAAAATTTAGCTCTTTAACTCTTTTTTTATTATTTTACAATTGTCGTAATAATTTTTGGCTATTTGCAACTTCTATTTTCTATTTAGAACCTTTTATTCAGAAGTATTTAAGTCTAGTCACAGACGTATTTTAATTAACGAATCAAATAAAAATATCAATACTAAATAAGAAACACAAAAAGAATTTGACCTATTTTACAAGTAAATCACGTAGTAAACTTGTCATTTCACACATTTTATTTTTGATAGATATTTTGGGTTTTATTTTATATGTTTATTTATTAATTTTTATTAAAGTACATAAATTTAAATTTAAAAAAAATATTTAAAAAAATACTAAAAAAAATAAAGAAATACAAATAACAGAATATTCCATTTTATTTCATTGATTTTGATAAATCATCACACTTCTACGATAATTAAATTCTTTCTTAACTGCTTAACTGATTTCGAATTAGTTAGCGACGTTCTCCAAGGACTTGCAGCTTGTTCTGTTTCCTCGACTAGTGGCGTGAGTAGATTTTTATCTCATTTAAACAAGAATTTCTCCAATGTCAATCACTGATTATTAGAGAATTTTTTTCATTAAATTTCATGCAGAAATATAGGAAATTTGTTTATGTTGACATATGCAGGTTTTAAAGAGTGTTTTTTTTTTTTTTTTTGCTTTTTTCATAAGTATATAAGCTTAGGAAAAATACCTTATTCGTAGTATCAGACTGATTCCTGTGTAAACATGTTCTCAAAGGTAAGTTACTGTTTTATAATTACTATAGCTTTTTCTTAGTCTTTAGTTTTCTCTGATTTAAACTATAACGGAAGTAGCAATCTTAGGATAAATTTAAAACCACGTTAAGTTATTGGAAGTTAATTATTCTTTTAGTAAAAATTGTTAAAAAATGGCTTAGGTTGCTTGTTGATGTTGAAACTGGTGTTTAACAAATGTATATCCCACGCAATAACTAGGGATAATTTATTTTACTTTGAGAATTACTATAACAGATGTGTATTTAATAGTATATATTTTATAAACTGATATTTGAACAGAAGAATTTTTCAATAAAAATATCATTCTTTCTTCATTGAGAATAAATAAAAATTACTGACAAAACTGCCAAAAATGGTTAAAAGTTTCGCCTTACTGGTTGTATGGGAACACCAAATAGATTGGTAATTTTTACAGAAAGTCTATGGTAATGATTTTGATTAAATTAATCATAAAATTTGGTTTTATAATACGTGATAAAATTTGGTAATTTTATCATGATACCCTAGAGAGTGGTATAAGTACCATTTATATGGTCAGATATTTAATTTGCTTTTGTACAGTAATAAAAATTTCGGAAACCAGAATTTTTGGAAAATCGTTTCTGTGTGAATGGAAAAGTTATCAAAGGAATGGTTTGAGCAAGATCTATTTCAGTTTTATGAGCCAGAAGTTTGGTTTATTTTACCAGAAATGTCATTATTATTTAGTACGGCAATTTTACTAGAATTATTTTCTCTGCTTAAATTGTATTTACATAAAATCTTTAGGAAAATAACAGCAATGAAAAAAAGATTTTCCAATTTGCGCACAAATCATGGCGACATTTTTGGTGGATTTTATGATCTCGTTTTTATTACTATTAAATTTTAGTCGCAACGGCCCAGTGGTTAAGGCAATGAATAGTTTTTGCCAAATCGGAATGAAAGTTAATGTTAAAAGTCAAACTTCAGGAGCTGGAGGTTAAGCTTAGTTTACTTAGTTTTTTGACCTAACTTCAGATTAACGGGTACTAGTCAGTATGGAAAGTAAAACGGACAGCGTGTAAGGCTAAACATATTGTCATCACCTTGCCATTGATCGCGGATTTCAGGAACCTTATCCTCCATGACTCCTTTGGCTAATAAATGACTGTTGCTGGCATGTTTTATTTTTGTAAAAAATATATTTAGTTTTTTTACAAACAAAATATGAGAACTTGTTTTGCTTAGAACTTTAGAAATAATGCTCTTGATCTTTTTTTTTTTTTCAAAAATAATAGTTGCGCAGGTTTAAAAATATTTCATTAAGAATTAAAATATACTAACTAGCTACTACTTTTTTACTCAATATCTCTACAAGTACGTTTTTTTTTTTTAAAAAAAAAGAAAAAAATTGATCGTTTATTTTTAAATTCCCGAATTCTTATTTCGGAAAAGCTTTAATGAAATATCTTTAAATGCTTTGATTTCTTGAGAAAGTGATGCCAAACAGCATTTTAAATTTCCTGTTATTTTTGAAAGCTTATAAAACTAGAGAGATAAACGTGACACAGCAATAAAGCAAATTTTTTAAATTCCTTGTAGTAATTTTTCATTAGTAAAGAAATTTGAAACATACCTAATGTTTTTTTTTTAATAAGGGAATTTTGATTGACCCTACTAGACAATTAAAAATGTACAATTTTCATTGTTCACTTCATCAAATTTTGTAAATTTTTCCCTCAAACTAATTGAAAAAGTATATTATTCAATCATACTTGCTATGTTGATTAATTTTACATAGAAAATATAAGGGATGCCAGATTCCAAATTTGCTGTTGTTTCCCTATGATCTTATTATTGAGTAATAAATAAGTACCAACTGATATATTTTTAATTATACTATTTAAACATATATTTTCTTTTCTTTAGGTCGCTGCTTTTTGTTTAGTTCTTGGTGTTGCCAACGCCAACCTATTGGCTCCAGTTCATTTGATTAACACTGGCGTGAGTGCTCGCTCTCAAGTACAAGATGTAAGTTTAGTAATTACTTTTTTTTTCATGATGGAGGTTATTCGTTCATTCGAACAAGTAAGCTTAAAAAGAAGTAACAGCTATCCATAATAGTTTAATGCTACTTTCAAATAAAAGAGGCACTCTTAGGCCACCATGCATTAACATATGCTGTTTATAGATTCATATCTCTTCAAATTGTGATATTACAATTTGTGATAGCTGTATTTAGATAATCCTTAAATCATAATAATGTTGTGCTATTGGCTCCAGTTCATTTGACTAACACTGGCGTGAGTGCTCGTTCTCAAGTACAAGATGTAAGTTTAGTAATTGTTTTTTTTTATTTTTTTTATTTTTTATTTTTATTTTTTTTTTTTTTATAAAAGGGGATATTTGATCAGTCGAATTTGTAGGCTTAATAAAGAAATAACATATATACATAAAAATTTAATGCTCCTTTGTAGGCAGATATTTATATTTTGAAAAAACATACGATATTTTGAATGATTGATATACTACCTTGACAATTTATAAATACATTTATTCGCTTTTGCTTTATTAATCAAAATTGTGTACTAATTAAGCACAAATTCATCATTGTTTATCATAACAAAATAAATTAGTACATAAAAATGTAGCAGTAATAATATGTAATCATTTTCAAAACTATTTTTTTCGTCTGTATGAAAAAGGAATATTTTTTTTTACAAAACGCTTTATTGTTAATACACTTTATTATTAAAAAGTTCTGTTATTAAAATGAATTTTTACTGTCTGCCTCCTTTTATAAATCAATATATTGTTATGCAAATTTTTAATTGAGCATAAGTATTAAATAAAATTTCAATTAACATAAACTTTCTCTTCTAGAAACATGGAAACTATGCTTTCGGATATGACATTAAGGATGGCAAAGGAGCCACCAACTCCAGATCTGAAGTAGGAGATGCTCATGGAAACAAGAAGGGATCATACACTCTCGCTGACATCGATGGACGAGCAAGAAAGGTTGAATACGTTGCCGATGGACATGGATTCAGGGCTGTTGTCAAGACCAACGAACCTGGTACAGCTCACAGTGCACCAGCTGCTGCTGTCATCGCTAGCCCATACGCCGCCCCAGCAGATATCGCCCACGCTGCACCCATCGCTCATGTTGCACCCATGATGGTACATGGTATTGCCGCTCCAATGATTGCTGCCGCTCCAGGTGTTTACGGAGGAGTTATTGGACATGCTGGTCTTGGACTCGGATATGGTGCTGGTTTGGGCTATGGGAATGGGCTCGGATTAGGCATGGGGCTAATGAGAGTTGGAATGAAAGGAGTGTGGTAATTCATATGTTGGAATTATTCGTATAAGATCTGTAAGTGCATTATGTTGTGAATAAAAAATGTAATTTCCATTTTTTGTTTTATTTATTTCCGTAAATAATTTTAATATGCAACAAACAGAATTAAAGAATTGCTTATATTTTACACCCACTTATAAACTATTAAATTTACCTTTTGACCCTATGAGCTCTGGAGATGTAGCTGTTGGTCCAGTTACACGCTGTTACATTCATGCTGTTTATATTCCAATTGCACTAAGCAAAAACCATGGTCAAAACTACCAGAATATGGTAAAATTCACCGTGTTTCTGTTCCTAGGGGAACACAAAAAAAGCTCTGAACAGTTTCAAGAGCTTTGGTAATAATTTTGGTAAAATTTGCAGTAAAATATTGTTTTATAAAGTGTTTAAATTTGGTAAATGTGGTAAAATTTTGTTGCCTTAGAGTATGACATGGAAACAATTAATTGGTTTAAATTTAATTTTCAGTTCAGTATTTTTTTCTAAATGTGTTTACCACACATTTAGAAAAAATGTGTGGAAATAAGAACTATAATTTAGATTCCCAGAATTTCCAATATACTGCAATCATAAATGAACGGAAAAATAACCAAATAAATGGAGTAAATAACTTATATTATAGTTTTATTATTTATTATATTTATTATTTATTATATTTATTATTTATTATATTTATTTTTTCTGATCAGAAAAGTCATTTCCATACAGAACGGTAATTTTACCATTTTCATCTCAGTGTTTTGTTCCAATTGTTATTTAAAGTGGGCATACCTTTTATGGTTCATGAAAATACAGTGCTTGTTTGATTAAATTAAATTCTTAATTTGTATAGAATACGGAGAATTGCTTGGAAAATTATCTTGTATTTATTATTAATTTATGTGATACTTTTATTGGAAGTTAAATGCTAAAATTGAAAATCTTTTAAGAAGAATATTGGCTTAGTTTATTAAAATTTTTTTAGAATAAATTTTAGTTCAATTAAACAGCATCCAATTTACAATTAAATATCTGTTTTTAATTAAATATTACTGAACTCAATTCTAAATTATAAAAAAAAAAAAAAGAATTTATGTTAGAAAAGTAAAATAAGGCTTTGTTTGGCATCAAAAGGTTCTTATTTTTTAGTATTATCATCAATACAGAATCGCGCAATCGTTGAATATAAATTTATTGTGAAATAAAGATGTAGACTGAAGTATATTAGTTAATTTAATGAATTGAATATTTAAGTGCTATCTATCATAGTACTGCTCTTGATAGAGCTAAACTGTTTGTAATAGTAAGCAGTGTAAACAAAAAAGCTGGGTCACCTGGGAGCAAAAACTCTTTTTCGAAAATCCAGAAACGCAAAAATCCTGAATTCACGAAATCTAATACTTTAAAATGGAATTACATATTTTAATATCAAAAACCTTCAAATATATTTTAGAGCCATTTTTGAAAGGGTTTACTTATAAATTTTAGTTCCAAATTACTTGTAATGGTATCATTTGTGTTGATTATTAAAATTTTTTATCGTTTTCTAGGTAAGTATTTTTAATTTTGAATGATTAATTTAATTTAAAATACAGCTAGACCGTTTAAAACTACACATTGAAATTCTATCGAAATGTTCAAATTTTATTATGTGTTCTTAAAGTAATGAAGGGATAATCTATGTAAATATTATTTGAAAATAAAATTTTTGAAAGAAGAGCATTTTATTTTGGAATTCTCCGGATTTTTAAAGCACGTAAGTGTTAAAATTTTTATAATAAAAAAATTTTATGTAAGTAATTTTTTTTTTTTTCTAATTTGAAGATAGTTCTCTTCGTTTGGTTTGGTTAGAATGGCTTTCTACGTCTGATTAAGAATAATAAAGAAAAATATGAAAGTTTTTTTAATTTTAATATGAGAATTTTTAGAATAATTTTTTTTTTTTTAGCGTAAGCATTCTTTAATTTTTCGTTTTTTAGTTTAAAAATAATTTTATATTGAAACTAAATTTTTTGATAAAAAAATATACTTTTTAAAAAATTAAATGATACAACATCATGGATTTCCGTATACTTTTTAAATATTTTAATGTGAACTAATGATTCAGAAAATTGTGGAATGTAAAGTTTAAATAGACTTTTCATATTTGATCTTTAAATTTTGCAGAGCGATTTGGCCGGCATTAGTTTAACTCTTATAAGAAAAATTTTTTTTTTTGTTTATTTCCACATATTTTTCTGATGTGTTTTGGATGCTCCTTCTCCAAAAAAACATTCCCCCCCCCCGCTTGCTTAAAAAAAGAATCACTTTTTTAGGAAGGAAGACATCCCCAATCCAACTGATGATAGTGCTGTTCTGTCAGCAGTCATAAGTCTCGAATAACATCTCTCCGTTGCGTTCGCGAATAGAAATTTAAAAAATAAAAAATTGGAAAAGAAGTTTTTATAGTATCGAAGCAAAATGATTAAATTAAAAACTGAGAATAGATTTAGATTCCAAGTCTGTATTAATATAATACAAAAGAATGTTGGCATATTTTAATTGAATATTTTTAGTTTTGATATGATTTGTTTATCGCTTGAAAATAAAGGTGATTGCGTGTCAATCTTAGGGGTTGGTGAATGAAGCGAGCATAGTGCATTATTTTCAGCTGAATATTTTTAAAACCTTGTTTTCAGCTGAATATTTTTAAAACCTTGTTTCAATTTATAAAAAAGAAATAAAAAATTTTATGTTTATTTTTAGTGAAGAATTAAATCGTTATTACATTAATTTAATTTTCGCTAAAATTTTAACATTTGGTATTGAGTTTTGGATGTCTTTTGGAATGTGTATTTTCCTTTCATATCCTGAAAAAAAATAATTATCTTTTTTTTAAAATTTTTTTTAAATGGTTTATTTTATTGAATAAATGATATTTTGAAGGATCCGAAAACTGAAAAATGTTCATTTCTGGTGAAGAATGGTTTTTTTTGTTGTTTCTTTTTCAATGGTGAATTGTTTAAATGTAAGCGGGAAGACGGCTATGCTCCGAAAAAATTTTCGATCACAGTTTGGAATGCGAATCCTTCAGTCTACTGGAAATATTTTCTCACACAATTCTCAAGTTTCCCAAAGTTAATCGACATTTAATTCACTAATTGGAAATATTTCTAAAAGTAGAAAAGTAGTAGAAAAAAAGTAGTTCACGTGCGTGTCTCGCTTTTTACTCGAAAAATAATTATGCTACGATCCACTCGGACAGCGGATACAAGGAGCAATTTTATCACACGATTATAAAAATATATTTTACTTAAGAGTTTGATAGGAATGTACTAATGACAAAATTTTGTCAAACGATTAGCATTTCGCATCATTCCAAACAAAATTATTAGAATGTGAAGTCAGTTATATTTCCCAGCTTCTTACTAGTCGCTATTGGCATTTTGGGGAAACGTCAATCAATTAGTATTTTAAAATCTATCTGAAACTTTTTTTCGTTACGTTTATAAGTTGAATATGAATATGAATAATGCGAAAAGAATGAATGATAACTGAATGAAAAAATGTTTTTTTTTAAGGCTTAGGAACTATGGTAGTTGAAAATGGTTACAAAACCGTAAAGGTAAATAAATGTTTCTAACCATAACCTTTATGGTTAATCGGATGGGCAGACTGCTGCTGGTTATTTTACCGTAATTTCAGAATGAGAATTCTAACAGTGTAGGAATTTGAATAAAAATAAGGCTAAGATGATTTTTATCTCTTTAAAATATTTTAATTTAGTAAGTCTCTTTAAGAAATATTAAAAAAAAAAAAAATGTACAAAATCTTTTACCTTTTCTATTGTATAATAAGATATTTATTTTCCTTTTTACATTTTGCGTAGAAATAAGGGAGGTTTTAATTTAATTTAATTTTGTATGTAGTACTTGGTGTTACTAAGTAATTTGACGAAATAAATGAAAAATTATAGGTACCAAAAGCTCTCTAAAATGCCTTTATTTAAATCACGCAAAAATTTAAATATAAATTCTTTAATAAGCATGCAAATCTGTCATCAATTATGTAATTCTTCAAGGAATTTCTTCAGGATATCACTAAAATTAAAAAAAATAATTAATTCTACCAATGAATGAAGAAATACTAGTTCAGCTGTAAGGGTTGAGATCAAAGAAATCATTAAAATTTTGTTTTGTGTCGTTATATAGATAATATATTCCGAAATGTTTTAAAATCAACTAAGTATCATTATAAAATTTTTTCGAAAATTTTTGGAAAGCTTATTCAGAAATATATTAATAGAATTTCAATGAAAATGTGAGCAATATTTTATACCAACCATCATTGGCGACCAGCTTGGTCACCTTTCAAAATTATCTTGTACAGCATATAAACTTTAAAGTTAACAAAGTCGAATGCTGTCATAAGTGTATTTAAATATTACAATTCCTTAACACCTCCTTTGATTATAACACTGTAATTAGTTTAATATTATTACCTTGCGCACATCCATTTTTTGGCAAAACCATGGCAACTAATAAATCAAACGAGCTTCAGTACTGCAGTGAGAACGCGCCATAAAAAAATCCCTCTATTTACGCTTATAACTCTGATTACGCTTATGTTTTCATATTTTGTAATCTGGCAATCCTATTACGAAAATATTTTAAATCATTCTTTAAAAATTCTGCTAACACAAAAATTTATTTTAATTCGCTACTCGCCTTATAGATTTCGTTTTGTGTTTTGTTCTGTATCTCCTTTACATTTTATTTTCTGTTACTTACGTGATTTATTTTTTACTTAATGTGTTTTAGTTTGTTTCAATTTTTTTATTGCTCCACGCACTATGGTATTTATATATTTTTCTTTGGCTATACGGCTATATTGATACAATATTAGAAAGCACTCCTTTTTACGGATATAATCGTGTGAGCTGATCAATAACTGATATATATAAACTTACTTTAATTCGTCATCAAAATCATCGAATGGAATACGAAAGCTATTCTTATCGCTTATATTAACACAGCTTTCCATTTCTTTTGAGTCATTTTTGGGCCTGTTAGTGTACGAGATTTTATCTTTTGCCTGATCGTTTTGTTTGAAGAGAGCCAAGATTCTTTCATACTCCTCTTCAACCCATACAATGTACTTTAAATACTCATCCTTATCATAAACATTGTCCAAACTGTCTTCAGGCTCAGCAATGGATTTCCCAGTAAAGCTATATAGCTTTTCATTTATCCAGACACTTTTTTTGTCCTTCCAAAAAATTTCATCGCCTTCATAAAATTCGTTCTCGTCAATATCAATTTGAAGGAATTTTTTAAATTTCTTTTTAGCTGAAAAATAGGATGATTTAGTTAATATCCTTTTTATTTAACCCTTTTCATATCAACACCTCCTATTTGAAAAAAAAAAAAGAAAACAATTGCTATTACATTAGAATTTATCAATTGCGCAGAAGAAAGAATGAAAAAAGTTACATTGCAAAATTTATCATTTCTTGAGAGAAATTAGTTTGTTGCCTTTCCACAACATTCTGCATTTCTGTTATATACTGAAAAAATAGCGTATAGATTTAAATATTTAAAAATTTCAATTCAATTAATTTTTTTCAAGTTTAAAAAATTCAGTGTGAGTAATATTCCTAAAAAAAAAACCTGTGCAAATTCAACTTAAATTTTGAAAATCATCTCAGTATCTCCCTTAGTTAGAAAAACAATGTTTTTTATAACTAATATTACTGAAAGCAATAATTGCCGTGATCTTTTTTCAATACTCTCTTTGAAAATACATATGTTTTTTTGTGATTTTATCAATTATAGGTAAATAAAGGGTAAAATAAACGTCATTGTACTATTTAGATATTATAGTTATAATTTAAGCAGTTTAAAATGCCAGATTTAAAAATCAGCACCATTTTTAGACTAGCTTTTGTATAAGCCATCAATTTTAAGCTCTCTATCTATAGGTGTGGATGTTTCTTTAAAATATTTTTTTGCATGCTAGGGAAGTAGGAATTAGCAAGTCCGAGAATATTCTCAAGAGAGACACATTTTCGATTATGATGTACACACTTAAACTATAGGAATTATCAACGTAGGGAATATCGAATAATATTTTATAATTTTATAAACGTCGTAGAAATGCCGACTCACTTCTGAGTTTACGGCTACCAATATTCAACTCCGTAGTCTTGTAATTTTGAACCCAATCCAGAACACAAGGGAACTCCTGGATCAAGTATTGGCAGAAATTTGCTTCTTGGAGGACATTTAAATGGAATTAACTCGTATTTGTGTTACATAGACAGGAAAAACACGAAACCCTCTCATAGTTAGCCTGACGACAGGGTAAACTCTAATCCATGATTCGCATTTTACTGTGGGTATTTTACGCAAACGCTGTTTTCGGTACTCGTATCGACCCGCCATCGACCTGGGTCACCTCATGGGGAGATAAGCGCTCTATTCCCTGAGTGACCACGGCCCCTTACCAGATAATAGCTCTTCATCTTAGAAAAACATCAGGTTAGGGAATTCCTCGTAAGTATATCAGAAAATGGAACTTAACCAAAAAAAAAAAAAAAAAAAAAAAAAAAATCAGGCTCTATAATTACAAATTTGCAAACAATTACATAAGGAGCAGTTGGTCTTAATTTCAGTTCTAATGGCTTGACGTTTATTAACAGCATGTAATTTTAAGATGAATAGTAATTTGTGTTTAAAAATTGCGGTTTTTAAATATTTAAAATACGCTAAATAAATTTTCTTAAATGAATTTGCTTGAATCTCATTTAGATTATCAGGTTGAATAGTTAAATTCCTTTACATTCACCTACACGATTATGTTATTCCAAATGAACCCTAGGTTAGCGAGATTTTAGATATTGTTAAATATAATCTAGCTTTAAACTACACTTTCGTTATTATTGTTCAAAATACTGTGAATTAGGTTTAGACTATAAGAGATATGTACCCGTATATGTAATATAATAAGAGACTATATTATTAATGAGTGTAGAAATGCTTAATTAATATGAAACCAAACTAGAAAATTTACAATAATTCTTCAAAAAGTTCTGATTCTTTTAGATTAATGACATCTTATAGATTCATAAGAGCATTAGAATAAAGCAAAATTTTATAGTATTTTAAATTTTATATATATATCCGTTTTCTGGCCCATCCTTGGTAACTAACAAATCAAATGCACTTCAGTAATGCAGCAAGAACACACTTTAAACTCCTCTAGTTACGCTCAATTTGCGCTTTTGTTTTCATAGTTTTCATATTTTGCAATCTGGCAATCTTGTTACGTAAACATTTTAAATCATTCTTGAAAAATTTCCTGTTCATGTAAGTTCATTATATTTCACTACTCGCTTTATTAGATTTTGTTTTATTCTGCTCTTCTTTTATATTTTATTTTCATAAAATTATATATATATATATATATATATTTATAGTATATATATATATATATATATATATATATATATATATATATATATATATATATATATATATATATATATATATATATATATATATATATATATTATATATATATATATATATATATATAATAAAAATTAATGCAATAAGTTAAATTTTTTATTAAATAAACAAAGGCGAATTAATAAAGTTTGAAATCATCTTTTTTTAAAATCTGAAGACGTTTAGGAAAGTTATTTAAATTTTGAAAATATATTCCTATTACTTTAAAAAGATAAGTCATTTGTACTTAAATAACATTTAGTTTTCTTTATATTGATTATTTTGCAAACATTTTCCAAACGTATTTAAATATATAATATTAAAATATAAATAATACAAAATCGAAATACATACAAATACGCAATTTCTTATTATTTATCCATTCTCGAATAACTGGAAATATTTTAGTTTTGCTTTTGTTTTCTCTACTCTTTTTCGATTTAAAAAATCTTGGAACTTTAAACAAACTCTTTCTTTTTTCATATTGATAGCCATGTTCAGGTATTGAAATAACAACATCTGTAGAAACTTCGACAGCTGTTTTGGTTTTGGCTAATTCAACCTTTTTAATATTTTTTCTAGGTGCAAACAGCAACGGAATCCTGAACCAAATATTATTTTTATGATGCTTCAAATTTTCTTCAGAAGTACATATCTCTTTATGCACAGCTGAGGTTTTCGATTTTAGAGTATTTTCTATTTTTTCACGATTCAGGCAACTTTTTGGAACTAAACCATCATTATCCAGATGACGTACCCTTGTGTTTTTCTGCTCCGACATTTTAGATTTTTTCATCTCTGCAATCCCATTGTCTGAAAAACGGAAATCGGTTACCTGCAACTCGAGAAGAAGTGATTATGCCTAACCGTGTGATTTAAATCAGATTTAATTGGTTACTTGTAAGTGACGTCACGCGTGTGCGTCGAACCTGATTGGCTTCTGAATCGTCCAAAGCCACGATTTACCTACGATGACGTCACTTGCAGGTATCCAATTATGATTGAAGATCATAAAATATCTTTCACGCTATAGAATAAGAGTGACTTTATATATTATATATTATTTATATATTAATTTATATATATATATATATATATATATATATATATATATATATATATATATATATATATATATATATATATATATATATATATATATATATATATATATATATATATATATATATATATATATATATATATATATATATATATATATATATATATATATATATATATATATATAAATTAATATATAAATAATATATAATATATAAAATTAATATATAAAGTGTATTTCCTCACATTTTAGTCGTTCAACAAAATCCACTAGGCACATGATTTATGAGTCATTCTGTTTACAGATTCTGCATTAGAAAAACGCACGGAAAATGCTAAGAGTTTTAATGGATTTATAACAAATTTGATTACCTCACGCTATTTTTGTAGTTTCTTTATTAAAATACACATAAAATTGTGTTGACGAAGAATTTTATTTTGCTGCTCATTTTCTGCTAAAGTGTAAAAACATTCATCTTAAAAGCAATGAAGTAAATACAAACGCAAACATTTTTCACTTAGAAATGTTTTAAGTTAGTATGGTAATATAATAAACATTAAATAAATAATCATAAAAACTGGAACGTTAAGATATTACCTGATTAAAAACTTCATCTGCCTTAAATATACATAAATAGGAAATAACAGTAGACAAGCTCTCAAAATAGGCGCCCTTTCTCAAGACTTGCCAAACGTAAATGACACACGTTTGGCAAGTCTTGAAAATCGGCTCCTACTTGAATCATGTCGACTGTTATTTCCCATTTATTTATTTTTAAAGTGCATGAAGTTTTTAATTTATCAGTAATTTATCATTTTAAAAAAATGTCTGAGAAGAAATTTCTGCATAGTTAAGTTTCTGAAATAACTTATGTAATTTAATACTAATTTAACTAATTTATAACTAATTTAGCTTTAGTATTTTGGTTTTCAACTAAGAAATTTCGTTTCTCACATTTCTTTCCGGATTCGAATAAAGGAGTCAGTTTTTTCCAGTGCTGCAACACAATAAATACTTCTATTTTAGAGGAGAGATTATTCGACTAAAATAATAATTCGACTATAAATATCCATGAATTCTAATACTAAATAGCAATGTTTCGCAATATATTTCCTATGCTGTAAAAAGAAATTTCCATCACTTTTTTTTTTCAAAATTTACTTTTTAATAAGAAAAAAGCATCTTAGAAAATAACATACAATTGAACAAGTGCTTCATTTAATAATTAAAATTCACATGTTTTGAGACAGTGTTGAAAGAAACTGAAAAGTAAGGAAATTAAGAATTTTCTTGTGAAGAATCTATTTTTCTTTGAAAACTATCTCATTTAAAGACTGAGGAAGGAGCTGAAAATAATTGTGTTTCTATTTCAGAAACCATTAAAATGATATGTTTGAAAATTTTGGAAATGTCGGCGCTTTTCATTGCGAAAACAGACTAGTTCCGCCGAATTATTTATTTCGTCACCGGCTGATCTAGTGAATGGATTTAACTTAGATTAGAGAAATCAGAAAATAAATAAAAATGAAAAAGATTTTTGTATAAAAATACAAATTTTAATAAATGGAAAATAAATAAATGGAAAAACAAAAGATATTTACAAAAATCGAAGTACAGCTTCAAAAATATTTCGCAAAATTTTTGTACCTCACGAGCAATTTAATTAATTGCTATAATCACCGATTATATCACAGCTGAAACTTTTTGAGCTTAAGTTAACCTTTCAAGGAAAAAAAAATGTTTTAGTTGAGTAGTTGCTTCCTTATTAATTCACTTGAAATTGTTTCATCGATTTTTATTACTGTTGTTATTCTTTTATTAATTTAATATTATTTTATTTACTGTTTTGATAAATTATGTAAATTAAGCACAATTGTATTATTATTAAACTATAGTCGATCTTTACATCGTAGTTTAATGAATATCTCCTTATTCCCCACTGTGTTTCATGTTCTCCACGGTAGAGGGCAGTATTTGTAGGGGTTGCTTCAACTTCCGGTTGATGATTCAGGTAGAAGAATTTCTGCTGGTGAAATCTAAATTGCGTAAATCCTCATCTCAATGATCAGGTATTTGTAAATTAATATATGATGATTTCTCTAAGCATTTATTTTTCATATCTTCAACTGTTATTTTAAAATATGAAGAACACACTTTATCGTAAAAACATGACACAAAAATTAAATTCAGAACAACTGAATATTTCGAGTATATACAAACTATAGCACCTGAATTCGCGATCGCAACGAACTATAGGGGGCGTTGTTGTATGTGCCGAATCCCTGCGATTTCCATATGAACAGTCATTCAGTTACACTGGAGACGTCTTTAATGTAGCATTGTAACGTTCCATCTTTATTGTAGCTGATTAAATTTAAAAAAGAAAAATGTTTGTTTTCTTTCTTATGCAAACGAAAACAAAATGGTATCTCTTTTTTTTTTAGAGAAGGAACATCCAGAACACATCGGAAAAATATTTGTAAATAAAGAGAAAAAAATATATTCTTATAAGAGTTCAAACCTAATGCCTGAGAAATAGTTTTACTAAATTTAATGGTATAACATGAAAGGCCCATTTAAATTTTAACGTAAAATAAAGAATGCTTACGAAACAAAACAAAAAAAAACCATTCTTTTTTTGTCGCCATTTTTTAGTGTTACGAAAATGCGTCTTTGGGACTTGCCAAAAACAAAACAAGATGAAATTTTATTTTTTTAGGAGCGAAATATTTTATGGAGTGAAATATAACGAAAATGTACCAATGTCCATAACATGATACTTTATCTTAGTAAAAGTCCGTTTTGGAAATGTTATTTCATTTTGAATCTTATTTATTAGAGTTCATAATGGCTATAGAATCAGGTGAGAGAAAAGTTTGTTTTGAATCTATGCTAAACTCTATATCGGCCCATTTTCCACCGAAATCCGATTGACTACTTTGATTTTAAACAAAGCATTTCATTTTAAGATTTTTTCCAAAAATTTTAAGTGTAGATTGGCGGCACTTAAAAATCTGCCAAATTTGTAGCTGTGGTTAATACGTAAGTACCGAATTTTTCTTCCATACTTTTCTGAATCATATTACTTCAAATATTAGAATATGCAAGAAGTATACATAAACACATAATTTAATACCATTTAATTTTTCAAAAAAAGTATTTTGACAACAATTTTATCAAAAAATTATAAACTAAAAAACGTAAAATAAAGAATTCTTAGGATAAAAACGATTTTAAAAATTCCTCATCTTTCAATAGAAACTTTCGTATTGTTTCTTTTTTTTATTCTTATAGTATTCAATCAGATGTAAAAAAAACATTTTGTAGAGAACGATCATCAAGTAAGAAAAAAAATTTTTTACAAGCAAATTTTTTATTATAAAAATCATAACACTTACCTGATTTATAAGTCCGGAGAATTCCAAAATGATGTGTTCTTTGTTTGAAAACTTTATTCTCAAATAATATATACATAGTTTTTCCCTTCATTACTTTTAGGTAACATACCACACATCAAAATTTTATAATTGTAAGATCTCGATATGAATTTTAATATGTAGCTTAAAAACAGAATAGCTGTATTCTAGTTGAAATTCTTTCAAAACTAAAAAACACTTACCAAGAAAACGATAAAAAATTTATTTATAATCAGCACAAAAGATACTTTTTCAAGTAATTCGGATTATTCTTTATTGTTGTTTTCTGAATTATGTAGATACAGAAATATATACTATTCTATGAAGAAGAAGAATATTCTATAACTATTACAGTTCTGTATGGAATTCATTGGAACACATTTATTCATTGGAATGACGAAAGCAATGTTGATTTCATTTTAACGTGTAATGAATTGAAGACAGAAAAATTATTTTACCGCAATACACACATCTGTAACAGCAAGTGATCATGAAATCATGTTATGTTGTTGGTAATAGAAAGGTAAAAAATATTGAGAAGTTGTTCTTCAAATGCTTGGCATGTTCTGATTAGTTTTTTCAAGAAGTCTTACCTTTTCTTTAGGGAAATTTTGCTTCTTTTTTTATGCTAAGAAAATGGCGTCCGTCATTGCCAATGGTTATGTGGGAACTAATGCACGATATTTACAGTCTCCCGCTAGATGGCGTATCGAGTGTTGCGATCGCGAATTAGAGTATGAATCATTGTATATGAGCCTTAATACAAAAAAAACCTGGAAAGTTAATAAAAAGAAATAGTCACGTCAAAGCTATGACGTCAAAAGAGGACCTCAAGGATGGATCCTAGAATTGGCGATTTTTTTTAAATCTCACCAAGCAAGTTTTTGAAATCGCGCCAAATTAGTCTTCCGCAAGATATTTTGGGGAGATTATTTTGATTTATTTGTCCGATCACACTACCAAAATTCTTAAACCTGATTGGTTATTTGATATGTATACCTACGCGAAATTTGGATTTCGTTAAAAAAGAGGTAAAAGAGTTTATTTTTTCGTCATTTATGCTTGTGATCTCTTACTGTTAGATTGTTAGAATCATCGTATTTCACTTATTACCGTTATTATTTAATTTTTTAAATTTTTTTGTGAGGTACTGGTTGAAAATAATTCAAATTGTTTTTTTTTTAATAATAAAAAAGCAACGTTGATATCAATAACAATTGCCAACTTGGCGACATTTCAAAAAGTGGCCAATAGGTGGGCTATTTAAGGATTTTACCGACCTCAAGACTTCCGGTTTTATTTATTTATTTATTATTATTATTATTTTTTTTTTTTTTGATAGATGGAAAATATACTTTTTCTTTTGAGCCTCAATGAATATACTTTCGTAAAATTCTAGTATATGTTTCACGTTTGGCGCATCAAACCAAATCAAAGCCCCGTCAAACAGGAAGTCAAACAGGGAATCATTACAATATTGGAAAGCCTTTTCCTCACAAGAGAACTTGACTAGACAACGTTAGCTGGGTCCCATGGCTAGTCTTTGGAGCTCCTGCGAATAACTCTAACTCATCACATGAAGTTTTGTTCTTACCTTACAATGGATATAAATCAATGGACTTTTTTTTCATTAACGAGCTCTACATTTAATGAGGTGTATTAATTGTATCTCACTGTTAACAATTATCTATGTGGTCTTAGTATTTTTATTTTATTTAAAGTGTTTTTTTTTTCTATCTTGTAACCTTTAGCAAATACCGTATTTGTGTTTTTTTAGAAATGGTTTTTGATTAACTTATTGTTAAAATATTTTGTCAAATTTTCTAACTGTTCATGTTTTGAATTTCCCCTTGTTCTTAGATGTTTCTTAACGGCTGCGTCGCTGAAACTCTTCTATTTGAAGTTGTATCTATTCTCATTGGCTTTTTGCAAATTGTAGCACTTTTCATCATCACAATATATCTACCTTTATGCAATGTTTTTACTGTTTTATTGTTCTTTGTCCGATCCCTCTCCTGCTATGTCTGAACACTCAAACTCCTAAGTTTTGTTTACTGAGTAACTACTTTTTTTAATATTTAGGATTCACTAAATTCTTTGTGGGCTCCTGGTTGGGGGAGGGTATGTTTAGATCTTGGTGAGGCTGCTACTCTGCGCGCGCGGCTCCCAGCCTACATCAACCAGGATTTTCCCTGGAGTTGCTTTTGCATCTCTTGCCCATTATTCCGGCGTGTTGTCATGGATCGTCATCAAGCCTACCTTTGTGAATCCTCTTTTTTCTTGCTGAGTAGTCACGTGCGCGCACATTGAGTCTACAGTATTCCCCGGATGCGCCGTGACGGGGGCGGGACGGGGTTAAGCTTCGATGTTAACGTTCTCCTACAACAAACTACTTAATACGAGAACAACCAATGTGAGAACTTCAAAATGTTGGAAATTGCGTATTAAGTTGAAGTTATTTGATTACAAATCTATACTGTAGAACAAATTAGCGAATCTCAATGCCAAAAATGGTGGAAACTATCATACCTTACACCAAAGTGTAGTGAAATACTATACATAACTATTGAATCTGTGTGTTTCACTACGTTAATGTTCTTTTACACTACTTTGTGCAAAGTAGCTGCCACCATTTTGTTTATTCAATAAGACTGAAATTTATAATTAAAGATACGACGATAGACATAACTGTCAGTGAATTTATTTTTATGATACAATATAAAGTAAGAATCATTAATTATAATACAGATATACAATGATTCTTAAAATAGAATTAGTTTTTAAATAAAACAGACGTGAAGCACAAAGAGAATATTATGACGAATTTGAACTAGGCTTAACAGAATGGAAGTGGGTAGATATTATATATTATAAAATCAGTTACTACAATTCCCCCAAAAATATAAATATAATTATTCTTAAAAGAATTAAAATATAAAAAAATTAAAATATAAAAAAATTAAAATATATCCAAAAATGAAAATATATAAAAAAATTAAAATATAATTAAAAAATAATTATCGTTATAACACAGCTTAAAACATACATAATATATTTGACGGCGAATTTTTATTTCTGCTGAAGAATATCAGTGTTGAAAGCAAAATCAAATTCTTATCAGCTGATTCCAGATGGTCAACAAACTACTGGCAATACTCTACTTAGCTTTTCTTGAATTTTTGATAGTCAAAGTTTTGATAGTTTGACGCCAACACTGGTGTTTTCGAAAGCGAACATAATTTTCATATGGATCGAAAGCGTTAGAGAACAGCATAAGGTTATTCAATTTTAAGTTTTTAGATTTAAATTACCGCCTTGATATCTCATATAAAAGCTCTATTTGATGTTAACCCGGAATAAAGTTTTCCTTCACGCAATGTTTTCGGCTTGTTCCAACATAATATTCGGCGATTAAAGATTCGAGTTGCCATTTCTTTAAATTTTCACTAAATGCACGAAGCAATAAAATATAAATGAAACTAGAAAATAAAAGGTGCTATTTGAGATCGTGATTTATTTTGTTAATCTTAATTAAAGTAAAGCCTGTTAAGTTGACTACTTTCAGTGCTACTTAAGTTGACCACTTCCGGGGTGTAAGTGACCGATTCGGTGCTCCATTTAGACACCGATAGTGGTCAGCTTTTGACTAGGTGATTAAACCTGTTTTTGACATTTAGTGTGTGATTATAAACGTTCAGTAATTAATTAAAATGTCTAAACTTGTAATGTCTAAGCCCTAAACTTGTGCACTCGACTTAATTCGAGCGCGCTAAACAGGCCAAAAATTCGAGCGGCGTTGTATTTTATGCTACTATAATTTTTCACACTCGAATATAATCGAGAATTGAAAATAAAAATGTGAAAGCTAAGAAAAAAAATAATCGTTTTATTGATATTTATGATTTACATAGGATTGTAAGCTAAAACACTTATTTATTCAAGAATAAAATATAGCCTTTTTTTTAATGGAGCAAAAGTGCAGTACATCAAAATTGTCCACCAAAAGAAAAGTTGAACCAGGAGTTTTTTATGTTTTTTTACATAAATTTTTTTTATTTCTTTTGGCCGGTTTTTTTTCAAAAATCTGTGGGTTCAGTTGTTAAAGCGTGTGTGTCGATATAAATTCTTAACAGTTTTAAGAGCTAGTGAAAATTCTTCATAATTGATTAAGTAGACTAAAAAAACATTGATGAAGACAAAAAAAAAAAAAAAACAAATTTTAAATTAAAATATCTTTCCCCTTTCGAAGGACGCAATTTTTTTCTTTCGTAAAATGTAATAAACATTATAAGATGGGTTATAAAAAAAATTATCTCGACCGAGTGTTTCAATGTAAACACAATTTTAATTATTATTCTACAACTCAAACAGCAAGTTTTTATTATTAGAGTAATTCTCAACCTTTTTGTCATGGCACTTTTGTGTGCCGCCAAATTTTAGAAATGATATAGTAAAAATTATTATGCTTTTTTTTATTACGAGTAAAGTTTAAATTAAAGAAAAGTATAGATATTTATTATATATATATATTATATATATATATACTTTTTATAATTTTTCCATGACTTTAGCGGAGGGAACATCTTTGTCGGCGACAATCTTAAAATGTTAAAATAAGTAGGAAATTTAATGACTATTAAAATTATTAATTAACAAGAAGAAGCAAGCTCAACATTAACTTACAAAAGGAAATAAAAGCTAACAATTAAAGTAAGGTATGCAATTGACAGTTATAAAAACAAATTAATAAAGGATTACTGAAAATAAAACAAGCTAGAAATTAATAATTAGCAAAAGAGCAAGTTAACCAGGAATCACAAAAATAACAATTAATGTAAAAAAAAGAAAAAAAAAACTAAAAATTAATAAATATAAAAAACAGGTTGACAATTAATAAAAAGCAAAAAAAAAAAAAAAAAAAAAAAAAAAAAAAAAAGTAAATTAACAACTAAACTAAAAAGTATATAAAGCAAGTCAATAACTTTTAAACTTTTTTTTTTCTTTGTGTGCCTCAAAATCGTTTAAAATGTGTCTAAACAAAAAAAAAAAAAAAAAAAAAAAAAAAAACCAAGAATCACTGTATTAATAAATAATCATAAAGCATAATTATATACAGTTCAGAAACTTACTTACTAGTACAATACTAGTACAATGTTACTTTGAATGACTGAAATTGGCGGTTGTTGACTTCTACCGATGAATGTTGACAATCACATGGTCGCTTTGCTAAATGTCCGAAATATATATGAGTACAAGGTCTATTTAAGTACCACTGCCCGGTATATATTTGCCCGGTATGCCCTACATGAATGCATTTAACCGGTTTTTCTAACACTGATATTTCTCCTAAATCTATCCTCAACAAATATTTAAATATCGAATAAATATAATATAATATCAACGAATAAATTAATATCAAAACGGATATAACAAATATTTTGGACATTCACGAAAGCGACTATGTGATTCTTGACATTCACCGGTCGACATTCTCTTGATTTCGATCATTTTACGATAACAGGAAAAATTTCAAGAGAATTCACAAAAAATAAAAGTCTTATCTGTTTTCTTAATGCACGTGATACATTTTGTAAAGCTAAATCAAGTCAAACCAGCGTCAGTTGATCACGTGTTATGCACCAATTTCATCCACATAGGTGGTCAACTTATGTAGAAGTGAATCAATTATTTTTGAGAAACTAGAGGTTGATTATAGAGATCTCCTTAGGCAGGGGATCAAATTCGTAGAAACGTCGAAGATTGTTCAATACTTAATTGATATGTGCACGAGGAATTATATTTCCATGCATTTCAGACACCAATGTGTAATGGCCATTTTAAGAGGAAATCGAAAGCAATGTACATGACTTATTTATGAGTTTTCCAAGAATCTGATCCACTGCTTGCAAGCCAGAACTCTGAAAGAAATAAAATA
Organism: Parasteatoda lunata; assembly: GCA_949128135.1. Taxonomy (NCBI): domain Eukaryota; kingdom Metazoa; phylum Arthropoda; class Arachnida; order Araneae; family Theridiidae; genus Parasteatoda; species Parasteatoda lunata. The sequence continues at coordinate 70,742,349 of OX421977.1, read as the reverse complement.
AAGAAAAATTAGACCGAATGAAAAGTTAGATAAAAAAAAAGAGGAAAAGTTCATGATTAAGTCAATTGTTTTCTAATAATAATGACTTTGTGTAAAAGGTTTCTTTAAAAATAACTTGATTCCTCATTCCTATTTGCATAAATGTGAATAGGGTTCTAAACAAGTGCTCAGTATCTCTGGTATTTTGGTAAAGTTTTATTCTTGTGATTTGCTGAGTTTTATTGTCAAATTATAAAATAAGATCTAACCACTTACTTCATTGGCGATGAAAGTTAATACTTTTCCCCCAAAAGTACATGATATAAGAATTTGGTTATGGTTGTTAAGAATCTCTCCCTTTAGCTGGTTGTAGAATTTGTTCTCTTGACTTCTTATAATTTCAGAAGGCTTAAACAAAATTACAAAAAAGTAGTAAATCCTAACAGAATTATTATAAATAAAAGTTGCAACAGTGAATCAGGCAATTTGGCAACAGCACTTGTTTTGGTTTTGAAGCGAAGTGATGTCAAGCGCGTATTCGGCATTTTAAAATTGTTTTTTATTATTATTTATGAACTCTTAAGTTTGGTTTAAATTTCATTCTTACATTTTGGAATGGGATATTTGTAAGTGACGTAGCGCGTGGTATCTTGATTCCGATTGGTTGTTGAAAGTGGTGTTTGTTTACCTTGCGTTTTGCTACGTAGAAACTTTCTTTTCATTCTGTTTTGAGTGATACAAATCTCCTAAGTAAGTATCAAATCTCTTTAGTGACACATTCTATATTCTTTCATGAAGATTTAAATTCTTTCACTATATTTCTTACTTAACAAAAAGACAGACACGAAGTCACGTAGAACATAAACAAACTAATTATGCATCGAAGTTGCCAGGTACGCAAAAAAATATATCTTGGTTACAATAAAATACATAAACAAATTATAAGTCTAAGTTAAGTAAAAGATGTAGACGAGAAAGAATTATATTTCATAAAATTTGATGTGCGATACGGCAATGTATTTAATTAATTCGATAACATTGGAACTCAATAATATTTATTTAAAAAGCATTATTAAGTGAAAAATAAGAGTGCATTCTGCTGTGTTTAGGAGAAATGCTTTTTACAGGTAAGACCATTGCTTCACAGCTATGGGAAAAATCTTATATTGTAGGAAAAGAAAAAATTTACTAATATTTCTTTAGTTACCCAGCAAGAAATTTGATTGAATTTCATAAAGCAAATTGTTCGTCAAGCGTTCCCTGAACACCGCAGTGTGTTCCCTTGTAAGTGCTACATGATAAAATCATGATAAAACAGTTTATCACATGATTATAAAATAAGACATTAATTTCAGTGAATATATATTAAAAGATAAAATAATTAATAGATAAATAATGTTTATAATATTAAAATATTTTTAAGAGTGATAATATAAAAAATAGTAAATATTTTTATACCTAATTTTAATCACACATTATAAAACATTTATTTTATTGTTGATTTTACCAAAATCATTACCAATGAATATCGGTCAAAAATTCCCTAGACCCCCTTGTTCTCCCTTACAGCCAGAAACATGCTAAATTTTACCATATTCTGGTATTTTTTATCATACTGTTTTTTTAGTGTATTATGGTAATTGGTGTAGTTTTAATAGATGCCAACTATACTAATATAGGTACAAGTACTATATTAAAAAATTCGATTTCTATTAAAACCGAACAAATACAAAGCATGTGATGCCACGATAGGTATTACATAGGCATTTTTAATATCAATAGAATGGGCAAAGGAATTTTGCAGCCCCCTAAAAATTTACACTCTGACTTTTAAATATCTGACTTTTTTGAATTTCGATTTCTCCATCAAACAATTTCACTAAAATTCTATACTTTGCCTTTAAAAATTACATTCTTTAAAATGATGTAAAAAATTGTATACCTTACAATTACAAATGTTTTCGACCCTTATTAAATAAAATAATAAATATTTACTAAAAGTTATTATTGGCATTGATTCATATTTGAATAAATGAATTATATATTATTAGTTTATATTCTAATAGCAATTATATTGCTATTAGAATATAAAAACTTTTGAGAATTTCTGTATTTAAAACTTAAAATACAGAAATGCTGTGACTAGGACAATCGGTATAATTTTTAAAAACGGTATGATTATGAGAAACAATAAAAAAAAAAAAACTGATACTAAGTTTGAAAAGGAATCGCTGTTTATAAATATTTATTTTTCTAACATTTTGTACGAATGGTGTGAAAATGCCACATTCAAGTGCAATCCCTGCTCCAGAATTTTTTGACAAAACTCTCCAGCACTTTTATGTTTCAGCTAGATACTTTTTATAATAACAGACATATAACAAAAAAAAAAAAAACTACTACAATTTTTTTAATTGAGCATGTAATAATTTTTTATTCTAATATTATGAGTGATATCCTCGCATTTTGTAAATAATCATAGCAATAAATAATAATTAAAAATCATGAAATCCGTTATCGAAGAAAAAGATCGAAATCAGTCGAATCGGACTCTTCAGGGCAGGGCTCGAAAAACCACCCGTCCGCCCGTCCTCGGCGGTCAAAAATTCCCCGCGCACAACAAATTTCTCGAATCCGACGTCCGCGCGGACGGCCATTTTCCCGTTAAAGTTCGTGATACATTTTCAATTTTCGTTATCTTACAAGAGTCTATCGCCTCACTTTTATAATGACCCTCTAATCTAGAAATACAGCAACATACTGCGCTTGGTGGAATTGATGTTTTCTCTGTCTGGGAGTACTGCAGCGGTTGAAAGGAGCTTTTCAGTAATGAACTTACAAAAAAACACATTACGTACTGGTCTTAACAAGAAGCGTTAAACGCAATTATGAACATCTACCTAAATGGAAAACCCCTTTCAGATTTCTGAGCACAAACCTCTGTAAATCATTAGATTGATTGTGGAACTTGCAAACGTCATATTCGATTCATTTAAAAAGCGCAGTACCCTCGGATAAATTGACATTCCAGCTAACTTGACCTTTGTCATTTAAATTATTTCATATAAGAAATAAATTATTTCATAAAATAAATACTAGGTTACTATTAGTAACCTAGTATTTCTTTTATAACTGTATAATGTTATTCTAGTATTTGTAATCCTAATAACTACTAATTCATTGTGCAATTTATATGATAAATGTTTGTAATAAATAAGAGAAAACTATTTTTATTTATTTAGAAGTGACGGGTTAGTTTAAAAGGAGGACGGGTACATTGTTGGACAAGCCGTCCTCGGGGACGGTTAAAATTTCCGAGTTTTTTCGAGCCCTGCTTCAGGGATTACTCAAGTGCGTGTTTCGTTTCGAGATAAGGTTGTAATTAATAGTATCGTAGTTAATAATAATATTGTAATAATATTGTAATTAATAGTTGTAATTAATAATATCGTATAAAAAAAATATCGGATTTAAAAACTATGGAGGAAAAAAATTGCAACAACTGACAAAAATTCGACAGAATTGTTGCCTTAAAAACTAAATACTCAAATGCACGATTCGAATTTTCCATATTATTTGAAATATATCGGGATATTTAAAGACGGGAAAATCAATCTCAATAACTGGCGAAAATTCAATAGAAACATTACATCGATTTACGATACTATCGGCGTAAATTGGACTAGGGAAAAGAGTGATTATCTAAATGAGTGATTCAAATATTACGTGCAAACTTCTGTAGAATAGAAAACTAACATTTTTTACTTTTTCAAAAGAAAACTCGCTCTTCTAGAACTCTGTAACGTTCCACGACAATGTCATCGTTTCGCTGCGATTCTGCCACATTCAATTGCAATATTGTTTCCCTTTTCCAATACTTAAATAATCTCAATTTTTGATTGAAAGATAGACTTTTGAGAAAAGAGAGTCCTCTAAAAAATGAAGCAAACATACCTTACTAAAATAATTTGGGAAAATTAATACACTTAAGAGTACAATTTCCATCATTTGCAGGATGGTAGATTTTTGAAGATGCATTCTTCGTGAAAAACCTAAAAATATATATATTTTTAATTTGCATATAAGATAGACAAATTAAAACAAGACAAAGATCTTTAATTTATATAAATGCCACGAAATATACGATTGATTATTTTAAATATTTTCAAAAATACTTAATGTTTATTTAAATAAAATTACTAAAAGCGAGTTTTTGAAAATTTACAAAAGCATTCTACCTAAATGAAACACATATGGAATAGAATTTTCTCTTACGATTTACTTCAAATCTCTTGCTCAAAAAGAAATAAAAATAAAGGCTTTAACATTATTTTGCAGTAAAGAACGAACCATTCTTCAAAATGAGCAAAAGGTTTAAATATTTCATAGGAATTATTAAACATCTTAAGAAATCGCTAATATTGCAACATTTTTACTTTCTATTGCAATATTAAATCATTAAAATCAATGTAGGATTTTTAATTTTCATTTCGTAAGAATCTAATTTTTCAACAATTAAAAAAAAATGATTTGAAACACTATATTTTCTTTGATATTTCGTATCCGGCGTTGGACATCCGACTTGTTTATCACGTTTGCGACTATTAATGCTTAAATTTGAAGTCTTATAATTTTCAAACCAATCCATAAGATAAGGGAATTTGTGAAACAAGCATTGGGATAAATCACCCTTCGTGAAGGACTTCTTAATACCACTTACCCGCATTTGAATTACATGGTGAAGAAAACAATAAAAACAACGAGCTCAGGGGCTAGAGCACTGGTTTCCCAATGAGGTGCCCCAGGTTCAAATCCCTAGCGTTAGCTGGTCAAATTCTGCTTTCCGTTCGCACTGATTACAGTGCTGACATAAAATATCCTCTGTTGTATATGGATCATGGATTAATAGCCTGGTTGGTAGGGCATTGGAGTCCTGTTCGTGAGAATGGGAGTTTGATTCCAGCCGGCTGAAGAATCCCCGTGTATTAAATGTTAACAGGTGCACGTTAAATCTGTCGGGCCACAAAGTTCCCCCAACAAATAGAAACCTCTGGGGGTACTGATCCAGGAGCTCCCTTGTCTTCTGAATTGAGTTGTAAAGTTGAACATTGGTAGTCGTAAGCTCAAATTTGGCTCGGTTAAGACGGTTATTCAGAGACGGTTATAAAATAAAATAAAATAAAATCTCCGTGAAGTCGGGCTAACTGTGGGAGGTTTTCATTTTCATGTAAGGCGAATCCAGGTTAATTCCATCAAAAAGTCCTTCTTGAAGGCTAACTTGTCCCAAAGCGTGCTCAAGGAGTTACCTTGTCGTTTGAGCTTTCAGAATTACTAGGCTACGAAGTTAAGTATTGATAGTCGAAAATTTGGAATTGGGTTGGCTAAAAATAAATATAATAAAATAAACATAGAAATCAAGTATAAGAAAGAAATTGATTAAACCAACTTTTACATGAAAATTTGTCTTCAAACAACAGGGTAACTGGCAGGTAAAATAGAATTCTCCTTCACTATACTTTTAATTAAAAAAAAAAAAAGATATGAAATTAGATGTTAACTAAAAAAATTTTTCTTCCTCTTACACTTAAGTTTTGAAAAGTCACTTTGTTTCGACTTCAGATCAATTTACAGATATTTATTTAATTAATATAGTATAGTAGGCGAAAAGAGAACTATCTTGTTTCTGCAAATGTAAAATGTATAATTATTGTTATTATTTATTATTTGTTACTTTTTATATGTAAACAAAATTAATATTAAGAATTTAAAATGTATATCTATTTTATAACTTTTGGCAATGTAAAATGTTAAAGAATTTTTGTACCCCTGGGTAAATCAAATGCCGGAGTGAACAAAATGTGGTGATTCATCTAAACTTAATTTTTCTAGATGGTACACAAAATAAATAAACAGACAGTATATAACTTTTGATCTAATAATAGTTCGAGGGGTAACCTCAAATATGGTAATTAGTTAGTATTTTAAGTTAAGAAACTAATACGTACTTTCTCTGTATATACATGCATTTCTTTCAAAAGATTTGGATTTTTGACCCTCAAACTATAGGCGTTAGCCACAATCTCGGAAATATGTTCAGGAGAATTTGTTTTTGGTCAGGAGGTTGGATCCAATAATATTAATTTGGTTGGATCCCAAAATGTTAATTTTACTTTTTGCTTATTTTGCCTTATTTCGAGAACTTTTTGAGAGAATTGCAAATATTTTGTACACAATTATAAAATTCGTTTATCCAAAGATAACTCCATGCAAAATATAACTGTTGGTAAATATTAATTACATTTTATTATTTAATAATAGTCGAAAAAACTTTGAATTGTAAAGTATTTAATTTTTTACCCCATTTTAAAGAATGAAATTTTAAATGCCATAATACAAAATTCGAGTGAAATCGGTCAAATAGTTCTTTAGAAATCGAATTTTAAAGAAGTCTTATTTTAAAAATTCGATTTCTCAAAAACTTTTTAACCGATTTCGCTCAAATTTTAATATTGAATTAATTAGCATATTTGAAATCATTCCCTCAAACCTTTGAGATTGAATCCGAGAACATTAGGATCCGAACATTAGATCGAAAGTTATTCTAGGTGGTCGGTTTTTCATTTTGAGCACTGTTCGCATATGTAAGTTTAATTTACATATGTAACTGCTAAGGCCGTTAATATACACAATACCTACTTAATATGTAGATGAATAAGGACGATCCCTTAAATAGCGGAATCAAGGACTTCCCGCATTTTTCCTTTCGCATTGACAGTTTTCGTTTCGTGAAGTCCAAAAGTTTGTTTCTTTCATTCTTTTTACTGATTCTCTGATTGTATTGAGTAGATATTTTAGTTATAGAAAACTAAATAAATGAAATTATATAAATTTTTTTAATTTTAAAAATATTTTTGTATTATAGTTTTAAAGTGATTGATGATTGTTTCTATCAGCTAATTTGACAACTTGATTTTTTAAAAGCAAAAAGTAAATGAATTACTTTACGTTAATTTCAGCGAATAGAAACGCTGCTGTTGTATCAGCCAATACCTTTTTTTCGCTTAAAGGAGTGCCTAGTAGGTAATGTACCGTGTGTAAAATAAAAAAACGCATTATATTGAATAGCTTTTGATCCAATGATCGGATCTTCACGTGGTAGGACTCAATCTTAATAGTTATCTTAATCAGGCACAAAATATACTTTCTATGAATAAATATACTTTTTTTTAAAAACGTATTCGGATTTCTGGCCCCCAAAATATAAGGAATCTGCGAAATAGGGTCCCAATAATTTGGTCAGAAGACAGATCCAAAGTTTGGACTAATTTTAATGCTAATTTTACTTCTTGCGTAATTCGCCGTATCTTGAACAGTTTTTAAGCGAATTGAAAGACTTTTGCACGCAATTATAAAATTTGTTTAATTTCAAAAGGCAATTTCATGCATAAAAAATAACTTTCAGAAAACATTTATTACTTTTTGTTATTTTATTTAATAACAGTCGAAGAAATTTTGAATTTTAAAGTATACAAGTTTTTTCATTATTTTAAAGAATACAAATTTTAATGTCAAAATAGAAAATTTGAGCGAAATCGGCCGAATAGTTCCTGAGAAATCGAATTTAAAAAATACGAATTATAGATCAAAAGTTATTAGGGGTGGTCCGATTTTTATTTTGCTCACTGTGCGGCTTATTTAAGTATATCGCAGATCCTTAGAATGACTTACTTTTACACTTTAGCGGAAATCTATATCAGATAAACGAAATAAAAAGAGATGCTAAATGATCATAACTCACTTAAACACGAAACTTAGTCCTAGTTTCAGCTGAATTACTTTTAAGTAAAGTGCTATCGAAAGAAGAGGTTATCCTATTGTCATGGCAACTATATGTGATGAGAGAAAAATAAGAAAACCTTTTAGTCAAGAATAATTTTCAAATGAAAAAAAAAAAAAAAATATCGCTAATTTGATGCAACTTACCTAAACGCTTAGCTTAGAGATAGTTTTAACTTCATCACTTTTAAAAAATGCACTATCGAAAGAAGAATTGTTCAACTATATGTATCGAGAAAAAAAAAATGTAAGGGTGTTGTTTGTTTTACAGTAATTGAACAAGTTGTGACACCAAAATAGGAGGAAATGATTGTCACATTTACGCTTAATGTAAAGTGACAATTAACTGTTAATTATATCGAATCCTCTAATTAAAACTTTAATTCCTTTTTTTCTTCAATTTAGCATTTATATTTAACCTTTCTGGTTGACCTTGGTCAACGTGGTCATCGAACTTCCTGTGGGGAAAGTAAACCCCTCTATTTTTTCCACGCCTTTCCTTTTTCATTTATTTTTTAAGGGGGCTAACTTAACCAATCTCTTTCCTTTTGATTTTCAAATTCTCCTCTTTAAATTTAAATGGCTGTAACTTTTCTGGTCCACATCAAGTTAACGAATTTTTAAGTCACTTTTAATAGATTCTCTTTTTGTGCTTCTTTCCTGCAAGTTTCCTTTTTTTTTATTCTCGGCGATGCGGTCCGTATCGAGGGGACCACTTTTTTTTTACATTCTTTCTCGAGCCTTTTCTTTTTTCCGAGATGCGGACCTCTAGCCCGTATCGAGGGATTTCTTTTACATTCCCTTTTCTTAATCTTTATCTTAAATTAAATCCATAACTATAATCAATTACTGTTAATTAAAAAATTTACATTTTTACCTCTAATTTTCTCTAACATTAAAAAAAAAAACCTTCTCAAAATTAAGCTTTCTTTCCATATTTTATTTTAACCTTTAAATTGCTCGTTCTTTTTTATATTTTACCTTTATCTATGACGCCTTCTTTGTTTTTATTCTCCTGTCACCCATTTTCATAAAAAAAGAAAAAATGCCTTTCTTGTATTAGGAGATGCGGTAACAGATGTGTGTTACTAAATAAAATGATATGTTAATAATTAAATCTTGTGCTGGAGAATTTATTTGCCTCTATTTTTATGATGATTGTCTTTATCATGTCCTCCTGTATGTGTGTGGTGAGTACCTTTTTGTTGTTAAGGGAATTTGCACTTTTCTCTTTGGAAACATCAGCTTACTGTATTAAATCACATATTTATGTTTGGATATAATTTCCACTTTTTTTGCCTTGATTTGTTTTTTTTTTTTTTTTTTTTTTTTTTTTTTGACATTTCAATCATTTAACTATTTTAATCATGTCTATATCCAAATACAAACCCTAATTATAAGTACTCATCCAGATGTTTTCAGCCCATCTATTTTATTAATACATAAATAACTTCACATTATACGCACCAACTTAATAATGTAATTAAACTTTAACAATGATTATGACAATTTTTTTGAGTCATTATCGCGGTCAAAATCGATTATGTCAAATAAAATACAAAGCGATTTGAAGTTATTGGTTAAAAAGCATAAATCATGACCGTCTACTGATATTTGGAGAGAATTTTTGTAAATATAGTTTAGTTTTATTTTATGTTTTTGATTAAACTGCAGATTTTCTATTTTTGTCTAAAATCTTTTATCGGTGTCAGTTTAATTCATTTTCTACTTTTGTTAATCAGATGTTTTGAGGTTATGTATTTTTTTTAAAAACATGTATTTTTGAGGTTATGTCAATTTTAAAACGTAAGACTTTAATGTTTTAATAAAAAGAATTATATTTTAAACGATTGCGTGATGTTATATTAATGGCATATTTTTGCAGAAAATTATGAATAACATTTTGGTCTCGGTTTGTGTAACTTGCCCTTCTAAAAATATTTTCAAATGAGGCAGTTTTTAGAGTTTATCGTTTTATACTTTCATGTAATGTGGCAGAATTTTTATGCAATATGTAAGAATAAGTCAAGCATAATACGCATTGTAATTGAAAATGAGAATCACATCCTCTCTGGGCATGGGACGCAGAATCGTAATTTTCCGATAAGAGAAAATGATTCGATATTAGGAAAATCAATAGTAATCCCCTCCCTAAAAAAGAGCTCACATAGTGATACAGATGGAAAGTATTTTATTTTATAACCGTCGTTGAACAGCCGATCCAATTCTTCCGACAACTAATGTTCAACAACGTAGCTTTGTAATTTTGAAATCGATCCAGAAGACAAGGGAACTGCTGGATCAAGAATTGGGAGAAATTTGCCTTCGTGGAGAATTTTTTGATTGAAACTAACTATTTGCGTTACATGGAGTGGAAGACCACGTGAGCATCTCACGGTTAGCCTGACGGTATGATCCGTCTACTACTGAGGATATTTCATGTCAGCACTGTGGTCGGTACAAGTCGGATGCGGAATTTGTATCAACCAGCCATCACTGGGATTCGAACCTGCTTCACCTCATTGGAAGGTGAACGCTCTAGCCCCTGAGCCATCGCGGCTTGGATGGAAAGTATTAACAGCAGTTAAAAATGAAGAAAAAAGAGTTATTTTGCTTAGCGTTTTCCTCACATTAGAAAACGCAAGACAAACCTTATTTCCTACCCCTTAACGATCCTGAAATTGTTGGGGAACTTTAGAATATGCGTTGTGAAGCACAAATAGGGTTATTGTGATAAACCCGCAACGCTATTCAAAGCTTCTCTAATATAAACAAAAGATCTGAGCAAATGAATTGGTATTAAATGTCTTTTCTTGTTTCACACTTTCACTGTGTTACGAGTTTAAATTTCCGGGATTCGAGAGTGTTTATCTATCACCCATTCTTTATGAAACACACATGAGGAATTTTAATATTCTAGTACTTTTGAATTTCATATAACAAATAAACTAGTTTCTCTCGTTTTCATACTTTTATATTTATAATTGATCTTGATAATGACGTTTTTATTTTTTGAACTTCAATTTTTTTCAGCATCGTTAAAATATTTATTTAAGACTAAGATTTTGTCTAATATAATGGCTAATTATTTGTCCCAAAGTTATGGAGTGGTGTTACGTCTCATGGCTTTACGTCTCAAGGTTTTAAATTTTCAAAGTGGATCAAATGTGATCAAAATCAAGGAGTTTCTTACAAAGCATTATTTTTTTGTAAGAGGAGGCTCTTACAAAAGAATAATGCTTATAATATCAATAATATATAAATATCAATAGTATCAATATATAATATCAATAATATAAAATCAAAAATAACAATAATACTCTGACATTTGATTAATATACAGAATTCTAATATCAATAATATAGTATCAAAAATATCAATATTATAATATCAATAATATCAATAACAGTAATACACTGACATTGATTACTATACAGGATGTTTTCATGCGATGTAATTAGATTAGAAAGAACCATAGATTATGTAATTTTTGTGAGTTATTTCAAGCTTTCCTTCAATAAAATTGTCAAATACATAACACTACTCCCTATGACAGGAAAATGCAAGCAGAAATATCGAGTTGATTGAAAAAAGATGAGTAAAAACAGGAACTGATTACAATCAGTTCAAGAATCGTTTATTCCTTTTAGTATTACGGGTACGTAATTAGTTGTTCAATGTCATGAATCCAGCAACATAATTTTTGTTCTTGCGAAAGTATGGGGAAATACACGTGCTCAGAAGAATTAAAGGATATTGAGGCTGTGGGTTGACCTTGCACCTGGAGGATTTATTTGAATGATTGATACATTATTGGCAGACGTAGTAAGCTAAATGAGATAAAAATGACATTTGTTTGGCAGAAAAAATGCGTTATATTGATCATTTGGGTTGAGATTTCTGTCCCACTCCACTAGGAAAGCTCCAGCAATTCGTCTGTTCAGAATATCCCAATCATTTTCGTATATATATATATATATATATATATATATATATATATATATATATTTAAAATTTCTTATGATTAACTTTTTACCATAGAAAACTATTTTACGGTAGTTTGTTTCAGACTTATATTATTTGGACTCAATACCAATTGGTAATTAAGCGCATCTACTGAAAATTACTGTAATCGAATAAAAAATACTGATTTGTTTTTTTATTTTTTTATTTTTATTTTTTTTTATAACCGTCGTTGAACAGCCGACCCAACTTAATGGGTTTACGGCTACTAATGTTCAACTCCGTAGCCTTGTAATTTTGAACCCAATCCAGAAGACAAGGGAACTCCTGGATCGAGTATTGGGAGAAATTTGCCTTCGTGGAGGACTTTTTGATGGAGCTAACCCGCATTTGCGTTACATGGAGAGGAAGACCACGAGAACCTCCCACGGTTAGCCTGACGGCAAGGGGACTCTAACCCATGATCCGTCTACCACTGAGGATATTTCACGTCAGCACTGTGGTCAGTGCAAGCCGGATGCGGAATTCGTATCGACTGGGATTCGAACCCGGTTCGCCTCATTGGAAGGCGAACGCTCTATCCCCTGAGCCATCGCGGCTCACTGATTTGTTTAGAAAAATTCATTTTGTCGCAATTTTGAAGATCGAGTTAAATACATATTTATATATATGTTTTTTTCAAGTGGAAAAAATCATTCGCCAAAACACAATTTAATTCGCCAAATCTTGGCGAGGTGGTGAATACTTAGCGCATTTCCTGTAAAAGGTACCTTAGGTGAGTGTAATTAATTTCTTAATAATTCTTTATTTTTAAAAACATTTTCTATTTATTTCAGAATGACTAAGTACGCTGTTGTTGACTTCGATGATGGCGTCCTGCTAGCAGAAGTTGAGGAAGAATGTTCCTATGGGTTTTGCTGATTTGACAAAACGCTGAATAGTTTCGAAGTGTTTGATTTTTCTTGAATGAAATACCTGGTTAAAAAGACGACTGGAAAAGCTAGTAAGTATATCAATACTACGCATATATTTTTTAATTCGCTTTAAAATAAATGTTCTGCTGGTATATATTAACTTGTCTCGAATATATTTTATTCATGTTTTTATCTGAATATCAAGTCAAGAGGCACTTGAGGGCTTTAGGTTTGGAATTCAAGACTTTGCTATATCCACATGTCATCTAAGCTATTTAATATTGAGCTGAATTTTGGCTTTGGGGAAGAATGTTTTGGTCGCCAATCCCAGAAGAGAGTGTTGCTCTTTTTCTTCGTAAATTTAAAGCATACAATTCTGTTTGCTTGAAACTAATCTTTTTTGAAAACTTATAATCCCATATACTATAATTGTATTTTGCAGAAAACATGAACCTTCTTTGTTTCCTTGTCAAATAGCATTCACATGAAAAAGTGTTAATCACTTTAATTTAATCGTATCTTGACCACTTACGACCTGTTTAACAAAATATTTAGTTCTATTTTGGAAACATTACTAAATGAATAATAATTGCAATCAAGCCACTAATCGTGTTAGTTTTAAAATGAACTAAGAACTCATAAAATATTGTTTTGTATATTTTATTTTAAAATAAAGCATTTACAGATATATCCCATGCATAATAATTTTATAAAGGGAGTTTTTTTTTGATAAAATCAGGATATTTATGTCACGCTAAAAACTTCTAACTACTGAGGAGTTATGTAAGGAGTCACACAGAGGAGGTATGTTGACTGAGTTCCAAAATGTCAATAAAAATGATATTTTATTTTGGATCTATAGATTTGTATTTAATAAATAACATAATTAATTATTTATTTGTTTTAATTGTTACATTATAATTATTTAACTGCTCTAAAGTTATAACTTTAAATCAAATGCAGTCCGGCGAACTTTCTACGCTTTTTAGGAAAATGTTTGGGAAAATAGCTAAGCTAATACTTTAGTGTATTATCCTTTCTTTTATAAATTTGATTTAATGTTTTTTTTTGCACAACTACTTGTAAATGATTCAAAAGCTTATATAAAAAGCCACTTTGTTCCAATCTTTTCGTGGTGAGGCTTTTAAAATGTTGGTAAAATTGCAAAAGATTGCGTAAGCTTTAGTTTTTAATTGTCTACCTATCAATAAAATTGTTAAATAGGAATTTAACATTTAGTGTAATAACTGTTGCTAATAATTTTATCACACTTTTGCACAAGAACTCACAAATCTTTTCTCACATATTTCAAAGACATTCTAGTTTCAGTTTGTAAACAAAACAACATGGAAAGCAGTGTCTGAAGAAAGCAAATCTTTCGGGATGCACTCATCTCTTATTGGGCAATGGAACGGCAGCGGAGCCAATCAGATGAAGGAATGAGACTCTTGGAATTCCGCTAAAGATGAGGCGATTAAGTGTAAGGCTGATAAGCCGAAGACAAAATCGAAAAACTTTTCGTTTTTGTTGGCATCAGTCTGATTTTCATCCTTGCCGCGAGCTTTGAAACAAGAAGGAGTTGGTAGTTGGTTTTCGTGAGGCGAGGGGGCTTCGGCCCCTTAGCAAAAAAAAAGTGTGAGAGTGTGCAGCTCCAGTATTAGGGAGTAAATTCTTCAATGAGGGGAACAATCTCTTCTCATCTCAAAATCTTTTTCTAATATTTTTTGCTGTTTTAGCAATCTAAATTTCATTGCCAGTATGGATATACGATGGCAAATTATTTTCGTGTTTTGAAATCATAAAATTGATGTAAAATTACAGTACTTAAAGTACTTATCTATTATAGCCAAGAAAATAAAAATGTTTTGTAAGTATATTCTGATTCTATTCTCCTTGATGTTTCTGTTCTGATTAGTTTTTTGATTTGATCTTATTCTAAAAATCTTTTTTTTATTCTAGAGAATTGAGCGTTTCACATGTTTTGTACTAACCCTATGATCTTAATTTATTTCGCAGCACGTGTTACCATCACTATAAATGATTTTATAGCATAAAATTTAAGAGTAGTTTTTGATTGCAGCTTTATTCTCATTTTACAGTTTCTATGCTTGAGTTTTAAATTTATCTTTTATCCTCAATTTTATACACGTGCTGATTACTGATTAATTTTTCGGCCAGTCAGTCTTGATCTTAAATCTTAATATTTAAATGTAATCATTAAGTATTATATATAAATGGATAAATAAATATAGATAATATTTAATTATGCAATGCCATAATAAAGCAACCACCATGATATATGGTACCGTTAATATGTGGCGCCGTTTATGGTCAGAACCTGGTATTAGTTTAATTTTTTTTCAATTCTCTAGATATTTGGCTCTAAATTTAAACGTAATCAATGTGTGAAAATAATTTTTTTTATATATTATTACTCTAGTGATGATTACACTAGGATATTTTAATGATTTATTTTCTCACTCTCTCTCAGATGAATATTTTGCATATTACATCATTGATAAATTTACTGTGAATTTATACTTTATTTCCTTGTAAGGAATATTGTTTTTAATGTTTGAAAATATAATTTAACTTGAACATATGTTTTGATATTTCTAAATATCAGTATTATGACAAAGTATTTCATGTGATACCTATTAATCTGTATATATATTTTTTGAGTGATAACATTCTTGTTTGCAAAATTTAGAATGAAATTAATAATTCATTAAATAGAAAACTGAAAATTTTTGGGAATATAGTAAACAGTGGTGTATTTTATGTGTATATTTGAAATGATGATTATGATATATATATATATATTTCAGTGTAACAGTAGAATTCTCAAAAATTGATGCTATTTATTAATTGTTGATATATTTTTTCATTGATATTTTAATGGTAGCTATTACTTCTCTAAATATTTCTGTGATTTAAATCTAAATTGAAACATTATGGCTAAATCTTCACATTCTTTAGCGAGTTCGCTACAAGCTTTCAATGGCAGCAAAGATGCAAGTTTAAATTTTTTTCTGAATAATTTAGAGCAAATAGCTCAGTTAGAAAAATGGGACAACAAAAAAAAAAGTCTGATATTAAAGTTAAATCTTGCAGGAGAAGCATTGGAAGTAGTTAGTGAGGCCAAAACAAATGTTGACATGGAATACGAATGCATAGTTAAATTATTAAAAGATAAATTTTCTAAGAAATTAAGTTATGCAGAGTTACAAAGTAAATTTAACTCATTGATTCAAAAACCAAATCAAAGCATAAGAAATTTAATTGAAGAGGTAGAAAAGGCTACTAATGAGTATCTAGAAATCAATGGAGATAGTAATGAGCAAACTTTAAGTCTAGCTAGGAAAATGAAATCACAAAAGCTGCTTGACAGCATGCGTCCGGATATTAGAATCGAGGTTATGAAAAGGGGAGCCTCAAATTTCAATGAAATAGGCAAAATTGCTATAGATATTGAAAATGCGATTTCAATGAATGAAGCCCATCTGAATAATGTAACAAAATCATCAGAAATTGAAATTTTATTAAGAAGCCAGATAGAAAGCAACAAAAAAATTGAGGAATTGACTCAAAAAATAAATGATTTAACTAAAACTAAATCGGTCAACAACATCTCACAATCGAACAAATTGAATCAACCAAAGATAACTTGTCATATATGTAGTAGAAATCATATCACCACAGAATGTTGGTATTATCCTAAAAACTCCAATGTAAACAACAAATTTAGGCCTTATGAAAGAAGCCGCAGCTCTTTCAGAAGAGGATTCAATAGAAATTTTAGGAATAGGGGTAACAACAGTACGGACAGAAGACAAAATAATTTAAACTAGTTAATGGTTCTTGTGACAAGTGGAAACATACAAAGCTTACAAGAACCAGTAGAAATTCAAATGATCAAAAATTAACTGGTAACTTAAGGTTAAAAAAGAGAAATATTGGCAAAAAAGATAGATTTCCGAATGATAAGAACAAAATATATAAAACTAAAATATATGTCAATAGTAATCTTAAAGATAAAAATTTTAATTCAGATTATGATAAGGTTAAGGAATATAATTCAAAAATTTCTAATAACAATAAGAATAGTAATCGGGTAACTGAAGAGGATATAACTAAAAAAAATAGTAAAATAAAAGATACAAATGAAGGAGTAGAAAAAGTAAATAAACATGTAATGACCTGTAATAACAGTAACGATTCAGAATCTCTACCTATTATTTTGTTAAGATTTGGTAACTTAACCATTCCGGCTTTACTAGATACTGGTGCAAATCTTAGTTTAATTGATCCTATCACTCTTAATGAAATTAAAGAAAACACTAAAATAAGTTATTTATCTAGATCTGTAAGAATTCATACTATCGACAACAATACTGTTCCTTATATGTCTGCAATTTCTTCTAAATTCAAAATTGACACTAAATGGTTTCAAGGGATATTTTTTGTAACTAAGAATTCTTGGGCTTATAAATATAAAATAATTTTAGGGTATGATTTCATTCAACAGAATAAAATTGTTTTAGATATACCCAACAAAAAACTTATAGTGAACCATGATTCTTTTGATTTTCTCGAAGATACTCCTCGTATTGTAAATAATGTTTTAAGTGATGTAAAGATTGTAAATAATTTTGCTTTTGCACCAAAAAAGATTGTGATAGAACCCCATTCTCAATTTTTAATTCAATTATGTATGTCTAAAGATATGAAAGATAGTAATCAAATGCTTTTTTCTCCAAGCAAGAACAAACTAAATTATACTATCTATGAATCTGTTAATGAATTTAAGGATCAAAAATTTAGTACTTTAATTGAAAATAACACAGATAATAAGATTGTGATTAATAAAGGTACAAAATTAGGAAATGTTATTGGTATTAAAGATGATGATATAATTAAACCTAAAGAAAATACTAATTACCAAATTAACAATTTAAATCTAAATGAAATTCATCAACTGAGAAAAAAAGAACTTAATGCCTCTGATTTTGATTTGAGTCATTTAAATAAGGTAGATGCGGATAAGATACTTCAAGTTTTGTTAAACAATTATCAAGTTTTCTCTCAATCTTATACAACTTTAGGATCTACTGATGCAGTAATACCTGAATTTAACTTATTGCATAATTTTTCTATACAAACAAAACCATATCCGATTCCTAATATTGCAAAAAATTTTGCCAAAAAAGAGATTAATGATCTATTAAATGCAGGAATTATTGAACCATCTTCTTCCAATTATTGTTTTCCTGTGATTTTTGTCAAGAAAAAGCCTTATGTAAATGATCCTAACTTACAAAAATTCAGGATGGTAATAGATTATAGATTACTTAACTCAGTTACTGAGACTTTCAAAATTTGTCTTCCAAAAATCAATGATATCTTACATAACATTTCTGGAAAATCATTATATAGTGTATTAGATCTCAAGAGTGCATTTTTCCAGATAAAATTAAAAGAACAGGATAAATCCAAATTAGCATTTTGTTGTGAGATAGGCAACTTTCAACCTACTCGCCTTCCTTTTGGTTCTCGCAACAGTACATCTTTTTTCCATAATTTAATTTCTAAATGTTTAGACGATATTAAGGGACCTAATTTGCAATATTTCCTTGACGACATTGTTCTTGCTGCAAATTCTATGGAAGAAATGTCACAGTTACTTGTTAAGGTTTTTGACAGATTAAAGAAATTTAATTTAACTCTTGATCCAGCTAAAATACAAATTTGCAAGTCTGAAATTAAATATTTAGGTTTTGATGTTAATTCAAATGGTTTTTCACCTGCATCTGAAAATGTAAATAAGATTTTAAAATTTCCTATTCCAAAAGATGTGAAACAAGTTCAAACTTTTTTAGGTATGATTGGTTATTTCAGACATTTAATTTATAACTTCGCAGAGATTGTTAAACCTATTGTAAATTTAACGAAAAAGAATGTTACTTTTAATTGGAATAAAGACTGTCAGGATGCTTTTAAAAATATATCTGAACAATTATTGCTTAAACCTACTTTAAAGAATATAAATGATGAAGAAAAATTTTACTTGGTAACTGATGCTTCTAGCAATGCTCTGTGTGGAATTCTAATGCAAAAAAATAATGACAATTTTGACCCAATAGAGTTTTATTCTAGGCAGTTAACCCATTCTGAATCTAAATACCCATCTATCAGGAGGGAACTCTTAGCCATTGTAGATTCTATTAAGTATTTTGATAAGTTTCTTTATGGCAAAAATTTTGTTATTTTTACTGATGCTAAAGCTCTAACTTTTCATATAAATTTACAAAAACAACCTGAAATAGTAAGTCGATGGTTAATGTATATGCAGGAATTCAGTTACACAATTCAACATATTCCTGGTTTTAAAAATCCTGCTGATTATCTATCTAGAGTAACTAATGATAATGCTGTAGTAAATAATGCAAACATTTTTGAAGTTAATGATAATCTTAAAATAGAGAATATAAAAAATTCTCAACAAAATTGTAAACAAACTCAGGAAATCTTTAAAAAACTAAATGATAACGACAAACTAACTTCTAAGAAATTTTTTTTAAATAATGATGGTATTTTGATGATGAAGGTGAGACCACCTAAACACCCTTATAAGACTTTGAATAGAATTTTTATACCCATCTCATTAAGAGGGGAAATTTTAAAGGCAGCTCATGCAGCACATTTTGGTGTATTTAAAACTTATAATTTATTAAAAAAAAATTATGCTTGGTATGGAATGTTAGCAGATACTAAAAATTTTGTAGAATCTTGTGATGCATGTTTGGCACATAAGCCTAAGGCTAAATTAACTGAGACAAAATTAATTGAAAAAGGTGATTTAAGTGTAGGACAAATTTTATCAATAGATATTGTAGGGAAATTACCCAGATCAATTGATAATAAATTCTTTATTTTAACCATAATTGACAACTACTCACGTTATTTAGAGGCAATACCCTTAACTAACATTAAATCTTCTACAATTATCAATAACTTAAATGAATATTTTTCCAAATTTGGTTTGCCTCAATCCATTATTTCTGATAATGGTACTAACTTTACTTCGGAGGAGTTTGAAAATTTTATTAGGGCACTGAGTATTGAACATCGTAAAACCTCATTTTACTATCCTATGGCTAATGGACTAATAGAAAGGTCACATAGAGTTCTCAAAGAATCTTTAGCATCTATGTGTAACAACAGCTGGGATTGGACTAAGAAATTACTTTTTTTTAAACTTCATTATAATGCTTCTATTCATGCAGTGACTGGATATACACCAGCTGAATTATTTTTTGGCAGAAATTTAACTATACCTTTAAATATACATGTTTCGGCTAGGAAAGGAGAGACACCAACTAATTTTCTCAAGAATTTAAAAGAACATATTGCAGAGACGAGAGATATAGTTTCCAAAAATGAGAGTAAATACTTTGAGCAGCACAGTAAACAAATAAAAGGGAGAGCAATCCCAAATTTTGAAAATAATGATTTGATATATTTAAAAATTAATACTGATGTAAATACCTTTCAACCTAAATATGAAGGACCATTTAAGGTCACTAAAAAATTCAGAGGAAATAATTACCTCATTCACATTAAAGATGATAAAAGAGATATTTATAAAAAATATCATGTAAGTAAACTTTTCAAAAAAAGGTTGCTAAAAGAAAAATTGAGTAATGACATGTCTAATATAAATGATCTTGATGGGAGTTTTGAATATTAAGCAAAGATAGTGTAAATTATTTATCACATATTGTATAAGGTATTGATATTGACAATTTTGGCTTGAAATTTATTTAATGTAAAAATTTAGTTAGCAATATTTTTTTTTCATGGTTAGATTTTTGAATTGCATCTTTCTCCTTCGAGCTCAAAATTTAATATTTGATGATAAATGGCTGGCCCAATCATCATTAAATATGGAAACATCCCATTCAAAAATTAAGCTAGATTTTTTTCTTGGTTTTCTCTTTCTGATAACCATTTTATTTTTTTTAGCTACTAAGGAATTTTTAAATCCTTGTGATGCAAATTTTTGGTTATATTGTCATTTCAATCACTTTTATTTTAGATAGTGATAATGAATAGAAAGATTTGATATGGTAATAAGAATAATAAATGTGAATGAAAATAATAAGTATGAGAAAATTGATAATATAAAGGTATGATAATTTGAAATAACAACAATGTAAAAAACAAACATAATATTGAAGGTATTATCACAAATTGAAAGTACGAGAAGCAAAGTATATTAGAAATGGTTTTTATACAAACCAAATCTTTGAGTGAGCTATGTGGATCAAATGTGTATATATAATTTTTTTTGCTCCACATCATTAAAATATTTGTATGACTTGGGAGAGAGAGAGTGAGCAAAAATTCTCAAGGAAAATGAACAGAAATACTATATTGTTATGATTATGATATATGTTATAATTGAATTATTTCCAGTAGTATTACATTCTTGGCACAACAATTTTTTTTTTTTACATTTTTTTTTCTCAAAAAGAGGTGATAATGTTAAATAGGAATTTAACATTTAGTGTAATAACTGTTGCTAATAATTTTATCACACTTTTGCACAAGAACTCACAAATCTTTTCTCACATATTTCAAAGACATTCTAGTTTCAGTTTGTAAACAAAACAACATGGAAAGCAGTGTCTGAAGAAAGCAAATCTTTCGGGATGCACTCATCTCTTATTGGGCAATGGAACGGCAGCGGAGCCAATCAGATGAAGGAATGAGACTCTTGGAATTCCGCTAAAGATGAGGCGATTAAGTGTAAGGCTGATAAGCCGAAGACAAAATAGAAAAACTTTTCGTTTTTGTTGGCATCAGTCTGATTTTCATCCTTGCCGCGAGCTTTGAAACAAGAAGGAGTTGGTAGTTGGTTTTCGTGAGGCGAGGGGGCTTCGGCCCCTTAGCAAAAAAAAAGTGTGAGAGTGTGCAGCTCCAGTATTAGGGAGTAAATTCTTCAATGAGGGGAACAATCTCTTCTCATCTCAAAATCTTTTTCTAATATTTTTTGCTGTTTTAGCAATCTAAATTTCATTGCCAGTATGGATATACGATGGCAAATTATTTTCGTGTTTTGAAATCATAAAATTGATGTAAAATTACAGTACTTAAAGTACTTATCTATTATAGCCAAGAAAATAAAAATGTTTTGTAAGTATATTCTGATTCTATTCTCCTTGATGTTTCTGTTCTGATTAGTTTTTTGATTTGATCTTATTCTAAAAATCTTTTTTTTATTCTAGAGAATTGAGCGTTTCACATGTTTTGTACTAACCCTATGATCTTAATTTATTTCGCAGCACGTGTTACCATCACTATAAATGATTTTATAGCATAAAATTTAAGAGTAGTTTTTGATTGCAGCTTTATTCTCATTTTACAGTTTCTATGCTTGAGTTTTAAATTTATCTTTTATCCTCAATTTTATACACGTGCTGATTACTGATTAATTTTTCGGCCAGTCAGTCTTGATCTTAAATCTTAATATTTAAATGTAATCATTAAGTATTATATATAAATGGATAAATAAATATAGATAATATTTAATTATGCAATGCCATAATAAAGCAACCACCATGATATATGTTCACCGTGTGATAAAAATATTTTGCGGAAAGCGTAGTAGTTGGCATCCCAGAAAATATGTACTTAAAAAAACGAAACTTATAGCCAGTTCTGGTTCTTTTTGTTTGACTTTAGTTGATCTTAAAGAAGTGATGCTATTGAGGTATAAAAGCAATAAGAATCTTACATTATTTAGTTTTTGTTTTCAAATCAAAATAATTTTGTAATATTGGCCTTTGTCACCAAACATCTATCGTGGTATTTCTAGAATTTAAATAAATAAAATCACGCCTGTTTTAATTGCTGCAATCATTTTTATGTGACTCATCTTTCAGTAGAAGATTCATGGCGCTATCTCTCAACCAACGCTTGCATCTTTTTTACACTGTCTGTTGCTTTCTTCATCAGTATGATGAAAATGACTTGCGAATCATTTGTGTCTAAACATGTTCACAATAAGCTTCCTTCTTTGAGACGTAAAACCTTTTAAGTAGTTAAACGATTGTTTTTTTTTCTGTTTAGCTCTTATACGGAAAAACTTAGAAATATGTCGCACGTTTTGATAGTATTTCCACAAAGAATATTGCCGCTCCAAAAAGCATGCCAACCAGCCAAACCACTAGCACTCCGTATAGATGTCGCAGTCCCAAAGGCTTTGGAGTTGTATCAGAGTAACTGGTGCAAAGATTTGAAATCGCCAAATCAGATTTGAACCATTTTCCAGCTATGTCAGCCTCAACAAGTCGAGTAATTCTGCAAACAATCAATATTATTACTTCATAAGTTGAAAGAAATACACATTATACAAAAAGTTTAAGCAAAAGTAAAAAATCATGACTTTTAAAGTCAACGACAGAATGTTAGGAAAAAGACATTTTCATGTGATGAAAATAAAAGCAGGAAATAAATAATTTGCTGAAAAATATTTATTTTATCATGTCTTTGATAAACAAAATACAAAAAAGAATTAATAGGCTGTTTCAAAATTTTAAGCATAGGATCTTAAATGTCACCATTTAGCAGTCTTAAAATAATTTAACTTGGATATTGATCTTCCATTATTCTTATTAATATTGAATATACGTTTTTCCATTAAATTAATTTGTTTCTGATCAATTTCTTGGTGGGGAAGAACACCATGGACTCTTGGAGTTCTTCAACAATGGCTATATTGTTCATAATTTATATATATACATATATATATAATATCAGGGGTGATCAAATGAAAAAGGTACGAAACGACACGGTGGGTACAAATGTAGACTTTATTCAAAATACACACCATAGGCCTGAGCACAACGATCCCACTGATGAACAAGCCGCAGGATTCCATGTTCCCAGAATTCCTGTGGTTGTGACGAGATCCAGTCCTTCACAGCGTCCTTGAGTATGTCGTCCGAGTTGAAGCACTTCCCTTTCAGGTGTTTCTTCAGTGGACCAAACACATGGAAATCGCAGGGCGACATGTCCGGACAGTAAGGCGGATGGTCCAACGTCTCCCACTTTAACTTGGCCAGTTCCATGTGCGTGACATTCTCACGGCCTGCACGAAAACGGGCACTCCATTTTCTGACAGACTTGTCAGAGACACATTTCTCCCTGTAAACTGTCACCATCCGGCGATGAATAGCTGCCGGTTTCACACCGTCCGCTGTCAGAAATCGGATAACACTTCGCTGCTTCTCAATCGTCGATTTTTGCAACGCGAACGCCGTCCTGTCCTCATACGGACTGCCGCATCATTTGGACGCCGCTTTTGATAAGAGCCTCTGCTCTCTCCTGCGCATGCTCCGATCCCAGTCAGAGACTCCAATCGCATCCCGAGATGCCTCGTTATGTTCTCCCATGGCGGAATATGCAAATAGTTAACTGTTACGTTTTTACGTCGTTCCGTACCTTTTCATTTGATCACCCCTTAATATATATATACTTAGCACTTAGCAGGTTAAAAGGCCCCAAATATTCCCAATTAGATTTAGATCTGGGTTAGGGCTCAGAACAAGCCAATCTAGTACCTGAACCTTTTTCTGAGAAGGTCAATATTTTATCAAAGTATGTAACAAGGCATTGCCTTGGTGAAATATACAGTCAGTTTCTCTCAGGAGTTCTTGATAAGGAAACAAATGTTGCCTCTTTGTATCTTGATACCCTCTTCAGATGTCTGTCTTCACTTTAATGAAATGCAGCGATATCTACCTATAAAACCCAAATGCTCCCAAAGCCATCAGAGACTTATCTCCATGCTACTTGCTAAAGAAATTACTTGTCTCTTTTTGAAGGTTAGGCCAGTATGAGTTCTAGTCGTCATCTGTTACAGAGGGTTTGGGTTTCAGAGAAGAAATACCGAATCGTTCTTGACTTCGTGCAGCATAATTTTAACAAACTTATCATACGAAAAGTGTCAATAAATTTATAAATAAAATACATTTAAAGATATTTACCTTCTACAAATATGGTTTTTAAAATGTATTTTTTAAAGATCATTTGAAAAATAAAGCATTTCTGTAATTTAGTGATAGCAGAAATGTACGGTTTCTATTTTTGTATTATAGCTGAACATCAATTTCGATGATTTTTTCTTTTTATGCAGTTATTTTCTTTGTATGTAGCATGTTCTGCACATTATCTAAAGAACTTTTTATTCCTCATTTTAACGACTTATGTTTCACTTGCACATTTTCACCTGGAATAAATTTTGTTCTAATGGTCGGAATTTTACGAACTAAGTGAACTACGTGGTTTGAGAGGGGTGGCCTCAAGTATTAATATTGCTTATTAAATGCTTCAAATATGCTAATTACTAAATCGGGCACAAAAACGTACTTTCTCTGAAAAAAAAAAAAACCAAAAAAAAAACAAATAGCCTCTACCTGAAAATTGTTGCCCTTAGAGCGGACGGAAGTCTTGCTTCGTTTACCCCAAGATAATTTCATGCAAAAAAAGATTTTGAATTATTTAATTTAATATGGGACGGAAAAATTTTGAATTGTGAGGTACAATTTTTTTTTTATACCTACGTATTTTTCTATGAAGAAATCTGAAGTTTTACTTGCTTTTATACAATAGAAGATGAGAAAAATTAAAATTAATTATTATCTAAAAAAGAATTTGTTGGCAATGAAATTTTTTTTTAAATTTTGGAGATTAGTACCTAAATGTGGTAAAGTTACAGGAAACTTGAGTTACGCAAATGTAGTGTAAATTTTATTAATGAATATTCGTTGTTTTGATTCGTTATTGTTTTATTTTTAAATTATTAAAAATTATGTTTCTTCTTAAGTCGCCTGCTAATTTATATTTAATTTAGTAAATAGATTTGAATAATTATTTTTAATTTTATGAATATTAGGCTTTTATAAAAATTAGTTTCTGATTAAATATGGTTGTGCTTTTGTTATTTTATTTTTTAATTGATTCATTCCACAGTTGATTTAGTTTCAGTAATGTGCATAAGATGTGTGTATTTGGAATAATATATTTATCAATTACTCAATATGTATTTTATTAACTAGCCAATAAAGACATTAACGAAGATAATAGTTTTGTAAAATGTATCGTTATGACTACTGGAATGAAACTATGGTAACAATGATTATATAAAATAGTGTTTTGATGTCTTACGTCACTACAAAAATATGAAGTTGTTGAACATAAGGGCTGTCTACTACGTTGCCAAATTTTTAAACGTCTTATCTAAGTATCTGATATATCATCCTATTCGCTTTAATTAAATTTTTAATTGCCTAGTCACTGCGTTTTTTGCAGAATAATTCAACCAATTATTTAAAATTCTCTTTTTTATGTTATCAAATAGATTTTTTTTCGATATTATACTAATCCATTTTGTTTTATATTTATTAGTAGGGGCCGGGATAGCCTGGTCGGTAGGGCGCTGGGCCCATATCCAAGAGGTCGTGGGTTCGATCCTTGCCGGCCGAAGACTCCCCGTGTAGTAAATGATGACTGATGCACGTTAAATCTGTCGAGTCTCAAAGTCCTCCATGTTCCCCTAGCAAATCAATACCTCTGGGGGTACTGATCCAGGAGTTTCCTTGTCTTCTGGTTTGGTTCAAAATTACAAGGCTACGGAGTTGAACATTAGTAGTCGTAAACCCATGAAATTGGGTCGGCTGTTCAACGACGGTTATAAAATAAAATATATTTATTAGTACTTTAATTAATGTTTTTCTTCAAATTAAACATTCGTTCTAAATAATTAAAAGTTTTTTTTTTTTTGTAAATCTCCGAACTAACATAATTTAACATAAATGAATTCAACAGAATTGAATGGAAAAATAAATTTAATACATAAAGAACTTTGACAATATGGGGGACATCTCTTGAAAATAGCTAAAATTGAAATCAAACTACCTCCACGTAGACGATGGCGCGAGCAAAGGCTAGACGGTGAAAATTTTCTGCAAATATATTGTTTAAAACTAATTAAAGTGTTGTTGCTAGAGGAAGAGGTTGAAGAATTAGAGTATTTAAATACAGTTGTGCCGCGCTTTCTGCTTGGTTACCATTAAAGTTCATATGTTGTAAGAGATAATTTTTAAATACGACCAAGCTGGTGGGTCAAAGGCGGTAGGTACTTTATTTAAGTAGCACTAGTGCTGCACAGTGTGCTATTGGCGACGATCTGCGAAACATCCATAAGGATAATCCGAGGACATGCCATCGCAATTTTGATCCTTTGCAGATGGGATGGCTCCCCTGCCTTGGTAGCTCTACCACCGGCATGCAAAGTCGAGCACTTTATGGTAGAACAGTTTAACGAGAACCTATATCAGCTCCCTTTGTCCCTAGACAGGCTGGTCATAGTGGTCACCCACCCGCTTACTGACCGCAGCCAGTGATGCTTGATTTCGGTGTTCTATTGGGAACCGTGGCTTTACGATTAGTAAAACTGCGGGACAGTAAAGTAATTAAAAGATCTGGCTCTGGTGAGAGTTCATTTTGTTGTTGTTGTTTGAGGCTACTTTGATTTGTTCACTCCTAACAAATTGACAATTAAAATAATCTAATGATAACCATGTAGTTTAAATAAAAATATTCTTTTTCGTTTTAACTAACAAATGGTGTCTTACCCCAAATTAAATGTCTCGTAAAAGTCCTCCGTGTCTTGTTTGTGAAGAATTATGGGTAGAGAAAAGGGATAGAAGTATTTCGAAGACAAATGAAAATTGCAGGTTCCATACTTTTTGAAGAACTCTTTGAGGCGGCTCTTGAATATCAAATGACCATGTATGACGCAGTACTTGCCACTCTCCACATAACGCAGGGTCCGGTCTTGAAAAGCCTCAGAGCGTGGCATGTTATGGGAAATGTAATTCCAAGCTGCTCTAAATTTAGCATTCTCGGATTTCTGTCGAAAGTAGGGTGATGAGATAATTACCACACATATGATGTCATCAAGGTTAAAAAACAATAAGGTTTTTTTCTTCCCGACGCTTATTTCCCCCTTCTTCGGAAAATCTCAATGTCACAATCTCACTAAACGCTAATCACATCCTTTATTGTCATTCGTATTGTATTAACAACTGGTTTGAAGCCTCAAATTTATATTTTATATTATAATTTGTCCGCATGTATAAATTACTTTTCGAACTTTTATTGAAGTTTAAAAAAACTTTCATCGAAGTACTAACTAACAATGCAGGTTTTAATATTAAAAAAAGTTAGTTTACCATCGTATTTTCAATGTAAATATTAGAACTATTATATTACGCATTTAACTAGAACTATACTTTTACACAAATAAGAAGTTAGACATATGCTTTTATTTCGGTAAAAATGTTTATCTATTAGGAATGTATAAGAAACCAGAAGAAATAGAAAAAGTTTATCCAGCGTTAAATAGCCAATCTTTTTACTTAAAACAAAATTACCAAGATTTGTCAGAATGGACTAAATCGAATTTATAAGTAGTTTGCACTTTCAGAATAAATGATTAAATAGATTAATTTTTGTATTAAATTAATTTTGAGTTAATTACAATTCTGATAAAAAATTTTTAATGACAACAATTCTTTTTTGATTTAGATTCATTAATGAATTTAGCATCCATACATTCCTTCAGAATAATATAATTGAAATACAATTGAATTTTACTTGTAATTTACATTTACGCATAATTTACATGTTCCATAAGGTAAATTTTAAATGTTTTTTGTATGACATCTAAAATCAGTTTAAAATAATTTAAATAATAAAAATATTTCGCTTCGATTTTCTCATAAAGGCATCTCATCGTTTGTGATATCCCATACACTGTTAATCTTCCATGTGTTAATCTCACACTGTTAATCTTAATGTTACAGTCTTACTCACTATTTTACTGCAGGGTTAGATTTCTTTTCATTATATCAATAATATCCTTCAAGTGTTTTTGAGTTTCAAGATTTAAGTATTTTAACGATTTGTCTTAAATATATAAATTTTTTTTCTTATATTTAAGTCTTTTAGCGCTCGTGATTGAGTAGGTTTATCATTTTCGTAGTAATTTAAAATAAGATAAAAGTTTCATTTCAGATGACAACAAACTCAAGATATACAACTATGCTATCCAATATGTGTGGTGTTGTAACATGTAAAAACTGGTTCAAAAAACCAAAGAAAAAGAGACTATTCGCTATCATTATTTTTCAGAAAAGAAATTATTGTTATTAAAAGTTTGAATACAAAAATGTAAAAAGAAATAAAGAGACATATTTAATCTCACGGATATGCTCCAAGCATTTTGTGGGTTGAATCATTAAGTTACTCCTTTCCCCCCTCAAATAATTGATGCTAGATGTTATTCCATGTCAAAATTTATTTATTTTAAATAATGCAAAAGAATCAAAACCCACCGGTTTAGAAAAAAATGGGTTGAACACATATTAAAAACTTCAGACGATAAAAAAATAGTAGGTTAGGATACTAGATGGTATTCCTGTAGATGTCATTCCTACCGATGTTATTCCTTTATACTAGATGTTATTCCAAGTCATAAAATATCCTCTTTAAAATTATTTAAATGAATCAAATAAAACCCACCGGTTTACATAAAAAAATGAGTTGAAGACATTTAAAAAACTTCAAACGGTAAAAAAAAAAATAGTAAGTTGCGATGACACGAATAAAAAAATTTTCGCTAAGTTAAAAAATATTAATAATAAAATATATTTTAAAAAAAATTATAATAAGAAATCAGCTTATTTCTAAATGTTCTAAATTTCAGTAAGGTATTCTTGGCGAATTTAAAAAAAAATATCCCTTTGTTTTCTTTAACGCCAGTATTACCTACTATGTTTTTCTCTTACCTCGTGCGCTCAACGAACGTAAAGAGAAATCTAGTTTCCATGACAACGGTAGCGTTAAACGTTTAAAACAACCTTGTTGGAAGTCGCATAAGAAGTTTCACTTCTTCAAAACTTTTTCAAAACTTTTAATATATTATACGTAATGTTTATACGTTTTAAAAAAAATTCTAATTGCATGCAAATAAACAATATGATACAGTGAATGATAAATAAAATTCATTAACGTAGTGTATATATATGTTCAATACAGTACTGCAATTTTATTCACTTGATCTTAATGGAAAAGTCGTTGCTATTTACCAATATTTGATTTTGGTAACTTATTTCGTAATTTTCAAGTTTCCTTCACGCGAAATAAAAATAACTGTTTCAATCATTTTCTGTCATCTTGCAATTTGTACTAAAAGTTACATAAAAATCTTTGAATCGTCTTAAAAAGTGATTTTAATGCTGTTTGAAATATGCAAATTTCCCGATGTGAAAACCTAATTTAAGTCTTGAACAGGGAATTTGGTTCTTAAGTATGTATATTAGTAGGATTTTAAATGAACAATCTAATCATACATTTTTTAGCATTTTTATGTTTAGCATAATATATATGCCGTTATTGCTTGTCAAAGTACGAAATTTTATGCTAATGATTTAACTACTATAATAACATTCTTGAATATACTAAATTTCTATGTATGGTTGTTGTAGTTGTAGTTAATTTACGTCGCACTAGAGCTGCACAATTTCTATGTATGGAAATTTGATAAATATAATCTTAAAAAAAAAAAAAAAAAAAAAAAAAAAAACTAATTAAAATGTTTCAGGTCACTTAATAAATATTTCATCCATATGTTGTCTGTATATTATAAAAGAAGTCACATTGTTAAAAATTAGGAAGGAAAGTTTTATTTATATAATTAAAATTTTTTAATGACATTCTGGAATGCAATAGCGTATGGAGAAGACAGTGGTTTGGATTAGGCTCAACAAAATATACATGAGAAGAGCACAACCTTATGTGTCTAATAACCTTGTGTTCTCATAGCATTCAAATTATTTAAAAATAGCTTCGAAGAGAATATAAACCATCTCTATATTTTACTAGGTTTATCTAGAGGTCAAAAATCGGATGAGTTCACCGACTTGGAACGCGCTCCAATATGTGCTGACGCTGCTTTTCATTTACAACCAAAAAAGTTTTATCAATTTTAATCTTAAGAGAAGAGTGGAGATACTCCATTCTTCAATTTTTGTTATAAACAAATGCCTTTGTAATGAATTGAAATATTTTGTAAACAAACTTTTAATTTCGTTGCAAAATATTCCAACGTTGCACCAACAGTATTTATAGTAGCAACTTCTTCATCAAAATAAAAAAAAAAAATAAAATCCTATGGAATATACATTTAGAAATAGAGTACCTGATTAGCGCATATTAAACCAGATTAAGCAAGAATGTTTCCTAATTCTCTAAAAATAATATAAATATACATATATAAATCAAAGGAATTCTGTTTAAATGTTATACTTTCTCAAAAGATAATTATTTCTTTTCAGCAAACGTTTATTTCAACCACTAACTTAATGCGATCGCAAAGCCTCATACGCAAAGCCTCTAGACCGCTAATTTTTTGATAATTATTTTCTTAACTATCAGTTATTTCCTTCTCAGTTCGATAATTATTTATTTAACCCTTTACCTGTTTTTGATGTAAGATTACGTTCCGTTTTAACCCTTCCGTTTCTTTTTGTTTTTGACGGATAATTTCGATCTCTACTCCGTGTTTTTCGATGCTAAGAAAGAGACAAAGAAACAAAGAGAGGAAAGCAGATCGCATTAAAATAGATACGGGGTTAATATAGTTATTTTCTTTAAAATCAAACAGTTATTTTCCTCAGACTGGACAGAATCAAAATGTAAAAAAAAACTTATAATTTTTATTCGATAAATTTATGTCTACTAAACATTAAACTAATTTTGCATGTTAAACATTCAATGATTTAGCCCTTTAAACGATCGCACACTGTCAGATATTTCTCGTAAAAATGTTTAAATAACGATTTATTTAATTGTTATTTTACCATATTTAAATTAAAACAGTCATATAACCATTGTTAAAATGGTATTCAAACTCTAAACTTTGAGAAAACCGTTTTATTAACTTCTTTCACCTAAAACAATCAGAATTTTATCGCACTAACTAGTCACACTTAATGAAAGCACAAAGTTCCTTTCAATTGGGTACAGGTTATAGCGGAGAGG
The DNA here is from genome assembly GCA_949128135.1 of Parasteatoda lunata. Lineage (NCBI taxonomy): Eukaryota > Metazoa > Arthropoda > Arachnida > Araneae > Theridiidae > Parasteatoda > Parasteatoda lunata. Next base: position 70,710,484 of record OX421977.1, on the reverse strand, counting down.
GCTAATCTGTCAATCAAATGACCGCTATCGAGTTCCAGCGTTGACAACACATCATTTCCTTCATTCCCTTTAACGGATGAAGAGTTTGAAGTGTGTTTTACTCTCTAATTTGTGAGCCTGGACTATTAGAATATGATACTCTAACTCAAGCATAGATGGCAGCACCATAAAGTTGCTTAACACGAAAAAGTTGATTTTCGTTTTTATGGTTTTGAAACCATGCAAAATGGTTAAAAACCGTATCGGTAAAATTTTTTCAACAGTAAATTTTACTGTTTATAGAACGGGCAGATTGCTACTGGTTATTTTACCGTAATTTAGAATAAAAATTCTAACAGTGCCTTACATGGGCTATGAGCTGAAAAAAAAACTATTTTATTGGAGGAATCTAATACGTTGATGTTGCCTAGAGTTATTTATGCTATTCCATACAGGAATGGATCACAGCTTACTTTAAAAACGTGCTTGATTTGTATCTCTCTCGGAGCAATGCACTGAATATTTTTTTTGTCAACAAGATCTTCCGGAGTGTCTATGTAAGGACTGGACTTCTTCAGAGTGAGCTTAGACACGAGGAGGCTCTGGAAAACGTTCATCACAAGAAAGGCCACGCACAGAACCCACAGGCTTGTCAATAAGGACAAGAAGTAAGTTGGCACACCTTTTTGCTTCCTTAGTAACCATTTTTCTGAAGGTACTAGATTAAGGAAAATTAATTGATATTGACATGAAATAAAATTCCAAACATAAAAATACACAACAAAGAAAAGGGTTATACTTTGTGCCATGCAGTCTAAGGCAAAAAACAGCGTTAATAAAGCACAAATAATAGTACATAAATTGGCATACTATAGTTTCAGTTCAATAAGCAAGAATCTTCCTCATGTCTAATCGTTAAATGAAGGTAGAGCAATAAAGAGAGAAACATGTGTAAAGTGGTCTAACCAATGGGTATAAAGGAAACAAGTTTGAACAAGGATATAACAATGGGAGAAAAGGAGAAATTTTTTCGACGTGTTTGAAAAATAACCGGCTAATGAAAACTTTTTCGGGTACCCGGCACATCCTTAATGCTTACATTTCTGCTTCATTCAGAGACAAAAATACATTAACATAATAGAACCGATTGAACTTTCCTGGCTAGGAATATTGTGCATATGTTAACAAAAAATAAATAAATAAATAAAATAAGTAAAATAAATAAATAAAATAAATAAATAAATAAAATAAATACTACTTGGAAGTTTGCCACTTATGGTGGAATGAGGAAATTGTTTTTATTAGTCACACCATTTCTTCGTCTTAAACGGGTAAAGTTCAGTGTTTGTAACAAGATTCAATAATTACTTTCTAAGATAACGGGACAGGAAAACAAATATACTTCGTCTTAAGCGAAAATTCATGTTAAGCATTTTTATCTTAACGCTGTTTGTTCATATAAAGTCCCATAATAAAAAAAATAAGGCTGAAATATCGTATGATAATATTACCCTGTTTTAGCATGTAGGAAAATAACATCCATGCATATTGGAATGTCATTTTCATCCAGTTAAAGTGATCTGAATAAGCTGTGCTTCTTCTGTAGAGCACCGCGGCTGTCAATGAGATCAAGATCAGAGTGACTATTATACACAACCACACCTATAATTGTGATGGAAATGAGGAATTATGGTTTGCATGAATAAAACAGGAAGCATTGAAAATTGTATTTAATGAACCGTTAAAAAAATTAACATTAATCTTCGGTACTGTGATCAAAATATGACGCCCCCTTGAATAATGTTTGATCCAATGATCGGATCTTAATGTTCTAAGAATCAATCTTAATGTTTCGAGAAGGTGTCTTCAAATATGCTAAGTAATTAGTGCAGACGATATTTTAAAATACGAAATCAGACGCAAAAACATGCTTTTCCTAAATAAACATACTTTCTTTTTTTCAGATTTCTGACTCCAAAAATATTGGGTAGAGCCGGTGGGAAATATGGTCCCAATAGTTTGGTCCGTTTGGATCCCTTAATGTTAATTTTACTTTTTGCACATTTCACCATATCTCGAAAACTTTTTAAGTGAATTGAAAAATTTTTGAGCACTATTACAAAAATCGTTTGTCCAAAGATAATTCTATGCAAAAAAAAAAAAAAAAAAATTTTTAGTAAATATTAAATATTTTTATTTTTTCATTTCATAAAAGAAATTTTATTGTTTCATTTCATAGAAAAAAAATTTGAATTGTTAGATATAAAATTTATTAGGTCATTTTATAAAATATTTTACATGGCAAAATTTAAAATTAATTTTTTGAAATTCAAAACATTAAGGAATCTTAATTTTGGATTGGTGTCTTGAACAAACTATTAAGACTATTGTTCCAAGATTGATGATGCTACCCTATATATAGGGTGTCAGAAATCTGGTATGTTTCTTAAGAAAAGTGCATTTTCTAAGTCTGATTTCATAACTTATAGTATTGTTTGCATTAATTAATTAGCATATTTAAAGTCACAACCTTGGTTTATTAAGAGTGAGTCATAGAACGTAAAGATCCAATTATTAAATCATAAATTAATCGAAGTGGTCGGTTTCTTTTTCGTATTTTTTACAATGTACATAAAATATTTCTAAGCACAAATGTTTGCGTTCGGATTTTCAAACTATCAATTAATACTTCTTTTTAGTAAGATCTTCTATTTTGAAACGTTGAATTAACGAATTAGATTTTACGCCTCTCCTAACTAATTTACCTCCGCGTGACTAGATTTCTTTTATTGCAGGCCTGTAATAGCCATTCAATAATGAACCGACCAGAAAAGGTTACAAAATCATTGGTTTCGTAAACACATATTATCTTGTCCACTTTATTAACTCTTCCCGGACCAAACGAATTGCGCATGAGCATAAGCTGGCAGTTACATCATTATCATTTTTTGACAGTTACATATAACTATATTACCAAACGGGGACAACTCTCCAATCTGTAGTGTGTTGATATAGCTTTGTATTTTGCACTTATACCTGGAGACGCAATGGCTCAGTGGTAAAAGACTATACTTGCTTTTGCGAAGGTCTAGGGTTCGATATTCGATGGCTCATCTAGCTTTAAATCAGTGGCAACCAGATTGTCTGGCAAATACGTGTGTAATGCTGTTCGCATAACTACAATCAAGTTATTGGTCTGAAAATTGTGGAGTCCTGGCTCACAACGGGATCTCACGAGAATACCTTTTGTTTACTTCCATATACTTTATTGCTTTAATACCGTTTGTTTTGAACTGCATGTCCCTTTTTTGGACGATGGCCCATTAAAACCCTCATTCAATATCCATTAATTCTCAAGCTACGTTTATTTTGTTACTGAAATATTCATATTGCCAAGGAAATTTTAATTATCCATTAACTAAAACAGTCGTTTTACCATTATTACAACAATCATTTTACCGTTTTCGATAATACACTGAAGTAGAGGAATACTCCGGCCTCGTCAGTCTTTTTCCCCGACAGAATGGTGTAGGCTTCTATAGTGATGGGATTCGTGAAGCGGGAAAATTTTAAATGTTCTTCCAATGGAAGAATTGGATTCATGATTATGTCCACTTCCTGGAATATGGAAAGTAAAGTTATCAGGATTGGCAGATTTAAATCAGTTGATTTCATTCATTTAAAACCGAAAATATTTACAAATGAATGTACACTTATGTTTTTAATGATTTTAAGTCGGGTTTTATTTATTTTAAAGATTTCATCTAAATAATCAGGTCAAAAAAGATTCTTAGAAACGTTTTCTTGAAAGTGTATAATTAATCCTCGTTAATAATAAACATAACGCATGCTGAGGAAAAAAAACTATTTAATTTACTAGGATGCTTTGCTTACCAATCACCGTAATTGATTCTCACTGATCTTTGTTTCTTTCTTCCTTAAACGTTAATATTTTCCTCAAAAAGAGAGACTATTTCTTTTTCAAAAGATATAACTATTGTAGCTTAATGTGAGAGCATTTCGTCAATATGCTTTTCTTAGCGAAAAGGGTGGTTATTACCTATATTTGAAAAATAATCATTTATGTTTATAAAAAATTTACCCTACAGAATACGGATTGTTCGTCTCAATACGAAGAAATAAAAGAGAAATACTATTTCTCGTTGACGAAGGGTATAAAATTTCAAATAAGAAAAAAGGCAGCTATCTGGCAGCATGTTATCTCTCTCTTGTTTTTTGCTACATTTGATTGGCATCTACTCTACCGCGAGCTTATAAAATAAAGATCTCACGAGGAAAAAAAAGAAACGTTTACAACAATGAGAAAATAATCAATATTTAATGCTTAGAAATGAAGGAAAAACACTTAAATTTTGCGAAAAGTTTCAAGCAAATAGGAATTGTGAAACAAAATTCGGGTTAGGCTCACAAATAAGAATTCATATATCATGAATTCAAATTTTATTTCTGTAGCTGAATTTCAGCGGGCTACAGATCGATTAAATATTGTATTTTCGATTACAAATTGAACAGTTAATAATTCTTGAACTTATAATCGATTCTTCATTTTTTTTTTATCTTCATCGTGATTCCTGTACTTTTTTCGGCAAACTTCCGTCATTTCAAATTCCTAAGCTTTATAGTTTTTGCGCAATACTGAAAAAAGGAGGGGGGAACTCTTACGATTCTTTTTCACTTATAGAATTTTAGTTCAATCTCTAAATTTGTTTGCTAACGACAAATAATCTACTCAACCAAAAGTCAGTTTGGTGTCTGTCATCGCAACTTTTAAATCTGTTGAGTTAGAATAGAAACCAAAATTTCACACTTCAGTGACTGGTTTACAGTAATTAAATATTAGCGTTTAAAAATGCAATTTATAGGAATAAAATAAAGTTAGACGATGTGAACAAGGCCATAATAACATATTGTTCTGTTTTATAATCAAGAACCTTCCTTAGTCTCGAATTATTGAGAGAAGGAGCATGAAGGTGCAGAGGAAAAGTTACAAACAAGTTGCAACAAAGAAAACAGCAGATTGAACAAGACAGCAGATTAAGAAGTTTGAGCAAGATAGTCTAAGGAAGAGCACTAAGAAACATACGTAAGATATAGAAATTAAAATAATAATTAGTGGGAATGCTACTAAATAATTAGAAATAATAGATTCAAATAGTTTTTGAACAGCAGCATTGTTGTTACCATTTAATAAAAAAAAATAGTGTGGGATGTGCTACAGATCTGGCCTCGTAAAAAAAAAATTAGCTTTGTTGGTCTATGCCATTAGAAGATAGATTCGAATGCCATCAGCTGCAGTGCATATGCTAGAGAGCATATTGATTGTGTCGAAGATGAGTAGAAACCAGTAACTTTGTCAGATCTTTCCAGCAAGTAATGGCTGATGTTTGACCTATCCAGCAGAAGATAGGGTCATTTTGTGTTACATGAAATTAAACAACATAAAAAGGAGCACAAATAAGGCCACACAAAGAGATATACTACAGCTTCGGTTCAATAACTAAGCACTTTATTCAGTATCGAAATGACACTTTGTTTCGATACTGAAGATTGTTGTTCATTATAGAACCGGAACTATAGCATGACGGTTTATGTGGCATTATTCGTGCTCTCTCTTTTCATGTTGTTTAATTTTAGCTGAGGAGTCTGCTAGTTGTCAACATGGCACTGTATTTAAGCTAATGGTCAAGCCATAAAAGTGTGGGTCTGTTTGCTAATAGCATAAATTGGGTCATCGCTGCCCAACGTAGAAGTTATCACTCCCCAGTGGTAGAATTTGATAAGGGCTTTGGAATACTTTTGATGCATATATAAAGGATTTACGGAATTTCTATGGAACCAATAATAAAAAACAAGAGAGGAAATTAGTGTTAAGTTCACATTAAAATTTGTAATATATTTGATCTGGTATCGAAAAATTATTTACATTTCTAACATAACATATATAATACTGGTTATTGATGCTTATTAAAAAATATTTTTAAGCGATTGCACTAAAATTCAGTGCTTGACGTTTTTTATATGGAACGGGGCCATGAATTTAAAACTTTTTGCCATTATGGCTACCATAAATTTAATGAAAGGCAGATAATAATAACTTTATGAAAGGAAAATTTGAAAGCATTTGATATTTTCTCTCAATCGTTTTATAAAGAAGTTTTGAATGTATCAAATTAATTAATACTATAATTTATGGTTTTTCTGCTTTGCTTAATGATACAAAGAAATTTCAAATTATGATAAGTTTTGGATACCGTTAACGTGCAAAATAAATTCTTTGATTTCTAATATGTTGCACTCAGTATTAGTCGTACTAAAAGTACAGGCGATGGACTGTTTGTCTCAATGATTACATTCATAAACAAATAAACAACAATGGAAAAAATTAGTCTTTTCCCTAAAAGTTATAAAGGCAAATTTTTACTTCTTAAGCTTGCGACACTACTTTGACAAAAATGAAAATGAGATGTTTAGCTTGTTTTTTTTCCATTTCATTGTCAATTAATGAATCAAAATCAAAAGTAAGTTATTTACATTTCTGTGTAGCATACCAATCATGCCATCATAACTGCCATTCTTCAATACGCCATAACTATCATAGGGCTCCCTGAAGAAAGTATACCTGAAACACAGTATGACTAAAACGTTAATCAAATTGTTAACGAAACGTTTATTTATTAAAAAAATTATTGATTAACATTTGATAATTACACTGGGGAGCACTTTTTTTGTTGCTTTTATACAAATTTGCCTAATTCGTTGCGAAGATTTCAAATCAGAAATAAGTCATGCCGCTAAAGCTACAGACTTTTATTAAAATGGTATTTTTAGTCTATTTTTGGGCTGAGTTCTATATCCGGAAAAATTGTATACTTTCTACAAACTAAGCGGTTAAAAACTTCTTTTTTCTTCTTTTTTAAATTTAACCCTCTTTCAAAATTTTAAATTTTTGGACGCAAAATGTTTTATAGTATTGTAAATCTTAGTTTCGTAAGTTCACTGATTAAAGCACTAATCTGTCATTGTTAAGAAGCGAGGTTCTATCCCAAGTAGCGATTTGAAATCCACCTCTCTCAAGCCTCAGATCAATAGATACCAGCTTGTCTGGGAAGTAAAAGCTTTTGGTGGGCAAAGCTAAGTACATTGCCACCCTCTTTCATGACCTCCTTGTTCACGACCCCTTCGCACAACTAGTTGTTGCAAAGATCCCTTAATAAAAATATACTTTAATCAGGACATCCCTCGAAAACAATTCCACCCAAATGCAAAATATGAAGTACCCTTCTTTTAGTAAGTGATAAAGAGGCAGACGACTTTACTTGTCTGGTGTTGCCGAGAGGAGTAATTAAATATTATTCTTTTGTCACATGAGGTATTTTACCCAATGCATTTTTTACGCTTACTTAAAAGGAGACATAACCAGGCTTATGCTTTATCTTCATTTGTTTTAAAATATATGACGATGGTCATAAAAGTCGACAAAATTTGAGCACACAAAAATAGGAGCCCATTTTCAGTTTCGGTTTCTTATCTTTCTTATGTTTTCATCTTCGGTTTCTTATCTATCTTATTTTTCCATCATCGGTTTCTTATCTATCTTATTTTTCCATCATCGGTTTCTTATCTTTCCGCTTCGGTTTTTCGAAATTATTGATATCGAAGAGTCTAACAGTTCAAAAGTTACAAATGATTTTAATGTACTATTTTTGACTGCAATTACTATTGCTTATTTTTCACTATTGCGTATCTACACGTCTGAACATGCTATAAAGTCATGTATCTCTAGTTTAGGTTTTTTTTAAAATAATTTATGGCGATCTTTGCTGTACTATTATGAGATTTGCAAAGAGGAGAGATTGGTTTATAAAAATAGTGTATGTATGTATAGCATATTTACCTGAGTTTCATCCACTGTGCGATGGCGCGTAAAATATCCGGCATAAAACCTTCCAGTTGATCTACGCCATTCACGGTATTCGCAATGACAAATGGTGGAAGCTGTTACGTAGATTACAGTATTTATAAACTAGTACTTTAAATAAGAATCTAAGAAAAACATTTAAAGCTAAGATGTTTATCATTATCATTAATATAAGCTCGAAAGTCTTATATATATAAGCTCACCGGACAAAAAATTAGTCACCCTAGTTCGCAAGCACCGATGTATCGTTGGATTTCGTTAGATGATGCAGTGGTTAAATGACGTGCTCAATTGCGTGCACACTGCTTCAACGTGATCGAAGGCAAGTAGCTATTAGTGAGATATTTTTGTTTTAAGCGGAAATAGTGTGTAAATATGGATAAGTGTAAGGATGTGATCGAATGGCAAAAACGGGCAATTGTGTTTGGCCCTGTCAATGGTCATACGGTGAATGAAGTTGCTGGATTTGTTGGTGTTTCGATGCTGACTGTTCAACGTGTCTACAAGCAGTGGTGTAATACACGTGGTCACGAAGGACGATGTCAGAATTGTGGTCGGAAAAAGATCCTGCATGAAAGGGGCCGGAGACGTGCTTCCCGATTTGTCAATCAAAATCGCTGCCAAACCTGACAGGAATTGCTTCAGTTGGTAAATGAAGGTCCATCCCAACCTGTTAGGGAGAGAACATTGCGACTAGAACTGCATGCAATGAACATTTGGAGTCGAATATCTCGTAAGAGGCCATTGCTCACACAGGCACATAAAGCTGCGCGACTTCAGTGGGCTAGAAGTCACCGAACGTGGACAGTTGCTGACTGGTGAAATGTAATATGGTCTGATGAATCATGTTTTTGCCTTTATTCAAAAGACGCACGTCATCGAGTGCAACGAAGAGCAGGTGAAACATTTCATCCTGACTGTGTGCTAGGTCAGGTTCAAGCCGAAGATGGGCCTGTCGTGTTTTGGGGGCGTTTTTCTTATTATGGATTGAGCCCCCTCACTGAGGTGGCCACTAGCATGAACCAACATGTTTATTTTAACATTCTGGATGATTAGATATTGCCTTTCAGTCAACATCTTCATGAAGAGTATGTTGTCAATACACCTATTTTTCAAGATGACAACAGCAAAGTTCATCGGGCTGGAAGAGTGTATGACTGGTTTTATGAACACTCAGACACTCAATTACATCTAGACTGGCCTGCAAAATCACCTGACTTGAACTCCATTGAAAATTTGTGGGACATGTTGGAATAACGTGTAAAACGCCGAAACCAGCATCCTCGCAATTTGGTGGATTTGCGTGATCAAATCCTCAGCGAGTGGATTAAACTGGATTCGACGTACCTCCAAAACATTGTGGGCTCCCTTCCTAACCAATTCCAGGCTGTTACCGAATCCAAAGGCGGTGTTACTTTCTATTAAATGATGTTTTTTATGATTTCTCCAAGGGTGACTAATTTTTTGTCCGGTGTGCATATATATATATATATATATATATATATATATATATATATATATATATATATATATATAGTATACGCCTTTCATATTCATATATATATATATATATATATATATATATATATATATATATATATATATATATATATATGGGCGAATCTCAGGAATCATTAATCGAATTCGATCTATTCTCTAGGTTGTTCAGATCGTAACCCTGTCAAACCGTAACCTCAGGATTAATTAATTGAATTGAACATAATAAGGGCATCAAAATTTTTGATGTTCACGATTATTTTCTGATATTTTATACATTTTCAAACAATTCTGGAGGTGTAAAAATAGTGTGCCTATTATTTATTATTATTTTTTTTTATTATCAAAAGTTAAAGGTTTTAGAGATCTGCACATATATATGCCAAGAATGAAGTAAAAAATCTGCAATTATAATCAACATCTTCAATTTCATTTATGCAATCAAGCCGGTTTTTTTATCTTTTTTATCATATCTTCGTACTACTAGTTCGACATATTCTGATAGTGATTTTGTTTCTTTTCCGCTAAATATCCATAATTTTTTACCATCAATGAGTCAAACGCGTCAAATGTACTCTCGCTCAAGGAGAGAACAAAAATTTATTAAGAATATTTTACCAATCAATTAAAATTTTTTTCAGTTTCATTTTTAAAATTTTTATACGATACCAAATAAGTATTGTGTAACAAAACTCTACTCAAATTTTTTATTCTTTTTCTTTTTTTTTAATTTGATTGAATTGGAAGAAAATTACTGCATTTCTAAAAAAAGTACCGAAAGCTCTTTGAAATATACCGCCACCCTGAGTGCCGGTACTTTTTACCGTAATTTGATCCGGAATTATTTTCAGTGTATGTTACAGTGCTTAAGTGTTTCAAATAATCGTTTTTAAACTTGTTTTTTTTTTTTTTTTTAAACGGAAAGCACAGGTTTTTATTTCGGTCTTGCTTACTTCACCAGCTATTTTCCCGTGCTAAAAAATTATTGTTGACTAAGTGCATTACTTCTTGACAAAATATTCTAAAAATTTACATCTAGAATGCACAGTGCAGAATGTAACAACAATTTTTTAAAATTTTTATTAAAAAAACGACTTTGTATAGGACTGTATAAAGCGATATTTTGGGATGTATCTTAAAGTTCAAATCAAAATAATGAACTGTTGAAACTCACATTTGCGTATCCAACTCTGACGTCAGTAATCAGTCCTTGTTTCCATTTCATAATGCTTTCTTTCATATAAAATAGGATAACTACTAGATTATTGTATATTTATTTGACTATTTCATTTCTAGAAAAAAATTAAAATTCACATTCTCCTAATAAAGATATTAATGAATATCTTTATTAGGATATTAATATAATGAAAGTAGGTTTTTAAACACGCCATCCAATGCTGGATGTCTTGAAAAGTGATCGAATGCTTCAAAACAAAATAATCATTATTTGCAAAGTTGTTTCTATTTAAAAGTATTTTCAATACAATCAATAATTTACTACTTCAAATGAATAGAGCGTGATACAGCCCTAATTTATCATTTTTCATTTTCTTGAAAAAGAAATACGTATTAGTTTGGATAATTATTATCGAGCGAAACTTCATAGCAACAGAGGGAGCATAAAAAATTTCTGACAGAAAACGGAAGTAATTTTTAATTAAATAATGAACACTCATCGACATATTCTGTCATTTTGGGTAATAACTATTTAGAAAAATTGAATTCTTCAGGGAAAAGCAATGACTCGGTTGCCTTGGTCGTTATTTCGGACATCTGTAATTCATACGTAGTAAATACGTATGAAATAAAAAATCTGATAAAATCGACTACTTTTAATTTGACTCATAAAAAAAAGTCGCTCGTAGTCACGAAAAGTTGTGCCTCAGACAGGTTATAATTCTTACTTTATTGCCAATAAATATTTAATGTTTTATGTCCATTCTGCATTCATCTGCAAGACACGTTTTCCTATATTTCTATCATAGTTACAATGAAGCATTTGCCGACTGAAATTATTTCATATAATAAATAAAATAGCTATTTTTTAATTATTTAGACCTTGGTTAAAATTTAAAACCGACATACTGTTTATCCTGGAGATAATTATATTTAAGATAATTATAGGCATTTTTAAAATTTTACTTCTTTCAAATTAAAAAAAAAAAAATACATTTTTAGTACTGTAAATTGACATCAAATTTGAAATTTAATAATTAGGTGCTTGCTTTCATCTTTCATTTAATAGGCATCCCTTATTTCTTAATATTCATTTAATTTCTCTAATTTTTCCATATTAAATGCTTATAAATAAGAGTATTTGCTAGAAGACATTTGCATTTTTATGCAAAATAAAAATAAGATACTAATAATGCATTTGTTACGATACGATTATACATTGTATAAAATTTTTTAAATCGTTTTAAAGAATGTTATTTTATATGTAAATACAAAATTTGAGTGAAATCGGTTGGATAGTTGGCCTAAGAGTTCGAATTTAAAAAAAAACCGTACTTCAAATTCAGAAATCCGAATCCGTTGAAAAAAAGTATACTTATTCAGAGAAAGTTAGTTTTTGTGTCTGATTTCGCTACTTAAAATATCGTCTGCACTAATTAATTAACACATTGGAGGTCACCCCCTCAAACCATTAAGATTGAGATCCTAAATGTAAAGAACCGATTATTAGATCAAAAGTTATTGAGTGTCGTCTAATTTTATGAGGCACTGTTCATTGTGCAAAGGAATCGCCACCACTATTAGTATTGAGGTACACTAAATTTTTTTACACTGTGGGAGTAAATCATTTTCATAATTTTGTAATTCAATATATTTTTTTTAAGTTCATTTCATTTGGTTCCATATTTAAATCGAGATATTTTATTACATTAAATTTGTTTTCAAAGTTTAGTATTTCAAACAAAAGCAAACATTGAGAACTAAGTGAGTTTCAAACATTAAATTAAAAAATTTTTAATTAAAAAGGAAGGAGCATCACGGGTTATTACTCAAAGTAAGCCCCAGAATTAATTGTAAATTCCATAAATAAAATTGTGTAAAATAATCCTCTGGTAAATTTTCATTAGACTGATAAATTTTTTTTTAAAAGAAAAAGAGGCATCACAGTTTGTTACAAAGAGTAAGTAGCCCCAGTATTAATTTAACGTGTAAAATAATCCTCTCATAAATTTTCATTAGACTGATAAATTTTTCTTTAAAAGAAAAAGAGGCATCACAGTTTGTTACAAAGAGTAAGTAGCCCCAGTATTAATTTAACGTGTAAAATAATCCCCTCATAAACTTTCATTAGACTGATAAATTTTTCTTTAAAAGAAAAAGAGGCATCACAGTTTGTTACAAAGAGTAAGTAGCCCCAGTATTAATTTAACGTGTAAAATAATCCTCTCATAAATTTTCATTAGACTGATAAATTTTTCTTTAAAAGAAAAAGAGGCATCACAGTTTGTTACAAAAAGTAAGTAGCCCCAGTATTAATTTGACGTGTAAAATAATCCTCTCATAAATTTTCATTAGACTGATAAATTTTTCTTTAAAAGAAAAAGAGACATCACAGTTTGTTACAAAGAGTAAGTAGCCCCAGTATTAATTTAACGTGTAAAATAATCCTCTCATAAATTTTCATTAGACTGATAAATTTTTCTTTAAAAGAAAAAGAGGCATCACAGTTTGTTACAAAGAGTAAGTAGCCCCAGTATTAATTTAACGTGTAAAATAATCCTCTCATAAATTTTCATTAGACTGATAAATTTTTCTTTAAAAGAAAAAGAGGCATCACAGTTTGTTACAAAGAGTAAGTAGCCCCAGTATTAATTTAACGTGTAAAATAATCCTCTCATAAATTTTCATTAGACTGATAAATTTTTCTTTAAAAGAAAAAGAGGCATCACAGTTTGTTACAAAAAGTAAGTAGCCCCAGTATTAATTTGACGTGTAAAATAATCCTCTCATAAATTTTCATTAGACTGATAAATTTTTCTTTAAAAGAAAAAGAGGCATCACAGTTTGTTACAAAAAGTAAGTAGCCCCAGTATTAATTTGACGTGTAAAATAATCCTCTCATAAATTTTCATTAGACTGATAAATTTTTCTTTAAAAGAAAAAGAGACATCACAGTTTGTTACAAAGAGTAAGTAGCCCCAGTATTAATTTAACGTGTAAAATAATCCTCTCATAAATTTTCATTAGACTGATAAATTTTTCTTTAAAAGAAAAAGAGGCATCACAGTTTGTTACAAAGAGTAAGTAGCCCCAGTATTAATTTAACGTGTAAAATAATCCTCTCATAAATTTTCATTAGACTGATAAATTTTTCTTTAAAAGAAAAAGAGGCATCACAGTTTGTTACAAAGAGTAAGTAGCCCCAGTATTAATTTAACGTGTAAAATAATCCTCTCATAAATTTTCATTAGACTGATAAATTTTTCTTTAAAAGAAAAAGAGGCATCACAGTTTGTTACAAAAAGTAAGTAGCCCCAGTATTAATTTGACGTGTAAAATAATCCTCTCATAAATTTTCATTAGACTGATAAATTTTTCTTTAAAAGAAAAAGAGACATCACAGTTTGTTACAAAGAGTAAGTAGCCCCAGTATTAATTTAACGTGTAAAATAATCCTCTCATAAATTTTCATTAGACTGATAAATTTTTCTTTAAAAGAAAAAGAGGCATCACAGTTTGTTACAAAGAGTAAGTAGCCCCAGTATTAATTTAACGTGTAAAATAATCCCCTCATAAACTTTCATTAGACTGATAAATTTTTCTTTAAAAGAAAAAGAGGCATCACAGTTTTTTACAAAGAGTAAGTAGCCCCAGTATTAATTTAACGTGTAAAATAATCCTCTCATAAATTTTCATTAGACTGATAAATTTTTCTTTAAAAGAAAAAGAGGCATCACAGTTTGTTACAAAGAGTAAGTAGCCCCAGTATTAATTTAACGTGTAAAATAATCCTTTCATAAATTTTCATTAGACTGATAAATTTTTCTTTAAAAGAAAAAGAGGCATCACAGTTTGTTACAAAGAGTAAGTAGCCCCAGTATTTATTTAATGTGTAAAATAATCCTCTCATAAATTTTCATTAGACTGATAAATTTTTCTTTAAAAGAAAAAGAGGCCTCACAATTTGGTACAAAGAGTAAGTAGTCCCAGTATTAATTGATGGAGTAAAATAATCCTCTGATAAATTTTAATTAAACTAATAAATTTTTCTTTAAGAGAAAAAGAGGTCTCACAGTTTGTTACTCAAAGTATCCCCAGCATTAATTGAACGAGTAAAATGACCCTTTGCTCTGATCCAAATCCAATTCTCGTTAGTAAAAGTTATTAAAAATTACGTGGGAAGACATTTACAGAAAACAGTGAATACGGAATTGGGAAGATACAGAATCGATGCGGATTTTCAATCCAATGTAAGTCAATACATATATATCTTACGAAAATTTAAAAAAAAAAAGAAAAGAATTTTGACTTACCGCATGACACTTCATGCTGATATCCTCACTATAAATGAAGTACATGTACTCCCATGTACAAATACATGCCTTTCTGAATAAAGAATCTATGAACGATATCTTTGCTAACTATATTAAAAATTTCTGCATGCAATCTATAATTTTCTGCAAATTATTGGAAAAATCATAATATGAAAACATAATATACGGTGCATATTCACTTTAATTACAGGACTTTTGATATTAGATAAAACGATCACCAAACATGATTTCAATTGGAAATATTCGTGAGAGATGTGCTTTGCTTAGTATATAAACAACAAAAACGGTAATTATACGTTAATGACCTTGTGTGTCTCCAGTAAATAATAGATACGAAAAGAGACGTCATTTGAATTTGCCTCTTTGCAGTGAAATTTAATAATTTATTTGCGGTTTTCGCTTGGTTTCACCCTATTTGAATAAAAGATCGGTTTTTAACGGTTGTTATTATTGTTTTATTATTTTCATAAATAAGTGGTTCATTTTTTTGCTGTTATTGACAGTTAACTATATTTATACAATGTCACAATCATCACGAGATCAGAAGAGACTTTTTGCACGATATTTTAAAATTTGTTTGGCAGTCACAACTGGACTTAATCGCGTTTAAACAATTTAGTCGTGACGAGAATCTTGATTACTTTATTATTTCGTGCAATTACTTTACCTATCATCTATAGCGTGCATGCATATTATATATATCCAAACTATCCATTCTTATATTAGTGATAGAGTTTATTCTCTAAACTTAGCGAGTTTAGAACTAAAGAAGTACTTATTTGTTTAAAACTTTCCATATATTTTTGCATAGGGGGTAGAGGACACGATGTCCATTATTTTCTAAAATTGAGTTGAGATAATGCAGATGTTACACTCGATCTTTTGATATAGGCTACTTTTTCCTGTCGTAATAAATGAACAAGTTAGGCAATTTTAAAAGCAACATGTCCAATTTCCTCCAGCGGTAGAAAACTATATAAAAGCAAAAGTGTTTAAAAAATGAAAAATTCAAAGTTAAAAATCATAAAATACTATTTATGTCAAATAAACAATATTGAAAAATATTATTCTAACATTTTTTAGAACACCTTCCATGATTAGTTAAATAATCTTTTCAAGTTTAAAAAAATAACGTTTTTGTGACATGGTGTTCTTTACCGTTAAATTACAGATATATTTCTTGAACTAAATGGGAACATACAAATAAATTGACGCTCTCTTTTAAGTTTGAAACATGATTCAATAGAATTGAGAATTGAAAATATTACAAAAAAATCAAAAAGTACCTTATGTTAGCCATTTATGTGCTTCTAATTGCATATGTTTTGGATTAAGCAAAATCTTTTTGAATATTTTGTATAAATAATTCTTAACATATAAGAACGGTAAAAGTTTTACAAAGTGTTCATATTTATGTTAGCAATAACATATGAACTTTGCATGTTTGGATTGCACAAATTCTTTTTAAATCATTTGCATAAATACTTCTTGACATATACGGGTATTCACAAACAAATTAATGCTCCTATTTAAATTAGAAAAAAGTTTAAAAGGTCAGCAAAAAATTATAATAAATTCGCAAACTATCCACAGTTATGTCTGCCATTTAAGTTTGATTTGAGCTTCGAAAGATTGGACTAAACGTTATTTTTTAAATTTGTAAAATTATTTTTTTGCACGCATGGATATTTTCTAACACTCGACACATTTTATATGAATTACGTTTAAAATTAATTTTGTCTAGCAAAGTGTCGTGCTATATTTTATCTAAAAATACACCCAGAAAATGAAATGTTTAAGGCAAGATAAGTTTTGTTTCTAATTTCCTATGAATACTTCATCACACATATAAATATTTCCGAATTAATTGATGCTCAATTTTCTATAATGAAACAAATTTTAAATGAATACTGCATTGTAAAAAATGTTAAAAAAAATTGTCAATGGGCCTACTATGTTATTTAAATATTTAAAAAGGATAATGGGAATTAATTTTAACATAGGACCTTCCAATGTTTTATTAATTATATATTTTAAAGCTTGGTCAAGTTTTATTTCTTTCTTGTAATAAGCTAATATAGTAAGTTACCAACCAATGTTAATACATACTGGTGTTTCTGAAACAATATTGATGATATTTAATTACTTCCTGAATATATTAAGTTGGTTATGTTTTAAGTTTTTTTTTTTAATTTGGAAGAGAAAAAAAACTATCATTTTACTAAACAACGCAAAGTTTTCTTTTAAAATATGTTTTAGTTGAAACATCATTTGATGTTTCTTACTGCAAATTAAAATAAAATGTAAATTAAAATAAAATTCATACTTAAATAATAAAATTGAAGATTTTTTTTAAAATTTTGGTAACTGCTCAGAATCCATGGCCTTGGTATTGTATATGCTATTTATTTCAGTAATTTACTTTCGGTAATTAGCTAACTACATATAATGCTTTAAAAAAGTTATTTTGCCAAAAAATAATAATTTCGACCTACAGTTTCAGAACAATATTTTCTCAACTTTTTACAATATTTCTTGAAGTCCTGTACCCGAACTGAATATAAATCTATTTTGAGGGGAAATGAAAGACTATGCAATTAAAAATAAATAAATAAACAGTTACAAATAAATATTTATTTACACAAACATGAATAACACGAAACAAAAAGAATAGTCAATCTTTAGAGCAAAGTATGAAGTGAATTTTAAACAATATTTTAAAACAGACTTTCGGCAAATAGTTGTAATTCTCGTTTTCTCTATACATCTTTATTTTTCTTTCATTGAAATGCCCTGTTAAAAAAAATTTTAAAATTAAACGAAAGTGCTATACAGTCTTAGAAGATGCAAAATAGAACAATTTGCGTACAAAACGACAAAAGCAGTTTAAGACACATTTGTCAACTTTATATTCGTTGCATTTTGTCAAGTTACAGGCTGATATCAACCATAGTGCTGACGTAAAATATTCTAAGTGGTAGGTAATCATGGGTTAGAATCCCTTTGGCGTCCTACTAACAGTGGAAGGTTTTTGTACTATTACTCTTCGTGCAACGCAAATGCAAGATAGTTCCGCCAAAAAGTCATCCACGAAGGCTAGTTTGTCCTAATACTTGATCCAGGAGATCTCTTGTCTTCTGGATTGGATTTAAAATTACAAGGCTACGGAGTTGAATATTGAAATTTGTTTACTAAAAATTCGGTTGGTGTCGGTTATGAAATAAAATATAAACTAAAATTCAGAAATATTTTTTAATTTAATTAAAACGCTGACAGTATTTTAGCAACACCTGAGCTTCTTTGGCAGCCTGTTTGGCAAATGTTCTTGGAAAACATGCTTTATGACTTTCGTATACCTAACTTCATAATATGTTATTTTTTTTAAATTCATTAATATGTAATTACGTAAAAGGAATTTACCTTAATTATGAATTGTTAATAATTGTCCGCATAAGTGTAACCATTTACTAGATTATTTACAATGCCATAGCCTAAGTTTGCGCCATATCTACCATTAGCATGCCCATAAGCAACTTGAGCAGTATCAACAAAGGGAGCAGCAATACCATGCCCAAGAGTTTGGGTTGTATGAGCAATATTAGTTGGTGTAGCGTACGGACTGACGATGACAGCAGCAGCTGGTACACTGGCAGCAGTTCCGGGCTCATTGGTCTTGACAATAGCTCTGAATCCATGTCCATCAGCAACGTATTCGACCTTTCTTGCCCGACCATCGATGTCAGCGAGAGTGTATGACCCTTTCTTATTTCCGTGACCATCTCCTACTTCAGATCTGGAGTTGGTAGCTCCTTTCCCATCCTTGATGTCATATCCAAAAGCATAGTTGCCATGTCCCTATTATATTTTGAAAAATATATTTCATTACCGCATTTGGTTTTAAAAAGAAATATACGTTTTAAGTAAAAGAAATAATAGATGTAGATCTTACATCTTGAACTTGTTGTCGGAGGCTCACACCAGTATTGACCAAATGTCCATGTCCAGAAAGGATGATACCGGCATTGGTGGCGGCGAAGATAGCGAAGAGAATGAATACCTAAAATTTTTCTAGGCTTTAAATGTGTATTTATTTCGGTTGTAACTAAATGCAGGTTTACTGCTGTTAACAGTAATTTGAATTTGTTATTTGCCATTTAGACCAAATTGAAAGAAAGTTCATTTTATATAAGCATGCAAAAACACGTGGATATGTTTTGATTTTTACAGCAGTTGTTTTACGAAGTTTTAAAATACCAAAAAAAAATATTTAAAATATCAAAAATACAAAGAATCTGTTAACGCGCACTTATCAGACGTGTTCCTTATACATTAACCTACAATTGATGGAAGAGTTACAATGCCTATCACTGATAGATTTTAACACTTTTTTTTATTTCTCAAAAACAAATAGGATTTTGTAATTTTGGGAGTATTTAGTTCATGCACTTTTTCATACTTAGCAATAAAGTTCAAAGCTTTCTGTAATTTGAGGGACTTGCAGTTAATTAAAAAAGAAGATAAGTATTTTTGAACAGTCTATACCAGAAAAATCAAGCAGTAATTATTTGTAACTTGTATCGATAGCTTTGGTTGTTATTTGCATTAACTGCATAAAATTCTATTTAAATTTGTGTTTTTATGCTCTGTTAAAATAAAAAAAATATATTGTTCACAGTTGATTAAATAATTAAACGAAAGACATAATTAACAAGACATTGTTTTAAAAGTTCAAAAAACTCACTTTTTTTAAATTTAGCTAAATATCATTATTTAAAGAATTGTAAAAACATTTGAAAAATAGATATTTTACTGAACTTCATGAATCTATACATACCCTAGAGATCATCTTGAATATCATAAAGGTGACTTATTACCGTTAATTAAAACAAAGGCGTATTTACACAAATAGCTTAAATATTTATGGATAAATAGAAGTTTTTATAAAGAAAAAAAAAATTTACGTGTTTTTGCTAAAGCTTTAGAAATTTTCTATAAAATTAAGCACATTTTTGTGAACAATTTAAAATTAGTTTCAAAATTACTGTTTTAAAATTCAAAAGAAATTTGTTAAAAACTGCGTAAGATGTAAGAATATAAAGTAGCTCTTATACACTACGCATGCGTGAGAAAAATTAATATTGTTTTCATAATTTTATAGTGAATCATATTTAGCAACTAATAAAAAAAGTCTAACACGGATATTTTAAAAATTTTAAAAAAATTTTAAGCAATTTTTGAAGTAAGTTTGTACTTTAAAGAAAAACTCAAAATGTATGGGATTTTCCACAACCTTTTGTAGCATTACAAATTTAAACCATCATAATGAAATTTGTGAAAAATCTTTTATTTTTCTTTTTAAAATTTACAACGAGTTTTCTTTTTTAAATGCAATTTTTAAGATAATTAAATCAGTCTTTTTACATTAGTTACCAAATTCGAATCACTACAAAATTATGGGGAAAAGTCAAAATATTAAAATTAAAATAAATTACATAGGCGCGATATAAAATAGCTATTTCAAATATTAATATCTTGCGCAATTTTCAGTACATTGTTTTCAAATTTTAAAGTGTAATTAATTTTAAATTGCGACAAAAATTTTGCGTTGTTTTATTGAGTATTTTTAAAGTTATAGCAAAAAAATTCAAGTTGTAAACTAATTGCTTGATTTTCTGGTATAGGGTGTTCAAACATATTTGTTTTCTTTCGTAATTTATTATCGGATCCTCAAACCTTAGAAAGCTTTAAGTCTGATTGTTAAGTATGAAAAATCGCATGCACTTGATTTTCTGGTATAGGGTTTTCAAGCATATTTGTTTTCTTTTGTAATTTATTGTCGGTTCCTCAAACCTTAGAAAGCTTTAAACCTGATTGTTAAGTATGAAAAATCGCATGCACTTGATTTTCTGGTATAGGGTGTTCAAACATATTTGTTTTCTTTTGTATTTTATTTTCGGATCCTCAAACCTTAGAAAGCTTTAAGTCTGATTGTTAAGTATGAAAAATCGCATGCACTTGATTTTCTGGTATAGGGTGTTCAAGCATATTTGTTTTCTTTTGTAATTTATTGTCGGTTCCTCAAACCTTAGAAAGCTTTAAACCTGATTGTTAAGTATGAAAAATCGCATGCACTTGATTTTCTGGTATAGGGTGTTCAAACATATTTGTTTTCTTTTGTATTTTATTATCGGATCCTCAAACCTTAGAAAGCTTTAAGTCTGATTGTTAAGTATGAAAAATCGCATGCACTTGATTTTCTGGTATAGGGTGTTCAAGCATATTTGTTTTCTTTTGTAATTTATTGTCGGTTCCTCAAACCTTAGAAAGCTTTAAACCTGATTGTTAAGTATGAAAAATCGCATGCACTTGATTTTCTGGTATAGGGTGTTCAAACATATTTGTTTTCTTTTGTAATTTATTGTCGGTTCCTCAAACCTTAGAAAGCTTTAAACCTGATTGTTAAGTATGAAAAATTGCATGCACTTGATTTTCTGGTATAGGGTGTTCAAACATATTTGTTTTCTTTTGTAATTTATTGTCGGTTCCTCAAACCTTAGAAGGCTTTAAACCTGATTGTTAAGTATGAAAAATCGCATGCACTTGATTTTCCGGTATAGGTTGTTCAAACATATTTGTTTTCTTTTGTAATTTATTGTCGGTTCCTCAAACCTTAGAAAGCTTTAAACCTGATTGTTAAGTATGAAAAATCGCATGCATTAAGCACCTCTAAAATTACAAAATAATTCTTTAAGGTTCTTTCAGAAATTTAAACAAAAAGTGAAAAACCAACATATTTCAATTTAGAAAAAAAAAAAAAAGACTAATTTGACTTTATAAGTGCAAATACTTATCATTTTACACAGTATTTAGAATAAACATTTGTCTATTTTAAAACATGTACTTTTAAATTATCTAAAACTTTTCAAATAACTCTTTGAAGGTCTTCATCAAAGGAGATTTTTCAACTACATTTATATAAAAAAATATATAAAAAAGACTATATAGTTTTTCTATAAACTTCATGATTTTAAAACGACCTCACTTTAAACTTGGTCCGGTAATAAATTCCTTATCTAAGAAAAAAAAACTAATTAATTTTTCCAAAAGTTACCGTATATCAAGCTCTAGCGGAAGAGGATAGTGTAGCAGTTTAGAATTTAATAAAAATAACTCCCACACATGGAAATTAGTACTGTGTTCCGATCACTAATCTCATCTGGCGTAATTATTAAAAAAATACAAATGGAAATTACTTAAAATTATATGAGCATCAATAATTAGCTATGAAGAAAACAAACACAGATGTTAATAGGTAAGTGAGAGTATTAAAATGCATAATTTTTTTTTATGGATATATTTTAAATCAGGACTATTCTCAACAAAGAGAGTATATACACAGTTAAATTTTTACTACTCCAGTAATAAATTTCTTCTTGATAGCAGCAATTATTTTCATAGATTTAAAGCTCAATTTAAGAATTATTTGTGTTTTGTTTGGGGGTAAATATCCATTAGCCAGGCCCAAGTAAGTACAACTTTTAATTTAAATAATTTAATTTAATTTATTTTTATTTATTTTTGGTCAACGGTCATTTCTTACGTTAAAAAGAATTGACTTCACATCCGGGTAACAGAAAAATACCTTATTAAAATATAATTAATGTGTCAGAGAGTTAATTGCATCGCTATAAACAAGCTTTTAATGCACGAATTATTAATTATTGTATCTATTATTTCATTTCCAGAAGTGTAAATATTCTGAGTTTTTAATAATAGTTTTTAGTAGTATTTTTTAAAACATTTTACACACTTTTTCTGTCTTTTTTTTATATGATGATCAATTAGCCAATAAGTTGTTTATATGAATCTTATCAAATAAAATGTTTTTAAAAAAAATATACCGGTAAGAAATCAATCACTAAACTAATTTTAGTAATTTCAAGGAAAATTTTTGATTATACTACCCAGGGAAGTAATTAATGTAATTAATTGCTTTTCAAATTAAATGCTAATTTTTTATACAACAAATATTTAAAAAAAATGGAATTCTATTTAAATTTGTGTTTTTATGCTCTGTTAAAATAAAAAAAATATATTGTTCACAGTTGATTAAATAATTAAACGAAAGACATAATTAACAAGACATTGTTTTAAAAGTTCAAAAAACTCACTTTTTTTAAATTTAGCTAAATATCATTATTTAAAGAATTGTAAAAACATTTGAAAAATAGATATTTTACTGAACTTCATGAATCTATACATACCCTAGAGATCATCTTGAATATCATAAAGGTGACTTATTACCGTTAATTAAAACAAAGGCGTATTTACACAAATAGCTTAAATATTTATGGATAAATAGAAGTTTTTATAAAGAAAAAAAAAATTTACGTGTTTTTGCTAAAGCTTTAGAAATTTTCTATAAAATTAAGCACATTTTTGTGAACAATTTAAAATTAGTTTCAAAATTACTGTTTTAAAATTCAAAAGAAATTTGTTAAAAACTGCGTAAGATGTAAGAATATAAAGTAGCTCTTATACACTACGCATGCGTGAGAAAAATTAATATTGTTTTCATAATTTTATAGTGAATCATATTTAGCAACTAATAAAAAAAGTCTAACACGGATATTTTAAAAATTTTAAAAAAATTTTAAGCAATTTTTGAAGTAAGTTTGTACTTTAAAGAAAAACTCAAAATGTATGGGATTTTCCACAACCTTTTGTAGCATTACAAATTTAAACCATCATAATGAAATTTGTGAAAAATCTTTTATTTTTCTTTTTAAAATTTACAACGAGTTTTCTTTTTTAAATGCAATTTTTAAGATAGTTAAATCAGTCTTTTTACATTAGTTACCAAATTCGAATCACTACAAAATTATGGGGAAAAGTCAAAATATTAAAATTAAAATAAATTACATAGGCGCGATATAAAATAGCTATTTCAAATATTAATATCTTGCGCAATTTTCAGTACATTGTTTTCAAATTTTAAAGTGTAATTAATTTTAAATTGCGACAAAAATTTTGCGTTGTTTTATTGAGTATTTTTAAAGTTATAGCAAAAAAATTCAAGTTGTAAACTAATTGCTTGATTTTCTGGTATAGGGTGTTCAAACATATTTGTTTTCTTTCGTAATTTATTATCGGATCCTCAAACCTTAGAAAGCTTTAAGTCTGATTGTTAAGTATGAAAAATCGCATGCACTTGATTTTCTGGTATAGGGTGTTCAAGCATATTTGTTTTCTTTTGTAATTTATTGTCGGTTCCTCAAACCTTAGAAAGCTTTAAACCTGATTGTTAAGTATGAAAAATCGCATGCACTTGATTTTCTGGTATAGGGTGTTCAAACATATTTGTTTTCTTTTGTATTTTATTTTCGGATCCTCAAACCTTAGAAAGCTTTAAGTCTGATTGTTAAGTATGAAAAATCGCATGCACTTGATTTTCTGGTATAGGGTGTTCAAGCATATTTGTTTTCTTTTGTAATTTATTGTCGGTTCCTCAAACCTTAGAAAGCTTTAAACCTGATTTTTAAGTATGAAAAATCGCATGCACTTGATTTTCTGGTATAGGGTGTTCAAACATATTTGTTTTCTTTTGTATTTTATTATCGGATCCTCAAACCTTAGAAAGCTTTAAGTCTGATTGTTAAGTATGAAAAATCGCATGCACTTGATTTTCTGGTATAGGGTGTTCAAGCATATTTGTTTTCTTTTGTAATTTATTGTCGGTTCCTCAAACCTTAGAAAGCTTTAAACCTGATTGTTAAGTATGAAAAATCGCATGCACTTGATTTTCTGGTATAGGGTGTTCAAACATATTTGTTTTCTTTTGTAATTTATTATCGGATCCTCAAACCTTAGAAAGCTTTAAGTCTGATTGTTAAGTATGAAAAATCGCATGCACTTGATTTTCTGGTATAGGGTGTTCAAGCATATTTGTTTTCTTTTGTAATTTATTGTCGGTTCCTCAAACCTTAGAAAGCTTTAAACCTGATTGTTAAGCATGAAAAATCGCATGCACTTGATTTTCTGGTATAGGGTGTTCAAACATATTTGTTTTCTTTTGTAATTTATTGTCGGTTCCTCAAACCTTAGAAAACTTTAAACCTGATTGTTAAGTATGAAAAATTGCATGCACTTGATTTTCTGGTCTAGGGTGTTCAAACATATTTTTTTTCTTTTGTAATTTATTGTCGGTTCCTCAAACCTTAGAAGGCTTTAAACCTGATTGTTAAGTATGAAAAATCGCATGCACTTGATTTTCTGGTATAGGGTGTTCAAGCATATTTGTTTTCTTTTGTAATTTATTGTCGGTTCCTCAAACCTTAGAAAGCTTTAAACCTGATTGTTAAGTATGAAAAATCGCATGCACTTGATTTTCTGGTATAGGGTGTTCAAACATATTTGTTTTCTTTTGTATTTTATTTTCGGATCCTCAAACCTTAGAAAGCTTTAAGTCTGATTGTTAAGTATGAAAAATCGCATGCACTTGATTTTCTGGTATAGGGTGTTCAAGCATATTTGTTTTCTTTTGTAATTTATTGTCGGTTCCTCAAACCTTAGAAAGCTTTAAACCTGATTTTTAAGTATGAAAAATCGCATGCACTTGATTTTCTGGTATAGGGTGTTCAAACATATTTGTTTTCTTTTGTATTTTATTATCGGATCCTCAAACCTTAGAAAGCTTTAAGTCTGATTGTTAAGTATGAAAAATCGCATGCACTTGATTTTCTGGTATAGGGTGTTCAAGCATATTTGTTTTCTTTTGTAATTTATTGTCGGTTCCTCAAACCTTAGAAAGCTTTAAACCTGATTGTTAAGTATGAAAAATCGCATGCACTTGATTTTCTGGTATAGGGTGTTCAAACATATTTGTTTTCTTTTGTAATTTATTATCGGATCCTCAAACCTTAGAAAGCTTTAAGTCTGATTGTTAAGTATGAAAAATCGCATGCACTTGATTTTCTGGTATAGGGTGTTCAAGCATATTTGTTTTCTTTTGTAATTTATTGTCGGTTCCTCAAACCTTAGAAAGCTTTAAACCTGATTGTTAAGCATGAAAAATCGCATGCACTTGATTTTCTGGTATAGGGTGTTCAAACATATTTGTTTTCTTTTGTAATTTATTGTCGGTTCCTCAAACCTTAGAAAACTTTAAACCTGATTGTTAAGTATGAAAAATTGCATGCACTTGATTTTCTGGTCTAGGGTGTTCAAACATATTTTTTTTCTTTTGTAATTTATTGTCGGTTCCTCAAACCTTAGAAGGCTTTAAACCTGATTGTTAAGTATGAAAAATCGCATGCACTTGATTTTCCGGTATAGGTTGTTCAAACATATTTGTTTTCTTTTGTAATTTATTGTCGGTTCCTCAAACCTTAGAAAGCTTTAAACCTGATTGTTAAGTATGAAAAATCGCATGCATTAAGCACCTCTAAAATTACAAAATAATTCTTTAAGGTTCTTTCAGAAATTTAAACAAAAAGTGAAAAACCAAAATCTCTTCCATTATTGTAGGATAGTGTAGCAGTTTAGAATTTAATAAAAATAACTCCCACACATGGAAATTAGTACTGTGTTCCGATCACTAATCTCATCTGGCGTAATTATTAAAAAAATACAAATGGAAATTACTTAAAATTATATGAGCATCAATAATTAGCTATGAAGAAAACAAACACAGATGTTAATAGGTAAGTGAGAGTATTAAAATGCATAATTTTTTTTTATGGATATATTTTAAATCAGGACTATTCTCAACAAAGAGAGTATATACACAGTTAAATTTTTACTACTCCAGTAATAAATTTCTTCTTGATAGCAGCAATTATTTTCATAGATTTAAAGCTCAATTTAAGAATTATTTGTGTTTTGTTTGGGGGTAAATATCCATTAGCCAGGCCCAAGTAAGTACAACTTTTAATTTAAATAATTTAATTTAATTTATTTTTATTTATTTTTGGTCAACGGTCATTTCTTACGTTAAAAAGAATTGTCTTCACGCCCAAGTAACAGAAAAATACCTTATTAAAATATAATTAATGTGTCAGAAAGTTAATCGCATCGCTATAAACAAGCTTTTAACGCATGAATTATTAATTATTGTATCTATTATTTTATTTCCAGAAGTGTAAATATTCTGAGTTTTTAATCATAGTTTTTAGTAGTATTTTTTAAAACATTTTACACACTTTTTCTGTCTTTTTTTATATGATGATCAACTAGCCAATAAGTTGCTTATATGATATCAAATAAAATGTTTCTAAAAAATATACCTGTAAGAAATCAATCACTAAACTAATTTAAGTAATTTCAAGGAAAATTTTTGATTATACTACCCAGGGAAGTAATTAATGTAATTAATTGCTTTTCAAATTAAATGTTAATTTTTTATACAACAAATATTTAAAAAAAAATGGAATTCTATTTAAATTTGTGTTTTTATGCTCTGTTAATATAAAAAAAAATATTGTTCACAGTTGATTAAATAATTAAACGAAAGACATAATTAACAAGACATTGTTTTAAAAGTTCAAAAAACTCACTTTTTTTAAATTTAACTAAATATTATTATTTAAAGAATTGTAAAAACATTTGAAAAATAGATATTTTACTGAACTTCATGAATCTATACATACCCTAGAGATCATCTTGAATATCATAAAGGTGACTTATTACCGTTAATTAAAACAAAGGCGTATTTATACAAATACCACAAGGCTGTTTCCAATTATTTTTGTGATTTACTTGTTTTTAAAAAATCACGAGAAAAAAGTATGTAGAGCGAAAAGTTTGAAGTCTTCGTCCTTGAAATATTTGAATGATAAAATCTCGATTGTATTAATTAAAAACACCTATCGCCTGATTCAAATTTTAATGAAATTAAAATGTAAATTATACGCCCAGGCAGGAAAACATTTGTTTCTGGAAACATGCCTATCTATTCCCTATGAGGAAGTTATTTTAATTTGATTAATTAAATGTGAGAAAACTGACCTTACTGGAGCAAAAATGATTAAGGTATGTTTTCATAGAACACAAAACTAAAGGTAGCGGATATTAATATTTTATTGAATATTGACAATGTTTTAATTAGTAAAAAGTGTCATTATGGATTTGGTCTTCATTTCATAACTATACATGATTAAGAATATTTGTAAAAACCGTTATAAAGTTTAATATGATTACAGAATACTTTTAATTTTAACTTGCTGCTGCTCATTTATTTCATTATGTATTGTAATAGCCAAATTCCAGGGCGCTGAAAGTTTCACCAAAAATATTCAAATGGTAGTAAAAAAATTAACGAAGAAAAGTCATCATTAAAATTTCTCTGATTTAGCAGCCACAAAATTTAAACAATTTTTAACACTGTAGAAATCAGAATTTGAGCAAGTATTTCATACCGATCTGAAGCGTTTCATGATAAACTTATTAAATTTTCTTTTATAACCGTCGTTGAACAGCCGACCCAAATTTTGAGTTTACGACTTTTAAAGTTTAACGCTGCAACCTTGTAATTTTGAACCCATTCCAGAAGACAAGGGAACTCATGGATCAAGTATTGGGAGAAATTTTGCCTTCGTGGAAGACTTTTTGATGGAACTAACATGCATTTGCGTTACATGGAGTGGAAGACCAAGAGAACCTCCCAAGGTTAGCCTGATGGCAAGGGGACTCTAACCGGTGATCCGTTTACCGCTGAGGATATTTCACGTCAGCACTGTGGTCGGTGCAAGAACGACGCGGATCCGTATCGACCAGCCATTGGTGGGATTCGAACCCGGTTCACCCCTTTAGAAGGCGAACGCTCTATCTCTGAGCCACCAAGCTCATGATAAATTTATTATATCAAGAAACACAATTTCTTATACAATAAGAAAAAGTGTATGGTCAAGACTACTGGAATATGGTAAAATATACCATGTTTCTGGCCCTACAGGAACACCAAAAAAGCGTGGTAACTTTTACTGACGCATTCTGGTAATGATTTTGGTAAAATGAACAATAAAATATGGTTTTATAACGTGATAAAATTTGGTAAATGTGGTAAAATTTTATATTTTTTTTATCACAATTCCTTAGAGCATGGAAAAAAAAAACTACTTATTCGGTTAAAATTACATTTCAATTTTGTATTTTTTACTCTAAGTGGGGTAAAAACAGCTATGTTTGTAAAAACCAAACATTTTTAGTTAACCGTTACCATATGAACGGAAAAATTACCTAATGAATGTTTTAACCGTATATTTCAGTTCACGTATATTTCAGTTTCCGTAACCAAAAATTATCATATAGAAAGAATGATATTGAAATTTAAAATTATCATATTAGAATAAAAAATTGTCATAAAAAATTAAATATAGAAATAAAAAATTAAATATAGAAATAAAAAATTATCATATAGAAATTTTACCATATTTTTACCAGAATTTGAGTACAAAAATATACAGTTGCAAATACAAAAATATTGCAAAAATTTTAATTAATTTTAGTTTAAATGTTTTGTATGTTAATATATATAATCGATCTTTAGAAATAAAAAAATATATTTCTGCAACTATTTTGTTATTCTTAATGTTTTTATGGCGTAATTTCAATCCTAAAATTATCATCAGTTATGTATCAAATCTCGACGGGACTTTTAATTCCAAAATTAAAAATTTTATAAAAAAAATAGAAAGTGATATATTTAGTTAAAAAAAAAACAACAACAATATTTGTCAAAGAATAAAGTAGCAATTACTTATGATGGAGAAAAATCATTTTACGCATTTCCGCCATTTTTTAAATAATTTAATAAATAAAGGGTTAAGTCAATTTAGGGTCTTTTATCTCTTAAAAATAATTCAAAAATTATGATTCACTGTGAAATCTTATTTCAACAATGGTTTTGTTGCAACGCAAAAAAGGAAACTTAAAAAAAAAAAAAAGCTATACAGTTTATTAGAGACATTGGAATTTAACTTTCAATTCCGAAGAGCAAAAATAGCCAAAAGAGTATGTTTATGAGGCAATTTAGGAAGTTCAAAAGGTCAAATTGTAGTCTTTAAATAAATTTACTAGACATATTAACCTTGTAATGTATTATTATTTGTCAAGGTAACTAGAATAATATAGAACTAGTTATAAAAGAGCAATTTTTTTTGTTTATATTTAGGTTCGTTATATCCGTTACCAGTTAACAAAGTATTCAACCTTGTGTGGGTAAATTAATATTGGCAAATTTTTATTTCGCACGTAAGTGACAAATAGGGCGCGTTTTTCTTTCCCCCTAATTGAATTCAACTGCAAAAGTGTAGAGAGGAATTACTATCTAATTTTTTTCTTAAACTATCTGATATTGAAAATAAGAAAAATTTAAACATATTTTTCATGACAAAATTATTTTGTGACAATTCCGCAATCAGCATTTTCCAAATAGTAGTTTAAAGTTATACAAATGACATGAAAACATTTCTAAACTAACTCATTTTTTTAAAAATATTTTTTCAAGGAATACTCAGAAATATATTCAAAAGGAATTTAGTTCATATGTTACTGAACACAATTCAGAACAAAAATATGAATTAAAGAGATAAACGCTTTCCACGCATGCGCAATATAAAAGGATGAATCATATCTTACGCAATTCTTTTTTTTCCTTCCAAATTTTAGAAAGATATTTTTGTCATTAATAAATAATTACGTTAAAAATTTCGTTTAATTTTATTGAAAATTTTTTCAATTATAGTAAGAGTATTTTATTTTAGTATTTTAGGTAAAATAATTAGTTTCTTATAAAAATATCGGTGACTTCATGAGCACTCAAGCTAGAATTACGAAAATTTTCGCAGATATTGTATAAAGTAACCTCAGTAATTGATATCCATTACAAGCTTAGTGGTATTTGTTTTGTCATTGGATGTTCAAAAGCGCTATTTTTTGCTCGTAATTTGTTGTCGGTCCCCCAAACATATAAAAGCTTTAAATTTTATTTACATGTGTGATAAATCACATGACCTAAAGTTTAAAAATAATTCTCTAAGTGTTTCTTGTAAAATATGAAAAAATTAGAAATGTTTCCATAATCATTTCCAACCCTTGTATGTTTCCGGATTTTTGATAAATATCTTTATTTTTGCAACATTTACGTTAAAAACAATTTCAAACATCATCTTTTGATCAAATCAGCTAGCGTTAGTCTAAATAAATATAAAAGAAAATATCTTAAATATTAAACACAGATATAAATTCAATCTTAAATAACCTATCCGAAACAACTAACCCTGAATATTTATTGCATAATTTCATTTTCGAATAGTCCTTAGATGTTTGATACCAAATACTGTTTCTTTCAATCTAATAAAGCTCATTCATTTTAAATCTATTTTCTCTCAAGCATAGTACTTTCGAAAGAGAATCTATAATTAAATCTTAATACGAACAAAAAAAATCGATAATTTTAATCAAAACTTCTGACTGAAATTCTAGATAGCAAGGGAAAAAGAGGTCTCTTAATACATTAGGCCTAAAGATCAGATTTTAAAGTACATACTTAGGAAGAATGAGTTTGACACATGAAATCGGAAAAGGATTTGTTAAATACCTTCTTGAAGAGAAAAGACCTCGGCACTGATTACAATAAAATAGAAATATGATCCTTTATTATTCCAAATGCAAGGACATCTTTCTTAATACCATCCACTGCGCAGTATGTTCGTTACGTCGAATTACTAAATTGATCCATGACTAGGAGGTGTTGGTTTGAATACTATCTTGTAATTATGAGTATTCATGAAAGAAGTTAAAGGTTTGAAGCATTTAATGATAATTTCGCTTAATTGTATATTTTTCCATGTTTTTGACTCAATTAAGGCAAATGATTGTTATTATATAATTTATTTAGAAAAGAATTTATCCAATTAAAAAATAATAATTTAAGTATAATAATTTATTTTAATAATTTATTATTTAATTAAAAAATTATCGAAAACTTTTAAAGTATGAGGCAAAAATTCCTTTACAATATTTTATTTTAAATGAAAAAATTTCAAATTTGAAAAAAAATTGGTCAAATAATTCTAAATAAAAAAAATTTAAAATTGCAATTTTTTCTATTTTCTTTATTTGGAGACCACTTCGCCAATTTTGTTCAAATTTTGTATTTTGATATCAAAATGGCATTGCTTAAAAAGATTTAAAAATTTGTATAGCCTGCAATCAAAAACTTAAATTAAATAAAAATCTAAGAACAATTAAATAATAATTAAATAGAAATTTTAAATTAATGAAATCTAAAACAATTAAATAAAAATCTAAAAAAAAAGAAATTAGAAATAATTATTTTTTCTGCAAATATCTTAGGATAAATTATTTTTAAAGTTGTGCGGAAATTTTTTTTATTTGTTTAAAAAAGTTCTTTTTTAAATAAAACAAAATGCGTAAAAATGTTAAGAAATTAACAAAAAGAAGCTCGACCTTTTTCCTGACTAAATTATTAGGCTCATAATTGCCGGATTGTGGCTATTCTCCATATTTTTAGGGTCAAGAATCCAAATCCGTATCGAGAAAGGCTTGTTCACATAAAGAAAGCATGTTTTTGTTTTGTTTTGTTTTGTCTGATTTTGTAATTTAAAATGTCGTCAGTACAAATTAGGAAATTTTATGTTATTACGAGGAATTATTGCAACTATATTTTTACCCATTAAAATCTAATCAAAAGTTATCAAAATGATTCTCAGTTTTTTTTTGTGCTCTGTGCACTACTAAGCTTAAAATGGATTATCAATTCCCAAATTAGTCTCTTTAATTAAATAAAATAATAAAAATTAAATTGCAACCGTAAAAATTTTCATAAAACTTTACTAATACGCTCTTGCAATAACTACCATGTTGCAAAAGTATAGCTGCGTTAAAATCATAATGTTTGTAATAGGATTTAACTTTAATTTCAACTTAGATACAATTAATTCAAAGCTGACATCAGTATCATATGAAACCCGTTCTTTCAATGTAGTCAATTAGTTTAATGTAATCATCAGTATCATATGAAAACCGTTCATTCAATGTAGTCTATTCATTTAATGTAGTCATCAGTATGATATAAAACTTGTTCATTCAATGCAGTTATCAGTATCATACGCAACCCATTCATTCAATGCAGTCAAATCATTCACTGTTGTTAATTCATTCAATGTAGTCATCAGTATCATATGCAACTCGTTCACTTTCTGCATCTTCGTTCCTATAGATATTTTGTAAAGCCAGATATAAAGCCTGAAGAATCTCTGGAACGGTTATGAAGTGATGATTATTGTGCAGATTCTTAATCTTAGCAATAAGTTGGTGAAGCATTTCGTGATTCCATATTATCATTTCTTCTTCACTGGTGAATATTTACCACATTTTGGCACCTCTTGTTGATCAGTTTTTCTCATCATTTTGGTATTGTTCTGTAATTCCAAACTGATTAACCACAATCTTCTTGAAGAACCTGATGGCACCATGAATGTGCTGTAAAATTTTTGGCATACTACTATTTAACCAACTGTTTCGTTTTGTTTCGAAAACATTTTTACAACACAATATGTTCTTCTCGTTGATGCGCAAGTTCGTGATTTTCTAAGGGAAAGTCCTTTTGCTTTGAGATGAAGCAGGTATGGAACTGACATTTAAGAGACATATGGCTTAAGTGATATGATTTGGATTCATTTCATAGCATCTCTATGTCAATGTTGGCCCTTTTGAGGGTGGTGAACGTTTTTAAAAATGTCACTTTTTATTAAGAAAGATTAGCTGCCTTTCAATGCATATTTTAAAACATAAAATATTACTCAAATCTTTCGATTTTTTTCCACTTCAAAATGACACAGCTTCACCCAATAAAAGAAATATTTAAAATTCAAACTTATTGCTTAAAATTTTTTAAATTCAAAATTTTAATGGTTATTTTTCAAAACTATTATTGTTATGCTTGAGTGCAAAGCTTAGCAAAACTACTGAATTGAAGGAAATAAAACTTTTCACTCATAATTTTTCTTCCCACAATTTAGACAAACAATACTTTATTTTCTACTGAAAATGTAATTATTTGCTAAATTTTATTCTTCTGCTCTTTTGCCAATTTTAGGTGAAATATTATAGGTTAAAAAAGCAAATTAAAAAATCATTATATCTCGTTGTAACGTTCAAATGGATAAATTTTAAGTTATCTGATGATATTGACCTTTTGCTTATGGAGATTAGTATGATGAAGCCCACCATTCTGGTTAACGAGTTATAACCAGCCATAAGCAAAAGTTTAATACATTTTTATGATGACACATATCATGTGTGCAAACAAGTAACTACAGAAATAATTTTTTTTTTTAATTTTTTAAACAAAGTTTACAAAATATTCGAAATTTAAAACAGTTTATTTTAATTTCAAGTCGTGCCAATATAATGTGTGAAAAATTAGAAGAAATGAACTATATTTTGGGTTCCAAATGAGCTCCAAAAAATAGTTGCTCAACCCCATAAAGATCCAAACCTCCATCATAACCGTCTGATGTTTACACACTTTTTAACGTTTTCATAAAACTCTTAAACAAGTGATAAGTTATTTTTGGAACGAAATAATAATTTCTTCTTTGTTTTCTGTAGCTTAATTGATTATTATTGATAATTATTATTAATGAACTATTATTATTAATGAATTATTATTTAATTAATATTAATGAATTATTATTAATAAATTATTTTTATTAATTATTATTAATTAATTATTATTAATTAAAAATTATTTATAAATTATTACTAATTAATTTTTATTACTAATTTATTATTAAGTGATCTAAAACAATAAAAAAATTGTGAAATATTAATGACTCTTAATTTTTCAATAGTCACTTTGCATTTGAGTAGGCAATAAAAAATGATTCATAAATTGGTAAAAATAAGTAATAAATAATTTATTTACAAAATACAATATTATAACAAATATGTTGACAAAATTATGCAGGTTGGATGTGATCAGAAATTAATTATAATAGAGTTCATTTAGCAGAATAAAGAATGAAGTAATAATTTTGAAACAGAAATTTGGCATCATTTGTTGATAATGTGTTCTCGCTTCGTTTCCTTTATCATGGTGACCTATTAAAATGGGAAATGAAAAAAAATGAAATTGCAACGTATTTTTATAAATAAAAGAATACTTTTTAGTTTTCAAAGGTGAATGGGCATACACAAATTCATTATGATGTAGAACATTTACTACAGTTCGTAATTGGTTTTAATATAATTCTTCTATTCCCATTTAAATCAGAAAAATATATAGAGCACACAATTTTAAGTGATTTAAAATTTTTCAGAAGAAAAAAAATGAGGGAGAAAGATATTAACATCCTTACTAAATTACGAGTAGTTTAGTTATAACTAAGGATTCAGAACAAATTATAGTACTTAATAATTCAATGTTATTGGAGGTGTGCCAGAACCAACCAGATTAGAGAAATCCGAGAATATGTAGAAATAAGGAAAACTATATGTTTTCTCCTAAATGAGCGATTATAGCATCAAATTAACATAATGACCTTCTTCAGCTGAGAAAGTTAAAGGAGTTTAAAAAAATGTAAAACATCAGTAATTTTGACTTAAATATATTTATAACTTATCACAAATTAATATAGTCGATCAGGTTTGAGATCAGAAATCACAAATAAAACATTTTGTTCAACTGCAGTGTTACAGATTTCATATATCTAATCTCGACGTAAATGTACAAAATTTTCTAGAGATTTTGAATGGAGTATAAAGGAAAGTTTTATAGCTACCCGGTAATGTTACACTGAGAAAAAAAGTATCGTCAAAACTACCAGAATATGTTAAAATTTACCATGTATTTTATGGGAACACCGAAAAGTTTGATAATTTTTACCGAAGTTAATTTATAATAGGTTATAATAGGAGAAAAAATTTATCACGATAAATTAGATCAGAGCATGAAAACCATTTATTCGGTTAAATTTAATTTCCAGTATTGTATCTTTTATAAAATGCGTGTTAATAAGATAAGAGTTATGATCTCCAAAACTAGAATTTCGGGTAAACCGTTACCACAAAACGGACAAATTAGCCCATAAATGGTTTACCATATATTTAGATTTTAATAACCAGAATTATGTTAACTAGAAACTAAGTCAATGCCATACACTACAGTAATTTTACCAGAATATTTTCTGCTAATTGAATTTTTCAAAAACTGGCGTCAACAGGAAAAAAAATAACCTACACAATTATTCATCTTCAAATAAAAATAACATGAAGAATGTTTCGCCTAGTTTTGTGTGTTTTCTAAAATGATAATAGCCGCTTACTATTTAAAAGCATCTGATCCTTATTTTATCTACCTACCAGGCCTTAATAAACTTTTCCCTATTTACCAAAGTAATCATGAAATTTTTCATTTAAATCCAAAGTATTTTGAAAGAAAATTTTTTACAGCACAGGGAAGTTGGTATATAATAATAAAATTAAAAAAAAAAAAAAAAACTAACACAAACATATGTAGCAAATATTTTTTCATCGCCTTCAATTTTTGGTTCTTCGCAACTAAAGCGACTAAAATTTGTGATTAGAATATTATATAAAAATTATGTCTTCGAAGATGTAGCAATCGTAGGCCTATATCAATATGGGATAAAAATGGCATTAAATGAAAGAAGAACTCAGTGGGACAATTATTTGTTAAATTATAAGCGAAACTTAAATGTTATATGAATGAAAAATCATTTTAAAAATACATTAGTCTTTAAACTCTCTTATGTGTAATATTATGTTAAAGCATAATAATTAGATAAATTTAATGGTTAGAAGGCATGCATCCACCCCTTTTTTATGTATTGCCTGGTTAGTTCATGCAAATTTGTCTTTTATATAAATTTCACTTATTAAACGTAAATTAAATATCACTTTTCTGAATAAGTATAAGTTTTCATAAGAGTATAAAAAAACTTACATGTGCTATTGATATGTAGCAGGGGATTTAAAAGAAAAACACATTGGGGATTTAAAAGAGTATGCATAGTAACTTTCATTTCGATAAACATTCACACATGTGAAATTTAATGTATTAATTTTCCTAAATGATTTTAAAGATTTGTGGGCATTATATATTGTCATTAACATTATAAGTATTATTCACATTATCATAAACAATATTATAAAACGATATGCTATTAATGGAAAAGAGAAATAATATGTTCCAAAAATTTACAAGTAAGTGACAGTGAGTAAATTATTTATAAGTTTTAATAACTTGTTATGAAAAACTCATTGTTAAAATATTTCTAATAATTTATTTTCGAAAAAATTTCTTGTTACTACATATCATTAAGAAAATGCATGCAAAATATTTAAAATGTATAATAATAGTACACTCAAGTCTTGTTTGTATTTTAATAATTTTTAATATGAAAATGCGTCTTACCTAAACAATAATTATTAATAATGTCCTCCATAAGCATAACCATGTCCTAGACCTTTCCCGATGCCATAACCTAAATCGGCACCATATCCAAGACCGACTCCATAACCAAGACCAGCACCATGTCCGATTGCGGCTCCATATCCAAGACCTGCACCATGTCCGAGACCGGCTCCATATCCAAGACCTGCACCATATCCCAGACCAGCATGACCATAGGCTACTGGAGCGGCTGCAACCAAGGGAGCAGCAATACCATGACCAAGAACGGGTGCAGAGTGGGCGATATCAGCAGGAGCAACGTATGGGCTGGCAATGACAGCAGCGGCTGGTGCACTGTGTGCGGTACCAGGTTCGTTGGTCTTGACCACAGCTCTGAATCCATGTCCATCGGCAACGTATTCAACCTTTCTTGCTCGTCCATCGATGTCAGCGAGAGTGTATGATCCCTTCTTGTTTCCATGAGCATCTCCTACTTCAGATCTGGAGTTGGTGGCTCCTTTGCCATCCTTGATGTCATAAGCAAATGCATAGTTGCCATGGCCCTAAAGCATTGTAATTCATATGTTAGAGTCTGATAAAGATATTTTTGCTTCAAAAGAATTAGATCAAAAACAGTAAATGCATTCTTACATCTTGAACTTGATTTCTTGCACTGACGCCAGTATTGACTAGATGTCCATGTCCAGCGAGGAGAATGCTGGCATTGGCTGCGGCAAAGACAGCGAAAAGGATGGATACCTATATATATAATATAATTTTTTTATATTTTACTTAAAAGAACTAATAACAAAATTATTTAAAGTTTCTAAGGTTTATGAATCTGTGTAAATTGTTAAGAGAACGCTATTAAAGTAAAATGAGATTTTGCAAGTTACTTTTAAAATTGTGTATTCAGAAAAAATTCGTTTTGCTGTCTGATTTCGTAATTTAAAATATCGTCTGCACTAATTTGAGGTCCCCCTCTCGAACGATTAATAATGCGTGAGAACGTGAAGATCCGATCATAAGATCAAAAGTTATTTTTATACCCTAATTTTTTGGAAAACATAAATTGTAGTAAATTCTATTCACATTAAAAACTATGCAAATAAAAGAATAATTGAAAATAAAAAACTATCAATATTCTTTCGGAAAAATTCCTTCGATAAAGATTTAAATTTAAATTTTAATCCGTAAATACTATCTATAAAACCAGACACTCTTTGGCCTTATTTAAAAATGGATATTATTTTCTTAAACGAAATAATATCCGTTCGCTGCCATAGTTAATATATAGCAATCATGTTTCAGCAGTTGCAATACAAAGAAGATACATATTAATTCCAATAATTTATATAATGCATATTGTTAATAATTTATATAATAATTTATATAGTTTCCTGTAATTTATATAATGTAATACCATTTAGTTATTGCTTTTAAAGTTTAAATTGTGACGTTTGGGATTTAAATGTGAAACAAATTTTAAATTATTATTGAAATATTTTTTAAAGTTATTTGCCTTTTTGTGATTTAAAGTTTTACTTATGAATAATTTGAAAAAAAAAATATTTTTAAAATCAAAAAAAAAAAAAAAAAAAAAAGATGTAACATGCAATAAAAAAATATTAATTTGTTTAAAAAAAATAATATTCGTTCATTGTTACCCGGGATCAATACACTGCTTTCAGTTATTTTAATATTCAAATGTTCACATTAATTTTAATAATTTGTATAACTTATACATACTAATTTGTATATTCCCTTTTTATGCTAGTTTCAATCTAGTATAACATTAAATATATTTAAATTTTTTTATTATGCCTTAAATTTATATACTACGCTGAAAAAAAAGTATAGTAAAAACTACAAGAATATGGTAAAATTTACCATGTTTCTGGCTGTATGAGAGCACCGAAAATCTCGGTAATTTTTACCGAGACGCTGTGGAAATAATTTTGGTAAAATTAGCTATATAATATTGTTTTATATTATATTTGGATGCTATGAAATTTGGTAATTTTATCATGATACCTTAGAGCATGACATAAAAGCCATTTTTTGGTGAAATTTACTTTTCGGTTAACTGTTTGTATTTTTCACTGAATGAATAACGAATTAATAGCGAATTAATTAGAACTATTATTTAACAGACTAGAATTCTTGATAAATTGTTACCATAGGAATAGCAAAATTATCAAGTGTTTGTTTTAAATATCATATATTTTGGATACATAAACCAGAATTAAGATTTTATTTAAACAAAATGAACTCACGCTAATTTTATCAGAATTTTTTTCTTCATATAGTTTTTATGATCCAAATTTGAAACTTATTTAGATTTTTAAAGCATTCTAGAAATATCTCTTAAATTTGTCCTCTTTTTTATGATTTCACCTTTTTCATATAAACAATTATCTTTAGCACAAAATTTGCGTAGGATAATTATATTTATTATAAGCAATTAATTATAAACTATTGTATTTAGAAAGGATGAGTATTTTAAAACTATCTGTTTTAAGTTTTACATAATTCTATATAACACTATGCTTTTATTCCAAGGAATAAGTAATACTTTTATTTGCCTTATAATACCTTTGTATACCTCAATAATACCTAAAAACTTTAAATCTAGAACGCCAGATTCATTCAAAAACTATTTTCATAGTTCCATGTTAAATCTATTATATGAATATACAGTTAGCAAAGGTAATATGTTAATTTTTTAAATAATTCTTCTTATAACATTTTTAATTTAGTATTTCACAAAAATATTTAATTATTGCAGCTAAAATTTTTAGACTAGCATTTAAAACATAAATTTCAAACTTCTTGAAGATCTAAAAAAAAAATTAAAGTAACTTTTAATTTAATTTGATTTTTATTCGTCAACAATTATACTGATTGAATCAAGTTTTTTCCGAGCATTAACTAATTATAAAAAAGAATGAATAAAAAATAGACAGTTTAATATTAAATCAAATTTTAAAACAAGAATAAGCATTATTTACCTTAGATATCATGTTGAAACTTGTAGAGAAGTTTTATATTTCTTCAATATATTGTCTGTTCACACTTCCCCGTATATATATACGAAAGACACAAGGTCACTTTCAATAAGTTTGGTGAACTACCTGTTTAAAAAAAAATAGAATAAAAAGAAGCCGCACCCTTGAGAAGGTCAAAATTTAACTGATAAAATCTTGAAAGGTAGAATAAAATCAAGAAATTAAAAACAATAATCGCCTGGTTCAGGTTCTAATAAAAATGAAATTTTAAATAAAATATGCGTAACATTACGGAAGTGAATTCTGGGTGTATGTCTTTCGATTCTTTGTGGGAAAGG
The DNA here is from genome assembly GCA_949128135.1 of Parasteatoda lunata. Classification (NCBI taxonomy): domain Eukaryota; kingdom Metazoa; phylum Arthropoda; class Arachnida; order Araneae; family Theridiidae; genus Parasteatoda; species Parasteatoda lunata. The sequence continues at coordinate 70,669,772 of OX421977.1, read as the reverse complement.
TATTGAATTGGAATTATTGGAATGTCAGGAAAGTGACCTTACTTCAAGTAATTAAACATTCATAAGCGTGTTATAAGACATTGAAACGTAAGTAACTGTCACATTCATTTTAACATAATTGGTCGTAGAAATAACAAAACGAATTCCTGTTATGTTACAGTTGTTTTAAAAAAAAAATGATTTCATGAAGTTGAAAAACTAGGTTAATCTCGTATTTGTTTTTTCTTTGACTGTAAAAAAAAAAAAAAAAAAAAAAAAATTGTTAAAGGTGTCGTTAAAATCTAAAATTCTTTGTATGAGCATTATTTTATGTGCTAATATTACTTTTAAAATGTTGTAATCTTGTAAATTATTGTAGAAAAAAATATTGTTTTGAGAAAGTGCCTTTAAAAAAACGTATATAATTTTGATTATTGTAAACAAATAAAACAAATTCTGATAATCTTCATTTCATTCTGAAAAAACAATTCGAAATCATACATTCAATTATTAATAATAATAGAAAGGGATTTTCCTATTATTACAATCATAGATTTTATTAACTAAAAATCTTAGTTATATATTATACTTTTCACTTTAAATGCTTTATTATTTTATAAAATGAACCAGATTAAGACAGTTCCTGTGCACGTGGGTGTCGTTGGTGGAGGGCTGGGGGTTGGATGGTGGGTATATGTCCTCCCTCAATATTTCAGTCAAATAAATTATTGATTTAAGTTCATCAAATGTAAAAATAAGAAAGAGATGAAAATAAATTTTTCGCAGATATTAAGCTATTTTAAGAAATTTTTTTCATTATGTTAGAGAAAATTTGCTTCTTTATTTTCGTCTTCCAAAAAAATTGGATCCCCGCGATGCCCTTATTTGTGAAACAATTTATATTGTTGAAATAATTTGCAACCTGTGCAAAATTTCAAAGTTAATTTAAATATTTCTTCAAAAAATATAAATATAGAAGATTTTTTCAAATATTTAAAAAAATTTTTTTTACCTTTTTCTTACTCTGATTTTTTTAAAAAAAAAGAGTTATAATTTAGTTGAATTTATTCGTGGCTGCACATTCTCAATTCGGAAATAACTTTACCACTTCAAGAACTTCAGAAATAACTTTATGAATTAATTTGTTCGGTACATAAGTTAATTTCTTTGTATACAATCAAAATGAGTCAATACATGTACAGTTCGCTAAAAAGTAAACTACCTAAAGATGTTTAGTTCGATTGAAGTAGTTCCTACTTACTGACATACAATTTTTATGGTTTATGAGCCTAAAAAATATGCTAATTATTTAGAGCAGAAAATATTTTAAGTTACAAAATCAGACACAAATATACACTTTTATTTTGCTGTTTTTTTTCTGAGCTGTTTTGTGTATTTTGCCATGTGTCGAGAATCTTTAAAATTAATAAAACAATTTTGCCTACAATTTTAAGTATCATTTACGCAAGGATAATTTCATGCAAAAACAAATTTTCAATAAGGATTTATATTATTTTATAATAGTTTAATAACAGTCAAAAGAAATTTGAATTATAAGGTATACGAATATTTATGTCATTTTAAAGAATGTTATTTTAAATGTCAAAATAAAAAATTTGAACAAAATCAGTCGAATAGCTCCGAGAAATCGAATTTTAAATCTGCGACAATTTACAATTCGATTTTTTACAATTCGATTTCTCAGGAAATATTTGTCTGATTTTATTTGAATTATAAAAAAAAATTGGACAAAATCAGTCGAATAGCTCCGAGAAATCGAATTTTAAATCTGCGACAATTTACAATTCGATTCTTTACAATTCGATTTCTCAGGAAATATTTGTTCGATTTTATTTGAATTATAAAAAAATTAGACAAAATCAATCGAATAGCTCCGAGAAATCGAATTTTAAATCTGCGACAATTTACAATTCGATTACAATTCAATTTCTCAGGAAATATTTGTACGATTTCATTCAAATTATAAAAAATTGGACAAAATCAGTCGAATAGCTCCGAGAAATCAAGTTATAAATCTATAACTTTCTTTACAATTCAATTTCTCAGGAAATATTTGTACGATTTCATTCAAGTTATAAAAAATGTAAACAAAATCAGTTGAATAGCTCCCAAAAATCGAATCTTAAATCTATGACTTTTTCTAAAATTCGATTTCTCAGGAAATATTTGTCCGATTTCATTCAAATTTTGTATTTTGAAATACAAAATTATATTCTTTAAAATAATGTAAAAATTTATCTTACAATTCAAAATCTTCTTGACTATTATTGAATAAAATAGTAACAAAAAAAATAATTATTGAAAATTACTTTTTGCACTTAATCATTTTTAAATAGACGAATTTTATAATTATGTGCAATTATTTTTTATTCGTTTAAAATGCTCAAAAATGTTTAAAATGTTTAAATGTTAAAGTAAAATTAACATTAATGGCTCCGAACTTTTCAGAGCTAATCTGGCCAAACTATTGGGACCATATTTTCATGCAATTATTGCATGTATTCATTACAATTATTGACTCAAGAATTTAAATAAAAATTCGCTAAGGTTTTGACTTCATTTGTAAATGTTTGATGTGTTATACGATAAATTTCAAAGCAGTAAATTGTTTTCAGGACATATTGTAGTTGCTCACTATAAAGAATTTCGGCACTCGAAGCCATACATAACGGTAAAACATCAATAACGCAAGAAATTAATACCCTTCTTCATTTACTAAATATCCGTTGCACTCTCCAGTGGATCCCAGCACATGTTGGAATCGAGGGGAACGAATGTGCAGGTGCCCTTGCAAAGTAAGCACGTGACGAAGATCAACCTCGAGCTGTCACATGTGCAGATGCGAATGCTGTCGCCAGACGAAGGATATACAACCAGCATTTTAGCAAGGCAACAATGCCCGATCTAAACTGCCCAAGAAACCTCTCCTCTACAATAGCTAGGCTACGTACTAGACATTTCAAGGTATACAAGTACTGTCCTCATTTGCAACTAACTCCAGACCATGTTTTTGACTGCCAGGCCATTATCGGCTCCCTCTTCTCAACTTGGAGCACCTCCCATCGGAATTCTCTATGGCCATCGGGCTCCAGAACTTGCAAATCTTGTTATCAAGACTTTTGGAGGACTCTAATCTTTGCACTAACATAGACACGGCAACAAAAACAGCAACAACTATATATAAAGGTATACTATAACGAATTGATTGCATTAAAAATTAATTGCTATTATAGAATTAATTAAAGAAATAATTGATATTAAAGAATTGATCATAACAAAGAAATTATTGCAGTAGTTGTGGTAAAAAAAGAGCATTTTCAACGTTTGGTTAAAAAGGCGATTTATCTCTGATCACATGATAACCATCAATGTACTTGATATCTTGATTGAGTTGCCTTAAAGATACCGCTTTTTAAATTATCGATGCCGGACATTTGCCGGATAAAGGAAGAAGATAATTAATCGATGTCGGACAATACACGGACATTATTTGAATAGCATTAGAAACTAAATTGACCCAGTGAAACAACAGAATGTTAGTAAATAACACTGACAAGATATTTGACGTGTACGAAATGGCCAT